>CM076583.1:364172438-364772438 GCA_034641835.2 Pinus albicaulis | reverse complement strand
TTGATGGATGCAGAGCCAATTTAGGCTCACTAGAATTTGCAGTCATGGAAGAATCCATATCTCAGGCTATAAGATTAGCGATAGTGGGTGAACAATGGTTTAAGAAGGAGAATATTGAGAAGAAGCGGTGGCTCTGATTCATGGTCGACTGGAAGCTAAAGGTGGACTAGAAGAAAGGCTCCTGCACAACACTATGCTCAGGAAATGGAAAGGACTTCTTTACATATTGTAGAAGATTCATCCCTACGAGGGTCATTATTCATTGACTTTCCTTTATCATATAAATTTTTTGTTGCATTTTGAGTCAGAAAAACTCATTAATTTCCCCTATTATCTGCTCATAAGCTTGGAGAAAATGGTGAAAGGTCTTCAGAAAGTGAAGTCAAGTCAGGTTGCATGAAATTTGTATCATCACAGGGTGATTGCAATTTTAGTTAAGCAGGAGCTGGAGGTCAAAAATGTGACCAGGAAAGAATTTTTGGAGTTTCAAGGATGAGGTGCAGGGAAGTTGTCCAGGAAAAAGAATGCAAGCAAGAAAGGAAAATAATAGACTCTAACCCCCTGCCCTACCGAAAAAAAAGGTAAGGAAATACTGGTGTAGGAAAATGAGCGATCTATCAAATAAACTCTGTCCCTGGTAAAACGAATGACCAGGAGCTCAACTAAGAAAAGGAATACCTCTTTCGGGGTGGGTCATGTTTAGCTGACCTCTCTTATATTGTTGGACAATTCACCACCTGCTTCACCAAGTGACCATAACCTCTCAGTTCTTGCAAAGGCGATACCTCATATAGTGGTTAATGAAGGCTATGTAGAGAAGGAGGATGAAATACCTTTGTTGGCCTTCCTTCATAAGATAAAGAAGAGAAAAATGACACCGAATTCCAGCAAAGACCCGACATAGGGTGAGTTAGACGATGAGGTGAAACATATTGAAGCCCTCAGTAATTTGGATGTGCATGGTAGTGAAATCCCTGGTGAGACGGATGTGCAAGGTACTGAAACCCCTCATGAGATGGATGCGTAGGGTATTGAAGCCCCCAGTAAGATGGAAGTTTCGAGTGCCAAGACCCTTGGTGACATTGAAGATTTGGGCACTGAAGCTATTAATGATATTGAAATGAAGGAACTAGGTGGCCAAGATAAGTTTTAGCCTGGTGATGATGGCACATGTTTAGAATAAATTTTAGAAAATATGCTTACACTGGGAAACTTGGAAACAAAAAATTTCATCCTCTATATTAACGGTAGGATATAATAGCTCAAGAAGCGAGTTCATGGCTTGGAAGCATTAACCAAACCATGAAGGAGCTGGATACAGTGCAAAAGCAAGATATTACATAATTGGAAAAAGAATTCAAGGAGTATAAAAGACAAGTCAAGATATGGAAGTTTCAGGTCTCAAGGTGCTTTAAACATCTTAAAAAGGTGACTAAGTGACTCAAGAAGGCTCGAGGTAAGAAGATGAACAAAATGAAAGCAGGGATCAGCATACAAGTCTAGGATTGAAGAGAGGCTCCTTTTTTTAACTTTTTGCAACAGGTAAATGTCGGATGGGAGGATGTTGGTAGGCTAAAATGTTTCATTTTTTACCCCTTTCCTAATTCAAAACCACAACTTTAGATCTCTATTTTATCCTCACAAACCTCCTTATTCCTGCACTATTCCAAGAATCATGTATATTCCTTCACTAGATTTATATTTAATGTTTACAAAGCACCTAATTAATCATTTTACTAGATTTTATGCCTTTAATATTTCTTGCAACTAATACTTTCTATTCTAAAGTATTTTATAGGAAAATGTATTAATCATTTCATTAGCATGGTCGAGTGTAGGTAGATTCCTGCATCGTGGGCAACCACTCGCTCCTAAACTCCTGTGACAGCTCACTACCTAACGCAAGCATCGCGTTCCAATTTTTCTTGTTCAGTTTCAATCATCTTGAGTTGGACTCGGAGCAGAGGAAAGTCAGGGGTATGGTCGAGATTAGGTCGCCGAACAACGATTAGATTAGCACTTCATTACAACCGTAAGCTTATTTTTTAACACTATTGTTATTTTTTTCTAGCCGAAAGGCTTAGATTGGAATGACTGTATGTAATTTCTTTATGGCTGTAGACCTACAGGTTGTATAAAATGTAGATTTCATATAGGAATTAGTTATCGATAGCAATAAAAATGCTACTATAACTCTGGTGAAATTGTGATTTTGTTGTTGTTGTAGGTCAATTTGGGCATCATTCCCAATGACCTGGTTAACTGGGCATCATCTCTAGGAACAATGAAAAATGGTCTATCATCCCTTATCATTTCAAGTTGCTACATGCCCTAGGACAAGAATAAGACAAATCAAGCATGAATTTCATCAATAAAAGGTTTCCGAGGTTTGAAGTTTATCATATAGCATATGAGAGCTCACCAACGCTGCCTCTAAGGGGAATAAGTGCATTGCATATGTAGGTAGCCCTATGCAAGGTTTCTCTGCAAAGCACTTCCCGAAATTCACACGTGTGTTGGTCACATTTGGAGCAAAATTCTCATTGTTCCGGAATCTCCACTTGGACAGTGCCTTCTAGAAGAGTTCACATGTGTCAAGCTTCAAATCCAAGTGTACATTTGACATCTACAAGATTGGGAACATGTATTTCTTATTATTTGAAAGTCATTGATTGTAAAACAACCATCAGCTCCTCTATAAATTGAGCACAGATATGAGTGCTTGAGAGGGAATAATTTGAGTAGAGAAATGTTGGTGGACTTTCAATTGAGAGGTAGATTTGTGTAATATCTACTAGAGAGATTTATACTGTGATGAGGCCGAGGATCGTTGCTGGAGATGGTCACTTCAAATCAGTCAATGGGTTGTAAACTCTCCTTCTATCATCAATAAAGAATACAACTTACTCTTCCCTATATGCATCTGTATTGGCTTTTATTTTCCATATTGTAAGATATTACGTTGATGTATATGGTTCATGCTTTAATGATTTAGCTAACTAACTTGAATAGACATCTGTATTATTGCTATCTTCTATTGTTTTAGTGTTCTTTCTTCTAGGAAGAATTTTGCACAAATCGCTTAAATTTGAAGCCACAACAGAAGCCATAGAAGGAGTCAATTAGAAGCGCGTGGATTACAAGTAAGCCTCTAATCCTTTCTGTGTGTCTAATATGAGTTAGGAAAGGTATTTGTATAGTATTTAATCTATTGTTCTAGACTATCACCTATCTAGGGAAGCGTGTTTTATCAGTAATTCACAATTATGACCAACAAATTGGCGACTCCGCTGGGAAGAATTTCTCTTATTTCTAGGTGTTTTAGCCTATGATTTTCTTTGTTTATCCACCCAGTAGTTTTTATTCACAAATATCAAACTTTTTGAAGTATTAATTTGCAAAATAACTGTGTTAAACAGTTGTTTTTTTCCTTATACACTGTGCCCAACACACTCTTGGACATGACACAGTGCTTTGCAGAGCACTGTCTCCCCTTAGAGACTATGTTGACTCCTGAAACCATCCAGATTCCTTTGAATTTTTCTTTTCAAATTGATTCAGTTTTTTTGCTGCTGTGTTTTGAAAAGTTTGAACCTCATATTGACCAGTAAATCTATATATTTCTTCCTCCTTTGAAAGAAAATTTGTTCAATGTTTGTTTAAAGCATTTTTCTTTATCATTGGAAATTTTATTTCAAAGTATTTTTATTGTCGCATTAGATCCATTTGCTTTTGAAAAATGAAATTGTCGTAAAATATTCATTTCCTGATAGGATAATTGTTGTTTCATTCCTCATTTTTCCTTCAAAAGAAAAATTGTTGTTTGTATTCCTCATTTCTCAAAAGTAAAAGGCATTTGATTTGTTGATTTAGTGCACTTAGTTTCTTTTCTGCATTCATAACATTAAAGGAACTGAAATGAAAAATATGCATTTGCATGTAGGATTTTGTGTGTTCTACAAAAGGAACAATTAGGAGATCGGCATTTAGTTTTTGTTTTCCGATTTTTTTGCTCACAAATTGTTTGCTCTTTCCCTCTAGTAGCTAGGATTTTCATTGAAAAACTAAAAGTGAAAGATTGCTTTTCATTCTTAGATTCATTTTAGGAATTTTCCAATACATCATCGTGGTGAACCTTTGAAAGGAAAATTGTTAAGCAAGTTCAACATAAAATTAATCTCAATTTACCTAAAAAAGCATTGGAAACATAACGATAACATTTAGAAGGTCAAGGTTAGAGACGTGTTCCGGCATTGTAAAACATAGCAGTTGTCGTTAACTTGTCTGCGATACATTCTGAGTGTGATACCTCACTCCATTTACGTAAGTATATCGTAGCTCATCCACGTAATTTCGGGTATATCGAGTGGTGTTACAGTACGATAAGTATAAAGTGGTGCTCTCACTATGCGGTTTCACATCAGACACTGCTAATACGGACTTAGGCCTCCACGTATCTTCGGGTATATTTGGGAGGACAAATTTTAGGTGCTATCCATCCATAGTGAACCGAGTCGGACGCCTTGTAAATTATGATACACCGAACACAACATTCGGGGAGATTTCCTGCCCGTACTTCTTGGTTCGCCAGGAGGTATTCTGCAGTTCACAGTTTCTTAGTAAACCCTTTTTGCCTAGCATTACCCTTTTATTTTGTTTATTTATTTTTGGTTAAAATAAATCAGTAATCATGAAAGAAAAAAATCCTTTCCCCCGTCATTCACATAGAATAGCATTAAAACCACCTTTACCACCAGAAGTTACTTCTGGTAGGCGAAGGCGATCACGATCTGGAAAATCGAGTACAATTCATACCTCTGGTGAAACATCATTTTCCCATATACTAGAGTTATCTCAAGTTGTTTCTACACATCCCGGTTTCTCTACTGTTGTCGAAAAGGAGTCTTCACAGCTACCCATGGTCACGATCCATCCAATCGGTGAGACCATACCTCCTGGACCCGACGTTGTTCAACCAGAAGTTGATCTGGATCCCATAGTGCTTTAGGGAGTAGATTTTATTGGTCAAATTGGACATAATCCACAGGACCAATTAAATAGGGTATATCATCCCCTTATATTTCAGTTGCTATATTCCCTAAGTGGAGAAAATATTGATCCCGAAGTCGAACAACCGGAAGTTGTTTTTGTATTGGTCACTCCACAATCTATTGTAGCCATTGAGTCTCCCATTTCGCGCAGTCAACCACCTGAAATATACTTTGGGCCTGACGACGAAGTTCTTCCACCTGGTTTGATTTCAATTGAAGAAATATCACAAGACAAGACACCTTTAACTCCAACTCATTTTTGGTAGGATATTTACCTGTACGAATCTTTTCCTCAATCACCTTCCTTTGCTTTTGTTGATCTTGTTTCACTTCGAATTCTCGTAGATTATATAGGGAATACGCTGGGTCATTTGACCATGGCTAAGATAACATCCGAGACTGAACCATATATTTCAACTGCATCAACATCTATTGTTGTTTCATATTCGATGTTTTTTCCATTGAATTCACCCATGTCATCATCTAGAATCCTATTTGGTTCCTCCTTTATGAGTACTGATTGGATTGATCCTTTATTCACATCTTCAGTGCAATATCAAGCTGATCCCATTAGTTATTCTCCTTGGTGGCCGGTGATACCACAGAAATTACCCTCGTAAATTCCAAAATTCAATGAAAACCCTAGAGAAGACCCATCAACACATGTTATAACTTATCATTTGTGGTGCTCATCAAAATCCTTAAATGATGGCTCTGTTAGACTACGTATTTTCCAACACACACTCACTAGTCCAACTGCACAATGAGGATGGTTCTTTTTCTATGTCAACCTCGTTAAAAAATGACAGAGAGTCATGAGGATGGTTCTTTTTCTGTGTCAACCTCATTAAAAAATGAAACAAAGTCATGAGGATAGTTTTTTTTTCTTATGTCAACCTCGTTAAAAAATGAAACAAGTGCCTATGAGGATAGTTATTTTTTCTTTTTTCAACCTTGTTAAAAATTGGAATAAGTGACTTTGAGGAAAGTTCTTTTACAGTATGAACCTCATTAAAAAATGAAACAAATCCTCTCCTAATTAAGATGAGTCTTCCATTTGATCTCATAAATGAACCTTCATTCCATCCAGTTATTAGTAACTAGTAATCTACTTAGATGAATGAAATGAAGCTTGGGGGGCACCTACTCTTGCAAGGGGAATTTGACATGTGCTCTTGCAGTGGGCATTCAAAACATTCTTACTAATTGCATTCAATCGATCACTGAAGTTCAGGGGAAAAATCTGGTTCAGAGCTCCAAAATGAAAATGGTAGCTATGGAATGGTAAAAATGAATAGTGAAACTACTTTTTATAGTCATTTAATTATTTGCAAGTTAAATTTATTGCTATCACTATAGTTTTATTATGTTTTTATCATGAAACAGGTATTTTTAATCCATTTGATGTTGTTATGAATAGGAAATACAACTAATGAATAGATTAGTCATGCAGATTTATTTGAAGAATGACTTGACCAAAAAGCATACTTTTTCTCCTTATTTTTCGATCTTTGTTAAAAATGAAAAAGGATTTGAAGCACACTTTTATCTCTTTTTAGAGCTTCGATAATAGGGAAAAAGGAACCCCTGGACTCTTCTTTCAGCTCTTTTCAAACTTTGATAATGTGAAAATATTTTCGAGCACTTGTCTTTTCAAGCTCGTAAAAGTAAATGAATTGATATCTACTTAGTATAAGTTTAACCCTTTTCCGGACTGAGATAGATTATTTTACGAAAAATGAATACCTTGGTTAAACATGACCAAAGAGGTTCTCTTAGATATTATTTTACACTTTTTTGAATATGAGTGACAAATTTACAAAAAAGTACATATGGAGTTTTCTTTCGTCCACTTTTCAAACTCTCTAAATATGAAAAAGGACCGAGCTATCACTTTAGTTAAGCTCGTTAAAGCATAAAATAGCGACGAGCTTGTCGATCATGGAAAGAATTGAGTTTCATTCATCTTTAGACTTGTTAAATTATTAGATAGTGATACTTTATTCACCCGAAGGGTTGAATTATAGATCAAGCAAATGTTACCCTCCTCAAGCTTGTTAAAAAATAATGAGGTACTGGTCGACAAATGACTGGGGAAAATTTGGGAAAAGTGGGAAAAATTTCTTTATGGTAGTAAGTCGCTCTTGAACATCACACTTCCTTCACTCCATGTCCGTGATTGTTTGGGTTGGGTAATCATCTTGACGGTTCATTCACACCTATGGTTCATCATACCTTCACTTTGGTTTTGAGTCAATGCTGCCAACTCATCACAGTGTGGCCGATATGTTCAAGACAAGTCATCTAGTGAATAAACTCATCCTTCTACAATACTTGTAAACCTTTATTCTCACGACCATCATCCCTAAAAATTGCTATATCAATCCATATGCTTGTCTATGAAATCAGTAACTCCCGTTTCGCAATAAGGTGACTTCCTGTTGACAACAAATCAATATCTAGGAAGTTCACTTAGAAACATTAGATTCCAGTACCATGAGGCTTGTTACAGCATCAACAAGATCCTCGCTTCCGGACCTTTGACAGAAAGATTTAGTTTGGCGTTTGACATCAAATAATCTATTCATGCCTTACAAAATGTACTGTAGTACCTTGAGGGACATTTTCATTAATGGTGGTTCTCTCGCATTTGTAAACAGCTCACATCATTGGATGGTAATCAAACGATGTCTTTCCATGTTTGATGACAAATCATATATTCGCATGGCTAGACTTGTACTCGAATGATCGAGTGAATGAGATAAGAAGACCCCAGATCTAGTTTCTACCATCTAGGCTGTGATTTCAGGATTTTTATACACATCATCTATACGGTGACCTTACATACAAATTTTCATCCAAACATGGGCCTATATCTATAGGCATGTATGCATTGGGCAACATTCCGATGTCGATGACTTTCTGAATTATGTAAATGTTATTAGATTGTCTATGTGTTGAATATGGGAATGCCTAACCTCAAAAGTTATGATCAAAGATGATATATCATGATGTAATGTTTTGTAATATTGATGAAGGTGACCGCTCTGCTTCATCTCCAGCCCATCACAGTGTAAAGCATATCAATCAAATGTTTTTATTATTTTGACCTCATACTTTAGGGGATAATTGTTGTAGGTCAATTTGGGCATCATTCCAAATGACCTAGTTAACTGGGCATCATCTCCAGGACCAATGACTAAATGTCTCCCATCCCCTATCATTTCAAGTTACTACATGCCCTAAGACAAGAATAAGACAAATCAAGCATGACTTCCATCAAGCAGAGGTTTCGAAGGTTTGAAGTTTATTATATAGCATATGAGAGCTCACCAACGTTGCCTTTAAGGGGAATAAGTGCGTTTCATATTCAGGTAGCCCCATGCAAGCTTGCTCTACAAAGCACTTCCCGACATTCACAGGTGCATTGGTCACATTGGGAGCGAAATTCTCATTGTTCCAGAATCTTCACTTGGCCAGTGCCTTCTAGAAGAGTTCACATGTGCCAAGCTTCGAATCCAAGTGTTCATTTGACATCTACAAGATTGGGAACATGTATTTCCTATTATTGGAAAGTCATTTATTGTAAAAAAACCTTCAACTCCTCTATAAATTGAGCACAGATCTGAGTGCTTGAGAGGGAATAATTTGAGTAGATAAATGCTGGTGGATTTTCAATTGAGAGTTAGATTTGTGTAATAGCTACTAGAGAGATTTATACTATGATGAGGCTGAGGATTGTTGCTGGATATGGTCACTTCAAATTAGTCATTGGGTTATAACCTCTCCTTCTATCATCAATAAATAATACAACTTACTTTTCCCTATATGCATCTATATTGGCTTTGATTTTCCATATTGTAAGATCTTAGTTGATGTATATGGCTTATGCTTTACTGATTTAGCTAAATAACTTGAATAGGCATCTATATATTTATATCTTCTGTTTTTTTAGTGTTCTTTCTTCCAAGAAGAATTTTTCACAAACTGCTTGAATTTGAAGTTACAATGGAAGCGACAAAACGAGTCATTTAGAAGCGCTTGGATTACAACTAAGCCTCTAATTCTTTCTGTGTGTCTGCTCTAAGTTAGGAAAGGTAGTCATATAGTATTTAATCTATTTTTCTATACTATCGCCTATCTAGGGAATCGTGTTTTATCCGTAATTCACAATTATGTCCAACAGTTATTATCACCCTCGTTCTGGGCTGGATCAGAACTCATAATGTACATTTGCTGATTTGAAATTAATACAAAGGAGATGCGCAATGTTCTTTTCATCCTGTGGTTTAATTCTTTACTAATGCATCATTGAGTGCTGAAGTTTCAAGTTTCCCAAAATGGGGAATGAGCTGGTTGGCTAGGGCTGTTGTGTAGATTAATCCGTCTTGCGGACAAGACCGATCTCTCTAGTACTAGAAGTAACTAGCAACAAACAACCAATTATACTAATCTCTCTCTAAGCATATAAGATTCATAAAACACTATATAGGTGTAAGGCCTACCTTATATCCAGCACTTGCTTGATTTCATTGAAGTCCTTCCCGTGCACTGAAAGAACGTTCCTCGTGAATCTGCAGTCACAAACAAGCAAAAAGATTACACAACACCTGTATAGACATTATTATAAATCATACTTATCATAATGATCAAGGAATTTATGAAATAAACCATGAATAGACAGTTTAATGAGAGAAATGAGTATATTTGTATTAAATTCAAATAAAGAAAACCTTTACAACCTGTGCCTTGATGTTGTGCAGGTCCTCCTGGGGTCCGAAGCAGGAATCTCTTCTAATTTGACAAGCATTGCACTCTTTGAACCAAGACATATAGAGATGAGTGATTTAACCTCACAGAAAGTCTTAGTTAACTGAGTCTGAATCTCAACAGCATTTAACTTCAAATATCTTAAGCTTGAACTCCCTTTGAGGCTACCCAAGGCCTCTTTTTATAGTGAAAAAGAGGAGGTTTCTTGTTCCAAATATGAAGGGATAGAATCCTCCTTCAAAGGGATTAGCTCCTTACATCAAGGGGTTAGCTCCATCAAGTGAGGGATGCATGAACCTTCTCAAAGCGTATCCATTCCCGAAAATTCCCATCTAGAATCTTCTAGAATTCATCTGGAATTCACTTTTTATCTTTAATTTCTCACCTTTTTGTATTTTACAGAGGTCCGCACCCATTACACAAAGAAAGTGCGTTATGGTTCCGCAGATAGGCTGAGATTTAGGTGCGGGACCGCAGGGAATGTACAGAGAAAGTGTGATACCAATTCTTAGGGGATTTTAGGGACTTTTCTCTGATTTTGAAGCTTGACATGAGGAGCTAGTATGTTGGATTTGTAAAAGGAGGAAGTATGAGTAATAATGAGCTCATACTCATGGTAAAATGTCAGGATGATAGATTTTAGTGTAACAAATTGCCCCCTAAAGTGCAAAGTCTGGAATAGATGAAGCTGTAGTCTGTCATATATGAAGAGTGCAGTACTTTATCATTTCAAAGATCATCCCGTGGACACCCCAGTCGGAACCTGTAAAAACATTCAATGCAAAATATATACATATATATGTCATCACTGAGGTAGGCATTCCCATACTCAGATTAAAACTAACTAGAAACTAACTCAAATCGTTCTGATACAAGAATGATTTTGAATACATCATATACAAATATATGTAGACACAGTATGGACGCAGCCATTTGTTTATAAATAGTCTACTGTATAGATGACAACAAAATTCCTCGCAGCCTGGATGGTGGAAACTAGATCCAGGGTCTTGATTTCCGCATCTCGAACTAGTACGATTCTATCCATGTGAATAAATGTGTTGAAGTCAAACATGGTAGAAACCACTTGATTACCAGTCAATGATGTGAACTGTTAACAAGTGTGAGAGAAACCACCAGTAATGTCAATGGCTCTCAAAGTACCCAGTACAATCCATGAAATGTGAATGAATAAGCTAAAGTCGAACATCTCACGGAATCATTCGATCGAAGGTCAATGATGCAACCTGTCGTCGAAGGCGAGAAACCTGCCATTGAGGCATGCAGATTTCAAGGTACTGACAATTTCTGGATCAACTTCCTAGATAATGTGTTGATGTCGATAGAAAGTGATATGTCGTAGGCAAGCCCACAACACGAAATCATAGATCAAGTTTTGAAAATATATTGGCAAGGACTGACTCAGGGATGGTCAAAAGATGGATGACAGATATTTTGCAGATGAATGGTTTTATTTGAACTGTTCTCTTGGACACATAACGACACTGCAGATGGCTTGGTGACAATTGACCCAAAGCTAATACCCAGAAACCGGCTGAAAACTTTCAATGTGGTTTGATTAACTGTTAGGCAAAGGATTTCCCAACCCAGGTGAATATAAGTGTCGTGTCCAAGAGTGGTTGATTGAGTTTTCAAAGATTTAAAATACAACAAACACGCCCATTTTTCTCTCTTTTCCCCCACCATTTCTGGCAAGTACCTCTTTATTTTTGACAAGCTTGAGGAGGATAACATTTGCTTGATTATAAGCTCATCCTTCGGATGAGTCCAAATTAGTTTAAAATTCGAACCCTAAGAAGGAGTGGTTCGTTCCTGTTGAAAATTAAACAGGTCCTTTACTGTTAAGTTTTAACGAGTCCAATATAGGAGAAACTCAGTGTTTTTCAATTTTAGGGAGTCAGAAGAAAAACTTAAGAAAACTCCATGGGTGTACTTTTTCGTAAATTTAGTCTCTCGAGCCCGAAAAGGGATAAAATAATGCGGGAGAGAACTCTATTGACCGTATTTAGTCAACGTATACCTTTTTCGTAAATAGTCCATTTCAGTCCGTAAAAGGGGTAAACTTATACTGAAGGGACGACTGTTCATTTACTTTAACGAGTTCGAATAGTCAAGTACTCGGCAATCTTTTCATATTTAGAGAGTCTGAAAAGAGCTTAAAAGAGGACTCCAAGGTTTCGCTTTTTCGTAAAATTTTTGAAAGAGTCCGAAAAAGTGATAAAAGTTTGCTCTTTGTTGAAAAACGATCATTTCACCTGAAAAATCCTGTTTCTGCACAAAAACTCAAAACATTACACATACCTGTTTAAGATAAGTAAAAATGCCTTCAAAAATACCCTTTTTAAAGTGAAAAATAAAAAAATTAAAAATTCATTCATTCGAAAAAACTTATAAAAAGGACCTTTTCAATTTCATTTTTACCGTTTAGTTCCAGAGTGAAAAGTAAAAAGCTTTTGGATAAAAAAGTTCCCGTGAAGATTCTGGAAAATTCAACCGTTGGAATCGAAAATCGTCAACCCCAAGTAATCCACAACCTCCTTATCTTGTTTTTCATCCGTTTGAAATTCATTTTTAGGCTTTAGTTTGATTTTTTAAGGCAAAAAATGGTTCAAAAATGCGCCCGCGGGGTCCGCAGGTGGGACACAGGTTACCTGCGGACCCCGATTTTTTCTTAACAGGAAAATATCGTGGGTACCGCACCCCAGAACACAGTCCGCGTGTGGAGCTACGCTCTGTTTACAAAGAGCGGGTGCGGTACTCGCGCGGTCAATTTTAAAGCATGGTAAATTCTCATTTTTCTGCCAAAATTTTTCAAATAATATCATTCTAACTTGCCTTATTTTTTATTGCAGGATTAACAAGATGCTTATCTGGCGAGAAAGAGAGCATGAGGAAGTGGATGAAGCTGTAATGCTTCATTTTCCCACACAAAGGGCATTAAAAGCATGCGGCTTATACAAATTCTGGGCCATCTCTGGCATGAGGGCACAAGTGGAACTCTTAACATGGTTGGTAGACAGATGGCATGTGGAGGACCAGTGCTTCATTGGTGGCCACTGGCTCGAAATTGAGTTGGAGGATATATACTTTTTGACTGGTTTGTCCAAGAGGGGCAAACAAGTATCCTTGTTTGGGACTAGGCCAGGTGGCCAGACTGTCGCTAGTCTTCAACTAGAATTTTGCAATGATCAGGCAAATCCTCAGGACAAACGGATTGACATAAAACACATCATCCGTCCTGAGTTGAAAGTCATAGCTTTTACTGTTACCAAACTGTGTGGGAGTGCCACACTTCATGTGGCTACTAGTTCCCAAATGCGTGTTGTAGTGGACTGTTATCGCGGCACCATTTTCAACTGGTGTGAAGCTGTGTTGGCCAATATAAAAGGCCAACTTACCAGAGCAAAAACTGGGAAACTGAAAAACTTTGGATACGGTTCCATTGTCTTTTCTTTTGCTCTGGAGAGGATCCCTCAATTAGCTCCACAGAGTATTGCTGTTGATGTCGGTCGACCTCGAGAACCGAGAATGGTTCGTTGGTCTGCGCTGATGGCCCGTCATGCTATTGAGGGCACTGAGATTGTACGATTCCCTGCTTCATATTTTCGTTGGCTGGATCGCCAAGTTTTCATGATAGAGGATTTTCTGTATGCTGGGATAGATTTCCGTGGTGATGGAGAGATGTCTCTCCCAGCAGGGGAACAGTGGGATGATTCAGGTAAAAACATTTTTCAACGTTTGCTAAGTTCTAATTTTATTTATTTTTTTATCGTCTTAGAAAACTAATAACCAAAATTTTTTTGAATACAGACGTGGGTCCACATCGACCAGCTCATCTCCAACCTTTCGAGAGGAGACAACCAGTTGCGCTCGCACTAGCCCCAGCAGGCCAATCAGTAGAGATTTTGACTGATTTGGAGCATCATCTAGAGCGTTTGACTCTAGATATACTAGAGACCAGTATATATGACATTCCTCTCAGGCTACAAAGATATGTGATTGGAGTCCCAGGACCTTTCAGGAGGTTCCTATGCAGGGTGGCCCGGGCAGTTGTTTCTTATCAAGATCACCATCAGTGATGGGATGATCGTGCAGACTGATATTTTTATACTTTTGTATTATCATTTTTTCCGATCATAAGGTGTTTCCAACCTATGATCGAAGACGATGTATATTTTTTGAACACACTCCTATGATATATATCACTATTTTGACGGCTATCTGTGTACATATGTGAATGTTGTTTGTTTTATTGCTTTTAATTATTGCAAATGTCTATTTATCATACTAGAAGAAATCGAATCTGCTAATGTATTTAAACGTCTTGGAATATGTTGATATTCAATGTAATCAAACTCACGTTCCAAGAGACGAACTCTTAAAAACAACCGTAATAACACTGGATTTCTAATGGTATAAACCCTGTTAAGCTGTAATACAACAAGTTCTGAATCCAACCTTACAATCAAACTCCGAATTTCAAATGATATGGACTCAGACAATAACTCAATTACTACACTATACTCGGCAATGTTATTTTTTGTTTGACCAAGGCTTACCCCATGCATGGATACTAACTCGTCAGAGGGTGAATAGATAACCCAAGCTGCAGAAGAAATGTTCCGTGTACTACGACAAGCACCATCAGCAAAACCAATGTAGGTTTGAAGAGACGTCGACATCTGCAATATCAAGAGTAAAACTCAGATAAGCAGGAATAGTGACAAAACACACTTCTAAACTAGGCACACTTTTCTAATCTAAAACACACCAGCAGTAAAGAAATTTAAACTAACAAAAATCTCCACACCTCATTTAAGCATAATATCGCTTTAGATAAAGCCCATTTCTGGGTTTATCTAAAGGGACACCGTCAAAATCTATCAACTCATAGGCCCCTTTTGCTAACTTTCGTTTCACAATGTAAGGACCATGCCACATAGGTACGAATTTCCCAGCTCCTAGCTTGTCGTTAGCTTGATCATAAAGTAAAACTAGGTCTCCTTCTGAAAAATTTCGAGGGGTCACATTTCTATCATACTGAGCTTTTATCCTTTTAACATGAGCCTCGTTTGCTATTGTAGCATTTCGTCGATTCTCATCTAATTGGGCTAAGTACAAGAAACGTTTTTCCTCTTCCGACGTAGCTGGAAGTAATTCTACGGCTAATTTTAGTGACGGTATTTCGCATTCAATCGGCAGCACAACTTCCAAACTGTAGACCAGTTGAAAAGGAGTGAAACCCGTTGATGTTTTGACTGAGGTTTGATATGCCCAAAGCGCTGAAAATAACATGGAATGCCAATTCGTCTTGTGAATACCAATGATTCATTTAATCATGGTGACTAAAACTTTGTTAATGGCTTCAACCAGACCATTGGCTTGTGGATAGTACGGAGTGGAACTATCGTGGCGTAGGCCAAGTTGTTCTGTCAGGTCAGTCATCATGATATTCCGAAAATGACTTCCATGATCCGTAATAATAGCTTGAGGAACACCGAACCTAGCAATTATATGATTAAATACGAATGTTGTAGCAGTCTTGCCGTCAGCTGAATATGTAGGCATCGCCTCGGCCCATTTTTTAAAATAATATACTGCGAGAATAATATAGGCATGCCCCCCGGCCGAGTGACAGTTACATGTGATAAAATCGATACCCCATTTCGCGAAAGGACCAACAGCAATTATAGGGTGAAGAGGAGCGGGTGGCGCGCGCATTTTTCGATCAAAAATTTGACAGTTGTGGCATTTATGAACCGTATAAATGCAATCTTTAAACAACGTTGGCCAGAAATAACCTGCACGCAATATATTTTGGGCTGTGGCATACCCAGACATATGACCACCACATGATCCAGAATGACAGTCATTTAACACCTTTTCAGCTTCTTCATGAGTTAGACAACGTCGGAAAACAAAATCCGCTCCACGTCGATAAGTGTATCACCAATGATATTATACTGTTGGGATTGGAAGCGTATTTTCCGTCGCTGAGTTCGTGAAATGTCAGGCCGAAAAGATTGGGTTTGGAGATACATAATAATATCCCCATACCATGGATCAAGTGTACTGATGAGAAACAAAGATTCGTCCGCAATGGACTCTTCTGCCACTGTTTCAGTATCAGTAGAGGGGAAATCACACATCAGTTCCGCAAATATCAAAGATTTCTTTGCCTTGGATTTTTCAAATTCCAAGTCAAATTCCTGCAGGATAACTATCCATTTGGAATATTTTCCCCCTAGCAATTGTTTGGTCAAAATATACATCATAGGTTTGCAATTAGAAATTATCGTGGTTTTACGTAACAAGATGTAATGTCTAAAATGTTGGACAGCTTGAACAGCTGCCAAGGCCAATTTCTCCACATGTGTGTATTTGATTTCAGTCGGATGAAGATTTCGACTAAGATAATAAATCACATGTTCATTGTAAGATTCATCTTCCTGAACTAGTACCATCCCAATGGTGGAATGAGAAGCAGCGAGATACAAAATGTAATCTTGGTTGTAGTTGGGAGGATGCAATAACGGTGCATGGGTTAACGCGTGTTTAAGTGCATCAAAAGATCGATCAGCAATCTCATCCCAAAAGAACGGAATGTCCTGTTTCAACAACCGGGTAAAACCCTTTGTAAGCTCGGCATAGTTAGGAATAAATATACGTAAAAAGTTTGCTTTCCCCTGCAAACTTTGGAGTTGGCGCAAATTCGAAGGAGGAGGCAATTTAATGATAGCTTTGACCTTCGATGGATCGACGCGAATGCCTGCTTCCGAGACAACAAATCCTAGTAATCGACCCGATTCTACGCAGAAAACACATTTATGCGGATTTAGCCTTATCCGATAATGCCTACATCTCATAAAGATTGCTCGTAAATGAATGGGATGATCGGCCCTACTTAATGAATGAGCAGGTAAATCATCGAGATATGGCTGAACAATGTGCTTAATGTCATGAAATGCATAAGACATAGCCCGTTGAAAAGTTGCTCCAACGTTCTTTAGTCCAAAAGGTAGTTTACAATAAGCAAACGTTCCCCATGGACAAATAAAAGTTGTTTTGGGTTGATCTGCAGGGAGTATGTTTATTTGATTGTAGCTGGAAAAGCCATCCATGAAGGAAAACAATTCACTGCCAGCACAATCATCGATTATTTGATCGATATAGGGAGTTGGATAATTATCTTTTGGACACGCTCGATTAATATCCCTATAATCGATACATACTCTTATTGTTCCTTGTTTTTTAGTCACGGGAACAATATTCGATACCCAATCCGTTAAGGGAATTGGATAAATGAATCCTGCTCGAAGTAATTTTTCAACTTCAGCTTTTATAGCAGCAGCTTTTCTAGGATGAATTTGACGTAATCGTTGACGAACAGGTTTAGCATCTGGGTAAGTCTTAATCTCATGAACTACGATCGATGGATCAATTCCTGGCATTTCTTCATAAGACCAGGCAAACACATCACGGAATTCTTGAAATAGCCATTTTGTTGTGTAGATTAATCCGTCTTGCGGACAAGACCGATCTCTCTAGTACTAAAAGTAACTAGCAACAAACAGCCAATTATAATAATCTCTCTCTAAGCATATAAGATTCATAAAACACTATATAGGTGTAAGGCCTACCTTATATCCAGCGCTTGCTTGATTTCGTTGAAGTCCTTCCCGTGCACTGAAAGAACATTCCTCGTGAATCTGCAGTCACAAACAAGCAAAAAGATTACGCAGCACCTGTATAGACATTATTATAAACCATACTTATCATAATGATCAAGGAATTTATGAAATAAACCATGAATCGATAGTTTAATGAGAGAAATGAGTATATTTGTATTAACTTCAAATAAAGAAAACCTTTACAACCTGTGCCTTGATGTTGTGCAGGTCCTCCCAGGGTCCGAAGCAGGAATCTCTTCTAATTTGACAAGCATTGCACTCTTTGAACCAAGACAACTAGAGATGAGTGATTGAACCTCACAGAAAGAGTGATTTAATGTCACATAAAGTCTTAGTTAATTGAGACTGAATCTCAACAGCATTTAACTTCAAATATCTTAAGCTTGAACTCTCTTTGAGGCTACCCAAGGCCTCTTTTTATAGTGGAAAAGAGGAGGTTTCTTGTTCCAAATATGAAGGGATAGAATCCTCCTTCAAAGGGATAAGCTCCTTACATCAAGGGGTTAGCTCCATCAAGTGAGGGATGCATGAACCTTCTCAAAGCGTATCCATTCCCAAAAATTTCCATCTAGAATCTTCTAGAATTCATCTGAAATTCAATTTTTATCTTCACTTTCTCGCCTTTTTGTATTTTACAGAGGTCCGCACCCATTACACAAAAAATGTGCGGTATGGTTCCGCAGTCAGGCTGAACTTTAGGTGCGGGACCGCATGGAATGCATAGAGAAAGTGTGATACCAATATTTAGGGGATTTTAGGGACTTTTCTCTGATTTTGAAGCTTGAAATGAGGAGCTGGTATGTTAGACTTGCAAAAGGAGGAAGTATGAGTAATAATGAGCTCATACTCATGGTAAAATGTCAGGATGACAGATTTCAGTGTAACAAGGGCCCAACCAACCCAGCTCGTTTTCCCTTTCGCTTTCGTTTAGTTAAAGGTGTGGATTGATTTCATTTACATGAAAAGAGTGGATTAAGCTTATATTTCATTCTTTCACAAGAGTTATGGTTCTATTTCATTAATAGTCAATGTGTGACAGATCCATGGTGTTATCACCCAAAAAAATTTAAAACATCATTTTGAAAAGGTTACAAAATTTCAGGATCAAAATAGGGTTTTAGGAGTCAATTTAGGTTTGATCAGGGGAATTTTTTATACTTTTTATAGTTTAAATCTCATATTTAGGTTCAAATTAAGCCTTGTTTAAAGCCCTTTCATGTCAAACATTCATCATTTTCCATTTGCATTTCATTTACCAAAATTTTGTGTCAAAACTGTCCAATTAGCTGAGAAACCGTAGTTTCGTAGTGCCACCCATTGAAAAAATTCATTTTGCGCTACGAAAGAGTTAATAGTTTCGTAGTGCAAACAAGAAAAATTACACTGCAGGTGCTACAAAAGTGGGGTTTTTAACTGTTTTGTCAGTTGACTTGGAAAATGTCATAAACTGTTGGGAAAGGGTAGGATAGTGGCATGTCGAGTCATGTAATGATGAAATTGAAGTACACACTCATGTTTGCAGTCATCATGGTCATTATAGTTTATGAATGAGGCATCATTTTAGTTATGAGAGGACATTTAAAATTTCAAACTATTTCTTAATTAGTCATTCTCATCCTTTTTCCCCCATTCGAAATGTCTGAGCTCTGAGTGTCAAGCCAAACCTGTTGTTGGTTCATACAAAGGTTTTACTACACCCATATCGAGTGAGGTTGATACATTTATCAAGAGAGGCTGAGAAATTTATTCAAGCGAGGCTGATACATCCATATCAAGCGAGGCTGAAAGATTTGTTGAAACGAGGATGAAAGATTTTCTGGAGAATATGGAAGAGGAAAGAAAAATTCGCAGAGGATGACAGTGCCTAACGCATGAACCTAAAGACATGAAGGAAATAATTGAAGACCCAGAAGTGATGGAAGCATTCATAAGAGTAGGTTGCCTATGGTTTTATGAGAAGTTTCAGGGTTGCCACACACAGGTATCCAAGGAATTTTCCATGAATTTCAATGGAACAACTACTAAGTTCAGGATGCTAAGTGTGTCTATTACACCAGAGGTCATTGTTGTTGTTACAAAAATACCAAGAGGTCAAGAAACTTGGTTCAAAGGTTTAAAATTTGATATGAAGCAGTGTAAATAGTTCATGAAACCTGAGCACATAGACATGCACCTTAATAATGCTATCCCTAGAAGCTGCATCAAAGATAACTACTGAAAATTGTTGCTCAAGATTCAGAAATATTTTACCTATGAAGGCAGATATCACAAGGTTTATTCATATCATTTCAAATTGCTTCTACACTTCACTGGTAAGATTTTAGTTGATTTACCTTTTTATCTACATACGAGTCTGGAAAAGATGGATGATAAAGTTCAAACAAAGTCTGAAGGGAGTGAAACATCCTTATTTCATCATGGCTTAATGAAATTATTAATTTTAGATGAACTTCAGAATATAGGTAGAGATTGGTCATCATTATTGTTTATTAATGGTTTTGAGCTGGAAACCCTAACTCCTGCAAGAAACCCTAAAGCTAAAGGATTTTCATCATCACCAGTAGCATAACCAAGCCAACCTATGGTTGCAAAACCAAAATCTACTGCAAAACTGAAGCTAAGAAATAAAACTAAGAAAGAGCCAGAGCAAATGCAAATGCTTGATACACTAACTCTCACACCTACAAAACAGAGATCAAAGGTTGTCAAAGATGCAAAACAGAAGCAAGCTGTCAGCAAACAGGGAATGAAAAGAGTAACTAGAAGCCAAGCAGTGGCATTAAAAGGAAAGACAGTTGCTAAAGAGGACAACCCAATAACAAAGGGTAATATAGAGGATATTCTTCATGCTATTGACATTGAGGAAACACCAATTGTCCAAGATGATTTAATTGAGGAAGAGAAGGATAAGCTGAGAAAATCCAAGTCTGCGAAGAAGCCAGAGTTTGAGGGGGAAGATGTAGGCTTCATCATTCAAGCAAGAAAGCCTATGACTAGACATGCTAGGAAATTGATGGAAGGAAAAAAAGAAGTTCAAAAACCCACTGAGACAGCTAAATATCCTAAATAATTTGTTGATCTTTCATCACCTACAGTGAAGCATACAATCAGCAGAACAGAGAGGGGAGAGAGGAAATGATAGAGAAAATAGGGTTTCAGCGTCCTGAGGAGAAATTAAGGTCGGAAAACCAAGATATTGCTGTCATGAAAAATAGAGCTAGAAAGCACAGTGTCGAGAAAGTACAGTTTAAAAGGATGAAAGCAATGTGGGAAGGACAAGTTGATTCTACTTCTGAAAAATTAAGTAATACAGAGCAATTTTTCAAATGGACAGTTCCAACAATAAAAGAAGCTAAATTTGTCATAATAGTAAAAATTCATCTGAGAGCTACTAACAGAATACTTAGAGCAGCAACTGGAGTTTATTCATGATGTGTTAAAGATTAGAGGCATTAAAATAACACTCATTGAAGAACCAATAGCTCAACCAAGTGTAAATGAAGAAGGAAGACCTCAAGAAAGCTAGAATGAAATGGGTTTATAGTTCATATCATTTTTAAATATGGAAGATAGGTTATGTTTCAAGTTTTTAAGGCAAACTCGGCTTTTACTTGGAAAATTTATGAAAAAACTGCATACTCGACAGTTTTGTAGCGCATTTTGTGTAAAATAGCAGAAAAGCGCTACGAAACAGTTGTACCTGCTTTTCTCACTTATTTTGATCAGTTTTTTAAGGGTTGAAGAATGATTCAAGAAATTAATTTGCTATGGAAGATGTATTAAAGGGTAATTAAAAAAATGTTGGAGGAAAAAGTCAAAGATTTGAAGAATAAAGGTTGAAATTGCAGTGCTACAAAAGGCACTACGAAACTGCTGTGTTTTTGTAGCGCAGGACATTACATCATTTTTTAGTAGTGTTTAAAGTGATTTTAGGCAGCTGAAGTCAAGGGAGGAGTTAGGAGATGTGTTTATCCAACTTCCAACATCCAAGGACCATGAAATGAAGAGTACATGATGGTCAGAATGTTCAAAGAATGCAAAATATCCTATGCCTACAAAACAGGGCACTGTTTCCTATTTTGGTGGAGGTCAGCAATATGGTCATGAAGAAATGAAGCCCATCATCCAGATTCGACCATGTGATGACACACTTTTCAATTATGTAAATTTAAATAGATAAGGTTGTTATATATAGTGATAAGGAGTTTGAGTCCTTTCTGGAATAGGACTATTAAGTACGATAGGTGTCTTTTTGTAATAAATTCCATGTTTTATGGTTATGCAAGGTGTCAAGGGTCAGAAATTTGATGTATCTAGCATAGAGGCAGATCATCCCATGTTGTAAGATGCCTATTAAAGACCAAGAGGTCTAATTTTTCAAGGGTTGGACATTTTTGGCAAAAAACAGGCTTGTTGTGAATTGACTGATTTTCAGCTACTACAAAGATTTTCTACTTGACCAAATTGAGATTCTGAAGGATTTTTAGTGTTTCCTATTATATTTTAATCTCTTATATGTTTCATTTGTAGTGGTTTTCATATATATTACTCATAATTCATCTGTTTGATGCTCTGAATTCATATATAAGTGAACTGACTGTGTTTTTACAGTTTCATGTGTGTACTTTATGACTAAAACTCTGATATGCCTCAACTTCCATGTTAAGTAGATTCACTGAATGACTAAATTGTTTTGACTCCATAAGGCCATTGTATACATGTTGATGTGATTCTCAACCTACATATATCATTTATATGTCTATTACCTAAATAGAGTTAGCCATCTATATTTTTATCCAAATCATTAACCCTTGAGAGAGCTCTTTCAGGCTAAGGAGGCTAAGCCTCAGTCAAAATATTAGGTCTGAAATAGTTACTTGAAGTTGACTAATCAAGCAGCCTATCAGATCCAATTTTGTGATAACATTTTGGTGTGTCTGTCGAGAGCCTAAAGATTATACTTTCCCAAAATTTTGAATTTGAACTTCTTAAGGTAGCAGGAGCTCAGGAAGCTTTTCGAGGCTGCAGCTACCTTGGTGACTCCATTCAAAATTCATATGATTAAAGGTGGCTTCGAGAAGGAGATACACGAAGAGAAATCCTGACCCATATCCACCTAACATTGTGGACAATCCAAACACCATTTTCAGAGGCAGTCAAGGAATTTCTGAAATATCTGGTACTCCATCATATTCAAAATTCTTGTCCTCTCAAATATTAAGAAGTCTTGAAGATAAAAGAGTTGATGATAAAATTCAGGAAGTCTTGTTTCGACCTGAAAGTGAAAAATAATTAACTGAAATCATCTTAGACTTGCATAAGAGAGGTATTGATACCTCAGCCCTAGTAACACATGAAGACAAAGATGATTTTTGGGAAGTTGTTACTTCCGAGTTGCTGTTGGAAAGAGAGTCTTTAGATAAGTTGAAAGAGCTTGACCCTTTTGAAGTCTTGTTGAACATTAAAGATGGTCTTCCTCTTCCTGATTGGAGTTTAATTTTTAGTGGACAAAAAATACCAAAAAATCCTCCTCATAACAGTTCTTCATCCTCTATTGTTGTTGTCCATAAAGCTGCCACAGTCCCTTTCACTATGGCTAGAAATGTACCTCCTCCACCAGTTGCACTTGCTAGATACATCCCTATTGTTATTCTAGCTATTTTACATGACCTCCCTAGAAAATATGTTGCTAGAATAAAAACTTGGGTAAGTGATGAACATATTACAACAAAGGAACATGTAGATAAATTTAATGATTTTATAGACAGGGAGGAGGTTGATCACGAAGATGTTAGGTTGAGATTTTTTTCTTAGAGCTTTACTGGTGAAGTTAGGAAGTGGTTTAAAGCCCTTACTCCTGGAATTATTCATAATTAGAATGAGTTTGAAGATACCTTTTTGAGAAAATGGGGAAATAGAACTAATCCAGTACAAGCCCTCACTGAGTATAAAAGTTTAAGAAGAGTTGTTGATGAAACTGTTCAAAACTTTTCAAAGATGTTTAATAAGGATTATGACTATATTCCTATGCATTTAAAACCTCCACATTATTTAGATCAAATGAGATATGCCAAAGCTTTTGATTATGAATTTTCTATACTACTAGGAGAGAGAGAATCCGCTATACTTGTTGAAATGCAAAATTATGCAGTGAAGGTGGAGGTTAATATGATAGCAGCCAAAAAATAAAAAATGGGTAAGACTAAGTTAAAAGAAGAAGATAAACCTTCCTCCTCTACCTCTAATGACAAATTTGATTCAATGATGAGAATAATGGAAAATTTGACGGATAGACTAGCTCCTGGGAATACCTCAGCTCCTCCTGCACAACATGAGCCTTAGTTTAGAAACCCTCAGTTCAAGAGACCTCAGAATCAAAAAATACCAAGAGAAAATAGAAATTAGTAGCCTGATCCTACAGTGAGACCTCCTTTCCAACAAAACTTGATTGATGAAGAAGATGAAATTGAAATTTTTGAAGAGTCTATTCACTGTTTAGATGAATAAATGTCTGGAATTTTGTAATATTCCTAATTAGCCCAAGCTAATAGGAATATTTCATTTTGTGTTAATTTTCTTAATTGATGAATAAAATGTAAAGGAGGACATGTAAACTCCTAAAAAAATTAAAATAAATCAATTCCCAATGTAAACAGAGACAAATCAGGGCTGTCTCAATAAAATACCCTTATAATGTGAAAAGGGGATCATCACAGTAGCTGGATTTTACACTTATGAGTGTGAACAAGGGAAAATGGATGAGGACATAGTCAAGTTTGACTAAGTCAACATGCATGCATGAAGAAGAAGAGATCATCGATAAAACCAATTCAGTGTGAACAAGGATTAGCATAGGAAGAAATTTGTGAGCTGGATTGATTGCACTTGAGTGTGAAAAGGTATGAGGCAGATTGACTAGGTCAACAGGACCAAATCATAGCACTATCCAGATGCATTGAACTTCCTTATTGATCAACGCAGTAATATAAGGAGGCCTTCATGTGAAAGGAGATAATTCATCAAGGTGGTTTAGGGTTTGCCAAAGATCTCATCTTATAAAAGGAAGGGGAAGGCTCAAGAGAAGGTTGTTTATGATATATATTTTCAGAGTATATTGTCTGCTTAAACATATCTCATTCTCTTGGCTGTTTAGCAGAGAATTGTGAGGATTTCCCACTATCAGGAATATGGTCAAGCTCCATATCCATTAGGCAACATAAATCCTGTTGGGGTTTACTTTTTTTAGTGAGCTGCAGCAAGGGACTAGATCTACTCAGATTTAGATTGTACTAGTGCCTCTTCTCAATGAGTGTGTCTTTTAACCTCTTAGAAGAGTGTATTAGCTGTTGAGCTTCAGATTTCAGATCTTGGCATGTGTCCAACTCACTCCTCACCATCTAAAATGTAGTTAACTTCATAAATTGCGTCATTTTCTTGAATGCTGTAGTAGCAGGGTTTGATCTCTTGCTTGTGTGCTTTTTCCTTGGAGGAAGGGCCAACCCTTCTCTCGGAAAGATTTGTATCTTATTATTCTTTTGTAATTTGTATATTTCAGTTACATCTATTTAGTGCTGCAGTAAAATTCATTTTTCAGATCTAGATCTACATATTTTCACTTCTGTGCATTATATCTCATGAAACCCTCGCCGGGTTGTTCCCTTTGAAGTGTAAAGGAGCTTGATCTCCATTTTCTTCCATATTATGATATAAAAAAATATATATATGATGTTATACCATAATTTTCCCTAAACCTTCAAAAAATCACGCAATATAAGATTCAGTTAGTTTCAGTTGATTCAAGTCATGGGGATTGGGCCTTTTCTAGCGATACTGAGAGTGGGAGACCTTTTTAACATAGCTAGAATGATTTTTTTAAGCCTAAATTTGATATGTGAGTCCCATATAACATATTATAATGGATCCAACCATAATTTTCCTCTTTTTTTATGCAAATCTCTGAAATTAACCTTTTTAGGGCTTAATTTGTTGCTTTTCCCCACTTTTTCGATCTTACAATGAAGAAGAAGTTGTTGATGTAACATCAACTGATGATAATGTGTTTATTGAAACATTAAATGAGTGAATAGAGTGTTTCTTCTCCAATATTGAGTTTATTTATTGCTGCAGTCCCATTATTGGACATTTTTCCATCCATTCTAGGTGTGAGAGACTTGTTTACCTCACCTAGTCTTCTTTGTTTCTGATTTCCTCTTGGATTTAGGACTTATATACTCAGATATAAGGGATACAAGGGCCAATATTATTTTTTGTAGCATACATTCTTGAAAAACTCATTTTTCAGGCATGCCTTACTAACAATCCCAATTTGGGGATATTACAGTGGTATCAAAGCATATTTCTTGGCTCAGCCTATGAGTCTCATCCCAAGAAGATAAAATAAGATAATAATGATGAAGAAGAGAATATTTCTCTCATCAGTTTTTAGATCCAGAGAGGACCTCCCATAGGAGGTTAAGCAGATGAAGAGTTGGAGTGAAACTCCTAGAGGGTTTCAAGAAGAGGAAGAGCCATGCACTTCCTATTCTCAAAGAGGAGAAGAAAATAAGCATAGAGGACACTTGGAATCTGATATTCTAAGTGAATACAAAGCTAAATCTAGAGCCTCCAAGGAGACTCTAGCTTTACCTTAGTTTATTCAGCTAGAGGAAGAGAGATCCTCACTACCACTTGAGGAAGCATGTACCAGCGTTGTCACAACCTTGGAGGAGCAACCTTCATGTTCAACAGTGGAGGAAATAATGGTAGATAGTAGACATCTAGAAGTGAGAAACCCTTTCTCCTTTCTAGACGAAACTTTCTCAATGAGCACTCCCAAGCTCAAAGAGAAACTTCTACCTGCAGCAGATCCAAGACCCCACTAGTTTTGGAAGACCATGCATGAGGAGGAGATCTCATCAAGAGATCCCATGAAAGGTGCAATTCAGCATTTCATGGACTGCCAAGTTTTTCAACAGTCTGAGGAGGCTCTTTCCTTCTCACCCTTGGATCTTCATGGATTTAAGGAGGAACAGATAGATGATGAAGAACATCTTCGGATGGATAACGTCTCTCATGTGTGTGTTGAACACTTCTTGATCCATACACATCATGATGGGAGGTTTTTTCCTACCACCTATTTGGATCCTTATGGGGTAAAAATGATCCTTGAGAAGATTACATTTCAACATCCCATGAAATACAAGAGCAGAAATCTGATTTGGGATGATCATAGCCTTCATGGGAGGACTACCAAGATGGAGGATGGAAGGAGACATCCATAATGGGTTGAGTGGATGTGGATGGAGAGCAAGAAGCTGGTGAGCTACTTTCAGATCTATGATACCGGGCAGCAGGAGGCATGGTTGCATTGGTTACTCTTGAAAGAATTTGTTCATCATCTTCTTTTCAAGGGTATGTGGCAGGATACTTGCATCATGGGGCAGCAAGGAGTATGGACACATTGTGTTGAAAAAACGTTCTTCATGTCAATCACCATGTTTTCACTACATGATTTGGATGATGGAAGTATGAGGAGGTAGCAAAAATTTTTGTTGCTTGGAATGTTGTTGGGAGAGAAAGGGTAGGTTTGCTCTCATAGTTTTCATGATGTTGCAGGAGTAGGAGATGGTACTATCACAATGCAAAGGGGTTACTCCTTGGCCTTAGATGTTCAAGAGGTACTTTCCCCATGGGAGAGACTCCTTATATGTAGTAGCATTATGGGAGATTCCTTTGAAATTCTACATGTCAAATATTGGAGCCATGAGTTGGAGGGAGCCTATTTGGATAGGCCAACAACATTTCCACTTTGGAGCTGGGGTTTATTGATGGAGTATCCCTAGGATCACTTCACACTTGATGCACTTTATGGGCAAAGAGGAGGTAAGAAAGATGAGGTAGTAGATGGGGACATCTATTACTATGGTGTACTCTTCTTGCCTTGGGTTTCCAAGCATGAGGGAGAGGATTTGCAGGCAACACTTGGTCCATTTCTCTTCAGGGTAGTGTGCCAAACTACTATGGAGGATCCATTCATGGACCCATATGTCTTCTTACTTCCAACATATGGTAAAAGATTTGCTTGTGCAACACAATATTTGCATGCTCTTACCATCTCTTGGCAGTGCATTGCTCCAAAAGTAAGAAAGCTCTTGATTTTTCTCCATGACCAATGTTGGGCCAAACCATATGATGGAGGAAACCATCTCTTATGTGGCCTTGGGCAGATGTTTTGTCATTACATGTATGTTCAGTTGATTCATATGATTAACCATGTATCAAGAAACAATCTGCCATGTATTTTTCTGAAGCAATAGTTTGAAAGACTGTGTTGTTACCACTTGGGAGATTTTTGGTACCTTCCATCACTTTATGAATCCATCAGTAATTCCCCTGTTGTGATGCCAATCATGATCCCACTTGCTGGTGCTATTTTTATCTTGATGGGAGACATGATGTTGAGTGAGGCACATGGTTTGAATGTGTCCTTTTCGGAAGGAGATTCCCACATTTTTTGCAGTACATGTTCTAAGGGGAACATGGGAGGATTTGTGGCCACCATAGCCAAATATTAGTTTCTCTTGGAGGTGGGCCAAATGTGTGATGGGATGCCATATGATGATGCTCTCCTATCCATCACATGTGGGATGTTTTGGGCCAACTGGTTTTACAGCATTGGAGGAAGGATCTTTGCAGATCTAATCTTCATGTTGCCACTTGAGGGAAATATCATTGTAGCCCAAGATCAACAATAACTCTACACTTATCTTAAGTGGAGAGGAGGACGGCGTGGGGTAGGAAATTTTTTCTACTATGTTCAGTTTTTCAGCCCACCTTTTTTGCAGGAACCTAAGGTGGAAGAGAATTTTCTGGAGTTATCATGTTGGGAGGTGACTCATTTGGTATGGATGATTGCTTGGGAGAAGATGCTTTCCCCATCCATTTCAGTTCTAACCTTGCATTTGCTTGAGGAAAAGCAACACTTTTGGAGGGGAGGACTGTAATATTCCTAATTAACCCAAGCTAATAGGAATATTTCATTTTGTGTTAATTTTCTTAATTGATGAATAAAATGTAAAGGAGGACATGTAAACTCCTAAGAGCATCAAAATAAATCAATGCCCAATGTAAACAGAGGCAACTCAGGGCTGTATCAATAAAATACCCTTATAATGTGAAAAGGGGATCATCACAGTAGTTGTATTTTACACTTATGAGTGTGAACAAGGGCAAATGGATGAGGACATAGTCAAGTTTGACTAAGTCAACATGCATGCATGAAGAAGAAGAGATCATCGATAAAACCAGTTCAATGTGAACAAGGATCAACATAGGTAGACATTTGTGAGTTGGATTGATTTCACTTGAGTGTGAAAAGGGATGAGGCATATTGACTGGGTCAACAGGACCAAATCATAGCACTGTCTAGATGCATTTAACCTCCTTGTTGATCAGCGAAGTCCTAGAAGGAGGCCCTCATGTGAAAGGAGATAATTCATCAAGGTGATTTAGGGTTTTCCAAAGCTCTCATATTATAAAAGGAAGGGGAAGGCTCAAGAGAAGGTTTTTGATGATATTATATTTTAGAGTATATTTTCTACTTACACATATCTCATTCTCTTGGTCGTTTAGCAAAGAATTGTGAGGATTTCCTGTTTAGGGATTCTCCATCCTTCCATTGAGTAGCTCTTGGAGGGATTTGTGCTTATTTCCCACTATCAAGCATACGTCCAAGCTGCATCTCCCTTAGATAGCATAAATCCTGTTGGGGTTTACTTGTTTCGGTGAGTTGCAGCAAGTGGAGACTAGATCTGCTCAGATCTAGATTGTACTAGTGCCTCTTCACAGTGAGTGTGTCTTTAAAACTCCTCGAAGAGTGTATTAGCTATTGAGATTCATATTTCAGAGCTGGGCATGTGGCCAAATCACTCCTCACCATATAAAATGGAGTTAGCTTCAGAAACTACGTCATTTTCTACAGTGCTGCAGTAGCAGGGTTTGATCCCTTGCTTGTGAGCTTTCTCCTTGGAGGAAGGGCCAACCCTTCTCTCGGAAATATTTGTATATTATTCTTCTTCTGTCATTTGTATATTTCAGCTACATTTATTTAGTGTTGTAGTAAACTGCATTTTTCAGATCTAGATCTATAGATCTGTACTTCTATGCATTATATCTCATGAAACCCCTGGTGGGTTGTTCTCTTTGAAGTGCAAAGGAGCTTGATCTCAATTTTCTTCCATATTCTGATATAATAAACTCTATATCTGATGTTATACCATATTTTTCCCTAAACCTTAAAAAAATCACGCAATATAAGCTTCATTTAATTTCAGTTGAATCAAGTCATGGGGATTGGGCCTTTTCTAGCCATACCGGGACTGGGAGACCTATTTAACATAGCTATAATGATTATTTTTAGCTTAAATTTGATATTTGAGTCCCCTATAAAATATTATAATGGATCCAACCATTATTTTCCTCTTTTTTATGCAGATCTCTGAAATTAACCTTTTTAGGGCTTAATTTGCTTCTTTTCCCCACTTTTTGGATCTTACATTGAAGAAGAAGTTGCTGATGTAACATAAAATGATGATAATGTGTTTCTTGACACCTTCAATGAGTGAATAGATTTTTTTTTTCTCTAGAATTAAGTTTATTTATTGCTGCAGTCCCATTATTGGACATTTTCTATCCATTCTAGGTGTGAGAGACTTGTTTACCTCACCTAGTATGCTTGGTTTCTGATTTCCTCTTGGATTTGGAACTTAGATACTCATATATAAGGGATCCAAGGGCCAATATTTTTTTCTGTAGCATACATTCCTGAAAAATGAGTTTTTCAGGCATGCCTTGCTAGCAATCCCAATTTGGGGATATTACAAATTTTCTTGACTAAAGAGGAAAATGATGAATTAGACTAGGGTAATCATGGAGAGGAACCATCATATTATCCCAAAGGGTATCAAAATTCTATTTTTGAAATGAAAAAACAATACAGTCTCAAAAATAGAAATGTACCTATCATTGCAAATAAAACACAACCTAAGAAAGATACACCTAAGGCTGCTGATGGCAAGAAAGATACTCCTAAGGCTGCTGATGGCAAGAAAGATACACCTTTTCCTCCTATCAAAGAAGCTGAAAGATATGTTTCTATTTTCAGTTTATAAAATGAAATTTCTAATACCAAAATACCAGTACCTTTTGGTGAGATTCTCAAAGTCAATGATTATAGAGCAATATTGTTAAAATGTTGAATTCACAACCAGGAGCTGTTGATATTTTAAATGTACAAGAAGATCATCCAAAAATTTACTTGGGTCCAATATTAGAAGATGGACATAATGAGGAGGTCCCTCCTTTTTATGTGAGTCTTAGCATTCATGACATGACATTACATAATTCTATGTTAGATTCAGGAGCCTCTCACATCCTTATACCCAAAGTAATCATGGAAAGGATGGAGTTAGAAATAACTAGACCATATAAGGACTTGTTTTCTTTTGATTCGAAAAGAGTTCAATGCATTGGTTTAATAAAGGATGTTGTTGTTGGTCTTACACAAGTCCGTGCCAAGACAGTGGTCATGGACATCGTGGTAGAAGACATTTCACCAAAGTTTGGTATGCTATTATCAAGGTCATGTGCAACAAAAATCAAAGTTACAATGCATATGGACCTTGCTTATGCCACCATTCCTATTTTTGGTGAGAAAAGAAGATTGTATCGAGAGACAAGAATGGCTTACATGATGAGTAGTAAAGACAAACCTCAGAATTTTCCAATTTATGCTCTTGACACTGAACTTGGATCTGCTATTATTTTCAATGAGTTGACTAATGAAGCAGAGAATGAGAAGAAAGAAGAAAAGCAATCTGAAATTCAGCAGTCTGAAAATCAACAAATGGAAGATTAGCAGGTCAGTGATAAGGAGGCGGAAGGTTGGTGGTCATTGCATTTTTATGGCTCAACATGAAAAGATGGGGCAGGAGCAGGGATTTGGATCACAAATCCAAGTGATGAAAGTAAGTTCCTTTCTTACAAATTGAACTTTGATTGCACAAATAACATGGCTGAGTATGAATCATCGATTTTGGGTTTAGAAGTCTTGAAAAGTATGAATGCTCAAAAGATTTATACTTTTGGATATTCAGAATTAGTCATTAAAATTGTTTAAGGTGCTGATCAAACAAAGGATATAAGGATGAGGGAATATAGAAACTTAGTTTTGGACATGTTGGAAAATTTCCAAGCTTACTCATTCATTGTCAAAACTAGAGATCAAAATTCCATTGTTGATTTTCTTGTTATCTCTGCAAGTATTTTCATTATTCCCATACATTCCACTGAAAAATATGAGGTTGAAGTTCGCCATACACCAGCTATCCCTGATAAAATTACTCATTGGAAATTTTTTGAGGATGACCAACAAGTGAAGAACTTTATTGAGCTGAAAGAAGAGTTTGAAATATACAAGTAGATCAACAAAATATGCTTGCTAAATCTAAAGGAAATTCTGAAGTTTTGCAGCTAAAGAATAATTCCATACCAAAGGGTCTCATACCTCTTGAATTTTTTTTTGATCAGAATGATATTTTTAAATATTCTAAGATACAAGTTGATGATGAAGAGGTTGAGAGTTGTAACCTTGGTACAGTAGCTATGCCAAAAATTATTAAACTTTCAAAGTTTCTTTTAGTTGATATGGAGTACAAGTATGTTGAGATGATGAAGAGATTATAGATGTTTTTTCTTGGAATTATGCTGATTTGAAAGAGTATGACCCCAATATTATTCAACATACTATTCCCATCAAAGAAAATGAAAAGCATTTCAAGCAAAAGTTGAGGAGGACTAATCCACTTCTCGTGCCATTGATTGAGAAGGAAGTCAAGAAAATATTTGATGCCAAAATCATTGTACCAATTAGATTCTCAAATGGGCTTGCAAACTTGGTTTTGGTTAGGAAAAAGAGTGGAGAAATCAAAATATGATTTGACTTCAAAAACTTGAATAAAGCCTCTTTGAAGGAAAACTATACTCTCCCAAAGATGGACCAAATTTTACAAAATATTGTTGGTTCTCAAAGGATGTCCATGCTTGATGGTTTTTCAGGTTACAATCAGATCCTTGTGCATCCAGATGATCGGGAAAAACAATCCTTTACTACACCATGGGGCACTTTCATGTATGCCAAGATGCCATTTGGTCTCATGAATGCAGGAGATACCTTTCAGGGGGCAATGGACATTTCTTTTTCTGAAGAGAAGGACAAGACGGTGGTTTTTTATCTTGATGACATAATAGTCTTCTAAAGGAGGGGAGAAGATCACTTGAAACACCTAGAAAGAATTCTTCTAAAATGTAGAAGGTTTCACATCTTTTGAAATCCCACCAAAATTATTTTTGATTTAACTTTAGGTAAATTAATTGGACACATTATTTCTAAAGATGCGATTAAGATTGATGTAAACAGGATCAATGCAATTCAGAAGGTGGATTTTCCTAGAAGCAAGAAGGAGATTCAATATTTCCTTGGAAAGGTAAATTTTGTAAGGACATTTATTCCTAATTTTGTTGAGATTGTGAAGGACATAACAAGGATGTTGAAGAAGGGGTTTGACATTAAGTGGATAGCAGAGGCAAGGCACTCATTTGAGGAGATAAAAAAGGCACTCACTCAAGCACTAATATTGATCAGCCCCGATTTCTCAAAAGAATTTCTATTTTTCACTTTTGCATCAGAAAATACTATTGCTGGAGTTTTCTTGCAAAAGGGACGACAAGGTATTGAAAAACCCATTTCATTTTTTTGTAGGACACTAGCTAAATATGAGCTAAAATACAATATCTTAGAGAAGCAAGCTTATGCCTTGGTGAAGGCTATCAAAGATTTCAGAATTTATATTCTGCATTCTCATATTGTGGTTTTTGTTCCTAATACTGTGGTGAAAGACATCCTAACTCAAGCTCATCCTGATGGTAAGAGGGGAAAATGGATTGCTAAATTGCTAGAGTATGATATAGAGATAAAGCCAACAAAATTGGTCAAAGGACAAGGCTTAGCGAAGCTGATGGCACAATCAAACTTTGATTGTCTTGACATAAATTTAATTGCAGAAATATCAGAAATTTCAGATGAGGAAGAAGAATTAGTCCCTATTGAAGAAAAGTACATCACTTCAGATTGGTACAAGGACATTGTTTTTGTCCTACAACATCATAAAGAACCTGCTGAGTTAACAAATTCTAAGGCAATATCTGTGAAGCTAAAATCCTTGAGGTATTGCATCTTTAATAAAAATCTATTTTGGAAGGATACTGGTGGTATTTTGCTGAATTTTTTGCTAGAAGAGGAGGCTGATAAAGTGATTGAGGAGTTACACAAAGGAGATTGTGGAGGTCATCATTATTAGAAGGCCATAGTGAAAAAGATTCTTAGAGCAGGGTATTATTGGCCTACAATGTTTAAGGATGTCTACAAAAATATTGTTGCCTGCCATGAATGCCAGATTTTCGATGGTAAGAAGAAGCTTGTACATTTACATTTAATGCCTATCTTTGTGGAAGCACCATTTCAGCAATGGGGACTAGATTTTATTGGAGAGATTCATCCATCATCATCAGGTTAGCATCGCTGGATTCTCACAACGACTGATTACTTTACTAAATGTTTTGAAGCAATCCCAACTAGGCAAGAAAATGATTCCGTTATTATTTCTTTTTTTGGAAAATGATATCTTGTTTATATTTGGTTGCCCCATGAATATCATAACTGATAATGCATAGGTATTTAAGTCTAATAAGCTAATCAATTTCTGTTAGCAATATCATATTACTCTTGGGCATTCCACTGCATTTTATCCGCAAAGGAATGGTCTTGCTGAGTCTTCTAACAAGAGCATTGTCTGGATCATTAAAAAGGTGTTGCAGGAAAATAACAAGGCTTGGAATTTAAAGCTAAAGTATACCTTATGGGCTGATAGGATATGCACAAAAAGGTCAATTAGAACTTAACCATATGAACTGGTATATGGAGCTAAAACCATTTTTCCTACATCTTTAGTGGTTCCTCTCATGAAGCTGATTCAAGGATTAGAAGAAGAACCAAATGTAGTTCAAATAAGAATCAATCAGTTAATAGCTTTTCAAGAGAAGAGGGATGAAGTTTATAACCGCAATCAACAATCTCAAAACAAAATCAAGATGATATTTGATAAGAAGATCAAGGAAGAAAGTTTTCAAATTCAAGATAAAGTGCTGAAATGGGAGGCCAAAATTGAAGAGAAAGGCAAACATGGTAAGTTTTAACACTTGTGGAAAGGTCCTTTCAAGATAGCTGCTTTCCATGGAAACAATACTTACATACTACATGAGTTGGATGGAAAATCATATGCTGGAGGACCTGTCAATGGCAGGTATTTAAAGCATTACTCTTCCTAAGAATATGTTGATCATTAATATCACTGTATATATTCCATTTTATGAGTTTTTCTGCCAATAATGACAAGCAAAATCAACAAGCTTGAGCCTGAGGTGAAGGCCATTAGAGCTTGAGGAGAAAGCTTGGCAATTTCAAATTTTTTCTATTTTGGTCAAGAAAATGGATAGCAGCACTGGAACTACTGGTTCTTAGTGTACCACAGGGGCACACTATCCCATGTGGAGCCACTGTTATCACCCAAAAAAAATTAAAACATCATTTTGACAAGGTTACAAAATTTAAGGATCAAAATAAGGTTTTAGGAGACAATTTAGGTTTGATCAAGGGAAGGTTTTAGATTTTTTATAGTATAAAGCTCATCCTTAGGTTGAAATTAAACCTTGTTTAAAGCCCTTTCATGTCAAACATTCATCATTTTCCATTTGTATTTCATTTCTCAATGTTTTTTGTCAAAATTATCCAATTAGCCGAGAAATTGTAGTTTTATAGCGCCACTTGTTGAAAAAAGTCGTTTTGCAGTACGAAAGCACTGATAGTTTCGTAGTGCAAATAGGAAAAATTACACTGCAGGCAATACGAAGGAGCAGTTTTGTAACTGTCTTGTCAGTTGAGTTGGAAAATGTCAGAAACTATTGGGAAAGGGTAGGGTAGTGGCATTTCGAGTCATGTAATGATGAAATTGAAGTACACACTCACATTTGCAATCATCATGGTCATTATAGGTTATGGATGTCGAGGGATCATTTTAGTTATGAGAGGACATTTAAAAATTCAAAATATTTCCTAATTAGTCATTCTCATCCTTTTTCCTCGATTCGAAATGTCTGAGCTCTGAGTGTCAAGTCAAACCTATGGTTGGTTCATACAAAGGTTTTACTACACCCATATTAAGTGAGGCTAATACATTTATCAAGCGAGGCTGAGAAATTTATTCAAGCGAGGATGAAAGATTTGTTCAAGCGAGGCTGAAATATTTTCTAAAGAATATGGCAGAGGAAAGAAAAATTCACAGAGGAGGACAGTGCATAAGGCATGAACCTCAAGACATGAAGGCAATAATTGAAGACCCAATAGTGATGGAAGCATTCAAAAGAGTAGGTTTCCTAGGGTTTTGTGAGAAGTTGCAGGTGTAGAAATTTGCTGAATAATGAAGATTTATCCACTGAGATTATCCTGGTCACACACTAATTCGAATTCATGCATAACACATAACCTCTTCTACAATTGATCATCAATTTGCGGAAATAGAAACAGTCGCATGCGCACATAAAAACAATATGTAATGGGCAAATCTTATAGCTGAAAACCCCCAGATATTTGTATATTATAATAGAAGAGAACATGTAACAATCTCAGTACAATACTCCTCACAAGTACTCAGTACTGTCTCCAAAAGTTACACACAAACTAGCTCAGTTTTGAACAAGTCATAGGTTCAAAACTTATCCACTAATTTCCTGCCTCTACTGCGCAATCCAAGTTGGTTCAATGAGAGATCCAAGTTCTAATATCCTTGGCTTCAACTACGAAATCCTCATGGGCAATCTCCTCCAATGCTTGTGCGAAACTCATGCACAACTCATGTCGCAACTAATAGCAAACTCACCCTTTCATCTACCTCTTCCACTGGTCTTCACTGAACTGTCCATGCACTGTAGTGAAATGATGTGTTCTTGAGTGGAATAGTGTGTTAATAATTAGTGAATTAAATAATATTTAATTCACTCAACTCATCACTAGTGTATTAGCTAGTTAAACTAAACACAACTAGTTCAACTAAGTTAAACCGAACACAACTCCACCAACTGTCTCATCAACTCCACCAAACTCTGCCACTTGAGTTCTAACTGAAGTCAACCATGCATGAGCTCACAAAACCCCTAGGAATAGCATAATTCCTTCTGTCAGATGCATGGGCCACATCTGTAGCTCCAACTAAAGTGCTGCAAGAGGATAAACTGAAGTTTATAGTCCAAATATTATTAAGGGCTAATAATATTTGACTGACCTATTTTTAGACAGGCAGTCTAAAAATAGACTTCGACCTGTATGTCTAAAAATAGAGGTCCATCTATTTTTACCAACTCGACCAATCATCCAAGAATAGCATACCGCAACTCCTAGACCATGCTCCATATGTCTAAAAATAGACATAGTCTAAAAATAGACTTTGCGCCAAAAATAGCCTGCGGGCCCACTTAGTGAAGGAGACTTCATTTCACTAAGCTCCATCATCTTGTTGCATTTTCAACACTCCCTCTCAACAAGATATGGATTATCTGCAACCCCTATCCTGCCTCTGTGGAATTCGAATTTTCTCCTAGTGAGCGCGTTCGTCAAGATGTCAGCATCCTGATCCTCCGTGGGAATATATGAAAGTAACATGATTCTCCGCTGCACACAATCTCTGATATGATGGTACCTGATGTCGATGTGTTTGGATCTATCATGAAATAATGGATTAGCCGAGAGTTTAATGTAACTCTGGTTATCACAATAAATCACAGTAGGCTCCAAGTGCGACCCGAACAATCCGACGAGGATCTTCCTCATCCAAATAGCCTCGCATGCAGCCAAGCTTGCTGCCATGTACTCGGCCTCTGCTCAACTAAGTGCCACGGATCTCTACTTCCTGCTGTACCAGGAAACTTCTATCGACCTGATACTGAAAAACTCCTCCAGATGTGCTCTTTCGGTCCGTTGGGCTCCCTGCCCAATCTGCATCAGTGAAGCCGCTAAGCTTCGCTCCAACCTCCTGTCTATACCATAGACCATATCCCGATGTGCCAATAAGATAACACAATACATGCTTGCTTGCCTTCCAGAAGAGCTTGGTAGGATTAACCATAGCTTGCGAAAGCTATTTAACAGCATAGCATATATCGGGTCGTGTATTGACCAGATACATAAGCGACCCCACCAACTGTTGATAAACAATTGCATCCACTACCTCCGCTGAAGTAGCATCCTCCTTCCTCCAACCACCAGGAAGAGGAGTGTCAACAGGCTTGCAGCCATGCATGTTGTACCTCTCCAGTATCTCCCGGGCATACTTACCCTAAGAAAAAAATAGTCCTCCACTGCGCTGCCAAATCTCCAATCCCAGGAAATAATGAAGGAGGCCCAAGTCCTTCATCTCAAACTCTCTAGCAAGATCCTCCTTGCATGAAAGTATCAACAGCTCATCACCCGTGAAAATCATATCATCTACATACAGTACAATGATCAGCAACTTCCCCTCCACCACAATCTGGTACAGGTTAGGATCCGCCTCACTCTTGGAGAATCCAAGTCTGGTGAAATAACTGTCTATCCGTGTGTACCAAGCATGAGGTGCTTGCTTCAGCCCGTACAGTGCTCTCTTAAATCAGCAAACATGTGACTCACTGCTGAAGATCTCGAAACCTTCAGACTGCTCTATGTACACCTCCTCCTCAATGACTCTGTTGAGGAACGCATTCTTCACATCCATCTGATGGATGTGCCATCCCATCTGCACTGAGAGAGCTAGGATCATCCGTATGGAAGAGTACCTTGCGACAGGTGCAAAGGTCTCCTCATAATCGATCCCCTCGATCTGTGAGAAGCCACGGGCGACAAATCTCGCCTTGTACTTCTCCACACTCCCGTCAGCCGCCTGCTTCACTTTGTAGATCCATTGCGAACCCACCACTGATTTCCCCACCGGTCTCGGGACAATCTCCCATGCACTGTTCCTGAAGATCGAATCATATTCTTCGATCATGGCATCAACCCATGCGGGTTCCTCCATAGCTTCCTCAAAAGAGGATGGCTCCGTCACAACACATTTACTCACAAGAGCCATGTATCCAGTGTACCGATCCGGTGACTGCCTCTGTCTGCGCTGTGTTGTAGGTGTCCCTACAACCTTCTCTGCATCTCGAGCCAGTCGCTCAGCTTCTGTAGTGCGCATGCGCCCTCTGATGGTTGGCGCTGCATGGGTGGTTTCTTCCACCTCATGAACTTCCTCTTGTGGCTGATCCACATCCGGAAGCTCCTCCTTAGGAACTAACAGCTCCTCATCTGCATGCAAGTGTAGCTCCCTCTCAAGCGAACACCGCATGGCTTTCTCCTCCTGAAATTTTATATCCCGTCGCACAACAGTCTTTCGACTGTCTAAAAAATACACCCGATAGTTGTGAGGTGTATCAGTGTACCCCACAAATATTCCAACCTCAGCAGTTGGATCCAGCTTCCTTCTCGCATCCTTCGTCACATGCATGTAGACAAGAGAACCAAAAATCCACAAATGGGAAATATCAGGCCTCTTGCCAGAATAAGCCTCCTCCGGTGTACTCATGCCAAGAACCTTGTGAGGACAACGGTTCTGCACATACACTGCTGTATTGCATGCCTCAGCCCACAAGTGAAGGGGTAGGCCCTAATCATGCAACATTGCCCGTGCAGCACCCACGATCGTTCTGTTCTTCCGCTCAGCCACCCCGTTCTGCTGTGGGTTATGGGGTGCGATGAGCTCTCTCCAAATCCCTTCTGCGCTGCAGAACTCCTTGAATTCAGCCGAGATGAATTCACCACCATTGTTGCTCCTTAGAGCAATCACCTTCTTCCCCGACTCCTTCTCGACCAGTGCTTTAAACTCACAGAACTTCGCGAATGTATCGCTCTTCTTCTGCATGAAGAAGATCCAGCACTTTCAAGAGAAATCATCAACAAATATCACATAATACTTGTGCTTTGATGTCGAAGCAACTGAGAAAGGACCACACACGTCCGTGTGAACTCTCTCAAGGATCGTCATGGCTCGACTATCCTTCTCGTGAAAGGTGGCTTTCACATACTTCCCTAAAGTACACCCCTTGCACTGATCTGACTGCGCAAGAGTGCCCTTAGGAAGCCCAATAAAAATCTGCTGCAGTATCTTCAAAGCTCCATGGTGAAGGTGGCCCAATCTCCTGTGCCACAGCTCGCCATCATCATCCCGGCTCACCACTTCTCCCGCCTTGCATGCCATTGCTGCGCAGCCATCTACTTGCAACTGATAAAGGTTCTTGACTCGAACCCCTATCTTCCAGGATTCTCCAGTAGTCTTACTGCGTAGGAAGGCTTTTCCTTCGCTGAAGACCACATCATACCCCTTGTCTTCCAACATCGCCACAGAGAACAGATTCTTTATCAATCCTAGAACATGCAAAACTTCCTTCAATACAAAGGGTTTACCAGACTCCCTCTCAAAGGAAATGGTACCGATACCGGTCGCACTGTATCTACCATCATCGCCCATCTCGATGTGCACTCCAAGATATTTTTCCTCCAGATTTGAAAACAGATCCCGATCTCCTGTCATGTGAAATGACGCACCACTGTCCAAGAACCATACTGATCCCATCACACTTGAGACCAAGCATGCGATCAGTGAAAAATCCAGTTCAAACTAGGAGGCCAATGCCTCTCCCACTGCAGATCCAACAACCTTCTTATTTTTCTTCTTCTGCGGACAATTTGTGGCATAGTGTCCGTGCTGGTGACAGTGAAAACACTTCACCTTGGACATGTCTTGCTTCTTTCCTTTCGCACCAGACTGAGAAGATTTCTTGCTCTTCCCCTTCTTTGCTTTGGCAGCCAAAGCGAAATTTTCTTCATCAGATACCTTTGATGAAGATCCGTCCCTGGTAGTCCGCCTTATCTCCTCTTACATGAGATCTGCCCAAAGTCGCTCCCATCCCAGCAACTTCTCCCGACCATTGACAGAATCCTGATAGGAATGCCAACTCTTCAGAAGACCAAGGAGAGCCAGGTCCACCAAGTCCTCTTCATCGACAGTCACCCCCACACTTCCCAGCTCATCTCTGCATTGAGTGAACTTCGTGAGGTATTTGGCGATATTGTCGCCTTTCTCCATCTTAATGTTTCTGAGTTTATCCATGAGCGCCAGCTTCCTTTGGTCGCTCTTTCTCTGGAATAGATCTATCAACGCTTTCCACATCAAATATGGAGAAGCTTTTCCATGCAGGCTGGATACAATGTGATCCTTCACGCCCTCCAACAGAATCCTTCGACATTTTTCCATCTTCTTTTGCCAAGCCTCAACTTCAGCAGGATCAGTGGGCTTTTGGACATCCATATCTACGAACTCCTTTAGCCCATTATCTTCTAATACTTCCTCCATCTGATCTTTCCATGCAACATAATTCGAACTGCCTTCAAGAGCATATTCGAGTCGAAAATCGTTGAAAGACATTTCAACTCTGACACCAAGAAAACAATCTGCTGCAAAATTCGAATTCCAAACTCAAAAACTCAACTACCTCTGGATCTGTGAGAACAAATTATTTCTAGCACAGAGATCGACTGTAAGGTCATTTACTGGATATATCACCTTTCAGAGAAAGGATGGATCCAGAGGCTACCTAGCCCGTTACAGACTCTGTCTACCGAAATAAAATTGTAATCACTGTAATAGATCCCGATGATCAATTCGCTCTGATACCATGTAGAAATTTGCTGAATAATGAAGATTTATCCACTGAGATTATCCTGGTCACACACTAATTCTAATTCATACATAACACATAACCTCTTCTACAATTGATCATCAATTTGCAGAAATAGAAACAGTCACATGCACACATAAACACAATATGTAATGGGGAAAGCTTATAGCTGAAAACCCCCAGCTATTTTTATATTATAATAGAAGAGAACATGTAACAATATCAGTACAATACTCCTCACAAGTACTTAGTACTATCTCCAAAATTTACACACAAACTAGCTCAGTTTTGAACAAGTCACAGGTTCAAAACTCATCCACTATTTGCCTGCCTCTACTGCACAATCCAAGTTGGTGTAATGAGAGATCCAAGTTTGAATCTCCTTGGATTCAACTATGCAATCCTCATGGGAAATCTCCTCCAATTCTTGTGCAAATCTCATGCACAACTGATGTCGCAACTAATAGCAAACTCACCCTTTCATCTACCTCTTCCACTGGTATTCACTGAACTGTCCATGCACTGCAGTGAACTGATGTGTTCTTGAGTTGAATAATGAGTTAATAATTAGTGAATTAAATAATATTTAATTCACTCAACTCATCACTAGTGTATTAGCTAGTTAAACTGAACACAACTAGTTCAACTAAGTTAAACCGAACACAACTCCACCAACTGTCTCATCAACTCCACCAAACTCCGCCACTTGAGTTCTAACTGAAGTCAACCATGCATGAGCTCACCAAACCCCTAGGAATAGCGTAATTACTTCTTTCAAATGCATGGGCCACATCTGTAGCTCCAACTGAAGTGCTGCAAGAGGATACACTGAATTTTATAGTCCAAATATCATTAAGGGATAATAATATTTGACTGACCTATTTTTAGACAGGCAATCTAAAAATAGACTTCGACCTGTATGTCTAAAAACAGAGGTCCATCTATTTTTACCAACTCGACCAATCATCCAAGAATAGCATACTACAACTCCTAGACCATGCTCCATATGTCTAAAAATAGACATAGTCTAAAAATAGACTTTGCGCCAAAAATAGCCTGCGGGCCCACTTAGTGAAGGCGACTTCATTTCACTAAGCTCCATCATCTTGTTGCATTTTCAACAGCAGGGCTACCACACATAGGTATCCAAGGAATTTGCCATGAATTTCAATGGAACGGCTGCTAAGGTTGGGATGCTAAGTGTGTCTATTGCACCAGAGGTCATTGCTGCTGTTACAAAGATACCAAGAGGTCAAGAATCCTGGTTCAAAGGTTTCAAATTTTACATGGTGCAATGTAAAGAGTTCATGAAACCTGAGCACATAGACATGGACCTTAATAATGCTATTCCTAGAAGCTGCATCAAAGATAACTACTTAAAATTGTTGCTCAACATTGAGAAATATTTTACCTGTGAAGGCATATATCACAAGGTTTATTCATATCATTTCAAATTTCTTATAAACTTCACTCGTAATATTTCACTTGATTTACCTTTTTATCTGCATAGGAGTCTGGAAAAGATGGTTGATAAATTTCAAGCAAAGTTCGAAGGGAGTGAAACATCCTTATTTCATCATGGTTTAATGAAATTATTAATTTTAGATGAACTTTAGAAGATAGGTAGAGATTGGTCATCGTTCTTGTTTATTAATGGTTTTGAGATGGAAACCCTAACTCTTGCAAAAACCCTAAAGCTAAAGCATTTTCATCATCACTAGCAGCAGAACCAAGCCAACCTATGGTTGCGAAACCAAAAGCAACTGCAAAACTAAAGCCAAGAAAGAAAACTAAGAAAGGGCCAGAAAAAATGCAAATGATTGATACACCAACTCTCCCACCTACAAAACAGAGATCAAATGTTGTCGAAGATGAAAAACAGAAACGAGCTGTCAGCAAACAGGGAACCAAAAGAGTAACTAGAAGCCAACCAATGGCATTAAAAGGAAAGATAGTTGCTATAGAGGACATCCTAGTAACAAAGGGGAATCTAAAGGATATTGTTCATGCTATTGACATAGAGGAAACACCCATTGTCGAAGCTGAGTTCATTAGGGAAAAGGAGCATAAGCTGAGAAAAGCCAAGTCTGCAAAGAAGCCAGATTTTGAGGGGCAAGATGCAGGTTTCATATTTCAAGCAAGAAATCATATGATTAGACATGCTAGGAAGCTGATGGAAGGAAACAAAGAAGTTCAAAAACCCACTGAGACAACTAAATCTCCTAAAGAAGTTGTTGATCTTTCATCACCTACAATGAAGCATACAATCAACAGAAAAAAGAAGGGAAAAGAGGAAATGACAGAGAAAAAAGAGTTTCAGCGTCTTTAGGAGAAATAAAGGTTGGCAAACCAAGATATTGGTCTCATGGAAAATAGAGCTAGAAAGCACAATTTCAAGAAAGTATAGTTTAAAAGGATGAAGGCATTGTGCGAAGGACAAGTTGATTCTTCTTCTGAAAACTTAAGTAATACAGAGAAATTTTTCAAATGGATAGTTCGAGCAATAAAAGAAGCTAAATTTGTCAGAATAGTAAACACTCATCTGAGAGCTACTAATAGAATACTTAAATATCAGGTGGAAGAATTAGAGCAACAACTGGAGTTGATTCATGATGAGTTAAAGAGAAAAGGCATTAAAATAGCATTCATAGAAGAACCAATAACTGAACCAAGTGTCAATGAAGAAGGAAGACCTCAAGAAAGCTAGAATGAAGTGGGTTTATAGTTAATATCATTTGTAAATACTAAAGATGGGTTACATTTCAAATTTTTGAGGAAAACTCGACTTTTTCTTGGAAAATTTATGAAAAAATTGCATACTCAGTAGTTTCGTAGTGCATTCAGTGTAAAAAAGAAGAAAAACACTACGAAACTGTTGTAGATGCTTTTGTCGCTTATTTTGATCAGTTTTTTAAGGGTTGAAGAGTAAGTCAAGAACTGAATTTTCTGTGGAAGATGTGTTAAAGGGTAATTAAAAAAATGTTGGAGGAAAGAGTCAAAGATTTGAAGAATAAAGGTTGAAATGGCAGCGCTACAAAAGGCGCTATGAAACTATTGTGTTTTCATAGCACAGAACATTACATCATTTTTTAGCAGTTTTTAAAGTTATTTTAGACAGCTGGAGGCAAGGGAGGAGTTAGGGGACATTTTAATCCAACTTCAAACAGCCAAGGAACATGAAATGAAGAGTACATGATGTTCAGAATGTTCAGAGAATGCAAAAGATCCTATTCCAACAAAATAGGATAATGTTTCCTATTTTGGTGGAGGTCAGCAATATGGTCATGAAGAAATGAAGCCCATCATCCAGATTCGACCAAGTGATGATACAATTGGCAATGATTTAAATTTAAATAGATAAGGTTGTTATAGATAGTGATAATGAGTTTGAGTCCTTTTTGGAATAGGACTGTTAAGTAGGATTGTATTTTTGTAATAAATTCCATGTTTTATGGTTATGCAAGGTGTCATGGGTCAGAAATTCGATGTATCTAGCCTAGAGGTAGATCATCCCATGTTTTAAAATGCCTGTTAAAAACCAAGAGGTCGAATTTGTCAGGGGTTGGACATTTTTGGCAAAACAAGCTTGTTGTGAATTGATTGATTTTCAGCTAATACAGAGATTTTGTACTCGACCAAATTGAGATTAAAAAGGAGTTTTAGTGTTTCCTATTCTATTTTCATCTCTTTTATGTTTCATTTGTAGTGGTGTTCATATATATTACTCAAAATGCATCTGTTTGATGCTCTGACTTCCTATATAAGTGAACTGACTGTGTTTTTATAGTTTCATGTGTGTGTACCTTATGACTAAAACTCTGATATGCCTCAACTTCCATGTTAAGTAGATTCGCTGAATGACTAAATTTTTTGACTCCATAAGCCCAATGTATACATTCTGATGTGATTCTCAACCTACATCTATCATTTATCTGTCTATTACCTAAATAGAGTTAGCCATTTATATTTTTGTCCAAATAATTAACCCTTGAGAGAGCCCTCTCAGGCTGAGGAGGCTAAGCCTCAGTCAAAAGATTAGGTTTGAAATAGTTACATGAAGTGACTGATCAAGTAGCCTATCAGATCCAATTTTGTGATAACACGTGGTGTGAATGTTAATGAAGTTTTATTTACCTTCAGTAATTTCCTTTTCCAAATCTTAGTTTATTTCTTCTTGTATCCTGCAAGCATGTTATTCCTGCACTAGTTCATTTACAATTCTGCAACTTGATTTTTTTGATTCATCACAACAAAGCTTTTTCATTCCTTTCATTCACAAAGACTCGATACATTTTTGCAAGTGACTGTTCAGTATGAGATAGAAGTATTGTTAGTATAGAGAGTTTAAATATTAAAGAATAAATATGCTTTGGTAATTAAGGAATGAACGTTGTTACAACACATTGATTTTTACCCGCACTTTACACTTTTAAGGAAAGGATTAAGCTCATTTTGAATTATTAAAGTTAACCTTTCTAAGTTAAAAATATTAAAAGACATATCTAATTTATGTGGGTAACTATTATAGGGATAAAACCTGCTCTCATACTTAGATGATTTCTTTGACTGCATGAAAGAGGTCATTGCTTGAAGAAAGTGTGCTTTGGCTTTTGAAGTTCATTTTTATTTCGAAGTATATTTTCATTTAGAGTTCCAGTTTGGTTGAATCATTATTTTGTTTGTGGACTTTATTTCAAAGTTCTATTTTTCTTTGATTTTTTTTTTCATATTTAGCACACTCTTTAATTTTTCCTGAAAGTAATTGGAAAACTTGGTACAAGAACCTCTATTCTAGTACAGGAACCAATATCCTAATACAGGAATAGAGTGATCTAGTCCTAAGGCTAAGAGCCCCTACATGAAGACATAAATATCCAGTATAAGTGGAAAAGATACCTCCAACACATAAGCCTTGTGCCTGTACTAGTGTAAGCAGATTGTGGGAGTACAGGAAAACAAATTAGTGTAGGAAGGAAAATCATTAAAGGAGGAGGATCTCTTCAAGGGCCGAATTTTTGATCTGTCAACAACTAGATTGAAGATAAACATATAATTTTACTTCAGTAATGAGGATTTCTTGTAGCATTTTGAAATTTCCTTTCATTTGTTTTTCCGCAAGTACTTTCTTCCATATTCCAGCACTAGAATTTTTTTGGTGTAAATTGTTGTGTGATCTTTCTTTTCTATTTTGAAAGATTGAAACTAAAGTAGGAATAGAGATAGGAAAATTTCATACCATTTCTGGCATTTCCTGTGCTTCGTATCGAAGTTTACGAAACCCTTGGGTTGAAAAGTAGTTGTTGAAGGAGTTTGCTTAACTGCAATTCTTGCACACAACAAGAGCCGCGTATGGAATTCAAAATATTGTTTTTATAAATAGAAGATCAAGTTCGTATGGGAAAGGGATGCCCAAGGCCATACAATAGAATAATAACTACAAGAGTGCTAAATGATGCTATACCATATGCCTCCTGATATATGAGGTTAGAAGGGGCACATGGTGTGTGAAATTTATTAAGTATAAATACAGAGATCATTTGAGAACCTCAAAGGATATCATCAGATTCCCGTCCACTGAATACCTATGGAAGGAGTCAGAAAGAATACTCATGTTTGAACTGGACATACCCATGCTTAGAGAGAGTAAATCATGTTTTTTGATTAAGTGTAAAGTAGATCCAACATGTGTACAATAGTGTAAATAAATAGCTGAACAATACAAAGTGTATCATCTATCATATTTGCAAAGGAAAACATCAGAGCTATGTCTCAAAATCACATATAAAAGAAAGTCTGATCAACAATACACAAATAATGTCTGATCACTAATGCTACATAACTAATCCTCAGAAGTACCAAGTCATATAGGTGGAATAGGGGTACTGCATAAACTCAGGTTCCAACATACATGATATTTTTGTTATGAACTGCAACATATAAAGGTGGATGGTATCATCGACATAAAAATGAAGGAGCTATCAAGAAAATCAAGATGCCGACAAAACATGAGCTCTTCACCGACTGCATTGTAGGTTTTAACCCTGAAAAGAAATTATCTACACACGAATCTTATAACAGAAAATAAACAATAGCGAGAGCATAAAACATAAAACAGATAAACATAGATATTTTCCCCTGGATCCCAAATTGGGACGACCAGCTTGATTTTTCATTATATTCCTTTTAGTGTTACAACACATATAGATACATGCCGAAGCATACATAAACCCCAATCCATTAACCCTGGATTAGAACATAATCGTAGTTTCCTTGACCGGATCTACAAAATACCAAGGGCAGAAAACCATCGTACCCCAAAACCATGTGCAAAATCATGCACAAAAAATGGGTGGGTCTGCTTATGAGTGAGTCTGCACACCAAACAAATTTTCGTCGGGGCGCTACCCTGGACCCCAACAGTGGGGGCTTCCTCCCCCCTTGTGACCCCCCTGCTGTGCCCGGCGCAACATACAGCACGTGGGGCTAGTCATGGAAAGAATATAACACATACCCAACATTCTCCCACTTGTTGTTTTCTTTCCATAGGGGGCCACAGGAGAGCTTAGTCATTGGGCCAATTCTTCAACACCCATTGTTTCTCTACACCAAGAGAAATTATAAGTGCTCACAGACTTCGTCAATGCATCTGCAACATTCTTCAAAGTGTCCACCTTTACCAGAAACACCCTTTTAGCCTCAACTATATCTATAACAAAGTGATATTGAACATCAATGTGTTTTGTCTTTGAATGGTAAGCAGGGTTCTTAGCCAAGAAAATTACACTTTGGCTATCACAGTCTATCCTTATAGCTTGTTGTACCAACCCTATACTTGAACACAATCTTTGCAACCAAACTGATTCCTTGCTTGCATGAGTGGTTGCTATGTATTCTGCCTCTGTAGTTGAAAGAGCCACTACAGACTATCTTTTACTCATCCAACTGACTGCGCCTCCAAATAGGCTAAACAAATACCCACTTGTAGATCTTCTTTGGTCCAGATCTCCAGCCCAGTCTGCATCAACAAAACCACGAATGTCCAACATTCTTTCCAATCCTGGTCTTCCCTAGTAGCACAAGCCACAATCACTAGTGCCACATAAATATCTGAAAACTCGCTTCACTACTGTCCAATGCTCCTTCCTTGAGTTTTACATAAACCTGCTCAATACTCCCACTGCATGTGCAATGTATGGTCTAGTACAGACCATTGCATACATTAGGCTACCCACTGCACTTGCATATGGAACACGAGACATATCCTCCTCTTCTTCTTGTGTCTTGGGACACTGTTCAACAGATAGCTTTACACCTACAGGAATAGGAACATTCATCGGTTTACTATCTTGCATATTGAACCTCTGCAATATAGTCTCGACATAGTTCCTTTGGTTTAACCAGAGCTTCCTCTTTGCCCAATCTCTCTTAATTTCCATGCCCAAAATATAGTTTTCAGCACCAAGATCCTTCATGTCGAATTTGGAGAACAGCTGGGTCTTCAAATCTTGGATAATTTCTTTGTCGTTTCCAATCAACAACATATCATCCACATACAATACCAAATAAATAACACGGTCACCAATTAATTTAAAATAAACATAGTGATCCTCTTTGCTTCTGGTGAAGCCAAGTCCTCATATATAGGTATCAAATTTCTGATACCACATCCTTGGTGACTGTTTTAACCCATACAAAGACTTATTCAACCTGAAAATTAGTTCTTTCTTACCCTTCACCATAAAGCCTTCAGGTTGCTTCATGTAGATCTCCTCTTCTAGATCCCCATGAATAAATGTAATCTAATAGAAGTAACTTTGGCAACAGGAGAAAAAATATCACCAAAATCAATTCTTAGCACCTGGGAATAACCTTTTGCTACCAACTGAGCTTTGTATTTCTCCACCTTGCCTTCTACATTCATCTTCTTTTTAAACACCCATTTTCTCCCGATGGGCTTCCTTCCAGCTGGAAAATCCACCATATCCCATGCCTCATTTTTGTGCAAGGATGTCATTTCATCAACCATGGCCTCCTTCCAGAGTTTTCCATCCTCTGAATCTACTGCCTCCCTGACAGTTCTGGGATCATCATCAGTTATAGTTAAGGAAAAACCTGAACAAAAAGCAGATGGACTATACCTTTCTGGTTGCCTTCTTTCTTGAGTTGATCTTCTCACAGATGGAGTTTGTGGCTCTTCCTCTTCTGAGTCTTCTTCTGTTGTAGAGTCTGATTCATCCTCCTTTAGCTAAAACTCTATCAGCTCAAGTTCCTTTGGTAGTACTTCATGTGTAACAACATATTTCACCTCTCTAAACACCACATCTTGGCTGTACACAACCTTCCTTGTTTCTGGGTTCCAAAGCTTGTAACCCTTTAAACCATCCTTATACCCAATAAAGATGCACCTTTCAGATTTATTATCCAACTTGGTCCTTTTCTCCTTTGGAACATGTACATATGCATCACATCCAAATACCCTTATATGTGAAAGAGAGGGTTTCTTACCGGTCCATACCTCATGTGGAGTCTTATCCTCCAACGCCGATGAAGGTGATCTATTAACTAAGTAACATGCAATCTCCACTGCCTCTACCCAGAATTCTTGTCCTAACCTGGTACCACTGAGCATGCTTCTTGCCTTTTCCATCGCCGTTCGTTCATTCTTTCAAAAGAAACTCCGTTTTTCTAAGGTGTGTATGGAGTAGTCTTCTGCCATGCTATACCACACTTCTTACAGAACTCTTCAAATTCCTTCTTGTAGAACTCCCCACCATTATCTGTCCTCAGCACCTTTATCTTCTTCTCTGTCTGGGTTTCCACCAGAGCCTTAAATTCTTTAAATATGTCAAAGACTTCAGATTTCTTCCTCAAGAAATATATCCATGTATTCCTTGAGAATTCATCTATGAATGAAACATAGTACACATAATTTCCTAGTGATAGAACTGACACAGGTCCAAACACATCACTGTGCACAAGTTCTAATATCTTGTTCGCCCTCTTAGCACTAGAAGGAAAACTCACCCGATTCTGCTTCCCATATACACAATGTTCATAGAAATCGAAATCCAGAGAGAAATTAGACATACCTTCTACCATACCATCTCTATGCAGTATCCGAAGGCCCTTCTCTCCAATATGTCCAAGCCTTTGATGCCATAGCATGGTCCTTTCTCCAGACACAGCTAGGCTTTCCGTCCCACTTTCGGGAACCACAGAACTGTTACGCCCATCAATAATAAACATACTTTGTAGCCAGGCTGCAGTTCCGCTCCAACTCCCGCATTAATACCGCCTCCCGAACCATCTTCAGCATCTTTCTCTTAACATTGTTTCATAATTCCTACATCATCCATCTTGCTTACAGAAATCAGATTTCTAGCCAATGCAGGAATATGCAGAACACCAGGAAGTGTTCTAATCCTTCCACCTTGCAGCTTCAACTTGACCTTTCCACGTCCGACGATTCTGGCCTTCCTATCATCCCGTAGGAAGACATCACCACCATCATATTTCTCATACTCGCAGAACCACTCCCGATGGGGAGTGAAGTGAAAGGATGCACTTGAGTCAATCAACCATGACTCATGATCTACATGTTTATTTTAAGAAGAAGCAAAATACACATCCCCACCTTCATTCGAGGTGGTTTTTTCCTCTGCAGAAGGAGCATCATCAGATCCCTTTCCTTTCTCAGGAGCTTTAGATCTATACTCCTTTTTGTAGTGCCTTCCTTTCCGCATTTCCAGCATACCTTTACAAAATTTTCAGGAGATTTAGATCTCCCTCTAGATTTGGATCTCCCACTCGAAACCTTATTCTTGTTTCTGTTTTGGGACCTTCCTCGTACAGATAAGGCATCTCCATTCTGGCCCTCCTTATTTCTCTGTCTCATTTCCTTCGACAACAAGGCTGAGACAATGTCATCAAAATTCAACGTAGTTGTATTGCTACCTATTGCAATAACCAGACTGTCCCACGAATCTGGTAGAGAACACAACAAATTGATGCACTTATCTTCATCTGATATTTTAATATCAATAGATGACAGCTGACTTACCACAATATTGAAGGCGTTCAGATGCTCTGTCACCAAGTCTCCATCCTTCATCCTCAAGTTATACAGCTTTTTCCGCAGGAACAAATTATTCACCAGAGACTTATATTGGTACAAAGTCCCAAGTTTTTCCCACAAATTTTTCGCCGTAGCTTCCCTAGATACATTCAACAATACTGAATCTGAGACACACAACCGTATTGTGCTCTTAGCCTTCCGATATAGTTTCTTCTAGTCTTCATCTGACATTACCGTTGGTTTAGTACCCGGATCTACCGCGATCCACTGATCTTTATCCACTAAGAGATCCTCCATCTTGAGCTTCCATAACTCAAAACTATGACCATTAAATTTCTCGATCTCTATCTTTCCACCACTCGCCATCTTATTTCACCGCAAGAATCGATCCCGCAGATCTCCCACTGAACAGGGTCTACCTGAGGCCCGAGCAAAAAACCCTCAGCAGCAAAGGCGTCCCCTTGAAGCCGAAAAAACTCTGATACGAAATGTAGGTTTTAACCCTAAACATAAATTATCTACACACGAATCTTATAACAGAAAATAAACAATAGCAAAAGCATAAAACATAAAACAGATAAACACAGAGATTTTCCCCTGGATCCCAAATTGGGACGACCAGCTTGATTTTTCATTATATTCCTTTTAGTGTTACAACACATAAATATACATGCCGAAGCATACATAAACCCCAATCCATTAACCCTGGATTAGAACATAATCGTAGTTCCCTTGACCGGATCTACAAAATACCAGGGGCCGAAAAACATCATACCCCAAAACCATGTGCAAAATCATGCACAAAACATGGGTGGGTCCACTTATGAGTAGGTCCGCACATCAAACAAATTTTCACCGGGGCGCTACCCTGGACCCCAACAATGGGGGCTTCCTCCCCCCTTGTGACCCCCCGGCGCAACGTACAGCGCGTGGGCCTAGTCATGGAAAGAATATAACACCTACCCAACATTATGGTACACTTCTACACTATGGGAATAAATGAGCTGAAGTCAACCATGTGAGAAATTATTTTATTATCAGTGGTTGATGTATACTATTAAAAAACATGAGATAACTCACTGATAATAATGATGAGCATCAAGGTACCCTAGTACAACCTAACAAGTGAGAATAAATGTGTTGAAGTTGAACACTTGAGAGAATATACCAATAAGAAGGCATTGATGTATTCTCACTATCGATAGCGAAGGAGTCTACCACTAATGACTGAAAACCCTAAGGTACTAAAAAAATGACTCTAGATCTTGTTCCCATAGTCGTGAGTTGGAGTCGATGGGAAACGATCTCTTGGAAGGAAGGCATTTAGGAATCCCACATCAACTAGAATGAGTGTAACTTGTAGGAAAATAATTTGGAAGGACTCAGATGAAAAGAGATAAAGTAACCATTTCAAAGTACATTTCTTGCATACAAAATATGTGTCTAGCACACGACATAAAATCTCTGAACCAACCAATAATGAAAGTCCACACAGATGCGAGGAATCCACCAATAGGGTCAAATGGAAACTAATTTACTGTATGAAACCCAATGTGTGATAATGTAAGATGACGTATAACACAATGGAAACCTCTCAATCAAAGGCCTATGATACTGATTGATGTTGAACACATGGTCAACTATCAATGATATAATTAGGGCCAGGGTGTGGCTCTAGATCTACTCTCATAGAAATATGTCCAAGTCGATAAGAGCAAACACGCCAACAAGAAGTCAACAAAGAACTTCTTAACCAACACAAGCGAAGGACCAAATAACTATTTTGATACTGAATATAAATTGACAGACCATGTATGATTAACTGAAAATGAGTCAGTAGACACCACAAAATGTCCAACACAGGTTGACTTCCCTTGAACAAAATCACAACACAATGTGACTGTATGGAAACATAAAATAGCTTTGTATAAGTTTGTAATGTAGGAGGAATTAAAAAAATCTCCATATGATTGGAAAAGATAACCAATAGGAGGAGGAATGACTCAAGAACAAGGTTACGACTTTCCTAAAGTCAAACTATGTCCCATCCCAAATGGAGGAAATAATTATTTTGAGTGCTTTGTTCAAGGGAGACATAAATGATTCTTGCTACCATCCAATATGGAATAAAATTTCATGTTCCCGCTCTTTTTGGAATATTTAAATCCTGAAAAGTAATAAAATAATTCCTACAGTATAGTGGAAAGAACGAGTGTTAAAGGTAGATGCAATAGTTCTTGGGACTGTAATGTTCCTATGCTCAATGCAAGGTGGCAGATACTGGTCATCAACTCTCAAAGGAATGTTCTTTCCATGGATAAAAGGTGTCTAGTTGCAAAGGCTATTGAATGCATGGTTTGAACTTGCAGAAAATTTATGGTCAAAAGTGGCTTATACATGATTCCAAATGAAGTCCGCTTAAGGCCAAAAGGTACAAGTAGTATATATGTAATGAAATAGTACAAATTAACACATGGGAGTGTTGGCCCTCATTTTTTATCTTTTTTTATTATTATGAAATACACCTTATTTTTCCATATTATCCATCTATTCACCGTCTATCCACCTTATATTGACCAAAATATGCATATACAAGTATTTAAATTATGTTCCTCAATTATTAGATGTTTTTGTAAAAATTGAAATTTAAGTGCATTTTTGGACAACATCATAAATTTCCGTAATTGCCTTATGGTTCACATATGTGCAGGACACTTGGGCTCGAGATAGATATATTTCTGGAAAGCTTGAGAACTAAGAACAAGTGTACACCTATTGGTACAATAAAATCGAGCTTTAATAGCCCCGGTCAAAGGCAGTTAAACAAGACCTGTCTTTATGGAGGATCCCTAGAAACTAGCTCAAAACCCTTATTTTGTGGGATTTTCTAGATATTGATGGATCTGATGGATGAATTCAACTTGATTTGATAAGATAAGGATAGTTATTACTATTTGATCTATTTTAGATTATTTTGTTAGATTCTTTATCTATTTAAGCCTTAAACTTTGAAGGCATTGATATGTAGAACTTGTATGACTTAACGTTATTATTTCTAAGACTTGGAGACATAATTGAAGATCTGTTCTATCATATTTGCTACTGTTATATGCTAGTTCATTGATTGAAGTCTTAAGTAGCTGAATTTACCTTCAGTGTGCAAGGCAAGGGTGGAGGGCCCCAACCCCGAGCTAAGTGCACTTCTTAGTTTATTTTGTAGCTGCAATTTCTGAATTAACTTGTTTATGTTTAATTTGTTTATGCTGATTATTTTTTAGTATTGATGAATCTAATGATAATTCTTAAATTACATATGAAAATACAAACAAATGTTTAAGTTAAACATTCTTTCTATCTAATCAAGATCTTCAGTTAGAATTCATCTTTACATGCTTTTACATGATTGCTGATGGATCTTAATCTTGTTTCTATTCTGCATATGAAGAGTTGACCGAGTATTTAAGTTACATACTTCTTCTATTTGACCAAGAAACTAGAAACTATAATTCATCTTTCTTTCTTTTTCGGAATTCCTGTATTTAACAATAACATTATTGATTAATGAATAAATTAGGAAGGACAATCAGGAACTCTTCAATGAAGAGCCTCTTCAATTATTGCTTCATGTATCTTAATCTATTTTTTAGTTAAGTAGTTTTTTATTTCTAATTCACATGGGAATCTTATTAGAGAAGGAAAAAAAAATCTCTTAAGTTAGCATATTATTCTACTTCTAATTACAGATATGAATTTAGAAACTGTTTAAGTTAGATTTATATTTGTAATATGCATTTCCCTAATCATTAATAACCCATCTTCTGAACTGATCACAACTGAAACCCATATACTTTGGGTATTCTTCTAAGTTTCACTAACCCGAATTGATAATAAATACTTGCGTTAGTTTACAACAGTAAATTGACCCAACATTTTCGCACCATTACCAGGGAAGCATATTCAAAACGGTCAAATAGGAAGACAAAAATATTAAAAAAATATATAAAATCACCAAAAACAAAAAAAAAATATAGTTTTTATTTCAAGTAATGTTTTCTTATGCCTAGAGATAGAGGTCAAAAATGTAGATTTGTAAAACAAAAACCCCCAACAGCTCATTCATCCACAGGACTAAAAACACCGGTTGCTAGAAACCCTACTATAGAAGAGTTAGAGGAAAAACAAAGATCAGGACAGAGATTAACTTTAGTTGAAAGAAAAATCTTGTTAGCCTTAGAGGTAAAGAAAAAGAAATTACCTAAAGAACCTCCTTCTGTATGGAAACAAAAATACACAAGAAAACCAATTGTTGAACAACTAAAGAAAAATTTCCTTGAAGAAATCAAAGTAGTTGAAGAAATAGAAAATCAACCTCATATCGAAACTCTACAAATATCTGAACAAGAAATGATAGAAGAAGGATAAGGATCAACTAGACTAAACATGGCTCCTGAAAAAAGACTATAATATGAAAGACAACAAAGGGAATGGTGAAGACAACTAGAAGAAGAAAGAAGAATTGAGGCGGAAAGAAAGGCAGTGGAAGAAAAAAGAGCAAAAGCACTTAGAAGGATAGAGGAAGAAGCAAGAAGAGAAAATAAAAATCGAAGAACATAAGGAAATGAGCAAGAAGTTAAAAATGATCAGGAAACTACTTTTGGCTTTTCTATTTTAGATGCAAGAGAAATGCTAAGAGAAGAAATAAAAATGAAAAACATTCCACCTTCCGTATTGCCTAATTTCTATGGAATGTCAACAAAATATCGTGATGCATTCATGTTATAATTTGATATCTTGTGTAGAACCTATGGATAAACTGATGACACACACAAGCTTTGACTTTTTCTCGCTACTCTGAAAGCAGCAGCCTTGAAATGGTTCATGGGATTAGGAGAACATACAATTGCTTCTTGGGAGGATATGAAGAAATTTTTTCTTAAAAAGTATCAAGCTTACTGCATGGCTAGAGACTCGAAAGAAGACATTTTTAGAATGACACTGTTAGCCCCTTATAATTTCCTTGACAAAGCAAGCAAGGGGCTAGTTTGTTTTATAAGCTTGCAAGGAATGCATTTCCCTTGAAAACACATCATCCTTGTAGCCTTTTCAAGTTCCCTGCCTTGTGACTGTTTCCCTCTGGTGTTCTAAGTCAATAAGCCTTGCTGATAAATAATTATGCTCCAAAAAGGCTTTATTTCCGCCCTTTATACCCTTGCAAAACGCTCCATTTTCACCCTTTTTTCCTTTTGTCAAAATCCCCTTTGTTCCCCCTAAATCTCCCTTTAGTCCTCCTTTCGTTACCCTCCTTAGGCCTTGAAATGCATTAAAATGGGTTAAAAACCCACTTTTTGACCTTATAATAGGCCCAAGCTCCTTTTCTACAAGTCCCCTGTACATTTCCCCCCATAGAACCTCGGCGCTGGAATTGGGCGCTAGCACGAAAATCGCTTATCCCATTTGGTTATCGAGGGCAGTTACAGTCGTTGATCTAAGCAGATCGGACGGTGTTCGCTAACTCCGTCACGCCTGTGGCTGTCCCTGTTCACCTCTCGATATGCTGATCCACCATTCATTTTCCCGCCAGATCAACGGTTCGGAGTGTACCCTCCCCTGTAGTCCTCGCCGCACACTGTACCGAAACCATTCGGTTTCTATCGCACCGCCTTTGGGTAGAGGGCGGTATTCCCCGATCGGCCAACGATTCCATACACTGTTCGATGCATGGCTCCTGTATGATTCCAAAACCGCTTGTCCATCACGCGTTATCGTTCGGTACAGGATGCGCAACGATATTCATATCAGCTGTCAGATCTACCCTCGCCCATCCAATGGTCATCGCTCAATGAAGTTGCGTGGGGTTTAGTCCATGGTCTCCATACCCCTGGCCCACTGTCCATCGTCCTCCGCCGTGTTCCCAGCCTTCGATCTCCTCCGAGATTGGACGGTCCAGATTCATTTGCATGGCCCGCCGTTGACCGGTCCCACCTCGTCATTTTCCACGTGTCTCCACCATACTTTCGCCCGCCCTCGTTATATATATTTGTCCCAAGGTTAAATTTCATTATTTTTACATTAAAACATCTGCCTCGATGTTTTCTCATGCATTCTCCATTGTGCGATGCTTTCCGCCATAGTTGCCTCTGCAGTCATCATCCTCGTCCACGCCACATTGCCACTATCACTTTCATCCCTACCACCCTCCATACATGTTTTTCATAACCATTTCCTCGTTTTTCAGGGTTTCGAGTGACCATGAATCTCCATAGTTCACAGTCTCTATCACAGCGACAGAAACATAGGAAAGGACCATTTGTAGAAGCTGGAGTTATGGAGAAAGGCCGGGAAGGTTTTGTCGACAGGACTAGCATTAAAGGAATAGGGTATGACTCTGTCAAAACCTCTCTGGTGCCATTAACACACAGATTTCACAGTCAGAGATATAAATGGAGTAGTGGAGAGCTTAAGGCACACAAATGAAGACATACAAGCTTCAGGTTCAGAGTTTTAGAGGCAAAGTTCCAGATTGAAGACCTAGGGACCACACAGAAGGTACAACACGCAGAAATCAATGCATATCAGGGGTTTCTACAGCAGCAGAATGTTTTCCTCCATAAAGGACAAAGCACCCATGCAGTGTTCAATCTACGCCGTGCTCCTGAAGAAATTTCCACCCTGACAACAGTCCGAAGCTACCAGAGCATTTGTTTCATAAGTATGGCAGACTTCTCCGTCATTCATTTATCTTTTTTTTATTCACCGATAGTACGACACAATACTGCAGTCAGAGTCATATCAGAGTAATATAAAGTCTGAAGAAGATCTTTCATTCACCCAAAGAACACCATAGATTAATGCAAAGGATTTATACAGAGTGGGCTTCGGCCTTCTTCCTCTTCTGGAGTTTTTAATGCTGCATTTAGTTCTTCACCTACTTTCCCTGCTCCTCTGGAGCTATAAATTCATGAAGAAACTCATTGTAAAAGGTTGTTGATCAGTTATCAGAGAACTGCAAGTAGTTTCTTTTGAGACACAGTCTCTGTGTAAGGTTGTAAGATAGGTTGAAGGAGATGTTTTCAGAATGAGTATTCAGCTATTGGAAATGTTGTACTTGATTGGTGTTACTATTTAATATGACAAGCACATTTCTTTGGATCCTGATCTGAAGCAGCGGTGATGTTTTCCTATCTCTGTGTTTTAATTCATTTCATTTCGTTTCTACTGGCTTGCATCAGAATATTGGCATAGGATTTACCCTTGTTAGGTACCCTATGTTTCTGCTCTCCTTTCCATTGATGTTTCTCTTCTGAATGTGTTATCTAAGAAATGATTTCAGTTGGTTTAACTAGTGTAGTGGATGTTATTGCCTGCTCTCTAATGTATGAATTAAATGAATTCAGTTCTTAGATGTTTCTTGTTATGGATTTAGCTGGAATATTTGGGAACACTGGGGATTAGAGTTAGCCCTATCCACTAGGATCCTTGTACAACCAAATGGTCTTTAACTCTGTGTTCTAATCTGTGTTATCTCCTCTCCTCCTACTTTTTCATATCACAGAATCATCTTTAAAGATCCTATGTTTTAGATGACTAGCCCAATTGAAAGCCTGCCTATTGATTAGCAAGCAAATCCTTTCCTGACTCCATTGCCCAATGGTTTTGAATATTTCCTGGAAAATTTCACCTCTTCCTTATCCCTCTTTGCTCATCCTTGTCTTACATTGAACCCTTCTTTCCTGATAACCAGCAACCAAATCAAAACAAATCAAACAAACAAACCTTGTGCCTATAACTAGCCTAACATCTTAAAATTTCGAGCTTCAAAGACAAATATACTTTGACTATCATAGAGAGATCCCTCTCTGGACCTAGGAGGGCTAGATCCTAAGGTCTGAACGTGGTTTTGATGTTGTCTCATCTTTGGTCTTGCCAATCTGACCAAAACATGGGAACCCCAACATAATGGCGACTCCGCTAGGGAAGAAATTTGAGTGCATTACACCTTAAACATTATTAGGCATTCAAAAAACCTACAATCTCTGGTTAGTTTGGAAGTTAAACATTCCTATTCACACATCAAAATCTATACCATTTTTTGTGTTTTCCAATACTCTTGGACAGAGTCTGGAAAGGGCCAGGTAGCCTCCAGATCTCACACTCTTTCAGAGGTGACACATCTGGTAAATGCCCTCCCAGTCAATCTCTGGTTATATTTTGCTATGTTTGGAAGAGATCCTCGAAAGGGGAAATCTCATAATCACTATGGTGGACAGTGTACCCTCAAAGAACATTCTAAGCCTTCCACCTGGCGACTCCATAATCCCTAAACGATTCAAAGACTCCACTGGTAATCAGTAGGCCTGCTGATTATCTTGGTTCAAATTAGAATCCACTGGGAGACTAGCCTCCATAACAACATCAACCACAATAGAAGTAAAAATTAGGTTTAAGCTGCTCAGTTAGAAAACAACATTCTGTCTTCAAGAACCATTCATACAAGAGCTTACCCCAACCCAGACCCACCTGAAATAGTTGATAACCCCGAGAGCATCCTCAAGGGAGCTCCTACAAATAAAAGACCAACTATTCTCAGCCACATCCATACAGCTAACTCTGCACCAGAGGATCTTACAGCTCTATCACATTTTCACCTCGACCTAGACCTACCCAATAGATTACCTAGAACTAGGTCATTCAGTGTTCTAGATCAGCCAGACCTTGAGCTTCTTGGTTCACCACCCCAAAGTGGTAGGCACCTTGGAAATAGACATACCCCTCCCTCTACACCTCCTGATACACATTTCATACAAATCTTGGGGGTTAATCACCCTAGATCTGCTCATCAGTCTACTGCTAGTTACAATACCCCTGTCATTCAAATACCAGCTGCTCAAGTCAATCCTTTACCTCATCAAAACATCATCATGGCAACCTGGTATGCACCTCTAGTTTTTCCCCAGCCTTTAGTACCCTTACCAAATGATTATCAGTCAAAGATCCCACACTTCACTAAAAAAGAGTCCATCACAGCCCAGCATCACGTAGATAAGATGGAAGATTCTTTTGACTACATGGAAATAGATGATGATACAGTCAAAATGAGAATATTTTCCCAGAGCTTAGGGGGTGATGTAAAGAAATGGTTTAAAGGCTTACCTCCAGGTAGCATCAATGATCTTCTAGCCTTATATCATACTTTCATAAAAAAATGGGAAACTAAGGCTAACCCTCGCCAACTCTTAGCAGAGTACATGAGCCTTAAAAGAAACGTAGGAGAGAGTGTCCATGATTACACAACGAGATTTAACAGCATTTATAATGCCCTCCCTCCACATATGAAACCTCCACAAGGCATGGCTGTAGCAAAATACCCCGAAGGCTTTGATGCTGACATGGCCTACGAGCTTAGGGATAAAGAGTACAACACACTAGAGGACACGCAGAAAGGAGAAGTAAACATAGAGGCAAATCTGATTGAGAAAAGAGCAAGACTGAGATCCGAGAAGAGGGTAACATACAAATATGACAATGTAGCTTCCACATCTGACCAAAATTATGATAAGTTGTCTAACAATGTGGAAAATTTACAGCAAATGATGGAAAAAATGGTTGTCACAGTTAGTAATCAAAATAGAAGCCAAAACCAGAACCAAAACTTTAGAAGGAACAATAACACCCCCAACAGACAAAGAGAATCAGATCAGCAAGTTATTCCCCCATTCCAAGAGAATTTTCTTGATGAAGATGAGGGAATCATAGAAGAATCTAGGGGAAACACAATAAACATGTTTGAAATGTAAGATTCAATCTATAAATGTTACTCAGAAGAAGATCAGACCTCACCCTCTGGTTGGTAGGAGGAATGGTTGGAATCTGAAGCTTACAGGTTAGGGTTTGAAAATGTCATGATGCAGGTCATAGAACAATATGAACTTAGAAGCAAGAAGAGTCAAGAAATTACCAAACCAAAAGCTTCTGAGGTCACCATCAAGAAAAGACCTGAGAAAACTTCTAAAGCAGCTACTGAAGGTAGCAAATCAATAGCTGAGAGTTCTGGAAAGAACAAAGAAAGGGACAACCAAAACACTGATACACAAGGTAAACCAGCTAGCAACACTAGCACTGCAGTTATTACTCCTGATAAAACTGTCACAAACGCTGTACATAATGGGAATCAACACACTGATTCAGCCACTAAAGCAGTGGCTAGCAAAACAAAGTTGAACATTCCAAAGAGTCAGTCCACTTTCAATTTGGAGAGTGAGATTGCAAAAATTAAAATCTTTGTCCCACTCTCTGAGCTGGCCACTCAGGATGTATATAAAGGCCAAATTTTGAAGGCATTAAATTTAGGCGAGAAAAGTGACACTGTAAATTTGAGTGATGATAAACCTACCCTAATGTTTGGTCCAAAGATAGAGGGAAGGTTTTAGGAAGGGGTAGTGCCCCCTTTTTATATTAGTCTTAATGTCCATGATAAGATTCTCCACAATGCAATGCATGATTCTGGGGCATCACACAACCTGATGCCTAAAGTAGTGATGGAAAGATTAGGCCTAGAGATAGCCCGTCCCTATAAGGACCTATATTCATTTGACTCTAGTAGAGTAAAGTGTCCTGGCCTAATCAAAGATTTGTGTGTGAGCCTTACTCAGATTCCTGCCAAGTGTATGGTCATGGACGTTGTTGTGGCAGATGTGCCACCGAAGCATGGCATGTTACTATCAAGATCATGGGGAGCCAAGCTGCAAGGAAAAATGCAGATGGATGGGGCTTATGCCACAATCCCAATCTTTGGCCAACTTAGAAGACTGTAAAGGGAAGCACAAATGAAATTCCTGGTGAGTAGCCCTGAAAAGACTGAAAATTCTCCTCTATACTCTATACATACAGACCTGGATTCCTTTATCTTCTGCAATGATGAATCTTTAGGAAGACCAGGACCTGAAAACATAGATACAAGCAAAGGTACACAGGATGAAACAGAGCCAATGGATTTTAACATAATGGCTACCCTAGACTCAGAGGAGGAAGATGTAGGAAACTTAGAATAGTGCACTAAAACAACAACGCTAAGTGAACCAGAAACAGAATGCAATCATCCAACTAGTCACCTCTCTGACTTCCACATCCATAACGAAAAAATAAACAACCCACATCCTAGTGCAGACCCTATAACGCAACATAATGGCGAACCTAGATGTAGGGAAGGAAATGATGATAAAACGGAAAATGAGCCCCTATGGGAAATGAGTTTCGATGGGTCATGCACAAAAAGAACTGATGTGGAAGGGGTGTGGATACATAACACAGAGAGTGATTACGCAGAGAGCCATGCCTGCAACCTTTACTTTAAATGTACAAACAACGTTGCAGAATACGAGGCCCTTATCCTAGGCTTGAACCTGTTGAGGAAATTAGGAGCCCGTAGGATAACCGTGCATGGGGACTCTGAGCTGATTATTAAACAGGTGAATGGTGAATACACAACGAAACATCCTAGATTGAGAGCTTATAGGAATGAAACTATGGATTTATTGAAAACATTTGTTGAATACAAATTAGTGTTTGTTCCTAGGAGTCAAAATTCCATTGCAAATGGATTAGCTTGCCTAGCTAGTTCATACCCTAAGACTCCAATCGACCAACGAATTATCATACAGACCAAATTCAGACCTGCTGTGCCGGACAATGAAAAATATTGGCAGGTTTTTTAAGGTGATAAACAGATTGAGGATTTCCTGATAGGCAGGAATGAGTTTGAATTTTCTGATTCAGACTCTAAATCTGAGAACATCTACCTAAGAGAAGAATCCTCTGACGAAGAAACCCCACCCTGTAACATAGAAATAAACACTCTAACTGAAGAAACTGGAAATGAAACCACGGAGTGTAAAAACGCAGACAGCGAAGAAGTAGAGGTGTTGCAGGCCAAAGATAAGAACATACCTCGAGGTCTGGCACCGTTAGAAGACCTCTTTGACTTTGATGATGTGGAAAAAAGGCCCACCATTGAACACACGGACTCTGACGTAGAAGAATGCAATATAGGCACAAAATATAACCCGAAAATAATTAAATTGGCTAAGTCTCTTCCCGCGAACATGAAAAAGAAATACATTAACCTTTTTAAGGAATTTATTGACGTGTTTGCATGGAGTTATGAAGACTTAAAGGCATAAGACACGAAAATTATACAACACAAAATACCTTTAAAAGAAAATCAGAAACCATTCAAGCAGAAACTTCGTAGGATAAACCCAAAACAATTACCTACAGTTGAAAAAGAGATTAAAAATATGTATGAGGCATGCATAATAGTTCCTGTGAGGTTATCTGATTGGGTATCAAACTTAGTGGCTGTGAGAAAGAAAACAAGGGAAATCAGATTGTGTATAGACTTCAGAAATCTTAATAGAGCCTCACTCAAAGACAACTATCCTCTGCCAAAAATGGAACAAATTCTTCAGAAAGTAGTGGGCTCTAAGAGAATCTCCCTGCTAGATGGTTTCTCAGGTTACAGTTAAGTCTTAGTAATCCCAGAAGACCAACTCAAAACAGCCTTTACCACTCCATGGGGCACCTTTATGTATGTAAAAATTCCCTTTGGACTGATGAACGCTGGGGCAACCTTCCAAAGAGCAATGGATATAGCTTTTTCAGATGATATAGGTCACTTCATTGTTATTTACGTAGATGACATAACAGTCTATTCTAAGACTGAAGAAGAGCACCTGAAACATCTAAGGAAAGTGTTTGAGAAATGTAGAAGGTTTGGTCTGTCATTGAATCCTAAAAAGACTGTATTTGGGCTGCAAGAAGGAAAGCTTCTTGGCCACATTATATCTGAAAAGGGAATTAGGATAGACCCACAGAGAGTTGAGGGAATACTACAAATCACACACCCAAGAAACATCAAATAATTACAGTCCTTCATTGGGAAAATCAACTTCCTTAGGAGATTTATCCCAAACCTAGCTGAATACCTTAGGAATATGACAAACATGCTGAAGAATGGTGTGGACTATGGGAGCGAAAAAATCTTTTGAATCAGTAAAACTTGCACTCACCCAAGCTCCTATTCTGATCAGCCCAGATTTCTCTAAAGATTTCTTGATATTTTCATTTTCCTCCGAGCATACAGTGGCTGCAGTCTTGCTGCAGAAAAACACAGAGGGAATGGAACAGCCAATTGCCTTTTTCATCAAAGCACTAAGGGATGCACCTTTGAAATACAACATAATGGAAAAACAGGCCTATGCTCTGATTAAGGCCTTGAAGAACTTTAGGGTGTACATATTGCATTCTCACACCATAGCTTATGTGCCTAACATAGTTTTCAAAGACATATTGTCCCAAGATCCTGATGGAAAGAGGGGCAAATGGATTGTTGTGATTTTAGAATATGACCTTGAGATAAAACCCACCAAATTGTTTAAAGGTCAGGGCTTAGCTCGAATAATGGCCGAATCAAACTTACAAGCCCTAGACATTAACATGGTAAACACCTTGGATGAGAAATAAGAATTTCCTAATCCCACTGTTGAGGGAAAGTTTTAGAGCTCTCCTTGGTATTCTGACATTCTTTATGTGCTTACACACCTTAATGCCCCACCTGAACTGCCAAAGACTAAGGCCATATTCTTAAAACTCAAAGCCAGGAGCTATTGCATATTGAATAACTGCTTATACTGGAAGAACCCAAATGGCCTATTGCTTAAATGTTTGCCTGAAGACGAGGCAGAGAGGATTAAACAAGAATTCCATGCCGGAGAATGTGGAGGCCACCTGAGTTAGAAAGCCACTGCAAACAAAATACTCAGATCTGGCTACTATTGGCCCACACTCTTCAGTGATATCCATAAGATGATAATTTCCTGCCACAAATGCCATATTTTTGAAGGCAAAAGAAAACTCCTTCCCTTACCTCTACAACCCATCACTGTTGAAGGTACCTTTCTGCAATGGGGCCTAGATTTCATAGGGGAGATTCACCCTACTTCTTTTGCACAACACAAATGGATCCTAACTGCCACAAACTACTTCACTAAGTGGATAGAGGCCATACCCACTAGGAATGCCACAGATTCAGTCATCATTAGTTTCCTAGAAGGTCACATCCTCTCTCGGTTCAGCTGCCCAAGGAAAATAATCACTGATAATGCTACTGCTTTCGGATCCAAGAATATGGTGGATTTTTGTCATAGGTATCAAATAGCACTCAGTCATTCAACTGCCTATTATCCTCAAGGTAATGGATTAGCTGAATCGTCAAACAAGAGCCTGGTGATCATCATCAAGAAGCTATTGAAAGAGAACAAAAAGTCTTGGCATAACAAGCTAGTACATACTTTGTGGGCTGACAGGCTTACAACAAAGAATTCCATTGGCATGTCACCATTTTAGCTTGTCTATGGTACAGAAGTAGTATTTCCTACCAGCCTTGGGGTACCAGTGATCAAGCTGGTCCGGGAGATTCAAACAGAAGAAGACAGTATGGTTAGAAGGATAAACTAGACAATTCATCTCCAGCAAACAAGGGAAGAGGTTTACAACAGAGCAGTGAAGGTTCAGGAGAGTATAAAGAAGTTGTTTGACAAAATAACCAAAGCTGCTGACTTCAAAATTGGGGATAAATTTCTGAAGTGGGACTCAAGAAGAGAGGATAAAGGAAAGCACATCAATTTTGACAGTTTTTGGCAAGGTCCATACATCATCCAGGCCACTGTGGGTCCAAATACCTTCTTCCTACAAGAATTATATGGTACCGAGCTGTTTGGGGGTCCTGTCAATGGCAGGATTCTCAAACACTACTTCTGCTGATTTTCAATTTCCAGTTTCGTTTCCATTGTACATACCATAGCAATTTTTATTTTCAAGAAAAAGAGAAAATGTTCCAAAAAAAAACAGAGGAAAGGAGAGGTTCAGACATGCCCAAAACATGAACCTCAAAAGTGAAAAATATTGGCTCTAATATGATCAAAACCTGAGCCAAAGAAATTAAAGACAGCTGGTCCTAACATGCTCAAAATCTGGACCAGAAAAGAAAAATAAAGAACCAGCTCTAACATGCCCAAAACCAGAGCTAAAATGAATAAAGAAGTGACTCTAACATGCTCAAAACTTGAGTCACAAAAAGGAAAAATAGGATATTTAAAAGTGTCAGATCTTAAGCCTTCACAGTTGTTTTCAGTTTTCTGCAAATTTTGATCATGTGCAACTTTTTTTATGCCTTGGATCCACAACAAGTCAGACTGTATAATCCTGGCTTGACTGTTTTTCAATTTCTGTCGTAGAATATAGAGAAGAAATCTATTGGACAGTTTAATCCCACCATATATTAGATTAGGTAGAGAAACATATGAGACCAATAGTCTAATCTGGTCTCATGGAGCAATATGTTGGCAATATGATGCAGAGTGTTGTTCTTGATGGCAACCTACTTGATAAAGTTTATGGCAACCTATTTGATGAAGTTGTTCTTGGTGGAAACCTATTGAACTTGATGGAAACCTACTTGATGAGTTAAGGGGGAGATTGTTGGCAATGTGATACAATGTATTGACTTTGATGGAACCTGCCTGATGAAGTTGTCCTTGATGGAAATAATGTAAATTTGATGTATCTACAGATTCGTTTAGAAGTAGCAGAAGAAAGAAATTCAGAAAGTGCCAGAATAATGTTGAACAAGGTATGTCACAAGGCATACACGGTTTTATTAAGGAGAAGTCGCGTATGTACGCGGAAATGAACGTGCCAAGTCACGTATGCCAATTTGCGCTCTATTTTTATAAAACCAGGGGGAATTACCATGGTATTGGCCCAAAGTATTCAGCGCTTGATTATCTATTTGATCCCGTCTAGGAATACCATCAGTGGTTGAGTGGTTTTGACTCATGGTATTGATAAAGGCCAATTCTATTTAAGGAGAAGAAAATCATAGTGCAAGTGGTGTGCAAGTGTCTGGGCATTAATGAATACTTCACTCTGAAGTATATCTACATGGTTGAACTCTGTTCTTAATTGATAGATCTGAATCTATGATGCACCTATGAATATGATGAAGGTTCAAGATCTCTAGATCTAGAAATGATGAATCTCTAGGATGATCTGAAAAGAAGTGATGAAGACCTGGCACAAATCTGATGAAGAAATTGAAGAAATCTGGGTAAGTTCATAGATCTGATCTGTTCTGCAAAGTTTATCTTTTATAGATCTATACGCAGGTTCGTTTCATGAAAAGCGCGTGTATACGCGGATCTGATTCAATAAAGGCGCGTATGGGCAGTTAGGGTTTTCTGAAGAAAAAAAATGCACAGATGTATACGCGGGTTCGTTTCATGAAAATCACGTGTATATGCGGGTCTGATTAAATAAAAGCGCGTATGGTATCTGAACTAATGATTGCTCAAGGTTGAATGTGTTTCTTCATATCTATTCTGAAGTCTGGGTTATCTTTGATATTCTGGTTACAGTGGTTTCACTATTCTGTTTGAAGCATTGGGCGAAGTATATTTGTTGATAAGTGAAGGGTTGTGTTGAAGCTGTTTGATCCAGTTTAAAAATTGATGAAACGTGGTCGGTAGTAGTGCTGAGGGTTCAAGCCTTTAGTAAGGGGGTAGTAGCTCCCTTCCAGTGGTAGCTGGTAAACAAGAGTAGGGGGTAGTAGCTCCCTTCCAGGAGAGGCTGGTAAACAAGAGTAGGGGGTTGTAGCTCCCTTTCAGGAGAGGCTGGTAAACGAGAGAAGGTTGTAGCCTTCTGCAGGTGGGTGCCTGCATGCTAGTATGAGTCTGCGCCAGTACATGATTGTAAGAAGTTTTCTTTATATAATAAATATTGAAGACTGAGACGATGGCAGTGGTGGTTTTCTCCCGAATTGGGTTTCCACCTTAAATCCTGGTGTTCATGTGTGTTTCTTATGTGTGGTGATTTATTCTGTTCTTACTGCACCTGTTTACTGCTTACTAAACATCTGATGAATGAATGATGCAATGATCTAAGTTAAGAATTAAATGCATATTTAGATATCTGAGCATATGCAAGTTTACTTAATGATATCTACGTGTATACGTGAGTTGTGTTCATTAAAGTAGCGTATGGGTTTAAAAGCAAGAAAAATTTAAAAAAATTTCAGTCAACACAAAATACTGATTCACCCCCCCCCCCCCCTCTCAATGTTTTTCCCAACACAATAAGGGTAGATTTAGAATAGGTTTCTTTTCTGTTTGTAAAAATAAAATGATGTAAAGGGTCTGCTAGCTCAAATGCACCCTAGAAGAAGAAAAAATGCTAGGATTGTAGTATGGGTAGGTAGTTAGATTAGGAAAGTTCTTCTGCTGATGTAATGTCTTCATATTGTGGCAGCTGAAAATCAAAGAAGAAGGTGGCTTAAAGTAGAAGACATGTGGCCTACACCAAAGATCTATTCTCTGAATTCTTAACTCCTTCAAGAAGAAGCCATCCCCATGTGGAGCCACTGTTAGCCCCTTATAATTTCCTTGACAAAGCAAGCAAGGGGCTAGTTTGTTTTATAAGCCTGCAAGGAATTCATTTCCCTTGAAAACACATCATCCTTGCAGCCTTTTCAATTTCCCTGCCTTGTGACTGTTTCTCTTTGTTGTTCTAAGTCAATAAGCCTTGCTGATAAAGAATTATGCTCCAAAAAGGCTTTATTTCTGCCCTTTATACCCTTGCAAAATGCTCCATTTTTACCCCTTTTTCCTTTTGTCAAAATCCCCTTTATTCCCCCTAAATCTCCCTTTATTCCTCCTTTCGTTACCCTCCTTAGGCCTTGAAATGCATTAAAATGGGTTAAAAACCCACTTTCCGACCTTATAACAGGCCCAAGCTCCTTTCCCACAAGTCCCCTATACATTTCCCCCTACAGAACCTCGGCGCTGGAACCAGGCGCTAGCATGAAAATCGCTTATCCCATTTTTTTTATCAAGGATAGTTACAGCTGTTGATCTAAGCAGATTGGACAGCGTTCGCTAACTCCGTCGCGCCTGTGGCCCTCCCTGTTCACCTCCCGATATGCTGATCCACCGTTCATTTTCCCGCCAGATCGACGGTTCAGAGTGTACCCGCCCCTGTGGTCCTCGCTGCGCACTATACCAAAACCATCCTGTTTCTATCGCACCGCCTTTGGGCGGAGTGTGGTATTCCCTGATCGGCCAGCGATTCCATACACCATTCAACGTGTGGCCTATGTACGATTCCAAAACCGCTTGCCCATCATGCGTTATATTTTGGTACAGGATGTGCAACGATATTCATATCAGCCGTCAGATCTACCCTTGCCCATCCAACGGTCATCGCTCAACGGAGTTGCGCGGGGTTTAGTCCATGGTCTCCGTACCCCTAGCCCACTGTCCATCACCCTCCACCATGTTCCCAGCTATCGATCTCCTCCGAGATCGAACGGTCCAGATTCATTTGCATGGCCCGCCGTTGACCAGTCCCACTCATCATTTTCCACATGTCTCCACTGTACTTTCACCCGCCCCCGTTATATATATTTGTCTAAAGGTTAAATTTCATTATTTTTACGTTAAAATGTTCGCCTCGACGTTTTCTCATGCATTCTCCACTGTGCGATGCTTTCCTCCATAGTTGCCTCTGCAGTCATCATCCTCGTCCACGCCACGCTACCACTGTCAATTTCATCCCTACCACCCTCCATACTTGTTTTTCGTAACCATTTCCTCGTTTTTCAGGGTTTCGAGTGGCCATGAACCTCCGTAGTTTATAGTCTCTATCACAGCGACAGAAACACAGGAAAAGACCATTTGTAGAAGCTGGAGTTATGGAGAAAGGTCGGGAAAGTTTTGCCGACAGGACTAGCATTAAAGGAACAGGGTATTACTCTGTCAAAACCTCTCTGGCACCATTAACACATGGATTTTACAGCCAGAGATATAAATGGAGTAGCAGAGAGCTTAAGGCATGCAAATGAAGACATACAAGCTTCAGGTTCAGAGTTTTAGAGGCAAAGTTCCGGATTGAAGACCCAGGGACCACGAAGAAGGTACAACACGTAGAAATCAATGCATATCAGGGGTTTCTACAGCAGCAGAATTTTTTCCTCCATAAAGGACAAAGCACCCACGCAGTGTTCAATCTACACCATGCTCCTGAAGAAATTTCCACCCTGACAACAATCCGAAGCTACCAAAGCATTTGTTTCATAAGTATGGAAGACTTCTCCATCATTCATTTATCTTTTGTTTATTCATAGATAGTACGACACAATACTGCAGTTAGAGTCATATCAGAGTAATCTGAATTCTGAAGAAGATATTTCGTTCACCCAAAGAACACCAGAGATTAATGCACATGATTTATACAGAGTGGGCTTCGGCCTTCTTCCTCTTCTGGAGTTTTTAATGCTGCATTTAGTTCTTCACGTACTTTCCCTGCTCCTCTGGAGCTATAAATTCATGAAGAAACTCATTGTAAAAGGTTGTTGATCAGTTATCAGAGAATTTCAAGTAGTTTCTTTTGAGACACAGTCTCTGTGTAAGGTTGTAAGATAGGTTGAAGGAGATGTTTTCAGACTGAGTATTCAGCTATTGGCAATGTTGTACTTGATTGGTGTTACTATTTAATATGACAAGCACATTTCTTTGGATCCTGATATGAAGCAGCGGTGATGTTTTCCTATCTTTGTGTTTTAATTCATTTCATTTCGTTTCTACTGGCTTACATCAGAATATTGGCATAGGATTTACCCTTGTTAGGTACCCTATGTTTCTGCTCTCCTTGCCATTGATGTTTCCCTTCTGAATGTGTTATCTAAGAAATGATTTCAGTTGGTTTAACCAATGTAGTGGATGTTATTTCCTACTCTCTGATGTATGAATTAAATGAATTCAGTTCTTAGATGTTTCTTGTTATGGATTTAGCTGGAAGATTTGGGAACACTGGGGATTAGACTTAGCCATGTCCACTAGGATCCTTGTACGACCAGCTGGTCTTTAAATCTGTGTTCTAATCTATGTTATCTCCTCTCCTCCTATTTTTTCTTATCACACAATCATCTTTAAAGATCCTATGTTTTAGATGACTAGCCCAATTGAAAGCCCACCTATTGATTAGCAAGAAAATCATTTCCTGACTCCATTTCCCAATGGTTTTGAATATTTCCTGGAACATTTCACCTCTACCTTATCCCTCTTTTCTCATCCTTGTCTTACAATGAACCCTTCTTTCCTAATAACCAGCAACCAAATCTAAACAAATCAAACAAACAAACCTTGTGCCTATAACTAGCCTAACATCTTAACATTTCGAGCTTCAAAGACAAATATACTTTGACTATCATAGAGAGATCCCTCTCTGGACCTAGGAGGGCTAGATCCTAAGGTATGAAAGTGGTTTTGATGTTGTCTCATCTTTTGGTCTTGCCAATCTGGCCAAAACATGGGAACCCCAACAGACACAACAAAAATATGAAACTTTGGAAGAATATTTGGAAATATTCCTTTACAATTTACAGATATACAAGCATCATTCTCTTAGTCCTGATACCATATGCACTAGTTTTCTTAAGGGTATTAGAGATGAGTATTTAGACATTATTAATGTAATGGGAAAATGAGATATCTCCAATTTACCATTTGAATAATTGTTGAACTATGTCATAAACACTCTAGGGGAAGTGCAAAGAGTTGGAAGAGAGATATTTCATCAAAAGCTTCCAAATCCACAACAAATGCAGTAACAAGAGCAAAGATAGGAATTCTGCTAAATTTTTTTAAAACATATCTTTTAAGCACTTTGGGAACACAAGTAGATATTTTGAAAGCTAAGAAAAAAGAAGAAGATAAAGATGAAATCTTAGCATTTTTTTGTCAAAAGTGTAGTCAAAACATCCATCTAGGGAATTCCCTTTACAAGGTATACAAGTGTGTGGAATATCGACAGAAAATCATGCAACAGAAAAATGTCCCAAATTAAAAGAAGTGAAAGGAGTAGATTCTCTCTACTATATGGCACCAAGGAGACCTTGGCAACCAAGGATGCCTCAACAATTCCCTCAACAAAATTCCCAAAATTTTCAATATCCTAAAAATACATGGAATACACCAATTCCATGGTAGGCTTGGCCACCACAACAATATCAAAACCAACCTGCACAAGGTTGGATGGGATATGGTTATGGAAACCAACCACCATAGAAAATATATCCCCAACAGTATCAATATCAACAACCATACCCTCCACAACCATTTCCTCAATATCAACAAATCCAGCAACATCAACCAATGCCATATGCATCTCAAAACCCACCAATGCTAACTCAACCGCATCAACTTTAGCTTCCCATTAACCAGCCACCGCCTAGACCAACACAATTTCTGGCTCAGCCAGTAGCTAATCCAAGTAAGAAGGTGGATAGACCAGCATATCATGTGGAAGAGGCAACATATTATCCTACTTATTCAATTATTCCTGTACAAGATGTCCACCTAAGGTCTTGGAAGGTGTTACAAAAAGATTCTCCTCTAATAATTGAAGAATAAATTGAACAAGGAGAACAAAGTCAACAATATCAACCAGAAAAGAAAATTCAGAAAGGTAAATCTATTATGACATATACTCCACCATATCCAGAGATATTGATACAACAGAGATATTGATACAACAGAATATTCCAATATCTACACCTGAATTTAATATTCTAGATGAATTGAAAAACACATATGTTAAAATTCATTTGCTGTACAAAAATTAAAGACATTCTGATATATGAAAAAACAATAAAGGAATTATGCATTAAGAAATCTGGCAGAAGAAAGAACGATCCACATACAATCCAGGTAATTGAAATTTTAGCTAGTCTCATTTCCACAAACACAACTATTGAAAAATACATTGATCTAGGAATTCCAATGGTTACCATTTAGATTAAAAAAATTGCAGTTCCAAATACTTTAATAGACTTGGGAGAAGATATGAATGTTATGAAAGTAGAGACTATGAAACATTTGAATCTGAACAACATTAGACCTACTACTACAGTCTTAGAACTTGCATACAAATCTAAAGTTTTCCTAGAAGGGATATTGGAAAATATCATTGTCTCATTGGATTCATGGGAGTATCCTATATACTTCTTGATTTTATAGCCAAAAACAAATTTGGTAGGACATCCCTTCATTTTAGGCAGACCATGGTTAGCCACTGCAAATGCTTACATTGGATGCAAGTCAGGAACCATGATTATTGCACATGGAGATGAAAGAAAGCATGTTACATTATATCCTTCTGCTCAATATCCTACCTTATAATCATGGCTTGATGGAGAGGAACCACAAGAACTTCAATCCATTCTTAGTCTTAATCAATTTTATAATTTTAGAGAGGAGGAAGAAAATGACAACTTATTAGATCTATTCATCTCAGAACCAAATATTTCAGAGCAGCTTAGAGTAACTCAATATGAAGTTGCTAGTTATCTTTTAAATGAATGTTTTCAGGAAAATTTCACTATACAATCATTGAAAAATACATTTGAAATATTTTTTCCTATAAATTCAATTACCAATTCAAATAGAAAAATCATTCAAATCAGTCCCGAGGGACATTTTAATACTGATAATAACTTACAATATTCACAAGAGGAAAGGCTAATAACATTGTTGAAAAAATATTCGAAAGCTTTTGCCTGGGATTACAAATACATGCCGAGAATTTATCCAAAAACATGCATCCATCACATTTATACTTATTATCAAATAAAACCTGTAAGGCAACCACAAAGAAGGATGAACCCCATGATGAAGGAAATAGTGAAATAAGAATTACATAAACTATTACAAGTCGGATTTATCTATCCTATTTAAGATAGTCAATGGGTTTCACCCTTAGTTGTAGTACCTAAGAAAAATGGGAAATGGAGAGTTTGTGTGGATTATAGAGAACTGAACAGAGCTACATTAAAGGACCACTTTCCTTTACCATTTACCAATCAAGTGTTAGATTCATTAGCTAGAAAGAAGTTCTTTTCATTTTTGGATGGATTTAGCAGATATAATCAGATAAATATAACATTAGAAGATTAATATAAGACAACATTCACATGCCCATGGGGAACATATGCATACAATGTATTACCCTTTGGTTTGTGTAATTCACCTACTGCCTTTCAGAGCGAAGTTCTTGCAATCTTTGCTGATTTTATTTATGAGTGTGTGGAAGTTTACGTGGATGATTTGACTGTGTATGGTACAACATATGATGATTGTTTACAAAATCTTGAAAAAGTGTTAAAAAGATGCATAGAGAAAAATATATCACTCAGTAATGAAAACTGATTTATGATGTTAACTAAGGTGATACTGTTGGGACACCATATTTCTTCTTCAGGAATTAAGGGGGACCTAGCAAAAATTCAGGTCATTGTGAACTTAAAACCACACACAACAAAAAAAGAAGCTAGAAGTTTCTTGGGTTATGCAGGCTACTATAGAAGATTTATAGAAAATTTTAGTAAAATAGATTTCCCATTATTCAAGCTACTTGTCAAGGATGTGGAATTCTAGTGGACAAGTAATTGTCAGAATGCATTTGAAAAATTAAAATAAAATTTATCATTTGCACCCATTCTTTGAGGACCTAATTGGTCTTTTCCATTTCACATTTCAACGGATGCATCTGACACTGCTATTGAAGCATCACTTGGACAAAAAGAGAATCAATTCAATTATGCCATATATTTCATAAGCAAAGACTTAACATCGATAGAATTGAAATACATTGTTATAGAAAAAGAGATGTTAGCTGTAGTACATGAAGTTAATAAATTTCGACATTATATAACAGGTTATCAAGTTTATATCCACACAGATCATTCCACCATAAAATATTTAATGAATAATGTTAGCCAACTATAAAATTTGTCATACCAAATGTTGGCTAAAAACTTTTTGAGCCTTCAAAGAACAAATTTCATTGCTAAAATTTTTTGGCTCTTGAAGACTCCTGAAGGCCTCATGCCTATCCTATGTCCCAAACTTCACTACTATTCCCATTTTCACACTTAGAAATCCTGCTGATTTCCAAGCCAAAATACTGTTGCAAGCACCATTTCCCTTTTTCCCCTTCTTCAAAAACTAACCCTCATTTGCTCCCCTATTTCTCCATAAAATTCCTCTGTTTTTCATAAGTTCTCTTCTTCCATTCATGAAAATCCATTTTTACAAGGTTTAAAACCCACTTTTAAACTTTGTTGGAACCCTCATTTCCTTTGAAAATCATTGGAAAACCATAAAAAACCCACATTTCGGACTTAAGCCCCCTCGGGCTTAGTCTTAAACCTTTTTTCCCGTTGACCCTCGGTCACATCATTTCCCATGTGCCCGCGACCCCGCAATCGGGCGCCAAGCCATGTTTTGCATTAATATTTCTCGGCTATAGTTTAAAACCTTGGTTTATATTGAAAATTCGTTGGTTTTAATATTATATTATAAATCCCCGCCAGTTCAAATTTAATTCATTCCGCACCATCGATCTAATCTGCAGATCGGACGGTGCGGAGTCCCTCTCCCGGTGGTCCCCACATTCCACTAACCGATTGCCGAAACCACGTGGTATCTATCGCACCACCTTTGGGCGAAGGCGGTTTTTTCCCAAACGCCAGCGATTCCATACGTCATTTGACGCGTGTCCTGGGCACTGTTCATAAAACCGCCGTCCATCACGTGTTATTGTTCGAATTTGGATGCCCAGCAATATCGCTGTGCACCGTCTGATCTGGGGCAGGTCATCCGACGGCTATTGCTCGCTGAAGATGCCCGATGCTTAACGTGGTCCCGGCGTGCCATCCAGTTAATCTCTGCCATCGATCTAATCTTCAGATCGACGGTCCATATTCCATCACCCTGATTCCGTCGCCCAGTCAACGATTCTTCGTTTTGACTTTCCCCCTCGCTCTCGATCGTCAATCTCTGCGTGATCGAAGCTATAGAAATAGAAAGAAGGAAAAATAACATGAATCGTGATGATGGCCTTAACATTAGCAATACCTGGAAACCCCTAATACACTACACCTCATAAGACATAAATAAATAAATAAAATTAAATTAAAAAATAAATAAATAATGATAATAATAGTAAATTTAAAAAAATAAATAAATTAATAAATAAATTAAAAAAATAAATAAATTAAAAATTAATTAATTAATTAATTAATTAAAATAAAATAAAATAAAATAAAATAAATAAAATAAAAATAAAAATAAATAAATAAATAAAAAATAAAAATAAATAAAAATAAATAAATAAATAGTAATAATAATAATTATAATAATAAAATTACTATATCTTCTAGGCTTAAATTTAATCTCAATCCTCCTCTTACCTTTTGTCATATTATAACCTCTTCTTTTATTAATTCTCAAACATCAAAAATAAAATAAATAAATAAATTAAATTAAATTAAAATAAAATAATAATAATAATAATAATAATAACAATAATAAATAAATAAAATAAATAAATAAAAATATATAATAAAAAAAAAAAATATATATATATATATATATATATATATATATATATATATATATATATTAATAATAATAATAATATTCAAAACAATATTAATCAATAAAATAGTACAATAAATTAATTATAATGAAATAAATTAAAATATTTTTAAATAAACAAATTTCAATACTTCCAAACCGACCTTAAAAAAATAAAAATAAAAATAAAATAAAATAAATATCCTAAAATTACTCTATTTATACCATTTTCTTTTTGCCCTAGATAATCATAATCCTTTCAAATTCATTGCATTCCCCCTGATGATGGACTCACGTAAGAAGTCCGAAACGTTGGGTCATTAATACACTTGAACAGGTTATTCCACTATTCTGTGAAGGCTATGATTTAATCTTTCTTCCGCCTTCTCCGATCAATGCTGACCGTTGGATGATGCCATCCAACGGCCATGCTTCCTCCACATGCCTCCGCAGCAATAAACCTATAAATGCATGGATTTTATAATAAGTTGTTTGTATTTTGTAGGGTTTCGAGGTTTTATCGCCATTTTTCAAGGAAAATTCAAAGGCGGAGGATGACAATCCTCCCGCCTTCGATTCACCAAAGAAAATAATCATAGGGTGTTGAAAACATGTTTCATCAGTGTTCCTTTAGGCATTTGATGCCATATCGCCCCTGCGCAGCCCTGTACATCAGAAAAAACCATGAATCGGGCGCAGTTAGAGAGTATCAGTGACGAAGACCAGAATTTACCAGGGCAGAGGATTAAAGGACAGATTTTGCGGGGATCACGGCTAAGAATGTTTATCAAAAGCCTAGTCCCCGATTTAAAACACAATTAAAGGAAAATATGAAGTGTTTTATCGACAGGAAACCCTCCACCACCACAAATTGAGGCAAATTGATCCCTCTAGCTACCACCACGCCACTTGTGCCTCAAAGTATTCAATCAAAGGCTGAATTTATTGATCAGGATCAGATATTTGTCTCAGCGCAGCGAGAAAGTTATTTCTGCAAGGAAACTCAATGCAAAGAACATCTGCAGAGTTACTTCGACATCACACAGAGCCTCAAAAGTCAAAAAAAGCTCCCAAAGAGCTTAAATATTTATGTAAAATAATTTAATACAGAGAATATGTATGTAAGTTTCTTCATTGAGCCCCTGAAAGGCCAAGAAGCCATTAAGTCTGTATTAATTGTAATTGAGATCTTTTATCAGATCTCACCTCCTCATCCTTCTATAAATACTTCTGCAGAAGATGAGTGAGGGGTTGGTTGCAGAACTTTGAAATATATTTGAGCAAAAACTTCTGATTGTAAATAGTGTTCACTAGCCCTTGGAGCTCTTCTTGTGACATATTAGATAAGCTGAATAGTGAAGATGATTGATGAACTGAAACATTGGATCTGAGTACTGTAACTGGTTTGACATCAATAACCAAGTTGTTTCTTGAGATCCTGGTCTATATCACTGGTGAAGTTCTTCTTTCTTTGTTATTGTTTTCCTTCTATGTATGTCATATTGTTCACTATTCTCTGATAAAGGATAGAATTTATAGAGTTAGGACCTACTGTATATCAGTAACCTTCTCAAACTAAAAGCTTTATCTCAATGTTTTCCTCTAATTTGTTTATTTAAGAATGATTTAATACAGTTTAAGCAGTTAGGAATGCTGGAGTTCCCTCGTCCTACTGTTTGCTTTAAACATTGTTTCTTGAAATTTATTTTCCTTATTTGCTTATTAAAGATGACTATGGAAGATATGGTGTGCCCTGGTCCTAGTTTTTCTCCAAAAGCAGATTCTGAAAGTTTCCCTTGGTGATTGACTGAAAGAAGAATAGTTTTAAAAGTACTTTATCTGATCTTAAGTTATACTTTGTTTCTCTTATGTGTTTTCATATTTTCTGAAGGTAATTATGTGGATTACCGGATTGTTTGTCAATGAAGCTGCTTTAATACAAACTTGCCCAAGAAATTTTATGGTTAGCCCTGTTCTTGGTTGGTTTCAAACAGTTACTTAAGAGGCTTTTCTTGTTTGGACTGACTATAAATCCTTTGTGAAATTATTATCAATTTCCACCATCTCCAACACTTTATTATTTCCATTCTGTCACTCTAATATCAAATAATCTTGTGATATAGATGACTTGCCCCTTGGATCACTCTTGATGTTGTTGCTCAATTAAAGCCCTGTTTATGAATCCATAGCCCAATGGACTAAAAACCAGCGTTATATCTATATTTTTAGCCTAAGCTATTCTATTCACTTGCAACTTCTCACTTTTGAAACTGTTTTACGTTTATAACTTTCCCCTCAAGTAATATTCATGCTCAACCATCCAAAAAACAAACAAACCCTTGGCCTTCATAACTAGCCTAATATCATAACCCAAACTTCAAAGACAAATCCATCTTTGCACTTATTGGAGAGATCCCTCTCTGGATTCAGGAGGGCTAGATCCTAGAATCCCAAAGTTGGTTGAAACGATGTTGCTTCTGCAGTTTTAGTCTTACCAATCTACTAAAATTACAGATTCCTAATATTTCTGGCGACTCCGCTGGGGATCTGAACCCAGAATCATTTTTTATTTTTATAAAACCTTGTGAGTTAAAAATCAGCCTTTTTAAGCACTACCAAGAAACTGGTAATCATGATGAAACTTGTTTGAATCTGTGACAAACTAGATGAACCCTAGGATTCTCATAAGTCTTTATCTAACCTTGAAAAATCAGCTAGCTTAGCCATAAGAGTAGATTGTCTTTGTCTCTTAACCGTAGTAAAGTTTTGAAACAGAGTTAGGTTATTCTTAAAAACCATACAACCGAAAAACAACTCAGAAAACCTAAAAATATTTCAGATTGGTATCCAATAAACATGGTGGTGGACCATAGAACCTTTTACCTCTGAAAAGAGCTAAAAAATTCCACTTGGCGACTCCACAATCCTTAACAGACCTTAAGACTCCACTGGGAAGAACCCTTATTATTGTAATATCTTTCAAACCTCAGATAGAGGACTGTAGGATTAAAATTTGTGTAAACAGATTAGTTAACCTCTCAAATATTGTCATACCTAGTTGAACTTTTCTTGTTTATTTTGGGTCTAAAAAACACAACATAGTGGCTCCTAGAAAGATTCATACTGGAGCCTATCCTGACCCTAATCCACCTAAGTTATTTGATAATCCAGAAGGTATCCTTAGGAAGTCTCCTAGGATTAAATTATCAATTGTTTTCAGGACACCCTTGAGAGCTAATTCAGTCCCTGAAAATATTTCAGCTCTATAATAATCACAAGTTGACTTAGTAAATCCTTTTAGAACTAGGTCTCTTGGTGACTTATATCAGTTAGATTCCGAGTTTTCACTTTCATCTCCTAAAACAAGTGAACATGCTGGCAGTAGAGAAACAACACCTCCCGTTTTACATTTCCTTCACAATTTAGGTGTCTCTCATCCAAGATCAGCTCAACAATCTATTCCTGGTCCATCCACTTCTGCTCACCCTTCATCCATTGTTCAAACCACTACACCGCAGCCCACTGTTCCTATTATTAATCCGCTCCTTGTAAATCCATCCCCACCACATATCATGGAAGCATGGTATGCTCCCTTAGTCCTTCCTGTACCATTAGTCAATCTTCCACAGGATTATCAGTCCAAAATTCCATTATATGATGCTAGCAATGCTACAACTGCACCACAACATGTGGATAAGCTGAATGACTACTTTGACAGAAATGAAATTGATGATGATTCTGTCAAGCTTAGGTTATTTGCTAAGAGCTTAGGGGGAGAACTAAGAAAATGGTTCAGAGGCTTAGCTCCCCATAGTATTAATGATATACAAGCCTTCCATCAAACATTATTAAACAAATGGGAAGTAAAGAAGAACCCTCTCCAAGTCCTTTCTGATTACAAGAACCTCCATAGAAACCCTGGGGAAAGTGTGCAAGCTTATTGCACTAGATTCAATAGTGTGTATAATGCACTTTCCCCCGAACTTAAACCTCCACAGGGCTCAGATTTAAACAAGTTTCCTGAAGGGTTTGACTCTGACATGACTTATTAGCTCAGAGAGAGAGAGAGATTTTTCAACTCTTGAAGATATGAAAAAGGGTGCTCTTTCTATGGAATTCAACTTAATGGAGAAGAGAGCAAGAGTGAAAACTGAAAAAGAGAGTTTCTTTTAGAGAAGAATCCACACCTTCTACTTCCAACTCAAAGATGGAGAGAATGATGGAAGAAATGATGAAAGAGATGAGCATAATTAAGAGAGCACAAGCAAGCCAAAACCAAGTTGCTCCTCAAAATAGAAATCAGAACCAAAATCAAAATGTTAGAAGGAACCAACCTCCAAACAAATCTAGGGAAGATGATCAGCAGATCACTCCTCCCTTTCATCAAAACTATGTAAGCGAGGTTGAGGAAACAGATGAGATAACAGAGGAAGATGGTATCAACATGCTGGAGGTAGACAATGATGACTTTGAGATTCATTATGATAGAAAACAAGGTCTATACACACCTTATGATGACAAAAGAGATGATGATGAAAATTATTATCAAGACATGGAAAATGTCATCATAGAGCCTCAAAGAGAATACGACCTTAGAAGTAAAACTAGTCAACAACCCCACAGCAACAAAACCTCTGAAAAATCTTCACAAAATAGCACTGCAACCAAACCTAAAGTTGTCAAACAAAAGGACAAAATAGTGGCTGTAAATTTTGATAAAGGAAAAGGTAAAAGCACTCGAAACAATGAAAATCAGAGTGCAAACCTTAGTAGTACTAACACTTCAGCTAGTACTCCTGCAAAAACAATTTTGTCAAGTGTAAATAAAAAAAATCGGCAAGCTGATATTGCTAATAGAGTGACAGCTAATAAGGCTGAAACTAGCACTTTAAAGAGTCAAATTCCTTTCAGCCTGGAGCAGGAAATTTCAAAGATCAAAATCTCTATTCCCTTGACTGAGTTAGCTGCCCAAAATGTATATAGAACCAAAATTTTGAAGGCTTTAAACATTGAAGAAAATGAGGACACAGTCAATCTTAATGATGACCAACCAGAGTTTATTTTTGGTCCTAAGATTGAAGGTAGATATCAAGAAGGACATGTTCCTCCCTTTTATGTGAGTTTAAACGTTCATGACAAAATTTTTGCACAATTCTATGCATGATTCCGGGGCTTCTCCTAATTTAATGCCAAAAGATGTAATGGAGAGCCTTGGTTTAAAAATCACCAGAACTTACAAATACCTTTACTCCTTTGATTCCAGCAGAGTAAGATGTTTAGGATTAATCAAAGACCTTTGTGTTAACTTAGCCCAAATTCCAGCCAAATGTTTATTCATGGATATTGTTGTGGCTGATGTGCCCCCAAAGTATGGAATGTTATTATCAAGATCTTGGGGGGCTAAGTTACAAGGGACTATGCAAATGGACATGACCTATGCGACTATCCCTGTTTTCAATCAAACTAGAAGATTTTACAGGGAGTTCCATATGAAATTCACAGTTACAAGTCAAGACAAACCACAAAACTCTCCCCTGTATTCTGTAAATACATGCCTTGATTATTTTATTATGTTTAATGATGAAACACTTGGTGAACAAGTCACTTTATCAGGATTAATGGCCAACAGGGAGGACGAGGAACACAATGTAGGTGTGTCTAAACAGTTTGTTGAACCTGTAAAATCTAGCAAACTAAACAAAGGTCTTGAGCTACAGGGAAGATGTCCTTTTCTCTTAAACATTCAAAATCAAGAAAAAAACCCTCAAACAAATGAAAATCTTGGGGAATCAAAACAAATACAACTAAGTGCTGAGTTTCCACAACAACCTTTGGGCATGTTAGTTGAAGAGGATAGTAACCAATATGAAACTAAGAAATGTCCTCTATGGAGTATGTATTTTGATGGATCCTGCACTAAGAACAATGCTGGTGTAGGTGTCTGGATTACTAACACTAAAAACAACCACACAGAAAGCACTTCTTGCAAATTAAACTTTCAGTGTTCCAATAACATAGCAAAATATGACTCTCCCTTATCTTAGGATTACACCTATTGAAAGAGTTAGGAGCCAGAAGAATCAATGTGTATGGGGATTCAGAGTTAGTCATTAGGCAAGTCAATGGTGAGTATAACGCAAATCATCCCAGACTTAGAGCCTACCGAAACGATGTCATGGACCTCTTGAAAACCTTTGACGAGTCTGAATTGATTTTTGTCCCAAGAAAGAAAAACATTGCAGCCCACAATTTAGCCTTTGCAGCTAGGACATGCTTGACGCCATATGAAACCAAAGACTGCACAAATGAGATAAAATTTAGACCAGTTGTGCCTGATAATGAAAAGTATTGGTAGGTGTTTGACAATGGTAAACAAATAGAAGACTTCATGAAATTCAGAAATGAATTTGAACTACACAGTTCGAACTCAGAGTATGATACATAATGCAGTGAAGAAAATTTCCTTGGTAAAGAAGAACCGTCTCCTGAACCTACTAATATAAACATGTTATCTAGAAAACTTGAAAGAGAAACAGAATTGAACGCAGAGCTAGAAACAGAGGAGTTAGAAACTCTGCACTCTAAAGATGAAAGTTTGCCTAAGGGTCTGACCCCTTTAGAAGAGTTGTTTGATTTTAACGATGTGGCAAATAAACCAAGACTGGAATCTGTAGAAACTGAAGTGGAAGAGTGAAATATAGGCAGTAAACTTAAACCTATGATGATTAAACTATATAAAAATTTACCAGCTCACATTAAACTTAAATACATTGAGCTGTTCAAAGAGTTTTCTGATGTTTTTGCTTGGATTTACGAAGATCTTAAATCCTATGACACTGAAACAATACCAAAAAAAATTCCCCTCAAAGAAAACCAAAAACCATTGAAACAGAAACTGTGCAGAATAAACCGTCCAGTTACCATTGGTTCAGAAGGAGATCATGAAAATGTATGAAGCTGGTATTATTGTCCCTATTAGATATTCTGAATGGGTTTCTAATCTGGTGTCAGTTAGGAAGAAAACTGGAGAAATCAGGCCTTGTATAGACTTTAGAGACTTAAACAAAGCTTCATTAAAAGACAACTACCCTTTACCAAAGATGGGTCATATTTTACAAAGGGTGGTAGGGTCTAGAAGAATTTATTTGCTAGATGGCTATTCAGGGTACAATCAGATCTTAGTCCACCCTGCTGATCAATTAAAGACAACATTTACTACACCATGGGGCACTTTCATGTATGTGAAAATTCCTTTTGGGCTAATGAACGCTGGAGCAACTTTTCAAAGAGCCATGGACATAGCATTCTCGGAAGAACTGGGCTTCTTCATCATTATCTATCTGGATGATGTCACTGTGTTTTCAAAAATAGATGAAGAGCACTTAAAACATTTAAGAATTTTTTTCGAGAAATGCAGAAAGTTTGGAATATCTTTAAACCCTAAGAAGACACTATTTGGTCTCCAAGAAGGTAAACTTCTTAGGCACATTATTTTTGAGGGGGGTATTAAGATTGATCCAAAGAGGATTGAGGCCATATTGCAAATCTCTCATCCTCAAAACATCAAAGAGTTGAAATCTTTCATTGGAAATATTAACTTTTTGAGAAGGCTCATCCCCAACTTGGCTGAGCTCCTTAGGAATATCACAAACATGTTAAAAAAGGATCAAGGGGTAAAATGGACCTTAGAAGCAAATAAGTCTTTTTAACTGGTGAAACAAGCTTTAACCAAAACACTGGGTCTCATAAGTCCCGACTTTTCAAAATATTTTTATATTTTTTCATTCGCATCAGAACATACCATAGCTACTGTCCTTTTGCAGAAAAATCCACAAGGACAAGAGCAGCCTATTGCATTTTTTAGCAAGGCATTGAGGGATGCCCCTTTGAAGTATAACATTATGGAAAAGCAAGCTTTTGCTCTGGTTAAAGCTTTGAAAGACGTTAGGGTATACATTCTTCACTCACACATCATTTCCTTTGTCCCAAACTCAGTTGTTAAAGACATTCTAACACAGGACCCAGATGGTAAGAGAGGTAAGTGGATTGCTATTATCCTTGAGTATGATTTAGTGATAAAACCCACTAAGCTCATCAAAGGCCAACGTCTAGCTAGATTAATGACTGAATCCAACTTTGAAGTTCTTGATATTAATATGATTAATGCTTTGGATGACCAAGAAGAATTCTCAACTCCTATAGTTGAAGATCATTTTATGAATTCTCCTTGGTATGCTGATATTATTTATGTTTTGCTTAAATTGAATACACCTCCTGGTTTGACAAAAAAAAAGGCAAGATTCCTTAAATTGAAAGTTGTAAACTATTGCATTATAGATAGATTTCTTTATTGGAAAAATGCAAGTGGTCTATTGCTTAAATTTTTTCCTGAGTTTGATGCAGAGAAAGTAAAGCACGAGTTCCATGAAGGAGAGTGTGGAGGTCATTTGTACTGGAAGACAAAAGCTAACAAAATTTTGAGGGCTGGTCTCTATTGGCCTACTCTTTTTCATGATATCCACAAGATGATCATTTCCTGTCATAAATGTCAACTTTTTGAAGGCAAAATAAAACTGCTACCTCTACCTCTGCATCCTATCACTGTTGAATCCCCTTTTCAACAGTGGGGACTTGACTTCATAGGAGAAATCCATCCACCATCTTCTGCCCAGCATATATGGATTCTCATTGCCACAGAGTATTTCAATAAGTGGATAGAAGCCATACCTTGTAGACAGGCCAATGATTTAGTTATCATAAAATTCATGGAGACTAAAATTCTCTCCAAGTTTGGTTGTCCTACCAAGATTATCACTGATAATGCAGCAGCATTTAGATCAAACAAGATGGTTGACTTCTATCATAGATATCAAATAAAATTGGGGCATTCCACGGCCTATTACCCTCGAGGTAATGGACTTGCAGAATCCTCAAACAAAATTTTAGTGAACATAATCAAGAAATTGTTGGAGGATAACAAAAAGTCTTGGCACACAAAGCTAGTTCATGCACTGTGGGCTAGAAGATTGACTTTGAAGAAATCCATTGGCATGTCACCTTTCTAGCTTGTGTATGGTACTGATGCAATTTTTCCAAACAACGTTGGTGTTCCAGTGATGAAGTTGATTCAAGAATTACAAACTGAAGAAAATGATATGATCAAAAGAATAAATCAGACCATCCATCTTCAGAAAACCAGAGAGGAAGTTTATAACAAAGCATTGTAGAAACAGATCAGCATTAAGAAGTTTTTTGACAGAAGAACAAAGGCCAACAATTTCAAAATTGGGGACCAAGTTTTGAAGTGGGATTCAAGAAGGGAAGAGAAGGGCAAGCATGGAAAATTTGACAACTTATGGCTTGGCCCTTACTCTATTCATTCAACTGTTGGTAACAATTCATTTTTCTTGCAGGATTTGAATGGAACAGAATTGTTTGGGGGTCCTGTCAATGGAAGGATGCTTAAGCATTACTTCTCTTGATCAATGTTATGTTTTGAAGCCTTTTTATATTTTTTCCACTATAAATATCTCACCCACCATTGCATTCAAAGTTGTAAAAATCAAAAATACAAAAACAATGAGAAGAAGGAAAAGAGGGCAGATTGTGAAAACAAGAAAGGTATAGCCCCATACCAAAAAGGAGAAACAAATTCTGAAAGTGTGAAAGCTTAAATTCCACTCCTACAAAACACACTTCTATTTAGTCAAACAACCTAATCTTGACTAATTAGTTTTAAATTTTCTGCTGATAGGATAGTGAAATCGATTTGCCAAACTGTCTAATCTTGGCTTATCAATAGATAGTTTAGGATAGAAATTAAAGGTTCAAACATGATCAAAATATGAACCTAAGTTTCCAAGCAAGAAATGACTCAAATCTGTTTTATTTTCTGAGTCAAAAAAGATGTAAATCTGGTTCTAATTAGCTCAAAATATGAACCAAAGAAAAAAGAAAGAACAGCTCAAACAAAATTCAAAACAGAGTTGTAAAAAGAGAAGGCAGTACTTTGAACTTTCATATCTTAAGCCTTCCATTTTGATTTAATTTTTTGCAAAATGAATGTCTATGTGCAGCTTGTTTTTATTCCATAGATCACAGCAACTCAAACAGCTTAATCTTGACTTTACTATTTTTTTAATTTATGTTTTAGAATTTAGAGAATAAAATCTGTTGGACAGTTTAATCCCAACAGATTGATAGAATAGGTAGAGAATCATATGGGCTCAACTGTTTAATCCGAGTCCATGGAGAAATAAGGAGTAGAAATAGATTAGATTTCCTACTTTCAAAAGAATAAAATTTTGTGAAAAGAGTTTGCCAATCCAAGTGCACTCTAATGAAGAAAAAATGTTAGATCAGTAGGATTGGGTAGGTAGAAAGTTTGTATTGATGAAGATCCATTATTTTTATGGTTGCTAATATGTTTTCAGAGAAAGTCATCTCAGCAAAGGAAAAGTAGCCCAATGGATCAGGCACAGGTCAGCCTCCTAGAGAACATAATGGATGTGGCACAGGTCAGCCTCCCAGAGAATGCAGGTCTGAAGTTCTTGATGCCTTCAAGAAGGCACCATCCCCAAGTGGAGCCACTGTTAGCCAGCTATAAAAATTTTTATACCAAATGCTGGCTAAAAAATTTTTGAGCCTTCAAAGAACAAATTTCATTGCTAAAAATTGTTGGGTCTTGAAGACTCCTGAAGGCCTCATGCCTATCCTATGTCCCAAACTTCACTACTATTCCCATTTTTACACTTAGAAATCCTGCTGATTTCCAAGCCAGAATACTGTTGCAAGCACCATTTACCTTTTTCCCCTTCTTCCAAAAATAACCCTCATTTGCTCCCCTATTTCTCCGTAAAATTCCTCTGTTTTTCATAAGTTCTCTTCTTCCATTCATGAGAATCCACTTTTACAAGGTTTAAAAGCCACTTTTAAACTTTTTCGGAACCCTAATTTCCTTTGAAAATCATTGGAAAACCATAAAAAACCCACATTTCAGACTTAAGCCCCCTCGGGCTTAGTCCTAAACCTTTTTTCATCTTGACCCTCGATCACATCATTTCCCATGCGCCCGCGACCCCCCAATCGGGCGCCAAGCCATGTTTTGTATTAATATTTCTCGGATATAGTTTAAAACCTTAGTTTATATTGAAAATTCGTCGGTTTTATTATTATATTATAAATCCCCGCCGGTTCAAATTTAATTCGTTCCGTGCCATCAATCTGATCTGCAGATCGGACGGTTCGGAGTCCCTCTCCCGATGGTCCCCATATTCCACTAGCCGATTTCCGAAACCGCGTGGTATCTATCGCACTGCCTTTGGGCGAAGGCAGTTTTTTCCCAAACGCCAGTGATTCCATATGCCGTTTGACGTGTGTCCTGGGCACTTTTCATAAAACCACCATCCATCGCGTGTTATTTTTCGGACGTGGATGCCCAGCGATATCGCTGTGCACCGTCTGATCTGGGGCGGGTCATCCGACGGCTATCGCTCGCCGAAGATGCCCGATGCTTAACGTGGTCCCAGTGTGCCATCCACTTAATATCCATCGTTGATCTAATCTGCAAATCGACGGTCCATATTCCATCACCCTGATTCTGTCGCCCAGACAATGATTCTCCGTTTTGACTTTCCCCCTTGGTCTCGACCGTCGATCTCTGCGCGATCGACGGCTCTGATTTAATATTTCTTCTGCCTTCTCTGATCAATCCTGACCGTTGGATGATGCCATCCAACGACCACACTTCCTCCACATGCCTCCACAGTAATAAAACTATAAATGCATGGATTTTATAATAAGTTGTTTGTATTTTGTAGGGTTTCGAGGTTTTATCACCATTTTTCGAGGAAAATTCGAAGGCAGAGGATGATGATCCTCCCGCCTTCGATTCACCAAATAAAATCATCACAGGGTGTTGAAAACACGTTTCATCAGTGTTTCTTCAGGCATTTGAGGCCATATCACCCCTGCGTAGCCCTGTACATCAGAAAAAACCGTGAATCGGGTGCAGTCAAAGAGTATCATTGACGAAGACCAGAATTTACCATTGCAGAGGATTAAAGGACAGATTTTGTAGGGATCACGACTAAGAATTTTTATCAAAAGCCTAATCCCCGATTTAAAACATAATTAAAGGAAAATCTGAAGTGTTTTATCGACAGTAAACCCTCCACCGCCACAAATTGAGGAAAATTGATCCCTCTAGCTACCAGCACGCCACCTGTGCCTCAAAGTGTTCAATCAGAGGCTAAATTTATTGATCAGGATCAGATATTTGTCTCAGCACAGCTAGAAAGTTATTTCTGCAAGGAAACTCAATGCAAAGAACATCTGCAGAGTTACTTCGACATCACACAGAGTGTCAAAAGTTAAAAAAATATCCCACAGAGCTTAAATCTTTATTTAAAATCATTTAATATAGAGAATATGTATGTAAGTTTCTTCATTGAGCCCCTCAAAGGCCAAGAAGCCATTAAGTCTATATTAATTTTAATTGAGATCTTTTATCAGATCTCACCTCCTCATCCTTCTATAAATACTTCTGCAGAAGATGAGTGAGGGGTTGGTTGCAGAACTTTGAAATATATTTGAGAAAAAACTTCTGATTGAAAATAGTGTTCACTGGCCCTTGGAGCTCTGCTTGTGACAGATTAGAGAGGCTAAATAGTGAATATGACTGCTGAACTGAAACATTGGACCTGAGTACTGTAATTGGTTTGACATCAATAAACAAGCTATTTCTTGGGATCCTGGTCTATATCACTGGTGAAGTGCTTCTTTCTTTGTTATTGTTTTCCTTCTATGTATGTCATATTGTTCACTATTCTCTGATAAAGGACAACATTTATAGAGTTAGGGCCTACTGTATATCAGTAACCTTCTCTAACTGAAAGCTTTATCTCAATGTTTTCCTCTAATTTGTTTATTTAAGAATGATTTAATACAGTTTAAGTAGTTAGGAATGCTGGAGTTCCCTCGTCCTACTGTTTGCTTTAAACATTTTTTCTTGAAATTTATTTTCCTTATTTTCTTATTAAAGATGACTATGGAAGATATGGTGTGCCCTGGTCCTAGTTTTTCTCCAAAAGAAGATTCTGAAAGTTTCCCTTGGTGATTGACCGAAAGCAGAATAGGTTTAAAAGTACTTTATCTGATCTTAAGTTACACTTTGTTTCTCTTATGTGTTTTCATATTTTCTGAAGGTAATTATGTGGATTACTGGATTGTTTGTCAATTAAGCTGCTTTAATACAAACTTGCCCAAGAAATTTTATGGTTAGCCCTGTTCTTGGTTGGTTTCAAATAGTTACTTAAGAGGCTTTTCTTGTTTGGACTAACTATAAATCCTTTGTGAAATTATTATCAGTTTCCACCATCTCCAACACTTTATTGTTTCCATTCCATCACTCTAATCTCAAATAATCTTGTGATATAGATGACTTGCCCCTTGGATCACTCTTGATGTTGTTGCTCAATTAAAGCCCTGTTTATGACTCCATAGCCCACTGGACTAAAAACCAGCGTTATATCTATCTTTTTAGCGTAAGATGTTCTATTCACTTGCAACTTCTCACTTTTGAAACTTTTTTACATTTAGAACTTTCCCCTCAAGTAATATTCATGCTCAACTCCCCGGATGTGGGTGTTTCAATGCCGATTTAATGGGATGGGATGGAGGGTCTCAAAGCTCTACCACCATCTGCCCTTCCGGTACGAGGTGTTAAACGGATAGCTGCGCAACGGCTGGCTCCATTTATCATCCCCTCCTTGCAACGCTATGGGCACTGCAAACTTCTGCTCTCGCTCGAATTCGACTGTCACGAACCATTCCTCTGCATGCTTCGGCGGGATTCTCACCATGGATGCAGTTAAGAAAATTGATTGGCTTGGTATGGAAAGGACGGACTGGGCGCATGTTGAGGCATGGCACGATGTGGGTGGGTATCGCTCGTAACAGGTTAAATATCACCTGCCCTCGGCATTCCTTCAGAATTGTTCTGGAGTCGTTAATAGTTGCGTCTACAGGTGGGAGAGAGTCTATCAGTGCTTGGTGCGTTTTATGAGGAGGGAGGCTCATTCTCCTGGGATTGTCAAGCAGCTGCTGCGTCCTCATTCGGTTTCTCATTCGGGCCAACCTTCGTTGGCTTTCACTGTGATCTTGGACGCTTTCTGGACCCCGCTCCTTCTCATCATGCCGAGGATACGACACCGGTTGTGGAGCAGAAGGGGAAGCTCGCAGAGCCATCCTTCCTATGCTCTCTCCAGCCCATCTCCGGAGTCTTCCTCCTTTGGTGAAGGCTCGAGCCACTACCCCATAACTCGTTCTGGTCAGGGGCGCTCGCATGATTTTCGCCTTTTTTGGGGTCCTCATTCGCACCGTCCTCCAGCCTCCTCTGCTCCAACAACTGGCACTGCTCGGTTCACCTTCATCAGTAGCCTCAATCACCCTCGGATAACTGCCATTCTCTCGGTGGTTTTCCTGGAAGACAGCGTTCATGGGGAGTCTAGCTCGCAGCCGGCAGTTCCTGAGGCAAATGCTGCAGCTCCTGACACCCAATTCTCGTCTTTCAATCTGGGTGGCGGCAATTTCCCCGCGCAGCCTCAGTCATGCCCTGCAGATTCGGTTCTGGATGAAGATATGCTCTCTGCTGATCCTGTTGCCCCGGCTTCTCAAGACGAGCCTGCTTCTGACATGCACGCCACCGGCTGGTGCAGGATTGAGGAGGAGCCTTCGGAAGACTAATGGGTTCGTTGCTTGGTCTTTTTTCTGTCTCTGTCACCCAACCTTCTGGGTTTTTTTCTGTTATGGAAGCTTTGATGTTTTCTGGCCCTCTTTTGTTTCTTCTGGGTCACAGTATCTCTTGGAAAACTATGGTTTTGCACCCCTGCGTGGGTTTCGACAGTCTACAACATTGTTTTTTCCTGAATTTTCTGCCTCCAAGGTAGCAGGCACTGACTTCGGTCTCGATGTAATTTTACCCACTTGTTAATAGATCAAATTTACTTAGAAAACAAAAATTCATGCTCAACCATCCAAAAAACAAACAAACCCTTGGCCTTCATAACTAGCCTAATATCATAACCCCAAACTTCAAAGACAAATCCATCTTTGCACTTATTGGATAGATCCCTCTCTAGATTCAAGAGGGCTAGATCCTAGAATCCCAAAGTTGGTTGAAACGATGTTGCTTCTGCAGTTTTAGTCTTACCAATCTACTAAAATTACAGATTCCTAACAAATAAATCAATCACAAATGGAAGAATAAATAGATGGTCATTATTAATGCAAGAGTTTAGCAATAATGTACAAGATATACTAGGCAAAGATAACAAAGTTGCAGACTTTCTGTCAAGACTACATTCACTTGATGATCCAAATCCAGTATCAGACAATTTTCTAGATGAACATCTATTTGCTATAAATGTCAAAAATCCATGGTTTGTAGAAATAGCTAACTATTTATCATCTGGCATCCTACCATCTCATTACACAAACAAGCAGAAAAGAAGAATAACTAGAGAAAGTGCTAGATATAGCTGGGTCATTGGAGATCAATTTTATACTGGTACTGATCTAATGATAAGAAAATGTGTTAGAGAAGATGAGATTATTAAAATTTTGAAAGAATATCATGATGAACCATGTGTTGGTAATTTTGGAAATAAAAGAATAGCATACAAATTTTTTGAACTTGGCTACTATTGGCCATCCATCTTCAAATACTCTAGGGCCTACGTGAAAATATGTGATAGCTGCCAAAGAATTGGTAGACCAGTGGCATCAGAAATTCCATTAAAGCTACAAGTATTGATTGAAACATTTGAACAGTGGGGTTCAGATTTCATGGGACCAATCAACCCTTAGAAGTACATCCTGGTATGTACAGATTATGCAAATAAGTGGGTGGAGGCAAAGGCGGTAGCATGGGCAACAGAAGACAATTTTGTGTCTTTTCTGTTTGAATAGATATTTGTAAGATACGGATTTTTGAGACAGATAGTAACTGACCAAGGCACACAATTCACATCAAAACTTGTTCAGGATCTTATGGAGAAATACAAGATCAAACATATAAAATCAACACTGTATCATCCGCGGGAAAATGGACAAGTATAATCAACAAACAAATTCCTAGAAAATATCATGATGAAGACTGTAAAAATGAACAGAAAGGACTTGTCAGAGAAGTTGATAAATGCACTATGGGCATATATGATAACTTGGAAAAAAACAACAGGGTTTATTCCATATCAGTTAGTGTATGGAAAAGAAGTCCTATTACCCGTAGAATTTCAAATACATACAAACAAGCTAACAACAAAATTGGGGATGGAATTGTCTGAGGCACAATAACAGAAAATTATGGAATTAAACCAACTAGATGAGATACGACAACAAGAATTCGAACACACATCTCTTGTCCAAGAATAAAGGATCAAATGGCATGATTGATTCATAAAGAATGAATTGTTTCAGAAAGGAGATTGGGCACTCTTGTTCGACTCCAAGTTCAAATATTTCAAAGAAAAATTCACAACTCATTGGCTTGGGCCATATCAGATTGAAGAAATCATTGACAATGGAGTTGTCAAGATAAAAACAATTGATGAAGAATATGTTTCATTTGTCGTTAATGAACATAGGCTTAAATTTTACAACAAGCCTATAAGTAAAGAGAATTTTGAGAGAAAAATTTCAATGGATTCAGATCTAGAACTAATGGGGCAACATAGAAATATGCTTTCCATAATTTCAGCAGAAGAAGAATGATAAAAAATAATAAAAATAATAATAATAAATAAATAAATAATAAATAATCAAATAGGTTGGTTGTGAAAATCCAAGAAACTAGCACAATACAAACTCGAATTCATGTCAGAAAACCAACTTATTTGGCCAATATAAATTCTATTTTTGTTTTAATTTTATTGTACTAAAATATTTTTGTAGATATTCCCTCCAAGACATCGCAGACTTAAGGACAAGTCAAATAATCGGCTTGGGAGAAGGTGTGTAATAAAAAAAAAAAAAACTATGAAAATAGTTTTCAGCAGTTGAATTGAAGATGGAATATGAACTACAATTACAAAGGAACCTAATACATCATTCGACATATATAGAAGGGACCTGAATTTTTATTGAGAAAATTATTCAGAAAGGGACCTGTATCATGACGACAAAAGAAATATTCAAACATTATTAAAAATACACCGGAAGGGACTTGAACATTATTTCAAATTATGCTAGAAGAGACCTGAAAATTTAAAATTCCAGAAGGGACCTGAGCTATATCAAATGAATATCATATCAGAAGGGACCTGAAAATGTCAAAGTTTAACCTTTAGAAGGGACCTAAACAATATTATTCTAAATCAAATCAGATGCAAAGATGTTAGGTCCCTATATTAGTAGTATAGTCCCTTATTGTTGTTAGTATAACCCCCTTATTGTTATCGTTGTACCCTTGTAACCCCAGTATTGTTATTATTGTGCCCTTATATAATTATTGTTAGGTCGACTAGGATTATATTGTGACCCCATGGACCCCTATATATAGAAGGAGCTTTTGGTCATTTGTATCATCCAATAATTTTTCATTTATGTAATGTATTGGAGTTTTCTCCCTCAAAGTGGCTTATTTCTAAGGCATTGATCTCTCTTTTCTTCTAATTTTTGGAGCTTGTTTCATAACATTTGGTATCAAAGCTTTGGATTCTATGGTTTCGTTGCTCAAAATAGGTCATCGTGGAATTTTTGCTATAACGTTTGTTATACAAAGTTTCAAAAGCTGAAAGTTTTACAAAGCGAAGCCAAAATCCTAAGGAATGTTTTGGAAAAATTTCAGATCTTGGTTCGTGACATTTTCATAGATATGGTCTGTGGAAGTTAGTGTTTTTTTCAGGCTCTCGAATTTCACCTAAACAGGTCATCATGGTAGTTTTGCTATAAAAAAATTTCTATGAAGGTTCAGAAGCTAAAATGTTTACAAAGAGAAGCTGAAATATTGAGTAACCCCATGTAAAAATTTCAGATCTTAGTGTGCACTATTGTCAGAGGTATGATCTATGGAAGTTAGGACTCATGTATTTCATCTTAAAGAGGTGACCGTGGGAAAATCATCATAACTCTCTCTCTATGCATCGCATTGGAATTCTGTAAAAAGTGTCCGCAAGTACATGGACTGTAGTTTTCACTATATAAACTTTAGAGCCGAAGGAGGAAACAGTGACATGTGGCACCTTGTACAAGTTCACTCTACTGAACTAGTCCATAATTAGGTCATTGTGAGAGATTGGGCATAACATTATCTTGAAGAATCCAAATTGGGTCAGATCTGTGGCATTCAAAAGAATATTCAGAGGGATACTACAGGATGCAATTTCAAATATTTAAGATCCAAAATCATAGAGATAATTCAGTTTCAGTATTGAGCTGCTAAAAAGAAAAAAAAAAGGTGTGTATTTTTTTCGAATTACATAAGTCTTGCTTGAAAAATTAGTTTGAATTTATTCCAAGGGCATATTGAAAAATATATATCACTATTGGGTTCTAAAATTGCCCCTAAACAAAATTCAACAACCATTAAGCCTTCAGAAGGCTCTACTATGACTCATGAAGATGAAGAAATGCAACATGATATATCAAAATTACAATAGCAAGTGCATCAAATTTCACTACCGCAAAGAGCAACAAAAAATGAAATGGAAGTTTTGAAGAAAGGTGTGGAAACTAAGATGGATGGTTTGAAGAAAGGCATGTAAGCTAAGATGGATGGTTTGGAAGCTAAGATGAATGGCATGGAAGTTGGCATGGAAGTTAAGATGGATGACATGGAAGCTAAGATCGATGAAAAAATGAAAGACAACATGAAAAACATGAAGAGTGATCTAAAAGTAGACATCGAAGGTTTGTGTAATGTTCCAAATTGGGAACTGCTCATGAATCTGGAAAATCATATTCCATTTTTTCAAAAACATTAACAACCAAAAACTTATATATTCTAGAGATTTAATGTAGGGGAATTTACCGGGTATGTCACCTTTACAAGAAAGGATGAGACCCAGAGGCTAGCTGGCCCACTAGCAGACTCTGTCTATAGAACTATGTCAAGAGCTAATATTTCCAAGACTGGATCTAATATAAAATCTTGTATCCGTTAGATATGATAATATAAAACCCAATTCCAAGAGGATATCAGAAGCAAATCAAACTAGGTGGGCTAAACAGTTCTCCCACACCTAGTTGCCTTGAAAACTGTTGAAATAAGGGACTGCAACAATATGGAAACTGTATAACGGTACTGCACTAATGAATAAGATTAAAAATATATTAAATAGATATAAATACATTTATTTAACTACAAAAATGATTTATACAACGGTTTATGAACCAAGGGTTGGGGAAACATGAGGATTTAGGCCCTAAAACGAGTATAATAAGAGATATGCGTACAAATAAGGTGGGAAAGTGGTTGGATCTGATATATAGGGTTATTAGGGACTCCCATGTCAAATTTCAGCAAAAAAAAATTATTTTTTCTATGTTAAACAGTTCCTCCTTCCCGACTAGTCAAGAAAAACACCCAATCCCCATGACTTTGAATATGCAGAATTTACTGAAGCTCGGGTAGCGAGATTTTATGAAGATATCAGTTTTAATATGACACAATCATCATAAAATAAGCTTGGGTTCATAGCTTAAGAAAAATATGTAATAAAATCAGAGATTTACATGAAATAACCCTCAAGATTGAGGTGCTGAAACATAGGAGAAAGACTGCAGACTATATCAGTGTTATTTTTCAGGGGTTTCAGCTGTTGTAAGTGAAAACTAAGATCTATGAAATATATGTGGCCAAAACATCAGATCCATACCAGATCTGGAAACTACTCAATCTCCTCTATCCAATCCCCTTGGGATTTCATTAAAATAATGCATGTACAAGAGTAGATCTGAACTTTAAAGCTATAGAACTATAGAAAAATCAGAATTTCTGAAGATGAATTTTATTATACATGAAATAATATCTGAAATAGCTTATAACAACAGCTACTTGAAAGAATTACAAAGTGAGAGGCAAGCCTCAATCACTTGAGAGCAAATTTGCACAAAACTGGAATAACATTTAAACCCCAATGCAAAAAACGTAGTTCATGGAAGAGATTGCATTGTATCTCAATGGAACTGAAGTAAAAACTATAAAATACACATCTAAATACAAAATGGGAGAGAGATCCTCTTTCGGGTGGTCACAAGACACCCTCCTTGAGAGAAATCTTCTCCAAAACAACTAGATCTCTGTAGATCTAGACTACCACTTGTTGCAACTCAAGTAGTTGAAAAATCCTCAACAGGACCAGCGCTACTAATATATGGAGCTTGGCCAAAATTCCGGATAGTGGCTCATTTTAGTGCATTCTCCTCCATGAGCTACTCAAGGAAGGAGGGAGGATTCCTAAATAGGAAATCCTCTTCCCTTGGGCTAAACAGCCAAGGGAGCTAGAGTTTCTCAAGCAACCTCTATTTCGAAAATCCTTCAACAACCATTTATTGAGCCCTCTCCTCCTTTTTATAACTTTAAGGGGTGCACAAACCCTAAATCACTTCAATGGACTTAACCCCTTTCACATTGGATCCCTCTTCTAAAGTTGCGCTGGTTCTTCAAGGTGGTCCAATTTCTATTCACACACAAGTGGATTTTGTTACAAAAGGCCCAGATTTATCCCTTTTCACATTGGGCATGTATTTACTCTTTGATTTGCTGAGTTTTATGTCCTCCTCCTTTACATTTTATTCCTCAATCATGAAATGCAAAATTAAACAAGGCAAAATTAAAGTTCCAATTAGCTGAAGCTAATTTAGGAACATTACAGTCTCCCCCTCCCAAATGTTGCTTGTCCTCAAGCAACTGCAAGGGTGCTGCAAAATCTCCCCCCCCCCCTTCTTCTTGTGGCCTCCTCCTTCAATAGTCTCCACCATGGCTGAAAATGATAAGTAATGAATTTGTCCTCCAATGATTTCCTCCAAGTGTAAGATAGCAAGTGTACAACATGAGAAAATGTAAGGTGCAAGTGGTGATCTTCTTGTTTCTCAAGGGCCTCATTAAGGTAGGAGTGATGAAGAGCATGGGGAACATTTCTCCCAATGAGTGTCTCCCACACCAATGATACCATCCAAATGAAATAAGCTACCTCCCAGCTTGGTAGTCCATAGAAAATATCCTCCCCAACATTAGTGAGAGGCATACCCCAACTCATATGGCTCATCTCATGAAGAAGCGATTGTTTTAGTATGGAAGCCATATCATATCTCATGCTCCCTTTAGAGCATGCACTACAAAAAGTATGGGGATTCTTGTCCCCACAAGACACACTCATGCAATGAGTCTCTCTCCCACATATGCTACTCATAAAAATGGAAATATCAACAACATAAGGAGCAAGAATAAAAATCATGTTGGCTGCCATACGTAGCAAATGTGAAGGGAAGTGATCCCTCATATGCAACCAAAGCAGTTTGGACCTCAACTACAAAAGAGACTGCTGAAAAATTTGGTCTTCCAACCACTTGCATGCTGACCCAATCTCTTCATAAGCTTGGAGGAAATAAATGATGGACGAGGCAATGTGAGCATTTCCTCCAAAGAAAAATTCCTCCCCAAGTCCTCCTAAGGAGTGGATATCAACATTGCTCATGGAATCAAGTAGACCATGCAGCCTCGAAGTAAGAATGCTCCTCCTTGGAGCAACATCCTGCACATATGTGGTTAAGGGATGCATGTATACATGAGATAAATCAAAATAATCAACACCCTTACCACAAGTTTTGCTCATGCAATGGGAGCAGCTCATAAATGAGCCTCCTTCCATTCTTAAAGAGAAGAGAGAATACTGTAATAACTCTTCCCAAGATTCATGTGCATGCATAGCTCCCATGCCAAATGTAGATGTGGGAAGGCTGCTATCCTTCCCCTGCTTTTCTTTCCACAGCGCAGAAACTGAAATGAGAGTGGGTGTGGATGATGTTGAGAGACTGCTTCTCTCCTCCTTAAGCCTACCCAAGACTCTCAGCACTGCATCAAGACCTCCAAAGGTCTCCAATTCTCTGAAATCAATGGGAAATGCCTCACAATGTGAAGAATTCTCCTCTTCTTGCTGATCAAGTGGCCTTATTGGTACAATGTCTCCAGGAAATGAGACATCATCAAGTGGTGACTGAATACATGAATGGAGAAAACCCTCCATGCTTCCATTGGGCAATCCAATCACCTCTTTAGGTGCATCAACCTTCTACAATAGATAGGAATGGGATTGGCCCTTTTCCCTATCTCCTTCTTGTGTCTCCAAGGTTTCACACCTCCTCAACAATGGCACAGATGAATCATGTGTTGTGCCTTGATATCCACATTTGAGATCCTGGGGATTTTCTTGCCATGCCACAAGAAACCCTCTAGTTGGAGCGATAGCTCCCTTCTCCTCTGCTTGAGGTGCTAGATCAGGTCTAGATCTAATAGTTCTATTTCCCTTTAGCTCTGCAACAAAATTGAGCAACCTTCCAATGGAATGACCCACCCTTGAAGAAGAGAGATTTATGTTCTCTTGTGCAAAGGTGTGGAAGGGTAATCTTGTCTCCAATAAGGCATGATGCAAAAATTCACCCTCTCCCATGGGCCTCTGAAATGGATCTGCGTTTTTATGCAATGCCTTACAATGCTCTGAAAAACAGAACTGGTTTCTGAGTTTCAGGGCTTGAGACTCATCTTATTTCAAGAAATTACTAAGAGTTTCCCTCTTAGTCACTCCTCCTTCTGGTTATAGTTGTCTCATGGCAGATATGATTTCATGACTGCGTTGTATATCACAATGTGTGGCTGCATGCTCACACACATTGTGTGAATATCTAGAGTTTGATTGAAATTCAAACCCCTTTGGAGATTTTTCAAACATCTCCCTTCTTTCTTGCTTAGGATCTTCATGAATTCTTTGCATAGATTTAGGAAGAAGCTTTGTGAGTCTATCTTCCTTCCTCCTCCTGCTTCTTCTTCTATCTTCTTGATTAGAATATGAAGTGCATGGTACTTCCTCTTCTATTTTCTCATACACATCATAAGAAGTACTGGGTACTCCTTCATCTTCTTGAAATTCTCTAGGAATTTCACTGTAGCTTCTTTTGCTTTGAAACCCTCTTGGAGTTTCACTGCACCCTTCTTCTTCCATTGGTTGAACCTCCTTAGAGAGGACCTTCTCTGATCTAAAAATTGATGAGATTAATCTCATCCTCTCCATCAATCTGATATTTTCTTCTACTCTTAATTCACTGATAGCTTGATCTCACAGGTTGTGCCAGAGATCATGCTCTGATACCACTGTAATGTTCGAAATTGGGAACTACTGATGAATCCAGCAATCATATTCCATTTTTTCAAAAAAATTAACAATAAAAAAATGATCTATTCTAGATAGTGACTGTAGGATCATTTACTGGGTATGTCACCTTTACAAGAAAGGATGAGACCCAGAGGCTAGCTGGCCCACTAGCAGACTCTGTCTATAGAACTATGTCAAGAGCTAATATTTCCAATAGGGGATCTAATATCAAATCTTGGATCCCTTATATATAATAATATAAAACCAAATTCCAAGAGGATATCAGAAGAAAATCAGACTAGGTGGTTTAAACAGTTCTCCCACACCTAGTTGCCTTGAAAACTGCCGAAATAAGGGACTACAACAATACGGAAATTGTATAAAGGTATTTCATTGATTAATAAGCTTAAAAATAGATTAAATAGATATAAATACATGGCTTTAACTACATAAATTATGTATACAACGTTTTATGAACCAAGGGTTGGGGAAAAGTGAGGATTTAGGCCCTAAAACGAGTATAAAAAGATATATGCGTACAAATAAGGTGGAAAAGTGGTTGTATATGATATATAGGGTTATTATGGACTCCCATGTCGAATTTCAGAAAAATAAAATAAGTTTTTCTATGTTAAACAGTTCCTCCTTCCCGACTAGTTAAGAAAAACACCCAATCCCCATGACTTTGAATATGCAGAATTTATTGAAGCTCCGGAAACGTGATTTTCTGAAGCTATTAGTTGGAATATGACACAATAATTAGAAAATAATCTTGGGTTCATAGCTTAAGAAAAATATGTAATAAAAACAGAGATTTACATGAAATAACCCTCGAGATTGAGGTGCTGCAACATAGGAGAAAGACTGCAGAATATATCAACGTTAATTTTCAGGGGCTTTAGATGCTGTAATTAAAAACTCATATTTATGACAGATCTATGGCTGAAACATCAGATCCATACCAGATCTAGAAACTACTCAACCTCCTCTGTCCAATCCCCTTGGGATTTCATCAAAATAATGCATGTACAAGAGTAGATCTGAAATTTAAAGCTAAAGAACTGTAGAAAACTCAGAATTTCTGAATATTACTTTTATTATACATAAAATCATATCTGAAATAGCTTATAACAACAACTACTTGAAATAATTACAAAGTGAGAGGCAAGCCTCAATCACTTGAGAGTATATTTGCACAAAACTGGAATAACATTTAAACCCCAATGCATAAAATGCAGTTCATGGAAGGGAATGCGTTGTAGCTCAATTAAACTGAAGTAAAAACTATAAAATACAAATTTGAATACAAAATGGGAGAGAGATCCTCTTCCGGGTGGTCACAAGACACCCTCCCTGAGAGAAATCTTCTCCAAAACAACTAGATATCTGCAGATCTAGACTACCACTTACTGCAACTCAAGTAGTTGCAAAATACTCAACAGTACCAGCGCTACTAATAGATGGATCTTGGCCAAAATTCCGGATAGTGGCTCATTTCAGTGCATTCTCCTCCATGAGCTACTCAAGGAAGGAGGGAGGATTCCTAAATAGGAAATCCTCTTCCCTTGGGATAAACAACCAAGGGAGCTAGAGTTGCTTAAGCAACCTCTATTTCGAAAATCCTTCAACAACCATTTCTTGAGCCCTCTCCTCCTTTTTATAACTTTAAGGGGTGCACAAACCCTAAACCACTCCAATGGACTTAACCCCTTTCACATTGGATCCCTCTTCTAAAATTGCGCTGGTTCTCCAAGGTGGTCCAATTTCTGTTCACACATAAGTGGATTTTGTTACAAAAGGCCCAGATTTATCCCTTTTCACATTGGGCATGTATTATTCTTTTATTTAAGGAGCTTTTCATGTCCTCCTTTACATTTTATTCCTCAATCATGAAATTCAAAAATAAACAAGGAAAAATTAATGTTCCAATTAGCTGAAGCTAATTTAGGAACATTACAGTTTGGCAAAGTTAATAGAAGAAATGTTTCCTAATGGCGAAAAGATAGTAGAGGAAACTCATGATGAGAATAAAATAAATGTTAATCATGATTTCATAAACTCTAATGTTGGATGGAAGAACCACCATATTCCAAATATGGATATGAGGAAGTTTGATGGCAAGGATCTCGTAACATTGATACTACAGATGGAGAAATATTTTGATCTCAATAATGTGAAAAACACACAAAAGGTATGCATTGCAACTTTACATGTAGAACAAAATACATTTGTATGGTATCATTTCATTTTCTCTCGTAAAAGAATTGTCACTTGGTCAATTTTACGGAGGAAATGATAGCACATTATGAGGATACAAAGAGCAACACTTTCTTTATCCAATTAATAAATCTTAAACAAAAGGGTTTAGTGGTGGAGCACATTGAGGACTTCCGAAAATTGAATATCAAGGTAACTGATATTCCAGAGAAACAAATGATTGATGTATTCATAGGGACTTTAAAAGATAACATCCAACATGAGGTTCATGTTTGGGAACCTGATTCATTGGAGAAGGCTTTCAGGTTGGCAAGTAAAATTTAATGTAAAATTATGGTGACAAGGAAGCCTACCACTCACATCTATATAAACGGAAGTGTTGCTACTCCTAGATTTCCACAACCTACAATATTGATACCACAAAAATTGGAAGAAAAAAGAGCAAAAGGGAATTGCTACAGTTGTGATAGAAAATACACTAAAGGTCATAAGTGTGCTGAGAAGAAATTATTTTACATAGATTGTGAAGAGGAGGAAGAAAATTAACAAGAAACTTCAAAAGAAGAGGATATACACCAGGAACCAACCCTATAATAAGAAGAAATGAGTCCGACCATATCGTGTAATGCATTGGCGGGAATTACCACTCCTCAAACTCTCAATATAGAAGGACATATCAAGAATAAAAAGTTAATAGTGTTGATTGATTTGGGTAGTACCCATAATTTTATTCATTGTAAGATAGCCAAGGAATTGAATTGCTTCCTATACCCAACACCAGAATGTCAAGTAATGGTTGAAAATGGAGGGACTATAAATCTCTCTGGAAATGCCATAATATCAAGCTAACCATGGGGGGAATATGTATTTAATAGTCCAATGCTTTCAATTCCAATGGGAGGTGTTGATGTTTTACTAGGAGTACAATGGTTACAATATTTGGAGACGGTAGGTTTTAATTTTCAAGAAATTTTCTTGAAATTTTTTTCGAAAGGAAAGGAATTCAAAGTACGAGGTATGACAGGGAAGCTGGGAAAGATAATAAGCTATAATGTCATGAAAATTATTCTGAAGAAATAACAATGAGGCGTAATTTCACAATGATGCTCACTAGAAGTTCCAACATCAAAATATTCTATTTCTTTAGATCTGCAAAAAGTCTTGGATAATCATTCCAAGATGTTTGAAACTCCCAAAGGACTCCCACCTATTCGTGATCATTATCATGCTATTCATTTGATTCTAGGAAGTGTTCCTCCAAACATTAGGCCTTATAGATATCCTTATGTACAAAAGAACGAAATTGAACATGTGATTGCAGAAATGTTAGAGGCTAGTATAATTCAACCTAGTCAAATTTCTTTCTCTGCTCCAGTAGTATTGGTACACAAGAAGGATGGATCATGGTGCATGTTTTTGGATTATAGGGAGCTCAATAAGATAACTATTAAAGATCAATTTTCCATTCTTGTGATTGATGAATTATTGGATGAATTAAATAGAGAAATTTATTTTACCAAGTTGGATATTCGTTCAGGATATCATCAAATTAGAATGAAGACTGGAGATATTCCAAAAACAACATTTCAAACTCATGAGGGTCATTATGAATTTTTGGTCATGCCTTTTGGAATTACCAATACACCTTTTACATTTCAAGGGTTGATGAATTCCATTTTCAAACCATTCCTTAGAAAATTTGTGCTAGTATTTTTTGATGACATACTAATCTACAACATGTCTTGGAAGGATCATGTTCAACATGTTCACAGGGTGCTCAAACTATTGGAGGAGAAAAAAATATATGCAAAAACATCCAAATGTTTCTTTGGAGTATAAGAGGTGGAATATCTAGGTCATATTGTATCTCACAAGGGATTTAAGTTATACCCTACCAAAATTAAAGGCATTAAGGAATGGAAAGTCCCCACAACCATAAAGCAGTTGTGAGGATTTCTAGGGTTAATAGGGTATTATCGCAAGTTTTTTAAGAATTATGGGAGAATAGAAACACCTCTAAAAACATTATTGAATAAAGATGCATTTTCATGGACTCCTAAAGCAACTAAGGCCTTTGAACAGATTAAAAAGGCAATGTGCCTAGCACCAGTCTTAGCTACACCAGAATTCACAAAAAACATTTATTGTGGAATGTGATTCCTTAGTACATGGAATTGGTGTTGTTTTAATGCAAGAAGGAAGACCCATTGCTTTTGAAATCCATCCAATCAAAGGAAAGTATTTGAAGAAAGCTATTTATGAGAAGGAAATGTTGGAAATACTACATGCACTAAAGAAGTGGCGACCTTACCTAATGGGAAGACACTTCAAGGTAAAAACTGATCATGATAGTCTTAAACACTTTTTGGAACAAATATTATCTTCAAAAGAGTAGCAAAAATGGGTCACAAAGATGTTGGGTTATGACTTTGAAATCATCTACAAAAATGGGAAGCTAAATGTTGTTGCAGATGCACTCTCAAGAAAGGGGGAAGAGGTGGAAGCATTTGTTTGTGCCATTTCTATTATCCAACCAGATTGAATAACTGAAACAAGGGATGAATGGAAGAAGGACGAAAAAGTGTGGACACTCATTCAAAATTTGCAGCAAGATCCTAGTACATCTGATATATTTAGTTGGAAAAATGATTCCTTATGGTACAAAGGTCGCTTATATATTTGCAATAATTCACAACTAAAACAAAATATTCTTTTGGAATTGCACACTTCTCCTTTAGGAGGACACTCATGATTTTTAAAAACTTACCACAGGGTGAAGAAAGAATTTTTTGGGATGGCCTTAAATCTAATATTCAATAGTTTGTGGCAGAATTTTTGGTTTGGCAGAAAAATAAAGTTGAGACGATTAAGACCCCGGGTCTTCTACAAAATTTATCCTTTCCAAGTCAATGTTGGGAGGAGATTTCAATGGATTTTATCACAGGTTTACCTAATTCCGAAGGAAAGAGTGTCATCATGGTGGTAGTTGATAGAATTACCAAGTATGCAAACTTTTGTGCATTATCTCATCCATTTAAAGAAAATAAAATTTCTATGAAATTGATGGAAACAATTAAAAATATACATGTAAACCCAAGGATTATTGTAAGTGACAGAGATCCCATTTTTACTGGAAAATTTTGGATGGAATTATTTTCTTGTTTGGGTACTCCACTAGCTCATAGCTCATCTTATCATCCTCAATCTAATGGTCAAACTGAGATATTGAATAAATGTTTGGAAGTATATCTTCGTTGTTTTGTATCCAATAAGAAAACACAATGGGCCAGGCGATTACCTCTCGTTGAGTGGTGGTATAACATTTCCTTCCATACTGCATCAAAAATGACCCCATTTATGGCACTTTATGGATATCATCCACCATCCATCACGTCTTCTTTAAGATACAATTCTAAGGTTCAAGTAGTGGAATATCACATCGAGCATCAATAAGAAGTTCTCCAACTCTTAAAATATAATCTAAATTTGGCACAAAATGGAATGAAACAACAGGAAGATCAACATTGTAGCAAGAGAATTTTTGATGTAGGAGACTGGGTATTTTTACGACTACAACCATACAAACAAATTTCTCTCCAACAAGATAAGAAGGATAATAAATTATTTCCAAAGTACTATGGTCCTTACAAGGTGTTGTAAAATATTGGTACTATGGCATACAAATTGGAGCTTCCCACTTCTTCACGAGTGAATCTATTCTTCCATGTTTCATGCTTAAATAAGGTTATAGGTGAAAAACTTCCCGTTCAAACAATATTTCCATAAGTTGATGAGGAAGGTAAAATCATATTGGAATCTAAAGCAGTCACGGAAACAAGAACTCGAAAGCTACGAAATTGATTAATTTCGGAGTATGTCATCAAATGGAAGAACTTACCTGCTGAAGATTCTACATGGGAGGATGAGAATGTTATATAAAAGCATTCAGAGCTACTCAAGTGTTGAGGACACCAGTTTTTTGAAGGAGAGGGGCATGTTAGGTCCCTATATTAGTAGTGTAGTCCCTTATTGTTATTATTATAACCCCCTTATTGTTATTGTTGTACCCTTGTAACCCCAATATTGTTATTATTGTGCCCTTATATTATTATTGTTAGGTCGGCTAGGATTATATTGTGACCCCATGGACCCCTATATATAGTAAGAGGTTTTGGTCATTTGTATCATCCAATAATTTTTCATTTATGTAATGTATTGGAGGTTTCCCCCTCGAAGTGGCTTATTTCTAAGACGTTGATCTCTCCTTTCTTCTATTTTTGGAGCTAGTTTCATAACAAAAGAAGAAATAAAGTCTCTACATAGTCTAAAAGAGTCGTCGTAACAATAAACACAATGTCGACCATCATGAACATCAAATTTTTTGAGGGAATACAAGTACAGTAAGTAAAAATCGCTCTTAAAATTTCAATTTTTTTCGAAAATATTCTAGAATTGTAAAGTTAATCTAGTACTAGTTATGCATTTACATTATCTACATTTCATCTACATTTTATCACCTATACTTTCATCTACATTACATAATTTATGCTTTTTATCCCTATTATATCCATATTCATATTCATACCACTATCCTAAGTACTCAATAAAGCATTACACAATCTATCCATACCATACCCTGCCCTATTTTTCTAAACAAGAGAAAGGTTAACATTAAACCATTGGAAGACCTACAATAAAACAAAAAAAGGTTAGCATCATTATAAATATTTAATTTTAAAAATGTGACCATTTCATTGGTAAATTTTAAAAATTAAATAAAAGAGAAAAAACCAAAGTTCAAAATTTATGTGATAGTGCAACTACAAAACAATGCAAAAAGTGCAATCATAAAAGGTGAAAAGCTATGTTAATGGAGCAAGTGTGTAATAATAATACAAAGAGTGAATGAAAACTAACCTAAAGCATGATGAGATGATAAACAAAATGCACGACAATGGTGTATGCTATGCTATGAAACTATGATGAGACCGTAATACATACATCAGTGGAGGAATGAAGAAATGATAGCATATGAGGATGTGAATACGAGCAGTATGATGGCACATGTTACACCATCTTTTGGTCATCTAACCTATTATCATTAGATGGACCCAAGTACATCATGTAAGACAAATTTTACTCCAAGTAAAATTGCTTTCACTATGAAAATAACTTAGTAAATCACCTTTATTAAGTTGTTTATGGTCTAAATAGGAAACGCCATAAGGAAATATTAAATAAATATATATTTGTTTGATTTTCCTCAAGGAATAATTAGTTAAACAACAGTTTAATTAATATTCCTGGTTATATTTAACCCAAAACAAGCGAATTACTTAGATAAATCATTATTTATCTTATTATTTTCTAAGAATAATTATTTAAACATTACTTAAATAATATTATTTATTAAATATGACTAAATCTCCCTTAAATAATTAAATAAATCATTATTTATTTGGTTATTACACAAACATATCCTTAAAATAATAAATAAATCATTTATTTATTTATTATTTTTTAACCACATCCTTAAAATGATAAATAAATCATTTATTTATTTATTATTACCTAATCACATCCTTAAAATGATAAATAAATCATTTATTTATTTATTATTTACAAATAAGGGGATTTGACTCAAGTCAAATTCCTTTTCCCTCCAACAAATATAATAAAATATTCTATAAAAATTGGATATTGATTTGGTTAATAATATTTTAATTATGCACCAATATCCAGACTAACTCCATATTTTGTTATAAATAGAAGGGTTTTCCCATTCATTTGTCACCTTTTGTCTCGTAAAGATCACTCTGGATCTCAACTCTTGGTCTGGCTATTGATCCATTATCATAGCCTTTTTTTTCCATTTTTTTTGGGTTTTCTACACCATCAAGAGAGAGGAATTCTAAATCTGAAGTGCTGAGGACTTACAAGAACGCATCTTGTTGAGGAGAACAGGGAACACCCTCTTGTGTTTTCCTCCCAGGTGCCCTTAATATAAAATTTCATTGGATATATTCTTGTCTTGTCTATTGGATCTATGGAGTAAATATTATTTTTCTACTGTTTAATGTCTTCTAATGCATAGATATAGATTTTTGCAGCATTTGTCTTGATCATCTAACTACAGATTTGAAGATATTAGCAGACATTTCTGTTGTTAGGGCTATTTATTATGCGCAGCTAAAGTGGTATTTTTTCGTACACCTCGAATCAAGATTCATACTAACAACTGGCAACTCCACACAGGTTTACCATTACGACCACTGGAGTTTTTCTGATCCTTGCATATCCAGTTACTTTAAACCCTAGGATTTCTCTTCAGCCCCTTGTTTTGCTTATTCTTGGTGTTGTTTTTAACCCTTAAAACCCTAAAACGATAAAAATTCTAATTTCCACATGTTTTTGAACCTATTGCGTAGGTGACAAACATCAACCACAACTGAGATGAATTTTTTTTCTAAAACCTACCGCTGAGAGTGCCAGAAGTGCAGGCTGCACTTTTCTACCCAAAACCTACAACCTGGACCTCTAGGGCACACTTTATAGCCCAAAAAATGTAGCCTCTGTTGAAACATGCCAAAAGCTACGACCTGGACTTTTTGCATGGATTTTTCTGAAATTTTTCTGGGTTTTATTCAGCCTCTGTTCAGGGTTGTCTGACCTCTGTCTCTACCCATTTTGGACCTGTACTTGTTTTGTTTCACTCAAACAAGTGGGAACCTAGTCCCCTAGGGCTTCAGTAACCTCCACTTTTTGTGGAAGAGTGTTTGTTGTTGCAGGTTGTCTGAAATTTTAGAGTTTTCAACCATTTTTTCAGATCTAATACCTCATCCTCAAATCCACTTCAGATCAGCTTGTTATCCAAACAAATCTTCCCATTTAGCTTTGTTTGGTTTTTCTATTAGGGGGCACTCCGCTTCCCTCCTGGAGATAGCCTTTCGCCACCTCTTTTTACAAAAAATTTCCTTTGATTTGTTGTTGTTTTCTGCACCACTTTCCAGCAGATTTTGTCTTTTAGATCTTTGTCCCTCTTGACCCAAGATCTATTAGCCTTTTGTAGTGTGTTTAAATTATTTTTTTACTCACCTATAGACTAGTTGTTGAGAGGCCCACCTTCTTGGGTTTAGATTATTGCATTATTAGCTGTTTATTTTCTGTTTTGTTGGCCTATATACTGTCATTTGCAAGTTTATTTACAACTATACAATAACACTTTTTATTTTTCTCTGCAAATGTTTGGGTTTAAAAATTAAAATTTACACACTTTTACACACACACACTAAGCGAATAAGGGATTGGTTAACACCACCAAGAAAAGACTCTAAAACATTGAAATCAATTGATCCTGCACCTCTCTGCCCTTGTTTCGACATTTTAATCGGTTGATCTTGCACCTCCCTGCCCTTTTCGGTCTCCTTTTCCTTGGTACCGTGTGTGTGATGTCATTGCTCAACCTCCCATGGGCTCTGATTTTCCTCAGAGGGGGGCTAGCACCTCCTGCACATCTTCCCCTCTTGGTAGCACGTATTCAGGGTGCATCATGCCTCCTCTCTTTTCCCAAACTCCTGTATACCACACTGTTACCCAACCTTTTCTGTTTGGTACCCCCGATGACCAGATTCTCATGATGAAATCTGATCAACCTTCAACCATAGACATCAATCTTTAGACTCGGTCCCGTCAGTACAACAAGCCTCCTGATACATTTGTCCCTGAGCTACCTCCTTTGGTCTCTACAAAGCCTCTTTCAACACCTAATGTCCCTTGAAGATCCCTCATCCCAGGGCAAAGGTTCATACCAATATCCCTGTCTGCTCAACTTAGTGTTCCTAAATTGATGTCATAAATTGTCAACCAAGTGAAGTGCACTATATGTGCCTAGGTATCTGCTTCCTACTTCGTTGTGTTTAGTGTTTTTCTAGTGTTTTTGTTTTTGTGTTTTTATGCTAAGAGGAAAAGAACTAATTTGTTGGCAAAGGGAAGTTATTGGTCACACTAAAATAGAGCAAAATCTATTCTAAACTATGTATAGCACCTAAGAACAGAAAATGCTAATTCACAGATTGAAAAACTTGACAAGAAAAAATAACTCATAACATGAACTTAGACCAATTCATTTCATTAGAAGTATGTTGGAACAACTTGAGAAAAGGATAAGTTTAATGCAATGAGGTTCTTCTAAGTAAAAAACAACTTACAATATCACAAAGAAAATATCATCCATGGTTAGAAATTTGTTGGAACACATTTGGAAAGGATTATCTGCAACATAGTAAGGAACCCTACTCTAAATTAACTTATGACACTAAAATTAATCCATTCTGCAACTCAAAAATGTCACTATTAAGCCTCATTCAAGGGTCAGAAATCTTTTGGAATAGTTTTCGAAAAAGGCAAGTTTGTAAAATTATGAGAAATTGCAGAACAGTCAAGACTTCAAAATGACATTACCAATTCTTGTTCCTATGATAATGATGTATTAGTAGAGATTAAGAACAAAAGTAGTTTGTAAATAATGAAGGCCTTTAAGTCTAATGTAACATAACTAGAATACAACTAGCTAATAAAACTTAAAATACATTACACAAAACCGAACTAATATGAAATTAACCTTCGAAATACTATAGCTGAACTAAAATGCAATTAATCTCTGAAATACTACAGTTCTATCTCATTCAGTGTTAGTGATATTTTGGAACAATTCATAAGAACAAGATTGGCTGTAACATTCAATGTAAGTGAGCATAAAACATAAAGTTCAGAAAACTGCCTAAATTAGGAAGGAAACAAAGCTAAAGTTACTTATCTAAACAATATTCACAGAGCCTCTCGGGCAGTAGGGGCCCTCTACCACCATATTAGCACATGAATCTCTTCAATATTGCTTCAGATCATGTATTAAATTTTTTCTTCTTTCATTAAAGGAAAACGCTTCAAAAACAGAGTATTACGGTCTTGGACAACTTAACAATAAAACATCAACTAACTAACTATCTCTCGATTTCCCAAGTTATTCTTATAAGAGAAATACAGAACTGCCCTGGAGAAGAAATAGGGATAAGTTTATTTTTCAATTAAAATCAAATTATAACTCTTTTGGAGGCCTCGTACTTTGCTGAAGACATCTGTAGAGTCCTTGTCCTGGTAGGAATCTACTTCTTAGTTTGGGTTTCCTCCACGTGCATAACCACTTGCAGATTTTTGCTCAGACTTCGTAGAGAGCAAGGAATGATGTAGGTGAGTTCTGGAATTCAACCATATGCGTTTTTCCTTCAAGTGACACCTGTAACCTGTGTGAACATGAAGATAGCTGCGGAATAGGTGACTAGCTACAGAATGGCTACATTCTGTAGCTAAGTCTAGTAAACATTACTACAACAGCAAGACCACAAAAGTTTAGTAAGTTAGTTATTGTATGCATTCCTAAAGTGACTTTAATCAATCCTATTGATATTTTAAGCCTATAATTAATAAAGGACAAAGGAAATGAAGTGAAATTTGGTGAAATAAAAGAACATCTTTGGGGTTCAACAATCCCTAAGGGTCCACTACGCCGAAATGCTGCTTCTAGAAAAGCCGCCCATTCATATAGCATAGTCAATGATTTGGAACAATTCCCTGCTGCCATTTCAATGCTGGAACTACCCCAGTTGTGCCCTTCACAATGAAAAGCTCTTATGTCTGGCGTGGGCACTGTAGACCCTTTGGATGATCGATTGATTGTCTTTGATGTTGATCGGTCAGAACATCCTCCTCTCCCAGCTTCTGTCACTTTCCAAATCCCAGTCGAGTTCCAGAATGCTAGCATTTCTCGGTGCATTATTAATGAGGGGGAATCCACCTGCATGATGTCCACTTCAGTTTGGAAACAACTTGGATCTCCTGATTTGTCTCCTTCCATGATCACTCTATGAGCATGGGATGGCCATGCCTCCAAGCCCATTGGCTTATTCCGCAATTTCCCTATCACTCTTATAGGAAAGACGGTTTGCATTGACGTAGAAGTCATAGATGTCCCCTTGGATTACAAAATTTTATTAGGTCGTAGCTACACTTATGCGATGTCGGCTATCCCTTCCATGGTTCACCACAAGATGTCCTTCCCCCATAATGGAAAGATAGTCACCATTGACCAATTGACGTATTACGAACCGAATTATTAGACCTCCCCTGAGTCCACTATCTCTTCGGTGGCCAACAAGAAAACCATCAACCCTTTGACCAGTGTCTCACCTGGTGTCTACAAGGAATCCTCCTTGCTTGGTACATTCCCTGGTCTTCCTCCTCCTATCTCTGATCCCAGCTCATCAAATTTTTGCATGATGCAATTATCTCAAGCTTCTCTCAAGAGGCCCTCCTCGGCTAGTCAGCAGCCCCATCACCCTTTGCAGCCATCTCCTAGCCCTTCGATGCAGCCTCCTATACCTCCTCCTCCTGGCCCTTCAGTTGGTACTCATGAGCCTATTTATCCTCCTGGGTCGGTTCCTCCAGGCCTTAACCATTTAAGAGCCATCCCACCTGGCCATTACCCCTCCGGTCAGATACCATTCCTAGTCCCTCCACTAGGCATCTATACGGCACCTGTCATGGCCACCCTCTCTCTTCCTAACTTGACCATTGGGCTCCCGGTTTGGTACCTTGATCCTCCAACTGCCACCTCACCAGGTCAACCTAAACCTTATCTTACTCTGACCCTGGTTCAACCGGTCCCCCTAACTTCTCCCATTGCCAGAGTCCCTCAGCCACCTCAATAAGATCCGCCCCCTGTTGCGACCACTTTAGGTAAGTAGGGTAGAGCTCGCAAAAAGGCCTCAAAGGACAAAGCTTCCCTGACTGACCCTGCACCTCCTCCACCTCAAAATCCCTGCATTTTGTGTGATGTCGTCGGTCATGCCACCCATACTTGTCCCGAGTTGCCCTACATCAAGCCCATGGTTAATGTTCTGTTCCCTGAGTCTATGGTCCCTAAAACCTCTGCTTCTTCATCGAACAAAACCAAGAACACCAAGACTATTCACACCAAGCACCCTTGTGTTTTGTGTGGTCTTTGTGGCCGTTACTCCCATCATTGTCCCCTCCTTACACATTACTATGCCTCTTTGGAGGTAGTTCTGGAGTACGAGATTTAATAGAATCAATCTGCTTCTCTCGTGCTTGCACAATATGCTATAGGCCAGACTGAGGATTTACCTGCTCCTATTGAAATCCCCCCCCCCCCCCCACCTAATGTCGAAATGATAGAGCATGAGGCCACCATCCTCTACCTTTCATCATCCTTGAGACCCTCGACGGAAGCTCCCTCTGAATCTTCTCCTATTGTTTTTCTTGACCTATTTTCAGCAAACACTCTGGGCTCAACATCAGTAGATCCTTTATCTGCTTGTTCTTGTGTCATCCCCCGCAATGATGCACATGTGAGTATTTCTTCTCATGATGATGAGTCGGGTAGCCTCGCCACGTCATGTGGTCTCCCTTCCTGCTATCCTTCCACCTCCTATTGTGACGATGACATCATGGAAGCTACGTCCACCCCTGAATTCATATTTCCCACCCATAACTGGGATGCCATCATCTATACCTTTGGTGACTTGTGCAGCCTGAGCTCAAGCTATGCCTCCAGTAGCTCCCACACTTCCCCTCACCGGTGGCATGTGGGAAGTAGACATCCTACCTAGATCACTCCCTTCCGCAGAGTGCATTCGATTTCTACTATGCACTCAGGTTGCCAAAATTGTTCTTTATTCTCCCATTTATTGTATTGTGGCACCTTTCAGAGGGACCCCCCGTCAACACCTTATATTGGTTTTGCCGATGGTTTAAGTCGCTACTCCTGGTATTTAGCCTTGGCAAGTTGGGCCATTTTTACCCCTTTGCAGGCGCTTGTTCTTTCAAACGGTGTATGCATTGGTATTGCTACCAATAATCAAGCCGAAAATGATGTTGTGCGAGGTTTATTAGTCGATTCCCTTTCACATCACATCCTCCACCTTCATGTTGATTTAGAATCCCTACTTCTTGTCATGGAATTGAATGGTGTATATCGTGTGCATAATCCTATCCTTTTTAGAAGATGTTTATGAGTGAAGCTTTTGATGCGTGAATTTGAAATCATTACTTTCAGTCATGTACCTAGAGCACAAAATCACTATGTAGATAGCATTGCAAACCATAATATGGATTGACATTTAACACACACATTTAACACAAGACAATAACATAAAAATATCAAAACGATGCATATCCATAGTATGTGTCGTATAAAATGTTTTAGAGTTCATTAACTCTGATACATATGACATGCCTATAGCATGTTACAAAACCTCAAAATTGGGGGCACCACCTGCCCCTACACACTAATCACTATCTAGAGGATCTCGAGCCAATAGCTCTACCCTCACCACTCATATATCATGCATGCCCTATCCGGCCATCACCATACGCTGCATGACCCCTCGCCATTCCGAGGGTGAACCAATACATCGCTCTATGTACTGGTCATCTAAGTCTTGCCAACCATGTTCCAAAACACTGGTCAGAAGCCTCTCACATCTATGACAGATATCCTCCAGAAGGGTTGCTGCATCCTCATTGTGCTACGCCCTTGATCCAACAAACCCTGCGGCCCCTGATACTGCAGGTCATCCCATGTACCCACCCGGTTTTACTGGTGCTGTATCTGCATACCAAAAGTAAAAGAATTAGTATAACATATAATATTCTACACACTTTACATGCACATAAAAGATTAGCAATTTGTCACTCACCATCGGGTCCCCATATACGACCAAGCAGCAGCGACAGATCCAGGTCCACACAATAACTCATCCCACTATAGGGATAGTCGTTTATATACATTGGCATCTGATCCCAATGAACAAAGAAATCAGGACTGAACACCTGTCCAACTACTCCACCTCCTCCTCTGCACAGTATTCGCCCCCACCGGCGCATCCTAGGTTCTCTCGGGCCTCCATCTGGGAGCTGTATGTGAGGTCAAAGTGTCAGGATCTTCTCAAAGAAGAAAGAGCACAAAACTGTACCATATGCATATTCATGGTTCACTTGTTGCTTACATAGCGACAACTGTCGTTTCAATGAAGACAACATCATCTCAGCCCACCCATTGTAGGTCCCACTCAAAACACTCTCCACAAGCATCATTTGACCCCAATGATGTGATGGAGTGCCTGGTTTCCCATGATCCACAACATTGCTGCGGCCATAGCACGGGTCTCTAACATTTCCAAATCCCCGATGGGTATCCGAGTCCCCTTGAATTGGAGACCTAGCTGACAATGGTGCTCTACAAACTCTATGATGTTCCACCCACGTGGTAATACTGGTTGAGTATTCCCTACCATCCCATGTGGTGGAAAACCAGTTAGGAAATATATATCCTGGACCATCAACTCGATCCGGTGCCCCTGCACTATAAATACCTCATGGTTCGGATCCCAATAGCTAACAATCCTGGCCAATAAGGGCTCCCTAGCTCTCATGAAAGGGTTCTCCACAAACTTCAGAACCCCAAACCTGGCCAAAGCACTGCGGACACCCTGATCCTCCCGGATCTCTGACCTAACGCGCCCAGGTCTCTCTCTCTCCAGTTGATCTATAATTCTGCCATACCTACAGAAAACCATCATATTTATTAGTATACAGATAGGAAATATTGTTGCTCATCAAAAAACCCTAGTACTCAGCCAAAAAACAGCACAGAAGCACCCCTCTCGGACAGGTTGCACTTTTCAAGCCTAAACCTGGGACAGGTCACACTTTTCTGGGTAAAACCTGCTACCCAGGTCACAATTTTTGCCCCAAAAAGTGCGACCCAGCTGTGAAGAGGAGTAGAGAGCTATTACTAAGCCTTAGGGACCTAATATGAACTTTTAATCCACTGAAAATAAAGAGTAGGGTTAGGCCTCTTACCTACAACTGAAGGATCTCGATTCCAACAGTCAGTTTGTCCGCTACGATCACCGCAAGATTTATGGCCTTCTCTCCTCTCTAAATTCACCACAGCTCCACATGAAAATGAATGTTTTTGGAGGGAAAATGCCTTATTAAAAGAGAAACCCCTGTTTTTTCTTTTTCTTGTTGCGATCCAACCGTAGCTCCGTTTACCAAACAATTCACACTGTTGGAAAGATCTCACCAAGCCCTCAAATGGGTATCTTTTAGTCTTTAGTGATTTGATACTTCACTGGGACACATTTTCCCCATGAAGTGCCACTTCACCCTTCCTCAAAATCAAATTTCTTCACTTGAAACACTCCTACCGGGGGCACCATGTTGCCTCCATACTTTTCCACACTCGTGTTGAATTTCATCATGAGTTACCATCTTGTACTCATGCCTTTATGATCCCAATTGGACCCTTTTCTTCTCTGGCAACACCATCAAGTCACCCTTGTTTAGAGCATCCGAGTTGAGTTATCATTACTTTCATGAAGTCTATCCCTAGTTACTTTTCACCCTGCTATAGTCCTCCATCCTTCATTTCTTGGTTTCTCTCTTGTGTCGCTCATTATGGCCTTCAGTCCCACTATCCCATATCCCCTATGATATTGTGTCAGTCGTTTCCAGGTCATCCATGCTATTTATGCTCTAACAAGGGATGTCGTCTGTTCGCTACTCATTTTCCCTCATTTCAACATCATCATTGGTGTCAGTCCATCAGTTTCTCTACTATTTTCTCTCGTGCCTTAGTTGAGGATCCCTTATTACCTCACCTATGGTAGACCGCTTTCTGTCAACATCAGCGCATTCATTCCAGAAGACAAGTCTAGAGAGCGGTGTACCGTGGTTCTAGCTTCCACTTTTATTCGGTACCTCAGATCAGGAAAAGGGACTCCTTATTGTCCTTTGACTTGATTTCTTCTTAGCTCCAGCTCCTTTCAGCATGATCGAGATCTGTATACTTGATGATTCAGTGATGCAGCAGCTAACATCGATGATTCATGGGTGTGTGTGAGATGTATCAGTCTTCATGATGGGGTGGCCCTATAGGTAGCCCCCCACACACTCGGATGACATCTTCACTACAGCCTTCAATGCATCTCCATACATTTGATGATGTCGGCCTTAGCTGCTTGCGGCGCATTTTTGTTTGCATGTATCAATCAAATTTTTATAGCCCTTTCCTGTTTTCAGGGGCATCTAGGTTGTATTTATATCTCATGTACTCAGATATTATTGTACGAAGTCATAGATGTTATCCCAGGCACAATATGTATGTGGGATTCATTATCGTGTTATTTATCTGGCTCATGTTTAGGCCAGCATATACTTTATTATTGCATTTCGTGGTTTTCCAGGCACCTTATTTTTTGTACTATTGCCTCGGCGAGCATAGGTATGCCTCCCTCGCCACCTATAGTAGGTATTCACTCATCAAAAATACTTGTCACACCTACAAGTCACCTCCTCAGGGTCTAGTTCTTTCAGCAATTTGGTTTACCTTATACTTCTCTCTCTTTGACTTCCCCTTCGATGTCTAGTGATTGTGTTCTTACAACGTACTTCGGTCATACGATTAGATCCTAATGCTCGCACGCTGGGGGGAAATCTGTTACACCATTTTTTGGTCATAAACCTATTATCATTAGATGGACCCAAGTACATCATGTAAGACAAATTTTACTCCAAGTAAAATTGCTTTCACTATGAAAATAACTTAGTAAATCACCTTTATTAAGTTGTTTGTGGTCTAAATAGGAAACCCCATAAGGAAATATTAAATAAATATATATTTTTTTGATTTTCCTCAAGGAATAATTAGTTAAACAATAGTTTAATTAATATTCCTGGCTATATTTAACCCAAAACAAGGAAATTAATTAGATAAATCATTATTTTTTTGGTTATTACACAAACATATCCTTAAAATAATAAATAAATCATTTATTTTTAGAATCTATGCTTATGTGATCCATATAAAATTGTAAAATCTCTTTCGGTAATAATCACATAAATAAATAATCACATTTATTTATTTATTATTTTTTAACCACATGCTTAAAATGATAAATAAATCATTTATTTATTTATTATTTACAAATAAGGGGATTTGACTCAAGTCAAATTCCTTTTCCCTCCAAAAAACATAATAAAATATTCCATAAAAGTTGGATCTTGATTTGGTTAATAATATTTTAATTATGCACCAATATCTAGACTAACTCAATATTTTGTTATAAATAGAAGGGTTTTCCCATTCATTTGTCACCTTTTGTTGCCTAAATATCACTTTGGATCTCAACTCTTGGTTTGGCTATTGATCTATTATCATAGCCATATTTTTCCATTTTTTCCTGGGTTTTCTACACCATCAAGAGAGAGGAATTCTAAATCTGAAGTGTTGAGGACTTACAAGAACCCATCCCATTGAGGAGAACAGGGAACACCCTCTTGTGTTTTCCTCCCAAGTTCCCTTAATATAAAATTTCATTGGATATATTCTTGTCTTGTCTATTGGATCTATGGAGTAAATGTTATTTTTCTACTGTTTAATGGCTTCTAATGCATAGATCTAGGTTTTTGCAGCATTTTTATTGATCATATAACTACAGCTCTGAAGATATTAACAGTCATTTCTGCTGTTAGGGTTGTTTGTTATGCGCAGCTAAAGTTGTCTTTTTTCGTACACCTCGAATCAAGATTCATACTAACAATGCATATGAAAATGGAGATGATGCAGAGTATGGAAGTAGACATGGTCATAAAAAAAATGTGAAAGGAGATGCATAATATGCAAAACAAAGGACGGAATGTACAATAGAGCCAGCATGACAGTCAAGGGAAAGACATGCATGAACCAGTCAAGCGGTGGTTAGTGAACAGTCAAAATAATTTCAAACTCCATAACACAACACTGTGTAAAACTTATGTGAACATTTTTTCCATTGCAATTACCTGAAAAAACTGATATACACTACTTTTTCACCATAATTGTCTTCTAAGGGCTCTGTGAGAGAGGGAGGGAGAGAGGGAGGGCATGCAATCAAAGCACGCATCCATGTTTACAACTTTGTGAAAAACAAATAAACGCATAAGTGGATAGAATACAATGAAGAATCCGTGAGGAGAATAGAAGAGATTAAATGTAGTGAAGAAGGAAGAGAATGTAGCAGAGAAGAGGAATGGAGTGATAAGGGAATTAAATGGAGTTTTAAAGCCAAAAAATCTGGAAAAATTGTCAAGCAACCATGATATCAGGAGGCGAAATCCCGTGAAGGAGAAGGTAAGAATTAAAACTCGGATTTGGTTGTTCAAAATAACGATGGTTGCATGAATAGATCTTGGGATTATTAAAACGAACTGAGAGTTATAAAATGAGTTCTCTAGTTCGATCCTTAAAAGATTTTCATTGTGTTATATTTTTTTTTTGATACCACTCATAAACACTTTGACACCATTCATAAATAACCTGCCATTAGTCAACAATTAAATTTTCTCATGATTAAGTGAGTAAATGAGTGAGGATTTTAATGAGATTGGCATTGATTGAAAAAAACAGAGACCTCAGTTAAACTAGAATAAATATCACGGGGATCACAACAGAAGATCACGAGGATCATTGCAAAGACATGTAAGCTTGAACATGTCCTCATATACAATCTTCTATTTCAAAATAAATGGAAAACAAAGAATGAAGAATTCTAGTTTGAATTGCACAGTGAGTTTGTTTTAAATTGACTTGTGTAATAGATTAATTTTATTAGCACACTCATTACATGAATTCGAAACATGATTTGTGCAGAAAGATTGGTTTAGAAGACACAGTCAAACATGTTTATGTATTTTTACATAGTAGAGGACAGATTCTGGTGAATGTTTGAAGGAAAACAGTGAACTCATTACGAGATTTTTATGAAATGGTTGAGCTATTATATTGCATACACAGTGAGTTTAAATTATAAACAACATGCTATGTTTTGAAAAATAAATTTATATGAAATTGAAGAGTGAAAAGACATTGTTGTATAAAAGAAAATCAATTTTTTTTACAAAGTCAAATTATTTTTTTACAAAACAAAGGCAGAGGATTGTTTTAAAGAGGACAGAGAATTAAATGGAGAGTTGGATAATAGAAACATGAATTTTTATGTTTTCTTAAACCTCTCTATCAATTCTTGTGTTCATTTGAAGCATTAAAATCACATTTTTCAAAGGGAAAACAAAGGATTGATTGGCAAGAGCAGTAAACAAGAGGTAAGCCTTACTACTGTGATAACATCTAGTACTTGAATTTTTGTTTACAAAGATGAAGTTAATGATAGTAGATGGGTATATAAAATGGTTTTCAGAAAAAATGACTTCAAGAGCAAAACCCAAAGCTTTTGAAATTGAACATTTGAATAGGGAAACAATTGAAAAACTCTATCAGTCAAGCTTAATAGGATTTCTTCAAAAATTCAAAGGGCACAATGAGGATGTCACAAGAGAATTTATAGAAAATTACAAACAGGATGAAACCATGTTTGGCAGTCTACATATCCCTTTGACTCGAGAGTATATTTCTGAAGCTTTAGAGTTGCCATCATCAGGAGAACTATATCATAAGGGATTGCATTTCAAAGACAATGGTTGGACATTCTTCTTGGATAAAAATAGGAAGGGTTATTTTGATAGGTCAAAGGGGATTACAAGGAAGTGGTTCAATGACCCTTGGGTAGAGCTAGTTTTGATAATTCGAAAGTTCTTCACCTATGACAATAGACATAGTGTAGTACACCCTTATCATGTCAGGTTATTACAACATATTAAAGGAGATATAAGGATAAATCTGCCCTATTTATTTTATAAAAATTTGATGAAGATGATTGAGAGTGTAAAATCTGAGACCAAGCCCAAAGAAGCCCATATTATTCACCAGGGGCTCATAAAATTCCTTGTGGATTATCAGCTGAAAGTTAAGGGAATGGTTTGGGAAATTTTTTTGATTGAAAATAAGTTTGTAAAACAAGTCACTGAAAAAAAACTTAAACCAATACAGGAAACAAGAAATCTTGTGCATTCACGTATTTATCCTAAAACCAGGTCAAACAAACATCAGGAGACAAATATGGTAGAGAGGGAAAAATCATTTTTAACCATTTCTAGAAGACAGAAAAAGAAGAATTCAGTAGAACCTGAAGTACAAGTCATAGACACATCTCCTTTAACTAAACATGCCAATGCAATCCTTGAGAGGTTGAAACAAGAAGTGTATGAAAATCATGTAGACAGAGATTCCTATTTTGAAAATAATGAGGAGGAAACTTCAGTTTCTAAAAATACCAAGGAGGAAGATCAAAACCTTTGCAGAGTTAGAGAATTAACTGATATCCTGAAGATAAGAAAAATCATGGAGAGGCATCTGAAGGAAGAAAATAAAAACTATAAGACAAATAATGAGAAATTAGTTAAATAAAATGAGAATATAAGTGAAGAAATGGGAAATTTAAAAACCAAAAACAATCTTCTCTATACAAAGGCATTCAGGTGGCTTCAGGAGAAAACACCTAGAAGGCTAAGTATGGGAAACAGAAGGTTAAGACCTTCATTTACAAGGAAGAATAATGAAAATATATGGATTCTCTTCTATATGCAGCACAACACCAATTTTTAGGTTCACGAATGAGATCAGCATCAGAACTCATAAGGTAAAAGTGGAAAAAGAAAGCATGAGGACATGCTTGATCATGAGTTTGGGGGAGATGTTGGCCCTCAGTTTTTTTATCTCTTTTTATTTATGAAATACACCTTATTTTTCCATATTATCCATATATTCACCATCATATCCACATTATGTTGACCAAAATATGCATATACAGGTATTTAAATTATGTTTTTCAATTATTAGATGTTTTTGTAAAAATTGAAATTTAAGTGCATTTTTGGACAACATCAGAAATTCTTGTAATGGCCTTATGGTTTGCATGTGTAGGAAACTTGGGCTCGAGATGGATATATTTCTATAAAGCTCGGGAACTAAGAATAATTTTACACCTGTTGGTCCAGTCAAACCAAGCTTTAATAGGCCTAGTCAATGGCTGTCAAACAAGACCTGTCTTTATGGAGGATCCCTAGAAACTAGGTCAAAACTCTTATTTTGTGGGATTTTCTAGATTTTTATGGATCTGATGGATGAACTCGACTTGATTTGAAAAGATAAGGATGGTTATGACTATTTGAGCTATTTTAGATGAGTTTGTTATATAATTTATCTATTTAAGCCTCAAACTTTGAAGGCATTGATATGTAGAACTTGTATGACAACATTATTATTTCTAAGATTTGGAGACATAATTGAAGACATGTTCTATCATATTTTCTTTTGTTATATTCTCGTTGATTGAATGAAGTCTTAAGTAGCTAAATTTACCTTCAATGTGTGAGGCAAGGGTGGAGGGCCCCCACGCCGAGCTAAGTGCACTTCTTAGTTTATTTTGTAGCTACAATTTCGGAATTAGATTGTTTATGTTTAATTTGTTTATGTTGATTATTTCTGAGTATTGATGAATCTAATGATCATTCTCAACTTGCATATGAAATGACAAAAAAATGTTTAAGTTAAAAAATTCTTTCTATATAATCAATATCTTTAGTTAGAATTCATATTTACATGCTTTTACATGATTGTTGATGGATCTTAATCTTGTTTCTATTCTCCATATGAAGAGTCAACCTAGTATTTAAGTTAAATACTTCTTCTATCTGATCAAGAAAATAGAAACTAGAATTCATATTTCCTACTTTTTCTGAATTCCTATTTTTAACAATAGCATTACTGATAAATGAATAAATGATGAATTAAAATAAGGACCTCTTCCACGAAGAGCCTCTTCAATTATTGGTTCATGTATATTAATCTATTTTTTAGTTAAGAAGTTTTTCCATTTCTAATTCACATGTTAATCTTGTTAGAGAAGGAAAAACAAATCTCTTAATTTAGGAGATTCTTCTGCTTCTAATTACACATCTAAATTTAGAAATTGTTTAAGTTAGATTTATATTTGTAATATGCGTGTCCCTAATCATTAATAAACCATATTCTAAGTTGATCAGAACTGAAACCCATATACTTTGGGGATCTTCTAAATTTCAGTAACCCGGATTGATAATAAATACTTTCATTAGTTTTCAACAGTAAATTGACCCAACAGGGAGCCTTTAGGGTATAACGCCATAAATATAGTGAAGAAGAATAAGAAGGATGAGGGTTCAATGCAAATTCATGGCGGGACTAAAGAGAAGTCCCAAGCCTACAAAATTATTGCAGCATGGGCAACATATTCTAGTGATGATATAAATAGAAATCCCATGGAAGAAGTGGCTCTATGACTATGTTACGGCTTTAGAAGACAATGAGTGAGAGTGAGTTGAAAGTCACAACATAATGGGTTCGGCACTATGGAAAAATATCGTCGTATGAGGTCAATATGCATAATGCAACGGAAAAGTGATATATCTTAACCTATATGACAATGAAGAAAATGATACCTACTAGGATAGGTCTGCGATCATGGATTCGAAGTGGCGGATAAATATCACTAAGTTTGAATTTTCCCTGGAAAAAAACCTTCCCCAACAATTAAAGAAAAAAGTTAAAAATTTCATGAAATTATAAAGTTAAAAATAATGAACTATATGAAAGTGCATTTTTTAAAATTTCATTATAAAAATACTTTTCGAATTCAACCAAAATAATTTTAACTTTGAAAGTGTTGAGAAGAGAGAGCTTTGGAAAAATCTTGGGAAACTCAATTCAAGAAATTTCTCCAACGAATTCATCCACCATAGTTTCCAAGTAACTCTAAATGCATATCTTGTCCATTCAGTTGTAAATTTTTATGAATTAATTAGATTTTCATGGGATATTTTTTAAAAATACCTCTCTGTGTGTTCGTGGGTCAAGGCTTTGAAAACTGCGTGTGGAAATCCCTACATGTGAGTTTCCAAAGGGAAAGGTGCATGTATATGCGACTGTATTTTAAGAAATATGTGCACGTGCAAAGAAAAATGAAAAAAATTAATTATAATGGATGAACTCTCGCAATCTGCAGGATGTTAATAATTTGGAGAGAGAGGGAGAACAATGATGCTGAAAATGAGGTTTTGAATGATCCTGAATCATTGGATGCATTAAGAAACTATGGACTTGACAATTTTTTATGATGCCAAATATGAAAACACTAACTTAGTTAATAGAATTACTAGGACCTAGAGAAGGAATTTTTTTTTATTTATCAGATGCCCTTATATATTGAGTTAGAGTATATCTATTTCATTACAGGACTTTCTCGAACAGGGGAAGCAATTGATGTGAGAGGGAGAGACTGTGGAGGCCTTAATGTTTCATAATACATAGGTATATACTATACACGAGAGGTAGACAAGATTGGATCATAGATTCCAATAAAAAATTTCACAAGGTTACCGATCAAAATCACCCTCTTTCTTATTCTCAGACTAGCAAGTACATCCTCACTACACAAAGCCTCTCAACTTGCCATGTTCTTGTAAGTAAAATGCATACAATTGATGGACTTTGATTGGTGTACAACGCTCTTGGTCAGCATGAAAAAGAAATTGACATCAGTGAGATAGGGTAAGATTAATAATTTTGGCTATGGAAGCATACTTTGCTCATTTTTCTTTGAGCGAGTCCCAACACTTTGACCTAGAGTGTCTATAGCCATTAGCAATCCTAGAGATCCTAGGATGGCTATATGGGCACACTTGGTCAAGTGACTTGGAAGAGGCAAAGTCATTCGAGCATCTTTTGACGATGATTTCTTCCATTGGTGGGAGCAACAATTCGTAGCCATAGATGATTACCCATTGTTGGCTCTTTTGGGGTTGACCCAGGTTTGGCTTGTACTTCGCACCAACAAAACCCTCAAACACCGACCCTTTCGGCAACGATCTACAAGAAGATAGTAGTCTTGCCTAAGGTGGATATTGGTGGTTGCAAAACAAGGTTTTGCAGCACTGAGGGACTGAGTGAGGTGTATTTTACTTCACTTTTATTTATCTTACTTAGTCTTGAGGCATAAATATCACTACTACATTGTATAACATAAATACTTACTTTGCCAAATTTATTTTAGCATAATCATATCACAGAAAAATATAACTATACTATCATAACATTTACTAGAAATTAGTACTTCTCATCTGCAAATAGAAATAAAAAATAAAAATAGACATTAATACAAAACATTTCCCAAAACGTCTTCTTCTTTATTAAGACCAATGTTTTCAATACATTCAGCTTCTCGACCTACACACATAGCTACAAGTGGTCTAGGCACTAAGCTGAAAAATCATCCAAATTATATGCACACTCAGCTATGGAGCCTTTCCTTAAGACCCAAAATAAAGAACAAAAGACTCAATGACTCGCTCTCATCAATATCTCCCTTTCTCTTCCTTGATGATAATGTTTCTTCAACAAAGAATTACATTTCTTTATATACATTATATAGCTACAAAACCATGGTCCACATACCATGGGCTCGACAAATTTTTTTAATAAAACCCCAATACCCGTTACAAAGCGAGGGGCTTCGACCCACCGCGAAGCCCCTAGAACACCACGCAGTAATTACAACTTCATGGTACCGCACACTCTGTGAGTCAACATGCGGAGTCTTTAAACAAAATTATACCAATTTGGGTTGTTCCCAATAGCCATATGTAGACATATATTACCGAGAAGACCCAAATATAGTACTTCGGGAGGGAACTGCATGGGGCGACATTGGTAATTTTTTTAATTTTATCTTATTTATTTTTTTGGATTTTTAAATATGATCTTAATAATTTAGAAATATTTTTTTGTGAAAGAGAAATATTACAAGATTAAATTATCATGATGTGGATGTTGGACCAGTGAGATTTGACGGTGTATCGAGGCACATGCATCATGGTAGAGATGCTGAGAGAGAGACAATAGAGTTCTGAGAGAGTCCTACATGCAATTTAGAGAAACTTGAAGCATTTGAATCACCAAGTTCCCATGACAACAACATAGGATCTCCTTGAGGCCATGAAGAGACGAGTGGTAGGAGCACCACGAGAGTGGGTGCGACTACTCTGATGAGTGATGAATGCCATTGTATTTTTCTGAGATGCTCATAGAGGGAAGAGCTCACAAAATTACATTAGATGAGTGATATTTTTTAGATATGGACATGATTAGGCTTAAGCCCTAATTTTGTAGGACATTTTTCCACATTTTGTAAAAGTTTTGACATATTATTCCTATCTATATACAAATATTTTGGGATGGTTTGATCATATATACAAATGATTTTATGGTATTTATATTATTAATGTGATGAATGATTAATGTGCCAATCTAGTGCTTGATTAGCTACAGAATCAACAGCTAAATTTTCTGATTGTGGAGTATGAATGAAAGTAATAAAATTAAATGATATTTGTAATAATCTCACTCTAATAACTTGGCAATGTAATAAATGATCCCTCGCACGATAAATGTCACTCAATTGAGACACAACCATCTTTGAATCCAAATAAAATACTAATGATTTAATACCAAGAGATATTGCCTCAGATAATAAATTAATGTTAACACTGTATTCAACCATATTTTTGGAAGAAGGAGCATTACATATGCCTCTTGCGACTGAAAACTGACCAGATGGATAATATATCACCCAAGCCACAGAAGCTAAGTTCTGAGTATGTCTACTAGCACCATCAGTGAATCCTAAATACACCAGATCACCCATCGAAACCCGCCAAAAAATATAAAAAATACCATCATTGCCACGAGACCTATAGACAAAAACAAAAACTATGTACAATACTTACAAAACAAAACAAATTCTAGGCAACAACTTATGTATAATAATTCTTAAGATAAAGAGCACTTCTGGCCTCCGAAAACACATTTCACTACAAGGAAAAGACCCTCTAGTGGATGTTTTTGAGGAACCCCTTATAAAAATACCCCATACATCCATTTCTCGTGGAGGTTACTAGAGGAGGTTGATGGGCGGAGGGTGTTGCGGATGTTTTCCGCTCGATGTGCTTATCATCCAACATCACGCCAGTGCTCATTACAAGTGAAAGCACAAATGCACAAAAAATATTGGCACACAAGACACCGTGCACTCTGTACACACCCTCCTGGTGCATCATATTAATGAAGAGCATCGGTGCTTCACAACTCTTCCACGCCCGTTCATCATAAAACACCGTGCCAAAACCGAAACCGCATGGTTCCGTATTAAGAATTTGCACCGGTGCATCATAAAACAATGCGCCAAAATAGAAACTGACCAGTGTGTTCGTAAGAAACAACACCGGTGCACCTATAAACTACGCACACCGGAAAAGGGTTAAATAAAAAAATTACGGCAAAAAAACCGAATTTTTCACTTTTTTCAGTGCTCCAGAACTCTCAATTACCGATGCGCTCTACAAGAGAAAGAACCGATGCACACAAAACATTGGCACACCGAACACCTTGCACTCCGTACACACCCAACCGGTGCGTCCTATTACTGTAACGCACTGATGCTTCATGTAATATTCCAAAATGGAAATAGCAGAAATACAAGACATAATAATGTAAAACACAGAAACTATGAACATGTAATAAGAAGAATCAATATGAAACCATCATTTTATTAATATATTAGCAGCAATATACAAAAATATCTTGAGGGTCAAGCCACTCAAGCAATAAGAACAAGCCTCCAATGATCAAAACAATAAGCACATGAGTTGCTGTTATTGTATAGAATGACAGAAAGTAGTGACAACACTGTCTATATCAGTGTAGCTACTACTGTAGATATACATATATGTAATATGGTTGATAGATACAAAATAAATGCCCATAAAAGAAGATGTGGGCTCTAATACATGATTTCTAGCCAACCTAGAAAAGATTGCTAGAAATACAACCAAAAATATACAATGTGACAATAACCCTAGGGTTATTATGTCACTGCAAAATGGAACTGAATAGAATGAGGCTATGGCAGATCTAAAATGATGATGTCCTCCTCCAATGGTATTTCTCAATAGAAGGTTGATCCCTCCATTCAGAAATAGACCCTCCTGATGAGCTCTATGAACCCTCCCAGCAGCTGCCTCTAAAAATAACACAGTTCTGGTTTGTAACTATGCTGTGAGGGATGGTATATGGTTGGCATGATGCCAAAATGGCAAAAATATTCCTAGGAGCCCTCCTTTCTGATCCTTCAATGGATAGGCTACCTCTCCACTAAAAAACAAGCCCATAATTGGCTTTATGTGATCCTCCTTTGCTGCACCCTGCAACACAACCAAACTCTAAACATAAACTGTGTTGTAGCTGAAGGAGGTAGCTTGGCCAAAATTCTAGAATGAGAAAATGCAACCCAAAGAACCTCTCCTTCCCTGAGGATGAGGTAGGGATTCCCGATCAGGAACACCCTTGTGCTAAACAACACAACAACCTTACTAAATAACAAAAGGATGCAAAGTCTAAACAGACCAATATCAAATGATAATCTCAAAAATGAATACCAATGGAGGCCATCCCCTCCATATATAGTATGTGAGCCTTCTCACATTCGGTGCCATCCATACTTGCCACTAAGCTCATGCAATTTGTGTTGGAAATGTTTTCATTGATGGCAAAGGAGGTAGCAGATGCAGAGACAGGAACAGTTACAAGGATACAAAGATAGACAATGGAGGCAGTAAAGAGGAAATGAATATAAAGGAGAAAGGCAGAGGAAGAAAATACGGAGACAGAGCCGTTATCACAGCAGCAGAGGCAGAGGCAGAGTGACAGAAGCGGTAGAGGCAGAGCCACAACTGTTATTGTAGAGAAACCGTTGTTATTCCAAGAATATATATATATATATATATTTCGAGAATATTTTATACAGCTGGGCGTTACACATAATATAAATTAATTTTCGGACTTTATATTCAAATACTCTGTATTTAGTTGAAGAACTCGACTTCTGGTCGATGTGGTGTTTTAAATTGTACATACCTAGATTGTAATGAGCTCTATGAACCAGTGTGAATAGGCTCTGTGGGGATGAGTACTGTACACATAGCCACAAAGGTTATGAATGGTGGAACTCTGCGTCATATTATAACAGAACCATAGTCGATATATATATATATATAATTGAATGGAGGCGGAACCATAGTTGTAACAAAGAATATACTCTCTTTAAGGAAATGTGATGAAAAGTTATATATATATATATATATATATATATATATATATATATATATATATAATTGAAATCGTGGAGGACCGAAACCTAGAGCATAGGGAGAAGTGGAACCAAGAGTTGAATGAACAGTAACGACAGTCTAAAGTGAACGGTGGTATTCATCGCACCACTATTATACGGAAGGCGATATTCCCGAATTGGCAGCAATTCCATTGATTGATCGACGCGTGTCCCTGGATGAACAGTAAAACCACCGTTTAACGTGCGCCTTCGCGCATTAACTTTCGTACCGGGACGCGGAGCGAAATTGACACGAGTCGTTGATCTGGAAGAGGGCCATCAGACGGTGATCGTGTGTCGGACTTGCCTGGAGTTTAACCAAGGTGTGCGGAGGATAGCCTGAGTACGGAGCGCCATCGTGCATTATTGTTTGCGCATGTTGATCGAGCGATATACGTTGGATCGGGCAACGTAATACCAACTGTCGGAAGGGCGCGTGGGTTAACAAAGGTACGGTGTGCACTCGATTGGTCCTTTGGTTGTATTGTGGGCCCAGGGCAGAGTCATATATAATGAATTTTGTTTATTAATGTTATTCGACGTATTGTAATCTTAGTATAAGGCCCGGTGAGTTATATTAAAAAGAGTTTAACCAAGGTTAATCGTATTGGCGGCATAATATAAAGTTTGAAAGTTATATATATAAGCCGGGAGCCAAAATTAAGTTCGAAAATTGTAATGATCGAAATATGAATGAATTCATATGTATGATTTTATAGCCATGGCGGAATGTTGAATTAATATCTCAATTCTCTGAATTGAGACATTAAAAATGACCAGACTTATTTGTTTGAGTTTGCCAGCGTAGAATAAGTGCAGAGTGAGATTGCCGGGTTGGAATATGATTGGAAATGAAGCTTGGGATGCATTTACACACAGTTAAGTGAAATATTGAAAAGTACTGGGAATATGGTTGATTTATTAACACTTCATATTTAAGCATTGGAACTGCCAGTGTAGAACAAAGCAGAGATTGTGAGTGCTCAGACTTGGGAAATGATTGGGCATGAAACTTGAATGCAATTATGGAAGAGGAAAAAGAAGAGGAGAGCATGCAGAGATTAAATTTTGGTGAACAGGAATAGGTACAGGAATGAGTTGGACAGGTGAATAAGCACAAAAAACAGGGAATATGCAGATGACAGTGAACAAAGTGTATGCAGAACAGGTTCTTAACAACAACAGAAAAAGACAAATCTAGTAAAGCCAAAATCCAGAAAAGGAGCTGAGTGAAATTGAAATGTGTAATTAAAAATGTGAATGTAAATGTTGTAATTATTTTTATTGTTTTCGATGCAAAGGCAAGTATCCTAAGGAAAAGACAAAATCCCACTGTAGCATGGAAATTTGTACATATTGTAGTAATTCTAAAATTGAGTTGGAAAAAGGAATAAGAAGACAGAAGCCAAAGATTCATGACTGTTCACTCCAAATTCCTTGTGAAATACAAACAGTCATGTGAGAATTTCTATATATAATCAATTTGATAAGCTCAAGAAAAAAAGAGAGAGAAAATACAGAGAATGCAGAATATAGAAGAATAAAGAAGAGAAGATTAAGAGAAGAAGAGCAGATACAGAATAGAGCTGATATCTGGAGTAAATCAGCAAAAATTCAGTTTGATAAATTGAGGAAGTTGGAGCTTCCATATCAAGTTGCAGCTTGATAGCTGTCAGTTGTAGCTAACTAAGGTTGAAGCCTCCTGTAGGTTGGTGCCTGCAGAAAATTGAAGGGAGTTAGTGCTTCCTTGCAAGTTGTAGCTCGCAGAATTGAGGTTGGAGCCTCCTATAGGTTGGTGCCTGCAGAAAAACAGTGGTGAGAGGTAGTTGGAGCTTGCCTTTGCATCACAACAATAATAAGATGTGGTTTTCTCCCTTTATGGGTTTCCACTATATCTGGTGTCTCTATGCATGATATTTATGTATTGATCTGATATGTATCATCTGCTTAATACCTGATGCTCTCATACTAAGTCTACTGCTATAGTATACTAACACTTGCTGCTTACATTCTAAGATTACTCACACATTAAATTGGATATGAAATGAAGGTGTAAATAAGTTTAATAAAACTTTAAAAGATCAGGAATGTGTTAAACTGATTCAACCCCCCCCCCCCCCTTCTCAGTTTAACTAAAGGTTCAACAATTGGTATCAGAGCAAGTTCCTTTTGTATCAGTCTAACAACTGAAAGGAGATCCTAGGCCCTCAAGATGGCTAGTCAAGAAGGAAGCTCAACCAATAAAGCACCTTACTTCACTGGTGCTAATTATGCCTTCTGGAAAATCAGAATGAAAGCATATATAATGTCTTTAGGATTAGAAGTTTGGGATGCTGTGGAATTTGGATATGTCACAAAGTCAACTGATTCAGAGAAAGAAGCTAAACAAAGCTTTGTAGCTAATGAAAAAGCAATGAATGCAATCTTAAATGGACTATGTGAAGCTTATTTTATCAAAATAATGCACAGTAAGACTGCCAAAGATATGTGGGACACTCTAGAGAATATCCATGAGGGAAATAAAAAGGTAAAGACTGCCAAACTTCAAGTATATAGAGCCCAATTTGAAAATTTTAAAATGAATGATGATGAAGATATTGGCAGCTTATTCTTAAAAGTTGCAGAAATTGTTAAGAATATGAAAGCTCTTGGAGAAACCATGCCAGAAAGTATAATTGTGCAAAAGATTCTAAGATCACTTCCATCTAGATTTAATCCCAAGGTGTCTGCAATAGAAGAAACGGCTGATTGGGAGATCTTGACCATGAACCAGCTACTTGGAAATCTAACAGCATATGAAATGAGGCTCCCATAGAAGAAGCCAAGTACGAGGGAGGCAGCTTTTAAAATAGAAAAGAAGAAAGAAGAAAAGGAAGACATATGCTCTTGCTCTGATGAAGAAGAGGCTAAATTTGTCAAGAAACTAGATAAAGGCTCAGGTAGATACAAAGGTAAACTACCCTTCAAATGATTTAACTGTGGAAGAGTTGGACATTATGCTGCTAAGTGTCCTCACAAGAAAGTAAGGAATCAGGCTCAAGAATCAGAGAAAAATACATCAAAGAACTGGCAGAAAGGAAATAGATTCAACAGAAAATACTTCTATGCTCAACAAAACAGCAGTACATCTGAAGACTCAAATGAATCCTTAGGAGAAGAAGGAACCTCTGAATTTTTACTGATGGCCATAGAAGAACTTGAAGGACACTTGTTAGAAGATGAAGAAGAAGGTGAAGTTGACCTTGAAGGGGAGCTAAGAAGTGCCCTGGAGGAGATTGACAGACTCAAACTAAAATGCAGAAAAAAAAAAGAGATTCTCCTCAAATATGTGAAAGAAGAACAAAATTCAGAAGTCCTCATGCAGCTGAAGGTAAAGCTTGAAGAAGCCAAGAAGATAGAAGACATGTTACTTCAGAAAATCAAGGATAAAACTCGAGAACAAGAGAAGCTAGAAGAAGAAGTTGTATGTCTAAGGAAGAAATTAGAAATTTCTCAAAATAACGTGTATATAAAATCTTCTCAAACAACAAGCTCTAGTAAGTTGGATGAAATTTTGGATGCTCAAAGATATCCCTTGATAAAAAATGGAATAGGCTATGAAGGAGAATCAAGTAAAAGCAAAGAAAAGGAAAACAGAAAAATTATTTTTTTAAAATCAAAGAAGGATGAAGCACCTCAAATAATTCCTACAAAAGAAGAAGCCTGTAAGGAGGGAGACAGAACCCAGAAGAATCCCCGAATAACAAAGAATGAAACAAATACTCAGTCAACAGAAAAAGGTTCATATGCTCCTGAGTTTGTCAAATTTGCAAGCGATCAAAGGAGATTCTTCCCTCCTATGAAGAATGCCACCTGCTATGTCTGCCACAAGCTGGGACACATTACTGCATATTGTCATGCAAGGAGGAGTAATTCAAACCAGCTAAAGATGCAAACAGTAAAGAGACTGTCTCAAATAAACAACTGGAGAAGACAACCTCACATCAGGTATGCAAGTTGCTTCTATGGTTACTATTTTTATTGTAAAGAATTTGGCCATAAAATCATTGAGTGTAGAAAGTATGGACAAAGATTGATTTTCCAACACTTCAAGGAGATTTATGAATCAAAGAAATTTGTTTCATACTCACAATTCTGCAAAAACTATGATCAAATGCTTTATGTGCAATCAAGCTGGACATATACCTTCCAAATGTCCTCTAAAAGGATGCAATTCATCACCTCACAAAAGATATCAAATAGAAGGATGCCTCCAGTGGAAAAAGAAGGAGAATAAGTGTGACCTGGCTCTAACTGATCAAGATCTGAAAAGCCAGTGGTATTTGGACAGTGGTTGCTCTAAGCACATGACTGGAGACAGAAGCAAGTTTATAACTCTTGATGAAAAGAAATCTGGCAATGTTAATTTTGGAAATGATAAATCAGGTAAGATCAAGGGAAAAGGCTCAGTCAACATAGACAATGGCAGAGGAAAGGCCCAAGATGTACTATTTGTAGATGGGATGAAAGCAAATTTACTGAGTGTCAATCAAATGTGTGACAAAGGTTGTGAATTTTTGAAGTCAGATCAAGCACAACAGGAAATACTCTGCTCAAAGGTGTTCGAACAGAGAGTAATGTGTACATAGTGAAAGAGGAGGATGAAGCCTGCCATCTTAGCAAACTTGAGGAGTCATGGTTATGGCATAGGAGATTGGAACATCTCAACTTCGACCATATCATCAGACTGAGCAAGAAGAAAGCTGTCAGAAATATGCCAGAAATAAGAAGACCTTCAAATACCATATGCAAATATTGTCAATTGGGGAAACAGACTCGCACATCCTTTATATCTAAAGATGAGCTATCAACAAGAAGACCACTTCAGCTTGTGCACATGGACCTATGTGGACCTGCTAGAACTAAGACTCCAAGTGGAGAATCCTACTTCATGATGATAATAGATGATTTCTCCAGAATGACATGGGTTGCTTTTCTCAAGAACAAATCAGAAGCACTGGAAAAATTTAAGATATTCAAAGCATTAGCTGAAAATCAAACTGGATGCAAACTTAAATGTATCAGATCAGACAGAGGAGGTGAATTCACAGATTATGACTTTGCAGACCTATGTAATGAACATGGGATAAAGCAACAATTTACCATTGCAGGGACACCTCAGCAGAATGGAGTAGCAGAGAGAAAAAATAGGTCTGTACAACAAATGGCTAGAGCTATGATGCAAGAGAGCAACATTACTCAAACCTTTTGGGCAGAAGTTGTACACACAGTAGTACATATTCTAAAAAAAGCTCATTTAAGAACTAATAGTGATAAGACTCCTTATGAACTATGGCATGGTAAACCAGCATCAATCAAGCACTTTAGAGTTTTTGGCAGCAAGTGCTACATAAAAAATAATGATGAAAATCTGGGGAATTTTGATGCAAGAGAAGATGAAGGAATATTCTTAGGATATGCATCCAAGAGTAAAGGATATAGATGCTACAACAAGACTCTTCGAAAAATTGTAGAAATTATTGATGTAAGATTTGATGAAGAAATCCCAAACAAGACAAGAGATATAGACTGCAGCAGCTATTCAGAAAATCATGAAGAAGAGGACCAAGATGATGATGAAACAAGCAAGACATCAGATGATACTGAACTGAACTCGAAAACCCCCTCGAGATACACTCAAAAGAACCATCCAGAAGATCAAATCATTGGAGACAAGAGGGTAGGAGTGCAGACAAGAAGGCAGCTAACTGAACAGACAGAAGAGGTATACATAGCCATGTTGTCACAAAGAGAGCCAAAGAAATTTGAAGAAGCCAGCAAGGACAATTCTTGGGTGAATGCAATGAATGAAGAATTGGACCAAATTGAGAAGAAAAATACCTGGGAACTAGTTCCTAGACCTATTGAGAAGAATGTCATAGGCTCAAAATGGGTATTCAAAAATAAAATGAATGAGGAAGGACAAGTAATCAGGAATAAAGCCAGACTTGTCTGCAAAGGATACTCACAAATTGAAGGACTTGATTATGATGAAACATTTTCCCCTGTAACCATAATGGAAGCTATCAGAATGTTCCTGGCATTTGCATGCTATCAAAACTTCAAAGTATATCAAATGGATGTAAAATCTGCATTTCTAAATGGAGACTTAGAAGAAGAAGTCTACATGGAACAACTAGAAGGCTTCTCATTGACAGACAAAGAAGACTATGTGTGCAGACTGAAGAAGGCCTTATATGGACTGAAACAGGCTCCCCATGCTTGGTATTCAAGACTAGATAAATATTTTCAAAAACAAGGCTTTAAGAGAGGTGGAGTAGACATCAATCTATACATAAAAGCCCATGAAAATGAACTCTTGATTGTTGTAGTATATGTTGATGACATCATGTTTGGAAGCAATAGAGAAGAACTAGCAAGAGGGTTTGCTGATGAGATGAAAACAGAGTTTAAAATGTCCATGATTGGAGAACTCAGTTTCTACTTGGGACTGCAAATTCAGCAAAAGAACACAAGTACATTCATCTCACAAGAAAAATACTTAAAAGAAATGCCGAAAAAGTTAAAATGGAGGACTGCAAACCTGTGTCAACTCCCATGACCACAGGTTGCAAGCTATGTATTGATGATGGGTCCACTGATATAGATCAAAACCTCTACCGATCCATGATTGGAAGTCTATTGTATCTGACTGCATCAAGACCAAACATCATGCTAGCAGTAGGACTAGTGGCTAGATATCAAGCAGCACCTAAACAAAATCACCTTCTTGCAGTCAAAAGAATATTAGGATATCTACAAGGAACAATACAGTATGGAATTTGGTATCCTAAAAGCAAAAACTTCACTTTATCAGCATACACAGATGCAGATTGGGCCAGCTGTGTGGATGACAGGAAGAGTACAAGTGGAGGTGCATTCTATCTAGGAGAAATTCTGGTGGCATGGTTAAGCAAGAAACAAACATCCATCTCTCTGTCTACAACTGAAGCAGAATATATAGCAGCAGCAGCATGTTGTACACAAGTCATGTGGATGAAAAAAACTCTTCAAGACATGAAGGTAAGCATTGATGAACCTATTTCAATCAAATGTGATAATACAAGTGCTATAAGTATATCTAAAATCCTGTGCTTCACTCAAAAACCAAACATATTCCAATCAAGTATAATTTTCTCTGAGAACAAGTAGCTCAAAAGATAGTCAAACTGGAGTATGTACCAACAAAAGAATAGACAGCAAATATATTTACCAAACCACTTGCTAAAGAGCCATTTGAATATTTAAGAGACAGATTAGGGGTAGTATCTGTAGATGCTACTCTCTAATATAAAGAGAAAGCACAATTTCAGGGGGAGAACAGAAATGAAAAATATCATTTTAGGGGGAGAACAACCAGCAAGGAAAGCATGAATCAGGTCCTCGGGATCAAAGGATTAAGGCAAAAGAACACCAAGTTATTATCCTAGAGTTATCTGCATTATTCAAGCATGAAAAGGTCAATTACAAAGCAAAAGGATCAGTATCATGTTCTGAAACATTATATTAAGAATCTGAATCGTGATTATCTTTTGAAGCCTCTCAGCATTTTAGTTGTTGAATCCAATCATACATCTCTAACTAGATAAAGCTGATACAATGTATTCTATGAAGTATCATTATTCTCACTTTTAGCTCTATACAAGTGAAAGAAGACTATGCGTTTGAACTGTATCAATTTACAGTGTATATTCAAATTTGATAATCCTCAAAGTGTTCTCTCAACAAGTCTTATACATCACTCTGAAGCAGCATGGTACAAAGTCAGCAGAAGAGGGCCTAAACATAACTCAGAGAGAGGAAATGCAAAAAGCAACCCTTTGACATTGATGTCAAAGGGGGAGGAAGAGCAAACAACAGGAGGAAGAGCAGGCAAATAGAGAAAATGTATTGCCATAAATTCCAAAGGGGGAGACTGTTGGAAATGTTGTCATTGATGGCAAAGGAGGTAGTAGATTCAGAGACAGGAACAGTTACAAGGAGACAAAGACAGAAAATGGAGGTAGCAAAGAGAAAATGAATATAAAGGAGAAAGGCAGAGGAAGCAAATACGGAGACAGAGCCGTTATCACAGCAGTAGAGGCAGAGGCAGAGTGACAGAAGCAGCAGAGGTAGAGCCACAACGGTTATTGTAGAGAAACCGTTGTTATTCCAAGAATATGTATATATATATAAATTCTGAGAATCTTTCATACAGTCGGGCGTCACACATAATATAAATTAATTTTCAGACTTTATATTCAAATGCTCTGTATTTAGTTTAAGAACTTGACTTCTGGTCGATGTGGTGTTTTAAATTGTACATACCTAGATTATAATGATCTCTATGAACCAGCGTGAATAGGCTCTGTGGGGATGAGAACTGTACACATAGCCACAAGGGTTATGAATGGTGGAACTCTGTGTCAGAGTATAACGGAACCATAGTTGAAAAATATATATATATAATTGAATGGAGCGGAACCATAGTTGTAACAAAGAATATATATATTTGAAATGTGATGAAAAGTTATACATATATATATATATATATAAGTTTTATTGATGCTTCAAACCAGTTACAACTTTAAGTCCAATTTTTCAGTTCAACAATCATCTTCACTTCTCAATGTAGTTATTCTATCACAAACAGAGGTTCAAGAGCCTTTGAACACTATTTACAGGTATAAAATTCGAGCACAAGTATATTTCAAAGTTCTGCGACCAACATTGTTTCATCTCCTACAAAAGTATTTATAGAAGATATGAGGAGGTGGGAAAGGATAAAAGATCTCCCATGGTTCAATTAATACAGATTTAATACTTCTCGGCCTTTGAGGGGCTCAATGGAGGAGTTTACAGATTTTTGTCTGTATTAATTGTTTTACATTTAAGAGTTAAGCCCGGTGGGAGATTTTGTTGACTTTTAAGGCTCTGTTTCATGTTGTAATAACTCTTCTTATATCTTGCATTAAGTTCCTTTGGAAAAATTAACTATTTAGCTTCTTTGAGGCAGATATTTGATTTTCTAATGATAACTTGGCCTCTGTTGAATGCTTTGAGGCTATAGGTGTCATTAGGGTAGCCGAGAGGAATAAATTGGCCTCTGTTGCGGTGGTGGAGGCCCTTTCTGACTGATAAATCTTTGATTTTCCTTTAATTGTGTTTTAATTCGGAGGATTAGACTTCTGATTTTTTATCTTAGCCGTAATCCTCCCAAGCTATGTAATTAATCTTCAATTCTTCATTTCTGGTTCATCTAGGTCTTCACACTGATACTCTTTTGTTTTGATTTAATTTACTGTGTCTTGTTGATGTGCAGGTTCTGCAAAAGGTCCATATGGCATCAATGCCCATGAAGCATCGACGAAACGTGGCATGGAACCCTCTGTAGTAATTTCCCTTTGATAAACGAAAGTCTAGAGGATCGTCACCCTCGGCTTTCATTTCATTTTAGAATAATGGGAAAAACCTTTGAAACCTACAAAAAATGACAAAAGTTAATAAATCCTGTGTTTATGAGGTAAAACTGCTTAGGAGGCCGCGGATAGGAGCATGGTTGTCGAATGGTAACATCCAATGATGGAAATCATGCGTAGAAGTCAAACGAGAGCGGTTGATGAAATGGTGCAGAGGATTAAGTCTGAACCATAGATCTGATTTGATCGAAGGTCGAAACAAATCAGGACAATAATAATGTGAAGGGGTCACATATACTATGTTATGGCGGAAAATGAGGAAAAATACAAAGGAAAAGGGGTTAAATCCTTTTGACGGAGGAAATGTTTTGAAAATGGAAATTGGGGTTTCGGGATGATCGTGGGCCATCGGATGAAATCAGGCCATGAGATCAATGGTGGAGATCGCACGTTGAAAACCTTTTGTAGAGGTGGAGATGATAGTGTAATGGGAGATTAAATTTCAGTAGTTTATCTGCAGAGATCAATGGTGGTGAGAGAACGCCCTAGAACATAGTGTAAATGGGAAAGGCAGTTTTGGCTTGAAAAACCAGTGGTATCATGTAGCAAAATGGGAGAAAAATGGTTTTTCCTTTTTGAACGCGTTATGCGTCAGAGGGCGCCACGTGTCTTTTTAATACCGCATATATCACGTGATTTTCAGGAATTAACCTTCACGCTTAAATTTACGCGAAAACGCGTGTCAACCGTTAGATCTAGGGCCTCAGATCGAACGGCGGGGAGTGAGCGCGATACGGGATAGATGCGCAGGCAGAAGTGAGAAGGGAAGTTTCAATCCGAGCCGTTGGATCTAAGATGGACGGCCGAGATCAAATCTTGGGGAAGGTAGGGCCCACAAGAGGCAGGCCTGTCGGGTTTAATATGAGCCATTAGATGGAACAAATCAACGACCGAGATGTGATCTGGGGTATAAACGAAATAATACAAAGGTGGAGAATGGGTTAATAAGGGTTGTTGATCTGTAGAGATCAACAGCTGTGGGTTGGCCAAAAACATTATGAAGCGGGGATATGATTTTAAACCAAAGTTAGGAAACGCAATCTAGACCATCCGATCTGGACACGTGGATAGCCCAGATGTAATCGGAGCTATCGGCATTGGTGGGGCAAAGAACATGGAGGTGCTGAAGTGATTTATTGTGGGCCGTCGATCTACAAATCAGATCGACGGCGGAGAATGGATCGGGGAATGCCAATTGGGGGGGGGGGGGAAATAAAATACACCCAATAAAAACTTGCGATGCGATATCGCGCGGGCCGTTTGATCGGCTCAAGATCAACGACGGAGATTTCTTCAAATAATGAACTAGTGGAAACCCTTTATAACACATGAAAACCAAAAATTTAATAAGACACAAAGGTTTTAGCTTTGGGGACGGGTGATATATATGAAATGGCGCCCGGTTGCAGGGCCTATGGTTTATATGGAAAACAAAAAGGCTCGGGGCTTATACATAGAAAGGGCCAATCGGGATCGGGCCTTCGGGCTTTTCAATATACCCATTTGAATTTCTCCGATGCGATTAGCGCTTCAAGACTTTAACTCTTGGTCCCGGGTGTAGGTTTATATGGAGAGAGGCGGAAGGTGGGGGTTTATACAACGGGGCTCAATCGCATCGGAATTTTGGTGTGGGTCTTTCAATCTACCCATTTTCATTAAAAAACTTTGCTCTGACGAGTTTAGACCAAAACTTAGGAAAAGGTGGGTTTATGAATTTATAAAGGAAAATAATCATCGGGGATGTTTTATAAAAATGTTTAAGCGCCCGATTGTGGGGCTATTTGGTTATATGAACAAAAAAGGACCAGGGCTATGTAATAAGGGGCCAGTTGCATCGGAGGTCTAAATAAAGAAAAAATACTTGCGCACTATGTTTCGTTCCGATGCAACAAGCACTTTGGACCATCAGCGCTTGGTTCTAGCACTGGGGCATATGTGGGGAAGTGGTTAGGACTTAGCCAAAAGGGGCTTAAACCTGTAGTTAAAACTTATTTTTTATGAAATAATTTTTTATTGAATTGACATATTTTTTATAATATGTCAATTATTTAGATAGAAGAGGAGGGACAACAACAACAACAACAACAACAACAACAACAACAGGCAGAGCAGTATGACATGCTTCACTAGTGGAAGGCACGAGAGAGGGAGAGAGATTCATACCCTCGCCCTATTACAGAAGATACCTAGGGGATCCTAAGGCAGGTAGGCCTCCTCAAGTCTATGTGGAGGCTACTTTCCTAAAGGCCCATAGTGTTTTTTTTATACATCTTATCCGCAGGTGGAATGCCCACCAATAGTCTTTTCAGGTTGGTCCTGACTAGTGGTACACACCCACTGAGGAGGATATATATTTCATTACAGGGCTATCGAGGAGAGGGGTGGATTTTCCCTCATTCCTAGAGGTTCCAGCTGGTTGTGTAGTAGGGATTCAGTTAGTTTACTCCTAGAGATACATTGGAGCGGATGTACTGTCTCTTTCAGAGTTTCAAGTCCCTAGAGGTCATTTATGTATTGGTGCATTTGGTAGACAGGATGTGTAGTGCCTCTCACTTCTCATTTCGACTATTTCACACAACACCAGTGATGGGAAACACATTAGTTGCCCGATTATATATTATTTTGATTCTTTATTACAGGAGCCATGACTTGTCAGGTGGTCTGCCATATTTTTGCGGCATTTTTGTACGACCTTAGATAGATGTCGTGCTCATGCATAAGGGAGGGTCAACTTCCCTTTTGCTTCAGATATTTTTTGTTTATTTTTTGAGAGGTTTCCACAGATGAGGCCTACTTTTTTTTAGCAGCCTCGTAGGCCAATGTTGGATGCCTGGATGCACATGTGGGAGGAGATGATGCCCAAGAGGGGAGAGACTATGTTTCCAGCCAGGAAATCACATGATGCACTGGACTTACTAGCCATTGTTGACGAGTTGCATCCCTTAATTATGGTCCCTTATCCTTATGCTGGATTGGATTGATGAGGGTGTGCCAACATTCTTTTCACAGTTAAAGAGCTGACAGATGATAGAGTTAATATTACTATTTTATTTATATTTATTCTAACATGTTATTTAACTTGTTTTTATTAAATTATGTAATGAAATTTTCTAATTATTCTTGTGTACTTGTATATATTTTGCAAACATTGGCTCTTTTGATGGCGACGAGATGTCAGAACCACCACATGATCTAGGTGTGGATCCTGATGACGATCAGGACATGGCAGATGCCGAGGATCATGATCAAGCCGGTGAAGAGAGACATGCTCCTGCTGATGCGCCACTACCAAATTTTGCTAGGCGCAGTCGACCTGATACTAGATACAGGATGGATTTGGGCGACCAAATTAGTACATTGATTGTTGAGGCGGGCATCGGTCCTGCTCATTACATAGACATACAAGTCGATGATAGGCTATTATGGATGTGAAGAGGCATGTTGCGTGACATGTACAGCCTGATGCGGCATGTCGTAGGAGCTATGACAGTTTTTACACGACTAAGGAGGACTATTGCACATTATAGGCGTGGTCGAGCCGCAACATGTGATGGACAGTCCGTGAGCAACGACTCATTGTCTCATGATCATTCACCTCGCATCGCGCCTGATGAGCATGAGGCTCCACTAGCATCTAGCAGTCATCATGGAGATGAGGCTGGACCATCGGCCACGTCCAGTTAGCAGCCTGCAACATCCATCAGTACTAGTCATGATCATGAGCAGGTTGGACTATCGACCGTTAAGGATGCACCATTGACTGAGAAGGCATCCACTAGTAGTGTTATTGATGTTGTATTGCCACTAGCTGATCCATGACATTTATATTACAGTTGTATATTTTTAACATTATTAAGTTATATATATATATATATATATATATATGTATGTATGTATATGTATGTATATGTATATATAGATATATATATGTGTGTGTGTGTGTGTGTGTGTGTGTATACATATATATACATGCACACACACACACACACACACACACAAGGGGCTTAAACCTGCAGTTAAAACTTAATAGATCGGATGGTCTAGATTGCGTTTCCTGACTTTGGTTTAAAATCATATCCCCGCTTCATAATGTTTTTGGCCAACCCACAGCTGTTGATCTCTACAGATCAACAACCCTTATTAACCCATTCTCCACCTTTGTATTATTTCGTTTATACCCCAGATCACATCTCGGTCGTTGATTTGTTCCATCTAATGGCTCATATTAAACCCGACAGGCCTGCCTCCTGTGGGCCCTACCTTCCCCAAGATTTGATCTCGGCCGTCCATCTTAGATCCAACGACTTGGATTGAAACTTCCCTTCTCGCTTCTGCCTGCGCATCTATCCCGTATCGCGCTCACTCCCCACCGTCCGATCTGAGGCCCTAGATCTAACGGTTGACACGCGTTTTCGCGTAAATTTAAGCGTGAAGGTTAATTCCTGAAAATAACGTGATATATGCGGTATTAAAAAGACACGTGGCGCCCTCTGACGCATATCGCGTTCAAAAAGGAAAAACCATTTTTCTCCCATTTTGCTGCACGATACCACTGGTTTTTCAAGCCAAAACTGCCTTTCCCATTTACACTATGTTCTATGGCGTTCTCTCACCACCATTGATCTCTGTAGTTAAACTACTGAAATTTAATCTCCCATTACACTGTCATCTCCACCTCTACAAAAGGTTTTCAACGTGCGATCTCCACCATTGATCTCATGGCCTGATTTCATCCGATGGCCCACGATCATCCCGAAACCCCAATTTCCATTTTCAAAACATTTCCTCCGTCAAAAGGATTTAACCCCTTTTCCTTTGTATTTTTCCTCATTTTCCGCCATAACATAGTATATGTGGCCCCTTCACATTATTATTGTCCTGATTTGTTTCGACCTTTGATCAAATCAGATCTATGGTTCAGACTTAATCCTTTGCACCATTTCATCAACTGCTCTCATTTGACTTCTACGCATGATTTCCATCATTGGATGTTACCATCCGACGGCCATGCTCCTATCCATGGCCTCCTAAGAATTTTTACCTCATAAACACAGGATTTATTAACTTTTGTCATTTTGTGTAGGTTTCAAAGGTTTTTCCCATTATTCTAAAATGAAATGAAAGCCGAGGGTGACGATCCTCTAGACTTTCGTTTATCAAAGGGAAATTACTACAGAGGGTTCCATGCCACGTTTCTTCGATGCTTCATGGGCATTGATGCCATATGGACCTTTTGCGGAACCTGCACATCAACAAGACACAGTAAATTAAATCAAAACAAAAGAGTATCAGTGTGAAGACCTAGACGAACCAGAAATGAAGAATTGAAGATTAATTACATAACTTGGGAGGATTACGGCTAAGATAAAAAATCAGAAGTCTAATCCTCCGAATTAGAACACAATTAAAGGCAAATCAAAGATTTATCAGTTAGAAAGGGCCTCCACCACCGCAACAGAGGCCAATTTATTCCTCTCAGCTACCCCAATGACACCTATAGCCTCAAAGCATTCAACAGAGGCCAAGTTATCATCAAAAAATCAGATATCTGCCTCAAAGAAGCTGAATAGTTAATTTTTCCAAAGGAACTTAATGCAAGATATAAGAAGAGTTATTACAACATGAAACAGAGCCTTAAAAGTCAACAAAATCTCCCACCGGGCTTAACTCTTAAATGTAAAACAATTAATACAGACAAACATCTGTAAACTCCTCCATTGAGCCCCTCAAAGGCCGAGAAGTATTAAATCTGTATTAATTGAACCATGGGAGATCTTTTATCCTTTCCCACCTCCTCATATCTTCTATAAATACTTCTGTAGGAGATGAAACAATGTTGGTCGCAGAACTTTGAAATATACTTGTGCTCGAATTTTATACCTGTAAATAGTGTTCAAAGGATCTTGAAGCTCTGTTTGTGATAGAATAACTAGATTGAGAAGTGAAGATGATTTTTGAACTGAAACATTAGACTTAAAGTTGTAACTGGTTTGAAGCATCAATACCAGCTGATTTATGGGATCCTGGTCTATGTCAACGGTGATGTTTTTCTTATTGTAAATCATTATTTTATTTATGTTTTCACTTTTTCCATCTTCTCTGATAAACAAAAACAAGAATAGAGTTAGGATTTACTATATATCAGTACCCTTCTTTGACTGATAAGATTTATCTACATGTTTTCTTCCAATTTGTGTTGTTTAGGAATGATCTAATTCAGTTTTAAGAAGTTAGGAGTGCTGGCGTTCCCTCGTCTTATTGTCTAGGCTAATTTTTATTCATGAATGTTATTTTTAATTTATGTTGAGTAGAGATGAATTGAGGAAGTTATGGTGAGCCTTGTCCTTTAGTTTTATCCCCAAAAACTATCTGAAAGTTTCCCTAAGAGTGTGTTGAAAGTAGGCTAGGTTCAAAGTCCTTACCTAATCTTAGACTATTCTTCGTTATCATATGTGCTTCCCCTTGTGTTTAATATGTTTTCTATTGAAAGTGCATCAAAATATCGATAGTTTTGAAGTACTTACCAGATCTTAGATTACTTTTATGTCTTTCTTAAGTGTATGCTGAAAGCAGGATAGTTTCAAAGTATTTACCTGATCTTAGGCTGCTCTTTGTTCTTCATTTGTTTGATTCCCCTTCTTGTTTTATCATTTCATTCCATAAAATCAACTTTAAAGAGATCCTTAGACATAGATGACTTGCCCCATGGACCACTCTTGAACCTTGTTGTTTCAATTAAACCCTATTATGACTCCATAGCCCAATGGACTAAAAACCAACGTTATATCTATCTTTTTAACCAAAGCTTGTTCTGATTGCTTGCAACTTCACACCTTTGAAACTCTTTCCATTTTTGAACTTTCCACTCAAATAATAATCATGCTCAACCATCCAAAACAAAAAAAAAACCCTCGGACTTTATAACTAGCCTAATATCATTACCCAAAAGCTTAAAAAGATAAATCCATCTTTGCACTTATTGGAGAGCTCTCTCTCCGGATTTAGGAGGGCTAGATCCTAGAATCCCAAAGTGGTTGAAATAGTGTTATCTCTACAGTTGGACTTTGCCAATATTTCTAATTACAGGGAGTTAACATTTCTGGCGACTTCGCTGGGGACTGAGTCGAATTTTTCATCTTAGGTTCCCTTAACACTTCATAAAACTTTGTGAGTACAAGCATCCCTTTTCAAGCACTACCAACTAATGGTAATCATGGTAAAAAATTGTTTGAATCAGTGACAAACTAGGCAAACCCTAGGATTCTCATAATAACGTATCTAACCTTGAAAGATTAGCTAGCTTAGCCATAAGAGTAGACTGTTTTTGTCTCATAACCATAGCTAAGTTTTGAAACAGATTTAGGACACTCTTAACAACCAATAGGACTGAAAAATAACTCAGAAAACCCAAAAATATTTCATATTTGTATTCAATAAACATGGTGGTGGACCATAAAACCTTTTACCTCCAAAAGAGCTAAAAAATTCCACTTGGCGACTCCACAATCCGAAACAGACCTTAAGACTCCACTAGGAAGATCCATAATCTTTGTAACATTATTAAACTTAGTTAGAGGACTGTAGGATTAAATTTTGTGTAAAACAGACCAGTTAACCTCTTAAAGACTGTCATATCTGGTTAAACTTTTCTTGTTTAGTTCGGTCTAAAAAACACAGCATAGTGGCTCCTAGAAAGATTCATACTAGAGCCTATCCTGACCCAGACCCATCAGAGACAGTTGACAACCCTGAAAGAATCCTTAGGAAGTCTCCTAAGATTAAGATTTCAACTATTTTCAGATCACCCTTGAGAGCTAATTCAGTTCCTGAAAATCTTGTAGCTCTACAACAATCACAAGTTGACTTAAGAAATCCATTTAGAACTAGGTTGCTTGGTGATTTAGATCAGCTAGATTTTGAGTCTTCACTTTCATCTCCTGAAACAAGTGAACATCCTGGTAGTAGAGAAACAACACCACCTGATTCACATTTTCTTCACAATTTATGGGTCTCTCATCCAATATCAGCTCAGCAATCTATTCCTGGTTCATCCACATCTGTTCCCCATGCATCCACTATCCAAACCACTCCACTCCAGGCCACTTTCACCCCTATTAATCCACCTCTTGTAAATCCACCTCCACCTCCGACCATTGCAGCATGGTATGCTCCCTTAGTCCTTCCTGTACCATTGGTAAATCTTCCATAGGAGTCATCAATCCAAAATTCCACTATATGATGCTAGTAATGCTACAACTGCATCACAACATGTGGATAAAATGAATGACTACTTTGATAGAAATGAAATTGATGATGAATCTATCAAACTAAGACTATTTGTTGAGAGTTTGGGGGGAGAAGTAAGAAAATGGTTTAAAGGCTTAGCCCCCATAGTATTAATGATCTCCAAGCCTTCCATCAGAAATTATTAAACAAATTGGAAGTGAAGAATAATCCTCTCCAAATCCTCTCTGATTACAAGAACCTCCACAGAAACACTGGGGAAAGTGTACAAGCTTACTGCACTAGATTTAACAGTGTGTATAATTCACTTCCCCCAGATCTAAAACCTCCATAAGGCTCAGCTCTAAACAAGTTTCCTAAAGGGTTTAACCTCAAGATGGCTTATCAGTTGAGAGAGAGAGATCCTTTAACCCTTGAAGATATGCAAAAAGGGGCTCTTGCTGTGGAAGTTAACTTGATGGAGAAGAGAGGAAGAATGAAGAATGAGAATAAAGTGTCCTTTAGAGAGGAAACTACACCTTATACTTCCATCTCAAAGATGGAAAAAATGATCGAGGAGATTATGAAGAAGATGAGCATCCTTGGAGAACACAAGCAAGTCAAAACCAAACTACTCCTCAAAATAGAAACCAGAACCGGAATCAGAATGTTAGAAGAAATCAACCTCCAAACAGACCTAGGGAAGATGATCAACATATCACTCCTCCCTTTCATCAAAACTATGTGAGTGAGTTTGAAGAAATATATGAGAAAATAGAGGAAGATGATATCAATATGCTGGGAGTAGATAATGATGACTTTGAGATTCATTATGATAAAAAACAAGGTCTATATACACCTTATGATGACAAAAGAGATGAGGATGAAAGCTATTATCAATACATGGGGAATGTCATCATAGAATATCAAAGGGAATATGACCTTAGAAGTAAAACCAATCAACAAAATCCCAACACCAAAACCTTTGAAAAATCTTCACAAAATAGCATTGTAAGTAAACCGAAAATTGTAAAAGAAAAAGATAGAACAGTGGCTGGAAATTCTGATAAAGGTAAAGAGAAAGGCACTCAAAACAATCAAAAATAGAGTGCGGACCTTAGTAGTGTTAGCACCTCAGCTAATACTCCTATGAAAACAATTTTGTCAAATATAAATAGGACAAATCAGCAAGCTAATGTTGTTGACAAAGTGGCGGTTAATAAGGCTGAGACAAGAACTTAAAAGAATCAAATTCCTTTTAGCTTGGAGCAGGAAATTTCCAAAATTAAAATATCTATTCCCTTGACTGAGTTAGCTGCCCAGAATGTATATAGGTCTCAGATTTTGAAGGTTTTGAACATAGAAGAGAATAATGACACAGTCAATCTTAACGATGACCAACCAAAGCTCATTTTTGGTCCAAATATTGAAGGTAGATATCAAGAGGGACCTGTTCCTCCTTTTTATGTAAGTTTAAACATTCATGACAAAATTTTGCATAATGCTATGCATGATTCCAGGGCCTCTCATAATTTAATGCCCAAAGCCGTGATGGAGAGCCTGGGTCTAAAAGTCACGAGACCTTATAAATACATTTACTCCTTTGACTCAAGCAGAGTAAAATGTTTAGGATTAATCAAATATCTCTGCGTTAACTTAGCACAGATTCCAGCCAAATGTTTGGTTAGGGATATTGTTGTGGCTGATGTGCCCCCAAAGTATGGAATGTTTTTTTCAAGATCTTGGGGGGCTAAGTTACAAGGAACTATGTAGATTGATACGACATATGCGACTATCCCTGTGTTTAATCAGACAAGAAAACTTTACAGGGAGTCCCATATGCAGTACATGGTGACTAGTCAAGACAGACCTCAAAACTCTCCTCTATATTCTGTAAATACAAGCCTCGATTCTTTTATCCTGTTTAATGATGAAACATTCACTGAACAAGTCACTTTAACTGAATTAATGGCCAATAGAGAGGAAGAGGTAAGCACCACAGAAGTTTCAAAACAGTTTTCTTCATTTGAAAACTTTAGCAAACCCAACACAGGTCTTGAGTTACAAGTTATGCGTTCTTTGATTTTAAACCTGACAGTCAAGAAAGTAACCCTCAACACAATGAAAAATCAGAGGAATTGAAATAGGTTCAAAAAAGTGCTGATAAATGAGAACGATCCGAAAGCACCCTTGTTGACGAGGACAATAATCAAACGAAAGAACCTGAAACTAGTCCTCTATGGAGTATGTCATTTGACGGGTCGTGCACTAGAAGAAATGTTGGTGCAGGTGTCTGGATTCATAACACTGAAAACAACCACACGGAGAGCATTTCCTATAGATTAAACTTCCAGTGTTCGAATAACATAGCGGAATATGAATCCCTGCTTTTAGGCTTACATCTGTTGATAAAGTTAGGAGCCAAAAGAATTAAAGTGCAAGGGGATTTGGAACTAATCATTAGGCAGGTCAATGGGGAATACAACGCTAATCACCCTAGAATTAGGGCCTATAAAAATGATGTCGTGGACCTTTTGAAAACTTTTAAGGAATCCCAATTAATTTTCATCCCAAGAAAAAGAAATATCACGACCCACAGTTTTTCCTTTGCAGCTAGAACATGCTTAACACCATATGAAACCAAAGAATGCACAACTCAGATTAAATTTAGACCAGCCGTTCCTGATAATGAAAAATATTGGCAAGTGTTTGATGGAGGCAAACAAATAGAAGACTTCATGCAATTCAGAAATGAATTTGAACTACACAGTTCAGATTCAGATTATGAAACAGCTTGCAATAGTGAAGAAAATTTTCTTGGTTAAGAGGAACAGTCTCCTAAGGTTTCCAATATAAATCTACTGTCTAGAAAACTTAAAAACAAAATAGATATGAGTGTAGAGTCAGAAACGGAAGATTTAGAAACCCTGCAGTCTAAAGATCAGATTTTTCCCAAGGGCCTGGCCCCTTTAGAAGAGTTGTTTGATTTTAACGATGTGGCCAAAAAGCCAAAGCTGGAGCCTGTAGAGACTAAAGTGGAAGAGTGCAATATAGGCAGCGAACCAAAACCAATGATGATCAAACTGTCTAAAAATTTACCAGCTCACATTAAACTCAAATACATAGAGTTTTTTAAAGAGTTTTCTGATGTTTTTGCGTGGAGTTACGAAGATCTGAAATCCTATGACACTGAAATAATTCAACACAAAATTCCTCTCAAGGAAAACCAAAAACCATTCAAACAAAAGCTGTGCAGAATAAACCCTGTTCAGTTACCTTTGGTTGAGAAGGAAATCAAGAAAATGTATGAAGCTGGTATTATTGTCCCTATTAGATATTATGAGTGGGTGTCTAATCCGGTGTCAGTTAGGAAGAAAATAGGAGAGATCAGGCTTTGTATAGACTTTAGAGACTTAAAAAAAGCTTCGTTGAAATAAAAATACCCTTCACCTAAGATGGATCATATTTTACAAAGGGTGGTAGGGTCTAAAATAATTTCTTTGCTTGATGGCTACTCAGGGTATAATCAAATTTTAGTTCACCCTGATGATCAATTAAAGACAGCTTCTACTACACCATGGGGCACTTTCATGTATGTGAAAATGCCCTTTGGTCTAATGAATGTTGGTGCAACTTTCCAAAGAGCCATGGACATAGCATTCCCAGAAGAATTGGGCTACTTCATCATTATTTATCTTGATGATGTCACCATGTTTTCAAAGACAGATGAAGAGAACTTAGAACATTTGAGGAAAGTTTTCGAGAAATGTAGAAAGTTTGGGATATCTTTAAACCCCAATAAGACACTATTCGGTCTCCAAGAAGGTAAAATTCTTGGGCACATAATTTCGGAAGAAGGTATTAAGATAGCTCAAAAGAGGATTGAGGCCCTATTGCAAATCTCTCATCCTTGAAACATCAAGGAGTTACAATCTTTCATTGGAAAGATTAAATTTTTGAGAAGGTTCATACCCAACTTGGCTGAGCTCCTTAGGAACATTACAAACATGCTGAAGAAGGAGCAAGGGGTAAAATGGACCTTGGAAGCAAAGAAGTCCTTTGAGACAGTAAAACAAGCATTAACGAAAACACTAGTTCTAATAAGTCTTGATTTTTCAAAAGATTTTTATATTTTTTCATTTGCATCAGAACATACAATAGCTTCTATCCTTTTACAGAAAAATCCACGAGGAAAAGAGAAGCCTATTGCATTCTTTAGCAAGGCTTTGAGGGATGCTCCTCTCAAGTATAAAATTATGGAAAAGCAAGCTTTTTCTTTGGTTAAGGCTTTAAAATAATTTAGAGTATACATCTTTCATTCCCACGTCATGTCCTTTGTCCCAAATTCAGTTGTGAAAGACATTCTAACAAAGGACCCAGATGGTAAGAGAGGTAAGTGGATAGCTGTTATTCTTGAATATGATTTAGAGATAAATCCCACTAAACTCATTAAAGGCCAAGGTATAGCTAGATTAATGGCTAAATCAAATTTTCAAGTTCTTGATATTAATATGATTAATGCTTTAGATGATCAAGAAGAATCCTCAACTTTCATTTTTGAAGATCATTTTATAAATTCCTCTTAGTATTTTGATATTATTTATGTTTTGCTTAATTTGAATACACCTCCTGGTTTATCAAAAACAAAGGCAAGGTTTCTAAAGTTAAAAGTTGTAAACTATTGCATTATAGATAAAAGTCTTTATTGGAAAAATGCAAGTGGTATATTTCTTAAATGTTTACTTGAGTATGATGCAGAGAAGGTTAAGCACGAGTTCCATGAAGGGGAGTGTGCAGGCCATTTATACTGGAAAACAACAACCAACAAAATTCTGAGGGATGGTTACTATTGGCCTACTCTCTTTCTTGATGTTCACAAGATGATAATTGCCTGTCATAAATGTCAACTTTTTGAAGGCAAAATGAAGCTGCTACCCTTACCTCTACATCCAATCACTGTTGAAGCTCCATTTCAACAGTGGGGACTTGACTTCATAGGAGAAATTCATCCACCATCCTTTGCCCAGCATAGATGGATTCTCACTGCCACAAAATACTTCACCAAATGGATAGAAGCCATCCCTTGTAGGCAAGCCATTGATTCTTTCATTATAAAATTCATGGAGACTAATATTCTCTCTAGATTTGGTTTTCCTACCAAGATCATCATTGATAATGCAGCAGCATTTGGATCCAAGAAGATGGTTGAGTTCTATCACAAATATCATATAACATTGGGGAATTCCATGGCCTATTACCCTCAAGGTAATGGACTTGCAGAATCCTCAAACAAGAGTTTAGTGAACATAATCAAGAAATTTTTGGAGGATAACAAGAAGTCTTGGCACACAAAGCTTGTTCATGCACTTTGGGCTGACAGATTGACTTTGAAGAAATCTATTGGTATGTCACCCTACCAACTTGTGTATGGTATAGATGCAATTTTTCCAACCAGCCTTGGTGTACCGGTTATGAATTTGATTCAAGAGGTTCAGTCTGAAGAAAATGACATGATCAAAAGGATAAATCATACTATTCATCTTTAAAAAACCAAAGAGGAGGTTTATAACAAAGCATTGCACAAGCAGGACAACATTAAAAAGATTTTTGACAGAAGAAAAAAGGCCAGCAATTTTAATGTTGGTGACAAAGTTTTAAAGTGGGACTCAAGGAGGGAAGACAAGGGAAAGCATGAAAAATTTTACAACTTATGGCTTGGCCCTTACTTCATTCATTCAGCTGCTGGTAATAATGCCTTTTTCTTGCAAGAGTTGAATGGAGCAGAATTGTTTGGGAGTCTTGTCAATGGCAGGATGCTTAAGCATTACTTCTCTTGATCCATGTCATGTTCTGAAAGCCTTTTTATCTTTTTTCTCATTATAAATATTTCACCCATCATTGCATTCAAATTTAGAAAAACAAAAATACAAAAACAATAGAAAGAAAGAAAAGAGGGAAGGATTGTAAAAACAAGAAAGATATAGCCCCATGCCAAAAAAGAGAAACAAAGTCTGAAATTGTGCAAGCTTAAATGCTACTCCTGAAGAACACACTTCTAATTAGTCATACAGCCTAATCATGACTAGTTAGTTTTAAATTGACTACTGATAGGATAGTGAATTCGATTTTCCAAATAGTTTAATCTTGGCTTATCAGTAGGTAGATTAGGCTAGAAATTAAAGGTTCAAACAAGCTCAAAATCTAAACCTAAGTATCCAAACAAGAATGACTCCAATTTATTTTTAATTTTTGAGTCAAAACAGAGGTAAATCTCGTTCTAATTAGCTTAAAATATGAACTAGAAAACAAGGAAAAAACAACTCAAACAGAAGTAAAAACAAAGCTATAAAAAGATGAAGCAATTGCTTCTAATTTTCAGATCTTAAGCCTTCCATTTTGATCTAAATTTCTTTAAAATAATATCTATGTGAAGCTTTTTGTTTATGACATATATCAGCTACAAGTTAGACTATTCAATCCTGATTCGTGTGCTTTGAATTTCTGTTTTTGAAATTAGAGAATAAAAATCTGTTAGACTGTTTAATCCTAATAGATTGGTAGATTAGGTAGAGAAGCATATGGACTCAAATGTTTAATCTAAGTTCATGTAGAAATAAGGAGTAGAATTAGATTATTTTTATGCTTTCAAAATAATAAAATGTTGTGAAAAGAGTTTTCCAATCCAAGTGCACTTTAAAGAAGAAAAAATGTTAGATCAGTAGGATTGGGTAGGTAGAAAGCTTGTGTTGATGAAGATCCATTGTTTTTTATGGTTGCTAACATTTTTCAGAACAAAGAAGATCATCCAAGTAAAGAAAGACAGCCCAATGGATAAGGCACTGATCAGCCTCCCAGAGAATACAAGTCTAAAGTTCTTGATGCCTCAAAAAGGCACCGTACCTAAGTGGAGCCACTGTTAGCCACCTATAAAATTTGTTACATCAAAAGGTGGCTAAATCATTTTGGAGCCTTCAAGAAACAAGTTTTATTGCTAAAAATGTTATCTCTTGAAGACTCATAAAGAAATCATGCCCTTTGTTTAGAGCTTCACTGCTATTTCCATTTTAAACTCTGAAATTCTGCTGATTTCATAGAGAAAAGACTGCTGCAAAACACCATTTTTCCCTTCCTTTCACCTCAAAACTAACCTTCATTTTTTACCCCTTCATTTCCCATGGAATTCCTCTATTTTCCATTTTTCCCCATTTCCCCTTCATACAATCCATTTTACAAAGTTTAAAAATCACTTTAAAACTTTTCCGAAACCCCCAAATCCATTAAAAACTACGAAAAATTTCATAAAAAATAAGTTTTATAACTACAAGTTTAAGCCCCTTTGGGCTAAGTCCTAACCACTTCCCCATATATGCCCCAGTGCTAGAACCAAGCACTGATGGTCCCAAGCACTTGTCGCATCGGAACGAAACACAGTGCGCAAGTATTTTTGCTTTATTGAGACCTCTGATGCAATTGGCCCCTTATTACCGGTCCTTTATTGTTCATATAACCAAATATCCACGCAATCGGGTGCTTAAAAATTGTTATAAACCATCCTCGATGCTTATTTTCCTTTATAAATTCATAACCCACCTTTTCCTAAGTTTTTGTCTAAACTCGCCAGATCAAAGTTTTTTAATGAAAATGGGTAGATTGAAAGATCCGCACCAAATTTCCAATGCAATTGAGCCCCAATGTATAAACCCTCGCCTTCCACTTCTCTCCATATAAACCTATGCCCAGGACCAAGAGTTAAATTCCCGAAGTGCTAATCGTATCAAAGAAATTCAAATGGGTAGATTGAAAAGCCCGAAAGCCCGATCCCGATTGGCCCTTTCTATGTATAAGCCCCGGGCCTTTTTGTTTTCCATATAAACCACAGGCCCCGCAACCGGGCGCCATTTCATATATATCACCCACCCCCGAAGCCAAAACCTTTGTATCTTATTAAATTTTTGGTTTTCATGTGTTATAAAGGGTTTTCGCCAGTTCATTATTTGAAGAAATCTCCGTCGTTGATCTTGAGCTGATCAAATGGCCTGCGCGATATCACATCGCAAGTTTTTATCAAGTGTATTTTATTTCCCCCCCCCCGATTGGCATTCCCCGATCCATTCTCCGCCATCAATCTGATCTGTAGATCGACAACCCACAATAATTCGCTTCGGCACCTCCATGTTCTTTTCCCCGCCAATGCTGATAGCTCTGATTGCATCTGGGCCATCCACATGTCCAGATCGGACGGTCTAGATTGTGTTTCTCGACTTTGGTTTAAAATCATATCCCCGCTTCATAGTGTTCTTGGCCAATCCATAGCCGTTGATCTCTGCAGATCAATGGCCCTTATTAACCCATTCTCCACCTTTGTATTATTTCGTTTATACCCCAGATCACATCTTGGCCATTGATTTGTTCCATCTAACGACTCATATTAAACCCGACAGGCCTGCCTCCTGTGGGTCCTGCCTTCCTAAAGATTTGATCTCGGTCATCCATCTTAGATCCAACAGCTCGGATTGAAACCGCCCTTCTTGCTTCTACCCGCGCATCTATCTAGTATCGTGCTCACTCCCCACCGTTCGATCTTAGGCCCCAGATCTAACGGTTGATGGGTGTTTTCGCGTAAATTTAAGCATGATGGTTAAATCCTAAAAATCACGCGATATAGGTGGTATTCAAAAGACACGTGGTGGCCTCTGATGCATATCGCGTTCAGAAAGGAAAAACTGTTTTTCTCCCATTTTTCCGAGCGATACCACCAGTTTTTCAAGCCAAAACTTCCTTTCCCATTTACACTATGTTCTAGCGCGTTCTCTCCCTACCGTTGATCTCTGCAGATCAACGGATGAAATTTAATCTCCCATTACACTATTGCCTTCGCCTATACCAAAGGTTTTCAACGTGCGATCTCTGTCGTTGATCTCATGGCCTGATTTCATCCGACAGCCCACGATCATCCCGAAACCCCAATTTCCATTTTCAAAACATTTCCTCCACCAAAAGGATTTAACCCATTTTCCTTTGTATTTTTCCTCATTTTCTACCATAACATAGTATATGTGACCCCTTCACATTATTATTGTCCCGATTTGTTTCGACCGACAATCAATTCAGATCTATGGTTCGGACTTAATTCTCTGCACCATTTCATCAATCTCTCTCCTTTTGAATTCTACGCATGATTTCCATCATTGGATGTTGCCATAAGACGACCATGCTCTTAACCGTAGCCTCCTAAGCAGTTTTACCTCATAAACGCGGGATTTATTAACTTTTGTCGTTTTGTGCAGGTTTCAATGGTTTTTCCCATTATAATAAAGGAAATGAAAGCCAAGGGTGACGATCCTCCAGACTTTCTTTTATCAAAGGGAAATTACTACAGAGGGTTCCATGCCACGTTTTGTTGATTATTCATGAGAATTGATGCCAATGGACCTTTTGCAGAACCTGCACATCAACAAGACACAATAAATTAAATCCAAACAAAAGAGTATCAGTGTTGAAGACCCAGACGAACCAGAAATGAAAAACTGAAGATTAATTACACAATTTGGGAGGATTACAGCTAAGATCGAAAATCAGAAGCCTAATCCTTTGAATTAAAACACAATTAAAGGAAAATAAAAGATTTATCAGTTAGAAAAGGCCTCCACCGCCGCAACATAGGGCAATTGATTCCTCTCGGCTACCCCAATGATACCTGTAGCGTCAAAGCATTCAACAGAGGACGCGTTATCATCAGAAAATAAAATATTTGCCTCAAATTAGCCAAATAGTTAATTATACCAAAGGAACTTAATGCAAGATATCAAAAGAGTTATTACAACATGAAACAGAGCCTTAAAAGTCAACAGAAGCTCCCACCGAGCTTAACTCTTAAATGTAAAACAATTAATACAGACAAACATCTGTAAACTCCTCCATTGAGCCCCTCAAAGGCCAAGAAGTATTAGATTTGTATTAATTGAACCATGGGAGATCTTTTATCCTTTCCCACCTCCTCATATCTTCTATAAATACTTCTGTAGGAGATGAAACAATGTTGGTTGCAGAACTTTGAAATATACTTGTGCTCAATTTTTCTACCTGTAAATAGTGTTCAAAGGCTCTTGAAGCTCTGTTTGTGATAGAATAGCTAGATTGAGAAGTGAAGATGATTTCTGAACTGAAACATTGGACTTAAAGTTGTAACTGGTTTGAAGCATCAATACAAGCTGATTTATGGGATCCTAGTCTATGTCAACGATGATGTTTTTCTTATTGTAAATCGTTATTTTATTTTTGTTTTCACTTTTTCCATCTTCTCTGATAAAGAACAACAAGCATAGAGTTAGGATTTACTGTATATCAGTACCCTTCTCTGACTGATAAGCTTTATCTACATGTTTTCTTCCAATTTGTGTTGTTTAGGAATGATCTAATTCAGTTTCAAAAAGTTAGGAATGCTAGCATTCCCTCGTCCTACTGTTTAGGCTAATTGTTATTCTTGAATGTTATTTTCAGTTTATGTTGAGTAGAGATGAATTGAGGAAGTTATGGTGAGCCCTATCCTTTAGTTTTATCCCCAAAAACTATATGAAATTTTCCCTAAGAGTGTGTTGAAAGCAGGCTAGGTTCAATGTCCTTACCTAATCTTAGACTATTCTTCGTTATCATATGTGCTTCCCCTTGTGTTTAATATGTTTTCTAGTGAAAGTGCATCAAAAGCTAGCTAGTTTCGAATTACTTACCATATCTTAGATTACTTTTATGTCTTTCTTAAGTGTATGCTGAAAGCAAGATAGTTTCAAAGTATTTACCTGATCTTAGGCTTCTCTTTGTTCTTCATTTGTTTGATTCCCCTTCTTGTTGTATCATTTCATTCCATAAAATCAACTTTAAAGAGATCCTTAGACATAGATGACCTGCCCCATGGACCACTCTTAAACCTTGTTGTTTCAATTAAACCCTATTATGACTCCATAGCCCAATGGACTAAAAACCAGCGTTATATCTATCTTTTTAACCAAAGCTTGTTCTGATTTCTTGCAACTTCACACCTTTGAAACTCTTTCCATTTTAGAACTTTCCACTCAAATAATAATCATGCTCAACCATCCAAAACAAACAAAAACCCTCGGACTTCATAACTAGCCTAATATCATTACCCAAAAGCTTTAAAAGATAAATCCATCTTTGCACTTATTGGAGAGATCCCTCTCCGGATTCAGGAGGGCTAGATCCTAGAATCCCAAAGTGGTTGAAATAGTGTTCTCTCTACAGTTGGACTTTGCCAATATTGCTAATTACAGGGAGCTAACAATATTTATTAAATATTATATCGTGATTGTAATTGAAATTGAAATTTTAATTGTATGTAAAATTGTAAAATTGTATTTGTATTTGTAATTGTAATTTTAACTGTAACTATATGTAAAATATTTCATGTAAAATTTTAATTGTAATTGTAAAATTTAATTTATTGTGAAATGATATTAATTGTAATTGTATACATGACCAATTGTAAAATTGTAATCGTAATTCTAATTGTATGCAAAATTCTAAAATTGTAATTATATTTGTAACTGTAATTGTAATTTTAATTGTAATTGTATGTAAAATATTTATTAATGTAAAATTTTAATTGTAATTGTAAAATTTAATTTATTGTGAGATGATTGTAATTGTAATATTTAAATTTATTGTGAAATGATTGTAATTGTAATTTTAATTGTAATTGTATATATGGCAAATTGTAAAATTGTATTTGTATTTGTAATTGTAATTGTATGTATTTGTAAAATTATAATTGTAATTGTAAATGTAATTCTAATTATAATTCTAACTGTATGTAAAAGATTTGTAAAACTTTAATTGTATTACTGTGAAATGATTGTAATTGTAAAATTTTAATTGTAAATGTAATTTTCTGTAAAATTAAAATTCTAATTCTAATTCTAATTCTAATTGTATGTGAAATTGTAATTGTAATTGTAATTGTAATTATAATTGTAATTTTAATTTTAATTGTAATTGTATGTAAAATATTTGTAAAATTTTAATTGTATTAATGTGAAATGATTTTATTAAAATATTTAAATTTGTATTTTTGTAAATAATTGTAAAATAATAAATCTAGAATAATGTGAATTTTTGTAACATAATAAAGTTTAGAAAATAATGCAAATAAATTCATGTACTTTAGAATTATCATTATTTTATTATGATCTTACATACAAAAAAATGAACTTTATACAGTCCAGTGCGCTTATCATCATAACATGCACTGGTGTGTCTTAGTACAAAGACACACTAGTGTTTCAAAACTTTTCCACACCAGTGCATCATAAAACACAGTGCCAAAACATAAACCTCGATCTTACAAACCGTACCGGTGCGCCTATAAAAACCCGCACATCGGAACAGGGTTATTCTGTAAAGTGCATTGTTGGAGTAGCGAAGGGTTCGAATCGCAGGCAAGAATTTTTCTAAGGGAAGGATTCTCATTCCCTTAAGGACAACAAAGAAAGATGAATTGATATTGTTGATCGGGCTGGTAGGTCCCATGAAGGGAAATATTCTCCAGAATGTGTTTAAAAGTAACAGGGAGTATTGTCCGAGCTTTGGTTGGCTTACATAAACTTTTACTGGAAAAGTTGACGTCGCATAAAATCACATCTTCAACTTTCAATTGAACCTGAATGGCATCTCTAACTTGTCTAAGTTGTGGTCATGTGGATGAAGCCAGTAAAAATTATGCTTATATTATAAATGGAAATCCAGTGACCATTTCTATGGGAAGAAAAGCATAGATACCTGCAGCTACCATATTTCCACCTGCAAATCAGTTTCATGTTGGAAAAGCTAATGTAATAGCCATTTTGCAATGTATTTCCTCTGATCAACCCTATACTCATTTTCTATGGGAAACCATTGCCTCCACATGTAATAACTACATCGTCTAGTTGAAAATTGGTCTTCTTTTGCTAACAAATGCAGAATGAAGGACTTATTATCATTGCTCCCAGAACATTCAAGATTAGTTTCTCGTAAAACCGAGATTGTATAAATTTTGTTAAGATCAAGATAGAAATCACAATGGAGAAAAGAGGAAATTGGATGCCAAGATGGAGGAGGAACTTACAAATGAGCAAGAAGATCATGGGTCAGCAAGAAGATCATGGGGGACTTGTTCATGTTGTAGGTTATGGAAAGGTTAAAGTTTCTTTTTCTCAAAGAAGAAGAGGTGTAGTTTTGAAAATAAATGGCCCAAATATTTTGTAATATCCCAAAAGGGAGAATGCAGCAATACTGACACACAATATAAGAACTACAACAAAGTAAACAATGAATATATATACACATCAGAATGAAAACAAATAGCTAAGCCATTTTATTATATTGGAGGTGAAAAAGCAAGTACAACAGTGCTCAAAATATGAGACACTCAAGCCACAAGGGTGGCCTAGAATGACCCTGCAATGATTACCCAAGAGGGATTGCGTAATTGTTGAACTGCTGGAAGGTAAACTACATTGTCCATGCTGCAACTGTTGGGACTACAACTGCCTTAAAGATATAAAGTCAGATCTAGGCATAGTGGGAGCTCTGATGATGCTAAAATTGTAGATCTAGGCTCAATGATGGATTCCCAAGGTAACCTAGAAAGGGTTTCTCAGATCTGTAAGTCTAAGAAAAATACCCTCTTAGGGCTTCACATATATGCTTGTGGGAATGCAGATCTGAAGCTAGATCTGATGATATGATGGTTACGATGATGCAAAATAATATGTATGCAAGAATGGATAACCCTTTCACTAGATACCTGGGCTAAAAGCTCCAGATCTAGCTCCTCAAATCTCGTCCACTGAAAATAGTTGCTGGATGAACAACAACTTCAAAAAACTAGGTTGTTGAAGAGGGAGGCCCAATAGCCTACTGTTATATGTGTCAAATCATCTCCTAAATGATGGAAACAATAGATCCAATGTGAGGATATGATCCCTCACAGGATCTCCATATGAAATACTAGAAACTTCCTTCCTCTAATAGATCTACAGGACTGAACTGCACAATCCTTGAAGGGACTGCTGCTACATGGAGGTAAAACCCAATGGCCTAAATTTCGGATGTATATCTATTTCTCTTGAAAGGTTGGATGTGAAGAAAAAAGTGTTAGGATGAATCCTCCACTAGTTTCCTAGTTGAATTCTAGGAACAACCTCTTGAAGATGGCACCACTGCCTGATAAGGAATGAATGATAATCCTCTTTCTAGAGAAACTCAAAGAAAGAGGTGGGATTCCTGCTTGGGAACACCTTGTGCTAAAAAACACTGAAAACTTCGCTAAACATCCCAAGTCTGCATAGAAATTTCCTAAGACAAATCTAGATCTAAACAGATCAAGAAATGAATAATCCAAATCATTTCTTCCATTATGCCTTCACCTTCATTATATGCATGAGCCTTCCTTAGCCTGGACCCACTCCAAAAATTTGATGTACATGTGGACATATTCCCCATGTTTAACTACATTGTGGCTTCATGTCCACCATCATGTTCACATGGGTGATCACCCTCTCCATGATATGTGAATTAAATGCATCACTTCCTCCACTATCTTATCATAAGTTCTTTATGATATTCTTTGAATGCACTATGATCTTAATTGACCTTATCAAAGATCCTCATGATTTTATATTTAAGATCCATGATCTTATTTGACTGTTTCATTCTCTATAATATATCTCATAAATGAGACTTGATCTTCATTAATGGAGTTGCTCCACTACTCCATGATTTTAGATCTAGATCTAGAATATCCACATACACACATTAAAAGTGGATTTTATTCATCTTTGAGGTTTTTGGGTCCCTCCACCATTTTATTTACTTAATTCATTAAGAAAATCAAGAACTCTAATATTCCAAATATGATGTGAAAATTTGGGAATATTACAGTTCCCCCCCCCCGGAAAAATGTTGATTTTCCTCAAGCAACTCTAAAAGTAGATTCAAAGCCATCTATTCCCCTCCAAATGGCATCCACATAATGAAGGTTTCCTCCATTTGCTGCAATGTGTTATGCATGTCTGGTTCCAAATTTGTCTTTCAAAAATACATAGAAAGACCTCTAATTGTATGGTTATATGTCCTCCTTCTACCATGAAGTACCAAGTGACAACCATATGATGTCCAACATCATCATTAATACATGAGATACATAAATTAAAGTGGCTCTATCCACAAAGGAAAAGCTCTATCTCACAATACATTTCCTCATCCCATGCTTTATGAATTTGATTGAGTATTGACATGCTCTCCCCCTTATCCCTATTAGCCTTGTTGGATCCAATCATCATTCTGACGTTACACAAAAGAAGAAAATGAGATATATGGGTATACAAAGATATCAAACCAGATTCTCCCAATAGTAGCCACTGGAGTAAGGCCCTTTGTTGCCATCCTCCATCCCCTCCATGTAAGATGGACAAGACAAACTCCCCCAAAAGAAACCAAAGCAACAAGATATCTTGCTTCTTTCTCTACTCCTCATGTGCATCATGGAGTAAAAACATATTGATATACATGTGGAATGTCACATCAGCCCAATACAAGAAAACACCGTCAATACACATCATGAGAGCATCATGCCAAGTTCTTCCCAATACACAACACATAGACATAGGAGATGTCATGTGGTGGCCAAACTCTCTCAAGGGAAAACAGAATAACATTCCTTATTTTGTTGCATTCTATCATTGATACACTAGGCATGAATTAGAAAAATATGATCTATTGGTTGGTAACCATACTCACCCAAGAGAAACCAGTGCAACCATGCCTCCTCCTTCATTTCATAAGTGTTTTTCAAGGCATGGATCAAAGAAATAGGAACCTTTGGGTAGTGACAAAACTCTCCCAAGAGCAACCAACGTAACCAAGCTTGTTGGCCCATGTCATATATATGAAAGTGGTCATGCAACCCCTTGCTTATCATGCTCACCCACTTATCCCAATGTGGATGATGAATGATGTACTGCATATACATGGTATCCTCCATTTGTAGAATTCCATCTTCCCCAACCTGTTGAAGAAATTTTCACTTCATGAAATGTTGAAGTGCACCTCTAGTGACATCTCTCAATGAGGTTCTATTTTCACCAAAGGCCCTCTAGAACCAATGAAGTTTTGGATCTACTGTACGTAGAAGTTTCTCTTTGAGTAGTGAGATTCTCATTGAGAGAATGTCATCTATAAAGGAGAAAATATTTCTCATCTCATGATGTCTACCATTTATCATCTTTACCCCCATTGCTTCATGAGTGAAGCTACCTTCAAAATTCTCCAAGAATGATGGGGCCTCTTCATCTTCACAGCTACTAAGTGACAACGGTGTAGATCTGCATGGTAATACATATGATATCTCAAAGCAAGGCACAATATTGATCTCATAACCAGTCATTGTACACAGGATCATGCTCATCCCATTTTATTAAACTCTACACTTCAACTCAAAGGGTTGAATGTAGCTCAATAATGATGAACTAGGATAGTTTTTAATCTCCTCCTTGATTATATCAAGGGTCCTCTGCGTTGTGATATGTTGCTAATTCAAATCAAAATTGTGTTCTAACTCTTGGCTATGCATTGGCCCTTATGGCGTGTCCTCATATCTTTCAATAAGATCTACTGAAACAATATGTGATGAAATTTCATGCATACCTTGGATCAACTATTGTGTGGAGACAAGAGTTCCTCCAACTGGGTCAATAGTGTCTCCAACTGCTGGTAAGAGTGATGGTTGCTCTTCTCCAAGTGTACCAGAGCTATAATCTTCCTCCTCTTCCTTATGCATGTCCTAAATCATGCATGGGACTTTATGTGTCAAGAGCTCAAGACTATCTTGCAAAGTTGAAAGTGTCTCTTCTCTGGATGCAAGTACTTTTGCAGCTGGTGGTGAATGTAGTGACTTCTTTTCCAGAGTGACAAGATTGGAATCCTCCTTTCTTTCCTTAGGAAATTTCACTTTGTGACACATCTCTGGTTTTCTCACATCAAATTTCTTCCTCAACTTGTGAAATAAATCTGAATATCTAGTGACCTTTGCATGCTCCATGTGACCAAACCACCAATCATTTTCTTCACCTAAAAGATGAAGTGTTGCAATTTTTACAGCCTCTCTTTCAGCTAGAGCATGTAGCCTAAAAAATGCATCCAACTCTTTCCTCTAGGCCTTAACAGTGTTTGGGAAAGATCCATCAAAGGTAGGAAAATATAATCTATTGTGCCCCTTCCTTCTATTGCTACTATAGGATCCTCGTTCTTCTTTGATTTGGAAGAATTATTGGAGAGTTAGACTCTCTTTGAATTATCTAGATTGTGCTTTGTACTCTTCAAGATATATACTAAGAGTCTCATAAGTCTCAGGTTCTATCCTTTATTCATTTCTACACCCTTCACCTTCTCCAAAGAAAGTCTTCGTAGTAGATCTATGAGGAGATCTATAATTCTCCAGTTTTCTTCCTTGTTGATAGGAAGTGCTTGGACCTTCCTCATAAAATATTCTTCTTGGATCTTATTTTTTCCTTTCCTTCTCCATTTGATTGACCTCCTTGGAAAGATCTTGCATGGATCTAAAGAGAGGAGTGGCAAGACTGTAATCTTCCTTCATGATAGATCTCATCTATCTACTTCTTATTTTGATGTAAAAGATGAAGTGTCCACAAGATGAACCAAAGATCATGCTCTGATACCACTTTAATATCCCAAAAGGGAGAATGCAGAAATAATGAAACACAATATAAGAACTACAGAAAAGTAAACAATAAATCTATATACACATCAGAATGCACAGAAATAGCCAAGACGTTATATTATATTGGAGGTGAAAAGGAAAGTACAACAATGCTCAAAATATGAGACACTCAAGCCACAAGGGTGGCCTAGAATGAACCTACAATGATTACCCAAGAGGGACTGTGTAACTGCTGAATTGTTGGAAGGTAAACTACGTTGTCCCTGCTACAACTGTTGCGACTGCAATTTCTTGAAGGATATAAAGTCATATCTAGGCAGAATGGGAGCTCTGATGATGCTAAAATTGTAGATCTGGACTCAATGATGGATTCCCAAGATAACCCAGAAAGGGTTTCTCAGATCTGTAAGTCTAAGAAAAATAACCTCTTAGGGCTTCACATATATGTTGTTGGGAATGAAAATCTTAAGCTAGATCTGATGATATGATGGGTACAATGATGCACAATTAGATCTATGCAAGAAGGGATAACCCTTTCACTAGATCCTTGGGCTAAAAGCTCCGGATCTAGCTCCTCCAATCTCCTCCACTGAAAATAGTTGTTGGATGAACAACAGCTTCAGAAAAATATGCTGTCAGAGAGGGAGGCTCAATAGCCTACTATTAGATGTGTCAAATTAGCTCCTGAATGATGGAAACAATATATCCAATCTGAGGAGATGATCCTTCACATGGTTTCTAGCTGAAATACTTGAAACTTCCTTCCTCCAATAGATCTACAGGAATGAAATGCACAATCATTGAATGGACTACTGCTGCATGGAGGTAAAACCTAATGGCCTGAATGACGGATGTAGATCTGTTTCTCCTGAAAGGCTAGATGTGAAGAAAAAAATGGTAGGATGAATCCTCCACTGTTTTTCTAATTGAATGTTAGAAACAACCTCCTGAAGATGGCACCAATGCCTGATAAGGAATGAAGAACAACCCTCTTTCCATAGCTACTCAAAGAAAGAGGTGGGATTCCTGCTTGGGAACACCTTGTGCTAAACAACACCGCAAACTCTACTAAACAACCCAAGTTTTCATAGAAACTCCCTAAGACAAATCTAGATCTAAACAGATCAAGAAATTAATAATCCAAATCATTTATTCCATTGTGCCTTCACCTTCATTATATGCATGAGCCTTCCATATCCTTGGCCAACTCCAAAACTACATTGTACATGTGGACATAGTCTCCATGTTTAACTGTGTTGTGGCTTCATGTCCTCCATCATGTTCACATGGGTGTTCACCCTCTCCATCATATGTGCATTAAATGCATCACTTCCTCCACTATCTTATCATAATTTCTTCATGATCCTATTTGAATGCACTATGATCTCAGTTGACCTTATCAAAGATCCTCATGATTTTATATTTAAGATCCATGATCTTATTTGAATGTTTCATTCTCCATAATCTATCTCATAAATGAGACATGATCTCCATTAATGGAGTTGCTCCACTACTCCATGGTTTTAGATCTAGATCTAGAATATCCACATACACACATTAAAAGTGTATTTTATTCATCTTTGAGGTTTTTAGGTCCCTCCACCCTTTTATTTACTTAATTAATTAATAAAATAAAGAACTCTAATATTCCAATTATGATGTGAAAATTTTGGAATATTACATATTTTCACAGCAAAATGTACATTTCCAACATGTGTAAAAACTAAAATATCTCTAACTTCAGTAAACTGCTCAGAAACAAAAATTTCCCAACCATTTGTGAAAACTACCCATGTCTTAGCATAACACGGGTTCACATGCCACAATTGCCCACTTGGGCCCTATAGTATTGCATCTTCACACGACCCACATTACATTCTCTCCAGATAATTAGTGGGGACCTCCTGCAATAAACAAAATGCATTGAAAGAATAGTTATTTCCATCAAGAATTTATCCAATTCCAATTCTCAATTCTAATTCTAAAGAATAAAAAAATTATAATTCTCAATTTATATGGTTGGAGTTCACTAAATTTTGGTTTACACACCTAAAAGTGATTTCAGTGCCTTAACCGCAAATTGGTGATATTGTACATATAACCGCACCATTGCGTTTTATTTACTGTGTCAGTGCCGGTGTTACCTAAGGATGCACCAGTGCAGTTCTATTAAGTGACGCACTGGTGACGAATAAACGCAAATAAAAAAGTGCAACTCCATTTTATTTAAGTGAAAAAAGGTGGAAAATTAAAAAATGGGCAGAAAAATATTTTTGAAAATCTAATTTCACAAAATATTTCTTTAAATATTAAACACTTTTCATTATTTCACTATTTTTGCGAAAATTTTCGGCCAGAGATTTGTAGGAGACATACTTGGAGCAAGAGAGCATGAGAGAATTGTGGAGTAGCGAAATACGTTCGAACAGAAGTATTCAGACAATCAGAAACCAAACCTATGGTGATTCAAACCATATATCGTAGAATTTCAAACCATCTCGTGATTAAATTTGATTATTATTTTTTACTTTTTATGCAGTTTTTTTTTAATTTTTCTGTAGTTTTATCCATTTTTACCCTAAACCCGTCAAAAAGAAAATTTCCACTTTATTCTCCCTGTTTATGTGATTTCAGAATTAGGGGTTTTCATTTTAGATTGACATCCAACCCACGGGACGACTTGCATAGTCAGATCCTGAACCATTCGGCCATTGCATGAATTTTTGGAAAAAATGGATTTTATTTTTATTGGTGCACCCTGCATAACCTAGAGCACCGGTGCACTATATTATACAGTGCACTGCACAAGTACTGTAATAAAAAAAATTGAAAACATTTTTTTAAATCAGTGCGCCATATCTGAAATAGGGCATCAGTGCTCCATGTTACGATTATAGCACCGTACGGTTTATTACAATGTTTGTGAAATATGTTTATAATACCCCCACACACCGTATGGTCTATTATATTGTTTTTGTAGTGCATTTTTAATACCCTCATGCACCGACGGCGGTGCGTACATCATGAAAGGCACACTAGTTTCTTGAGATTTATTTTTTACCTGAAAAGTTGACAATTTATTTATAAATATATTAATGAATGATATGGTAAAGGTTTTAGATTGATAAAGAAATGACTGACAAGAGATCAAGTAACAAAAATACGGATAACACATCAAGAAAAGAAAAAAATGCAAGTTCTTTGTAAATTCTTTATAAAAATATTATTTTTGAACTATATGTAAGTTTAACTAATATGTATTGTTTATTGTGTATCATGCAGAGCCACAAAATGACGAAGCTCGATAAGATTATTTCTGATCTAGGACTAGAAGAGCATAAAAGCTTGATGGAAAAATTGTAAAAGGATAAATCAGATGAATGAAAAAATACTATCGATCCAACATGAATTTCTTTTTTTAATTATCATTAATAATATACTTAAAAATATTAGATAACATGTGTCAAACAATCTATTAATTAACATCTTTTTAACGTTCTACAGGGACCAAAAACTCAGAAAAGGAATGGTGTTCTAAGAAAATAAAAAAAAATAGAACATGCAAATGAAAATGAATTGCTCCTTAGCTCATCTGGAGTGGTGTTGGAGGCCCAACGAAAGGGGGAAAAACTTTTACAAAAGTTTGAGGGACCTAGTGGAATGAATGTATAGACGTTCTTTCCACTTACAATACAAAAATCAATCCAATGATTCCAAGAACCAAATTTAATCTAAACTACAGGAAGATTTTCCAAAGAATTCGTTAATGAGACATGTTAGACTTTTAATAGCAAAAACGTACAACAACAAAAAAGAAGGAATGAAAAAGTAATATTCCTTTAAATGTTTGTCTAGAATTATTTATAAATATCACTTTTGTTATATTTACTTTTCATATATCAATATAAAAATTAATTTTTTTATTGTCATGTTACATTTTCAGGAAGATTATGAAAATCTCAAAGGATGAACGAGCTGATATCAGAAATATGCCAATAGGAATGTCCAAAAAGGTGTACAAGAAGATGGTCAAAGAAATGGACAGAATTGCATCGCAGGAGGAGCCATCTCAACAACAATGTGCTTCAAATGTAGTATATAATCATTGAATTTTTTGATCATTAGGTACAATAAATAAACAATTTAGCATTAAATATTAATTTTCAAGAATTTTCTTGCTGAAAATAAAATAAATGGGAACCCATTCAGCACATAAAATAGGACGACAAGGAAGAAAAGGGTTGATATCTAAGTTTGTGAGTAATTGTTACTTCCTTATAACAACTTAACTAGATTTCATTTTTGTATTTTTTAAGTTGTTTTACAAAAATCATCATTGAATGTCTTCGAACAAGTGCTAACATACAAAGAATAACCATCAGACAAAAGTATTGAAATTGGGTTAAATATGGGTTGTGAGTATACGTTGGCATATCAGAAATTAATTGTGGAATTTGTAAGCATATATCGATTTTGTTTTACTTAGCTTCGTCTATAATTAATAGAACAAAAAAATATTTTATATTAAATATACGATTTGTTATGGGGTATAAAACTTGCAGGAAACAAAGTATGGAATTGCGCCAACAAATGAAATTTTGGAAGATGGCATGGTACATGGTTTTGAAAGAATGTGTGTAGTTTATGAGTCAATTGTTGCTATGGTACGTCATTTTTCTTTTCGATTTATATTGATATATATTATTTAATATTGCAATTTTCATTATGTTAATGTCCCATGATTTCGCAGATTGGTATACCAAATGACAGGGTAACATGGAACCAGTCTTTGGATTCCTATGACCTAGCCTTCCTGGACTCGAAGAGGGATCTGTCTATTGGGTGCAAAGGATATGTTGTTTTTGCTTTAGGTAGTTGATTTTAGGCTAGTTGTTAAGTCTAGGGTTTTTTGATTGTTTTGGTTGGGTAATATGGTCAAGTGGAATAGGTGGAGTGAGAGATTGTCAAAGCCATTGGGCTATGGAGTCAATGAAATTCATGAGTGTCTCAATGATGAATCAGAGTTTGTTGCAGTTCCAATTTAGCAAGGTTAATGTATCCTTAAGGTAATGTGTGAGGTGGAGTGAACATCAAGTTTGGAAAAAACAACTCATGAGGTCTTAAATATAGATAGTTAAAATATACAACTCATGAGGTAGGGAAAACCATTAAGCTCAATGAACAATACTTAAACTAATAAATATCCAAGAAAAACATTCTAGTGAAACATCGAAATCATAAGAGATTATAACTTTAGTAATTTCACCTTCAGAATTTGGGAAAACATATAAGATAACACAAATAACTCAATCTATGAAGAGGGAACTCCTAAACATCATAAATTAGGCTATAAAGAACTCTGGAACAAGTTGATAAGCATGGAAAAAGGGAAATATTGAACGAGACTTATTTGACTTAACCTAGCAAAAAATATGCTAAAGAGAGGTTTCAAGACATAGTTTGGATAACTTCAAGTAAGCAGGGTATACCGTAAATCATACTTGTAAACTAGCATACTAATCCATATATGAAACAAAAAAAAATTTAGGTGGACCTAAGGAGCAATCAAGAATTCCTTAAGATGACCAAACAGAGGAAAACATCAAAGCTATAACAAATAGGAGGACTGAGGTGCCTCAAAGAGCATGTCTCAACCTATACTTTTCTAATTTATAGCAACCAAGAAGGATGAAACATAAATGATAACAAGAAAAAACAAACAAGTTAAAAAGACATCACCATTCACCAAGCTAAGGAATCCTGCAAACAAGCTTCTTCATCATCAAGCCAAACAAGCCATTCATCAACTTCACAAAACCAATTTCTTCTCCAAGTTCATAGAAACCATGTATTTCTCTCCAAGTTGATCACAAGCCAACAAAATAGATAAGGGCCTCATGCTCTATTTATGGATCAAAAGAGGACTAAAACCCTAAATATGTTAGGAAAATGTCATATTCAACCATAAATGTCATTTATGGCCAAGAGACACTGCAAGGCCCAAGGCACATAATATCCTAAGAAATAAATGCCATAATAACTATTTGCACCTAATTCTAGATTGTTTTTCCTCAAAAAACTAAAAAATATTATTTTACAATAAATGAGTGTGTTTTGTTGACTTTTGGTCCAAAACACACTTAGACAGTCACTGTGCGCAACACCACTTCAGCAGAAAATAAGGTCTTTTGTGACTAAGTTTTGGACCCCTTCCCGATGCCAGATTTGGCTCTGTGATGGCTTGTTGAAAATCCTGATGAGTCTAATTTCTAGAAATGCTTTATTTTTATTGAATGAGTTCCATTTTCCTATCCAAAAACCCATTCTCCCAAAAATTCTATGTGCGCAACACCTTTCCTGAAAATGAGGTAAAATGGTCAAAGTTTTTGTGTTTTTTGACCTTTTGGGGGATCAAAACTGCTCCAAATGATCTGAAATTTTGTGAGAAGATTGATCATGATGAGAGGAATCAAAATTTTTTAAGTTTTCAAGCTAAGGATGCATGAAAGTTGTGCGCATCACCAAGGGTGTTGCGCATAGAGGCCTCGAAAATTTCAAAAAGACAAAATTTTGTTCAATTTTGCCCAAAATTAGTGGAGTGGTCCCTCAAGAGGCCTTGGACACCTGTTTAGAAGCCTCGGCCAAAAATCCAAGGCTATCATGCCTTTTTGACTCTTTTAGGTTTTTTTTATCTCCATGAGGGCCTCCTTCAATTCGGCACAAGCAAGCTTATTTTTCTTTGCATAGTGCTTGGTAATATTCTTCTGGAGAGAAAGGCCCCTTTTCAACTTCTTGAAGTGCTTGTGCTCATTCTTGTAATACTGAATGACACATTGTGCCATCTTGAAATCTCTTTCCCACTCCTCAAGTTGTGCATCTTTGGTTAGGAGTACAAATCTGGTGGTCATCTCCTTGTCCTCATTGTCACTATCTAGATCAATGAATTGAGGCTCTTGAGTAGTTTTATTGATTCTCTTACTTATCCTCACCTTTACCTGCTACTCACCCTTTTCCATATTTTAGTTGCCCTCGTCCAATGGTTTGATATCTGGAGAGGAGATGGCCCTTTACCTTTTTGAGGTAACAAACACATCTCTCTTTCCTCTATGGTATGTGCATGTGAGAGGAGTGATGATGGTTTTGGTAGTGTCCTTACCGTGGTTGTGACCCTTGGTGTTGTTATTAGCTCCTTTGTCTTTACTGTGGTCCCCATCAATCACCTCATGCTCTATTTGATCACTTTTGTCCTGGCCTTGAGCATCATTATCATCTTTATTTTCCTCACTACCTTCTATACTTCCACATTGGCCTTCAAATTGATCATCAACTCCTATACTTGCCTCACTTTTGTTCTGTCCATCATAAAGGTCCTTTTATTCATAATCTTCTGGGCTATTTTCACTTCCATCATCATTAGGAGGATGATTTGTGTTATGACAGTCATGACAGCTGTCATGAATGTCATTAATATTATGTTTGTTGTCTGTTTCCTCACTGACTGTCCTATCAGTGTCATCTCCTAGGTCACTGCTTGCCTCTTCAAACTCTATTTCCACTTCATTATTTCCTTTTTCTTGATCTTCTATTTCCTCATCATCACCTTCTATTTATTCATGTTCATTATCTTCGTCCATATTGTCATTATTTTCACTATGACTAGGCTCATTTTTATGCTTATGTACATTTTTCTCTTGACTGTCATGTTCATTTTATTGCTGACTATCACCCTCATCATTGTCTTCACTATCTTCTTGGTATTCATCTTGCTCATCAGCACTAGCTTTTCATGTACTTGGGAGTGATTCATTTTCATCACTACCATCACTGTCTTCCTCCAAGTGCTCATTTTTTTTGTCTTCATTACTACCATATTCATCTCCCTCTTCCTTCTCATCATCATCCTCCTCCTCTTCCTCATTAAACTCTTTTTATTCCCCACTATTTTCATCATTACCACCATCATCTTCTTGTTCATCATTGCTACTGTCACCCCATTGTTCCTCATTAAACTCTGTCTCTGACCTACTGATTTCTTCATCTCCACTGTCATATGCTTGTTCCTCATTATCACTGTCATCATCTTCATTTGATGCATCAAGAGAAGAGGAAAGAGGTAGGTTTCCTTGTGGAGAAGGTATAGGTGGAGGTGATGGAGGAGTGGAGGTAAGTGATTGTGAAGTGAAAGGAAAATTTTTCTGAATGAATGCTTGGGGATTTTCAAATATATCAAGTGAGATGAAAACGTCCCAAGGGATTCCCTGCAGCTCTAACTGGTGCAAAACGGTCATCTTAACCAAGGAGTGGTGAAAAAGGCTTTGCATTTTGTGGGTATAACTCCTTTTCTTGGCCATTGAAGCCATTTTGTCAATGCTCCGGTAGAGATACTATGGTAGGTTTAGAAATTTAACTCTGGTGAAGTGCATTAGCAGCCTTATGTGATATGAATAAAGCTTGGAGTACCTCCCCTCACAAGTGAAGTACTTGATGATCTGCCTCATCAGTGGGGAATATCTCTCTAGCAAGTGGGAGAAAGGGAAAAAATTCTTGCAACCGTATTGATACCTAGGTTTGACGAAGGGCTCATAGTATCTTAAGGCCAATTTTTTCTGTTTGAACCATCTCTCACCCACATATGGTATCCCTGTGGATTTAGAAATGGATTCGGATGATAGTTCAAATTTTACTCCTGCTAGGTTGACCTGGTGGTTTTTTAGGCTAAGAATAAACAACCTAGTCAAATCTGAGTGGTTTTGGACCTATTTAACCTTCTCACAGAACTGATAGCAACCAACATCTTGAAAACATGCAAGGATCATGGAAGAAGAGGTGATTTGAATTGTATCCAAGGTCTCAAACCTATTAGTTCTTCCTCCCTTGTGTTTTGGATTGATAGGCCCTTGGCCTTCATCACTACTGGTATTTACCTCCTCTTCGGACATAGTAAATGATTATATCCTTTAAAAAAATGGTTCTTAGTTTGGTGAGAGATTTATGTCTAGGGAGGGAAAATGAGTGATGGTGAGGGAAAATTTTAACAAATGGAGGAAAAATGGAAGAATTCAAGGAATTATTTAAAATTTTATAAGGATGATTAGCTTGCATTGAGTGTATTTATGCTAATCACCACTCTCCAATTGGTAATTCTTGCCCTAGAGGGTTAAATGTTTGATTTCCATGAAGATTAGGGTTTAGCCAATTTAGTTATTTTTTATACTCTCCTTTGATTATGGGTGCAAAGAAAAAACTTGGAGGGCAAGGAAGAGTGACCACCAACCTTTCAAACTGTAATATCCCAAAATAAAGAATTTCTACAACAATAAGAACATCTTAAGATGTTCCAAAGTTGGAGATGAAGCAATGTAAGAACACATATTGGAGTAGCAGTGTTATTTCAATACATACATCATGAGAAGATCCAAAAAACCACGAAATTTATCTTATAGAAGCAAAAGAGTATAACTCCTTGAGGAAACAGTCATTCAAGCTGGGAAATGCAAGCCTATATAGAACATGTACATGAAAATGAAGAACACTGCTACATATAGAAAACCCCAGGCTATAACAACATAGTTTTATTAGAGGAACTACTACTAAAGTGTCAATACACACATATGACAATATATAGCTCAAATAAATGGGGGATAAAAGCTCTAGACCCTTGGAAACAATCTCAAGACAATCCTAGAAGGATTTCCTGAAATATGCAAAAAAGGAAAAAATGTCGGAGTAGCAGGGCTGAGTAGCAGCTACAACTCAAGAACTGGATGGAGATGGCTGTAGATGATGCACAAGCTGAATAGGCCTCCTCCACTGGATCTTCCAAGTGAAAGGTTGATCCTAATACTGAAGATCTGACCCTCCAACAATCACTGCAAATACCAACTGAAAATAACACAGTCACTGAGGGATATTGCACTGTAGGTGCAAGAAAATGGGTTGGCCAAGTGCCAAGCTTTGCAATATGCTCCAAGGGCTTCCAAACTGATCTCTAAAAGGAAAGAGAGCCTCCTCCTCTAAAAAATAAGTGATGGAAGTGGTGTTGTGAACCCTCACTACAACACCCTGCATTATTCTGCTATAGAAATAACGTTGTAGTTGAAGGAGGATGTTTGGCCTCAAGCCTGGATGTGAGGTAAATCAGTAGAAATTCTTCAAGGGGCCTCTCAAGAAAGGAGAAGGATTTCTAAACAGGAAATCCTTGTGCTAAGCAGCACTACAAATCTGCTAAACAACAAGAGAATGCACAAAGTCTAAACAGACAATGAAATCAATAATCTAAATAATGAATCAAAATGGCTGCCTTGCCCTCCTTTTAAACAAGTGAAATCCCTCTCACCATGGGTCCCACTCATTAGGGTTTCCTTCACCAAAGAAATGATCCAGGTGGATATTGGTGGCCACCTGCCTATTCCACTTGGGCCCCCACCATTGTCTCTTTCATTTTTTCAGTTTTGGCATAACTTACTATTTTTAGCAGTTTTTCGGGTCCTGAACTTCCGGAGCTGTTTTGAGGCCCTAAACGACGTTTTTTGGGCATCGCTCCTCCAGCGAATATCATTCCGTTTTGGAATGATATTTTTGGAAAAAAATTTAGTCCCCGGATAGAGCTTTCTAATGATGTATCATGAGCGTCAAACGCAGATAGTATGCCAAAGTTACGTCCCTGGGAAGTTGAAACACCAATTTACCCAAATGGGGCCCATAGTTTTGGCGCTTCATCTCCTAGGGTTAGGTTTTTGGATGTTTATGGTTCTCAATTGTTTCTCAATAATAAATAGGCGCTCGAGCCTCATTGTAATGGAGTTCAGAGGCTGGTAGCTGCCACATCTCTCCTCAGAGATAGCTACCAGCGCCCTAGCTAGTTTTATTTCCATTATGTCTGTAAGCAAATTTCAGTTCTTTGATATTAATGAAATGAAGTGTTATTTCCGCTGCATCTCTGTATTTATGGTTATATGTTTATTCTATTGCATTCCTGCATAAATCCAGATCAGTGGTATCAGAGGGGTCTGCTTTTTCTCTATCCTTCTTTGCATGTCCCCAACGAGGTTGGGGTATAAGGAGCTAGGGCTTGATCTGGTGGAACCTTTGCAAGATCAACCTCACAAACCTCGACGGACGCCCATGGGGGATGAAAAGAAAGATGAGGGAGCAGGAGATCCTATCAAAATATTGCTCGAGGAGGCCCTTGAAAAAAAAAGGAACGCGATGATGGATAACTTTGCTCAGATCCTTCAACGACTGCCCACCGGTGGCGCATCTGCATCCAACAGCCACTCTGGAGGTGCGACTCCTTTTAAGGTACAAGTAAATTTTTACATTCCCATATTTGAGGTTCAAATAGACGCAGATGTCGTAGATAGATGGTTGAATCTATTAGAAGGATATTTCTCTGTTCATGACTTTTCAAACCGGGAGAAGATTATTTTTGCACTCCTCAAAGCTACCCCCCATGTTAAGGACTGGTGGGAAACCTACTGTGAGAACAAGGACCAGACAGAACCCTCTCTGTTCTCGGTCGTACCAACTTGGAATTCTTTCCGAGACGCTGTCAAGGAATAGTACTATCCCGTGGGGAGCTATGAGGACAAGTACATAAAATGGACCACGCTGCGACAACAAAGGGATCAAGACGTGCATGAGCTGACGAACCTGTTCCATACCCTGCGCACAAATTTGGGTATCAAAGATTCAGAGAAACAATTGGTGCTAAAGTATCGCAGCTGTCTACACAGATACATTCAGGAGGAAATGGAGTTCCTTGACATCTCCTCGCTTGGTACGGCATACCGGTATGCTGCCAAGATTGAGCAGAAATTCAAACAGAAGAAGAGAGACTTTGGATACGCGAATCAAAAGCAAGGGAAAGGTGCTTCCAAACCGCAGAACAAAGGAACGAGCCAAGGCATGGCGGCTAAAGACAACTCATCGAAGCCACAAGAAAAGAACAGCACCGCAAAGCCAAAGAAGGACACGGGAAAGTGGTGTGAGTTCCATAAGAGCTACACTCACAACACAAGTGAGTGTCGGGCCAAGCAGTCGCTAGTGGCCGAGATGAGGGCTTCTGAGTCAGATGCATGCTCTGACTCCGAATCAGAACCTGAAAAGGCGAATGAAAAAGGGAAACAGATTATTGATGCGGAGCCCAATGCCATTGTTGCCACTACAAAGATCCAAAAGGAGGAACCGGAAGATCCAGAGGAGGAGGAACGTCTCTTCCACTCCCGGATGTGGGTAAAGGGCTCCCCGGTACAGTTCATTGTCGACAATGGGAGCCAAAAGAACCTCATTTCAGCAGACGCCGTGAAGCGGTTGGGCTTGCCGACCATAGCTCATCCACATCCATACACCATCGGGTGGCTTCACCAAGGACGAGATCTCCGCGTCAGCCGGCAGTGTCGCCTTCCCTATAGCATCAAGCCCTTCACGGATGAGGTATTATGTGACGTTACTCCTATTGATGTTTCTGATGTATTATTAGGACAACCATACTTGTGGAAGCGTCATGCTGTGTATGAGTCTCGACCTCATGCTGTTATTGTTACTTTGGGAAATAAGTTGTACAGGATACCAGAGGTACCACCTCCTGCGGCTATCTCTTTGGTTACTGCAAAACAATGCAATAAGCTCATTTACCAAACTAGGAAATTCGTTTTCCTGATGATCTGCCCCTAGGGAAAGAAGAAGAATGTGGCCACGACCTCCAGACAGGGCTCCTCTGCATGACAACAACAAATGGATAAGGTTGTGGAGGAGTACGGGGACATCTTCACCCCACCCACAGGGGTTCCTCTGCACTGTCAGGTCAAGTACCCGATTGATCTGGAGAATGATGAAATCAAGAGGCAGATTCAGGAGCTGTTGCAGAAAGGTCACATCAGACCAAGTTCATCACCCTATGGGAGCCCGATCGTGTTGGTACAGAAGAAGGATGGGACGTGGAGACTCTGTATTGACTATCGAGCGCTGAACAAGATCACTGTCTGGAATAGGTATCCAATCCCATGGATTGATGACTTTCTGGACCAACTCAAAGGTGCAAAATATTTCAGCAAGATTGACCTGAAGTCTGGGTATCACCAGGTACCAATTGAACCCTCTGATGTGTGGAATACTGCCTTCAAAGCCAAGGAAGGCCTTTTTGAATGGCTAGTCATGCCTTTCGGGTTGACGAATGCTCCCACAACCTTCATGAGGATGATGGACGATATCTTGTGGCCATTCACCAACTCATTTGTAGTGGTGTACTTGGATGACATTATGATCTTCAACAAGACTTGGGAAGAGCACCTTCAGCACATCAGACAAGTCCTCCAAACACTGCGGCAACACAAGTTGTGTACCAATTTGGAGAAGTGCACGTTTGGCATGACCCAGGTTCAATATCTGGGATACATTATTGATGAAAGGGGGTGCATGTGGATCTAGCCAAGATCCAATTCATTCGGGATTGGCCAGCCCCAACCACTATAACAGAGCTTCGCAGCTTTCTGGGTCTTGCTAATTTCTACCATAGATTCGTGTTGGGATTCTCTCATATCACTTGGCCCTTGAGTCAAGTCACCAAGGGAGGAGCGAGAGAAAAATTCTTTTGGTCAGAACCTCAACAGAAGGCGTTAACAGAATTGAAAAATCACCTCTGTTCTGCCCCAGTGCTCACATTCCCAGACTTGCAACAGCCATTTGAGATCAAGACAGATGCCTCTGACTATGCTATTGGGGCAGTTCTTACTCAACAGGGACATCCAGTGGCATATCACAGTGATACATTGTCTGAGACAGTTCGTAAGTATCCCACCTATGACAAAGAAATGTATTCCATTGTGAAAGCCTGTCGACAATGGAAGCATTACATTTTGGGGAAGGAAACAATCATCGACACAGACCACCAGCCCCTGCAGTTCATACAGACACAAGGGAAGTTGCAGAATGATCGCCATCAGAAGTGGTCCACATATCTGCAACAGTTTCATTTGAACATCAAGTAAAAGAAGGGTAGCACCAATAATGTTGCAGACTGCCTCAGCCGACCACCGATCGTGGCGCTCACCACCGTGCTCAAATCTTGTGGGCACGAGACTTCTTCTTGGCCGCTTCTCTATGAGAGTGACCCAGAATTCAGCCACACTTACAAGGCACTCTTGGGGGGTACGCAAGTTCCAAATTTTCACCTCCAAGATGCACTTTTATGTCACTTGGGACACCTTTGTGTTCCTTCAAGTGAGCGTGCCAAGATGATATGGGAATCACACTACAGTCACGTCGCTGGGCATTTCGGGGTCGAGAAAATAGTAGCAATACTACAGAAGTATTTCTATTGGCCGAACCTTCGAAAGGATGTCATGAAGCACATCAGATCCTGCAATGCTTGTGCCATTGCCAAACCGACCATCAAGAAGCAAGGCCTATATACTCCACTACCTACCCCTAGTCGACCTTGGGAATCCATCTCCATGGATTACATGTCGGGCCTGCCTTCTACTAAGAATGGAAATGATTGTGTTTTCGTGGTCGTTGACAGATTCTCGAAGATGGCCATCATGGCGGCCTGTAAGAAGAATATCACAGCAGAAGCCACTGCTAAACTCTTCTTTGAACGAGTGTGGGTGCACTTTGGGATCCCACAGTCTATCATATCAGATCGAGATAGCAGGTTCCTCAGCACATTTTGGTCCAGCCTCTGGTCGATGTTGGATACCAAGCTCACCAAGTCCACGGCTTTCCATCCCCAAACAGATGGCCAGACAGAGGTCGTCAACAGAATGATTGTACACATTCTGCGCATGTACAATTCAAAGCATCCACGCACATGGGACGAGAGCCTTCCCTATGTACAACATAGTTATAACCGGGCTCTCCACAGTTCAATTGGCCATAGCCCCTTTCAGGTGGGCTTGGGATTCCAGCCACTATGTCCCATTGACATAGCCATGCCGTTTGCAGCTGCTCAGGCCGATTCAGCTCATGTCTAGTCTGAAGTTGACAAAGCAAGTAGCTTCATCGAGCGCATTCAACACATCCGTCAACAGGTTCATGATATATTGGACAGAGCCAATGCGAAGTACAAGCAGCGCCATGATCAACACCGGGTGCCACACCACTTCCAGGTGGGCGACAAAGTATGGCTACATTTGCGGAAGGAGCGCCTCACTGGACCTCACCGCAAGCCGCTGCTCCGTCCCCGGGCCATACTGCTTTGTCACCAGTGTAGGGAACAATGCCGAGCTTAGTATTCCACCATTCCGCTTAATTTTGATCTTCAATGTGGATCGCCTTCGTCCTTACTTCCCACCTCTACTGGGACTCGGACATTGAACCACGTCCACTGCTTGATTAAACCCGGAGGCGCATGGAACGAGGCCACCACGGTTGTCATCATGGACATGAAAATCAAGAACACTCGCCAACGGAAAGATCCAATGTTGTATCGGGTTGTCAAAGGCCCGGCCAGCCTCACACGAGGAGAAGAGTGGTTCACCGGAGACCAAGTTATTGAGAATTTCCTCATCTCATGTAGGAACTTGTAGTAGGACCATTGCTTCCTAGGGAGGAATGATCGGTGGATATTGTTGTGCCACTATTCTTGGACTATAGTGTCTCTTTGGTTTTCGTTTGGCTGTTACTGTTGCATGATTTTGGGTCCTGAACTTCCGGAGCCGTTTTGAGGCCCTAAACGACATTTTTTAGGCATCGCGCCTCCAATGAATATCATTTCGTTCTAAAATTTTATTCATGGCGAAAGTTGTAGTCCTCGGATAGAGCTTTCTAATGATGTATCATGAGCGTCAAACGGAGATAGTATGCCAAAGTTACGTCCTTGGGAAGTTGAAACACCAATTTACCCAAACGGGGCCCATAGTTTTGGCGCTTCATCTCCTAGGGTTAGGTTTTTGGAAGTTTAGGGTTCTCCATTGTTTCTCAATAATAAATAGGCCCTTGAGCCTCATTATAACGGAGTTTAGAGGCCAGTAGCTGCCACATCTCTCCTCAGAGATAGCTACCATCGCCCTAGCTAGTTTTATTTCCATTCTGTCTGTAAGCAAATTTTAGTTCTTTGATATTAATGAAATGAGGTGTTATTTCCGCTGCATCTCTATATTTATGGTTATATGTTTATTCTATTGCATTCCTGCATAAATCTAGATCAAGAAACCTCTTCCCATTCATACTGCATTGTTTCTCTAAGTGTTCTTCACCTCCTATCCCAACACTGTTGACTTGGTCAAACTTGACCTTTTCCACATGCAAATGATCCTGTTCACACATGAGGGTGTGAAATCCAGATCCGTTGATGATCCCCTTCCATATTTTGAGGGATTTTATTTATTTTTTTATTATGTATGGGCATCCTTACCTAATTATTAAAATCCTATGTGATAAAGGCAAAAGTTAATGTTCCAACTAGCTGCATGCTAATTTGGGAACATTACAGTCCTCCCTTCCCAAATGTTGCTTCTCCTCAAGAAAATGCAAGGATAGAACTGAGAATTTTCCTCCCAATTCATGGAGACTGAAATGTATTGGGGAAACATATTTCCCAAGTGGATGCTCCATCCCCAAGAGATCATCCATACAAAATTAGTCACCTTCCAACATGGCAACTCTAGAAAATGCTCCTCCATCTTGAGCTCCTGCAATGTAGGTGGGATGAAAATATAAACATGGTAGACATAGTAGTCCATCCCACACTATCCTCCTCTCCACTTAAGATAAGTGTAGAGTTTCTTCTGATCCTGGGCTGCAAAATAATTTCCCTCAAGTGGCAAGATGAAAACTATATCTCCAAAGATCTCCACTCCAACGTTGTGAATCAAGCTGGCCCAAATCATCCCATATGTGATGGATAAGAAATCATCACCATATGGCATCCCATCAATCACATGGACCACCTCAAAAAAAGGAAATAAGTGTTGGGCTGTGGTGGCCATATCTCCTCTCATGCTCCCCTTAGAACATGCAATGCAAAAAGTGTGGGAATACTCTTCCCCAAAGGACACACCCAACTCATGTGTCTCTCTCCCAATCATGCTTCCAATACAAACAAGATCAATATCAGCAAATGAAATCATGATAAGCATAAAAATGAGGAAAATTATGAAGGTTTCATGTGGTGAAAGAAGGTACCAACAGTTTCCCAATAGTGACAGCGCAGTTTTCCAAACTGCTACTTCAGAAAATTACATGGCAAGTTGTTTTGTGTTACATGGATGATTATGTATGTCATGGCATCTACCAATAAATAGCAAATGGCTAGTTACATCAACTGAACATACATGATAGAAAACACTTTCCCAAGGCCATATAAGAGATGGTTGTCTCCATCATACAATTTGACCCAATGTTGACCATGGAGATCAATGAAAAGCTTGCCCTCTTGTGGAGCAATGCACTGAATATGAATGGTGAGAGTATCCAAATATTGTGTTAGATAATCCATGGATGCAAAAACAATATTCTTACCACATGTTGAGAGTAAGATGATGCATATGTATATGAATGATTCCTCCATAGTGGTATGGCACATTCCCATGAAGAGAAATTAACCATATGTTGCATAAAGATCACCCTCCTTATACTTGGAAATCCAAGTCAAGAAGATCATAGAAAATAAGATCATACCAATGTACTAGATGTTTCCATCCACTAATCCATCATTCTCACCTCCTCCTTGTCCACTAAGTGCATCAAATGTGAAGTGATCCTGGGAATACTCCATCAATAAACCCCTGCTCTTAAGTGACAACATTGTTGGCCCATGAAAATAAGCTCTTGCCAACTCATAGCTCCATTCTTTGACATGATCCTTGTCAAAGACATCTCCCATAATGTTGCTACACATAAGAAGTTCCTCCAAAAGTGGAAGTACTTCTTGATAATCTAAGGCCAAGGATGATCCAGGTGGATATCGGTGACCTCCCACCTATTCCATTTGGACTTGCAGCATCAATTCTTTCAGTTTTTCAGCTTCAGCACAACTTACTATTTTTAGCAGGTTTTTGGGTCCTGCACACCCAGAGCCATTTTGGGGACTTAATGATCCAGGTGGATATTGATGGCCACCCACCAAGTCCATTTGAACCCCTACCATCAGTTCTTTCAGTTTGTAAGTTTCAGCACAACTTACTATTTTTAGCAGTTTTTCGGGTCCTAAACTTTCGAAGCCATTTTGAGACCCTAAACGACACTCTTTTCGAAAAAAGGGAGTAAAATGGGTTGTAGACTGATGTTTCTCACTCAAAAGTTGTATTCCTCGGATAGATATTTCTAACAAGCTATCGAGCGCATCAAATGGATATCGGATGCCAAAGTTACGTCCACGGGAAGTTGAAACACCAATTTACCCAAACGGGGCCACAGTTTTGGCGCTTCATCTCCTAGGGTTAGGTTTTGGGACGTTTCAAATTTTACATTGTTTCTCAACAATAAATGGGCCTTTGAGCCTCTTTATAACATATTTCAGGGGCTGGTAGCTGACACATCTCTTCTCAGAGATAAGTGTTGCAAGTACCTTAGCTCATTTATTTCCATTATGTCTGTAATAGGCCTACGAGCCTCAATGTAACACAGTTCAGTGGCCTGCGTATGCCACATCTCTTCTTAGAGATACGCTGCCAATGCCCTAGCTTGTTTCCATTATGTTTGTAAGCTTATTTCAGTCATTCTTTGATTATAATAAAATGAAGCATTATTTCCGCTGCATCTCTGTGTTTATGGTTATATCTGTATTCTGTTGCGTTCCTGCATAAAATTTGGATCAGTGGTATCAAAGCGGTCTACTCTTTCTTTGTTTTTATTTTCATTTCCCCAACACATCCAGGGTATAAGGAGTTCAACCACGCAACCCCGACGACCCCCCATGGCGGAAGGAAAGAAAGACGAGGGAGCAGGAGATCCTATCAAAATCTTTCTCGAGGAGGCCCTCGAGAAAAAGAGGAACGTGATGATGGATAATTTTTTCCAGATCTTTCAACGGATGCCCACAGGTGGCACATCTACATCCAGCACATCCACCAAGAATTCTGTGACATCCTGGACAAATCCAACCCCAAGTTCAGCAAAATTCCCCCCACCCCACATGGAGGAACTTAACGCAATGGATACCATTGCTTCCTAAGGAGGGAGGAATGATCTAGGTGGATATCGGTGGCCTCCCACCTATTCCATTTGGACCCACAGCATCAATTCTTTCAAATTTTCAGCTTCAGCATAGTTTACTATTTTTAGCATGTTTTTGGGTCCTGCACACCCGCAGCCATTTTGGGGACTTAATGATCCAGGTGGATATTGGTGGCCACCCACCGAGTCCATTTGAACCCCCACCATCAGTTCTTTTAGCTTGTAAGTTTCAGCACAACTTACTATTTTTAGCATTTTTTCGGGGTCATGAACTTCCGAAGCCATTTTGAGGCCCTAAACGACACTTTTTTGGAAAACGAGGAGCAACATGGGTCGTAGACCAATGTTTCTCACTCAAACGTTGTAGTCCTCGGATAGATCTTTCTAACAAGCTATTGAGTGCATCAAACGGAGATCGGATGCCAAAGTTACGTCCCCGGGAAGTTGAAACATGAATTTACCCAAACAGGGCCCACAGTTTTGGCGCTTCATCTCCTAGGGTTAGGTTTTGGGACATTTTGGATTTTACATTGTTTCCCAACAATAAATAGGCCTTTGAGCCTCATTGCAACACAGTTCAGGGGCTGGTAGCCGACACATCTCCTCTCAGAGATAAGCGTTGCTAGTACCTTAGTTCATCTATTTCCATTATGTCTATAGTAGGCCTGTGAACCTCAATGTAACATAGTTCAGAGGCATGCGTATGCCACATCGTGACATCTCTTCTCTAAGATATGCTGCCAGTGCCCTAGCTTGTTTCCATTGCGTTTGTAAGCTTATTTTAGTCATTCTTTGATTATAATAAAATGAAGCATTATTTCCGCTGCATCTTTGTGTTTATGGTTATATCTGTATTCTGTTGTGTTCCTGCATAAATACCAGATCAGTGGTATCAAAGCAGTCTGCTCTTTCTCTTTTTTCCTTTTCATTTCCCAACGCAACCAAAGTATAAGGAGTTCAACCAAGCAACCCCGATGACCCCCCATGGCGGAAGGAAAGAAAGACGAGGGAGCAGGAGATCCTATCAAAATCTTGCTCGAGGAGGCCCTCGAGAAAAAGAGGAACGCGATGATGGATAAATTTTTCTAGATCTTTCAATGGCTGCCCACAGGCAGCACACCTACATCCAGCACGTCCACCAACAAGTCCGCGACATCCTGGACAAATCCAACACCAAGTTCAGCAAAATCCCCCCCCCCCCCACATGGAGGAACTTAACGCAATGGAGACCATTGCTTCCTAAGGAGGGAGGAATGATTAAGGTGGATATTGGTGACCTCCCACCTATTCCATTTGGACCTGTAGCATCAATTCTTTCAATTTTTCAACTTCAGCACAACTTACTATTTTTAGTAGGTTTTTGGGTCCTGCACACCTGGAGCCATTTTGGGGACTTAATGATCCAGGTGGATATTGGTGGCCACCCACCTAGTCCATTTGAACCCCCACCATCAGTTCTTTCAGTTTGTAATTTTCAGCACAACTTACTATTTTTAGTAGTTTTTCGGGTCCTGAACTTCCGAAGCCATTTTGAGGCCCTAAACGACACTTTTTTGGAAAACAGGGAGCAACATGCATCGTAGACCAATGTTTCTCACTCAAAATTTGTAGTCCTCGGATAGATATTTCTAACAAGCTATCGAGCGCGTCAAATGGAGATCATATGTGAAAGTTACGTCCCCGGGAAGTTGAAAAACCAATTTACCCAAACGGGGCCCACAGTTTTGGTGCTTCATCTCCTAGGGTTAGGTTTTGGGATGTTTCAGATTTTACATTGTTTCTCAACAATAAATAGGCCTTTTAGCCTCATTGTAACACAGTTTAGGGGCTGGTATCTGACACATCTCTTCTCAGAGATAAGCATTGCCAGTACCTTAGCTCATCTATTTCCATTATGTCTGTAATAGGCCTGTGAGCCTCAATGTAACACAGTTCAAAGGCCTGCGTATGCCACATCTCTTCTCAGAGATACGCTACCAGTGCCCTAGCTTGTTTCCATTATGTTTGTAAGCTTATTTCAGTCATTCTTTGATTATAATAAAATGAAGCATTATTTCCACCGCATCTCTGTGTTTATGGTTATATTTGTACTATTCTGCGTTCCTGCATAAAATCTGGATCAAAGGAGTAGCCCCTTTGCACCAAGATAGTGCCATCTCCTACTCCTACAACATCATGCAAGGTGTGAGATAAAATCTACCCTTGCTCTCCCAAGAACAAGCAAAGAAACAAAAGATTTTGCTGCCTCCTCATACTCTTATCATACAAATCATGTGATGAAAACATAATGAATGATATGAATATCACATCAACACCATGTATCCATACTATTTGTTGTGCAAAGATGCAAGTATCCTACCACATACCCTTAGAAAGAGGATGATGACCAAACTCTTTCAAGATTAACCAGCACAACCAAGCCTCCTGCTGCCCGGTATCATAAATTTGCAAGTAGCTCACCAGCTTCTTGCTCTCCATCCACATCCACTCAATCATTTTTGGATGTCTCCTTCCATCCTCCATCTTGGTACTCCTCCCATGATGGCTACCATCATTCCAAATCATATTTCGGTCTTTGCATTTCATGGGATTTTGAAATGCAGTCTTCCCAAGGATCAATTTGATCCCATAAGGACCCAAATAGGTGGTAGGAAAAAACCTCCCATCATGATTTGTATGGATCAAGAAGTGTCCAATACAATCATGAGATATGTTATCCATCTGAATTTGTCCTCCATCATCTATCTATTCCTCCTTGAATCCATAAAGATCCAAGTGTGAGAAGGGAAGAACCTTCTCAAACGGTTGAAGAATCTTGCACTCCATGATGTGTGGAAGTGCACCTACAATGAAATCTCTCCATGAGATCTCCTCCTCATGCATGGGCTTCCAAAACCCAAGAGGCCTTGGATCTGCTACAAGTAGAAGTCTCTCTTTGTGCTATGGAATGCTCATTGAGAGAATTTCATCTCGAAAGGAGAAAGTGTTTCCCACTTCAATATGTCTACCATCTATCTATTCTTCCTCCAAGCCTTCAAACCCCAACCTCAAGTGTGGTGTGCAAATCAAGAATGGCTCATGAGGATAATGGTTCATCTCTTCCTTGACTAATTCAAGGTTGCACAACGCAGTGAAATTCTGTTGCTCTAAATCAAAAACATGTAATGATGTAGACCCATTCATAATGTTTACTGAAATTATAAGAGATGGAAATTCCGACATACCTTTGGAAATCTTGTAAGCATCTTGTATGATTGTAAGGGCTTCCTCCTCCAATGTGTTGGCTTCACCAACTTCTGAAGATGAAGGCTACTCTTCCATGACTGTGACAACACTGGTATATGCCTCTTCAACTGGTGGTGAGGGCTCCTCCCTCCTTTGGCAAAATCTTATGATCATCTTTTGAGAAAACTCAGCAAGAGTAGATACCCTTGCATGGCTCCAATGGCTGAACCACCAAGTATTTGCCTCACCTTCAAGGTGCAGCACTGCAATTTCTACAACCTTTTTATCTACTACAGGATGTAGCAGGAAGAAATCCTCTAGCTTCATCACCCAAGCCTCTACTGCACATGTGATGGATCCATCAAAAGTGGACAATAGAAATTTATTGCCTCTCATCATCCCATAGCTGTGGGGTCTTCTTTCTTCTTCCAGCTGAATAAATTGTGGTAAAGCTAGAGTCTTCTTGAAGGCTCCCAGTTTAGCTTTTTATTTAGCAAAGTACTCACTTAGAATTTCGAATTCCAAGTGTCCTTCATGATTCATGCATTTTTCTCTTTGAGAATAGGAAGTGCATGGTCCTTCCTCTTCTCCTTCTTCCATCTTCTTGACCTCCTTGGAGAGGTCCTTCCTAGATCTAAAAATTGATGAGATAATTCTCAACCTCTTCTCCATATTGATCTCTTCAATCTTATTATGGCTGAAACTCACAGGCTGAGCCAAAGATCATGCTTTGATACCACTGTAATATCCCAAAATAGGTAATTTCTACAACAATAAGAACATCTTAATATGTTCCAAAGTTGGAGATGTAGCAATGTAAAAACACATATTGGAGTAGAAACATTATTTCAATACATACATCATGAGAAGATCCAAATATCCATGAAATTGATCTTATAGTAGAAAAAGAGTACAACTCCTTGAGGAAATAATCATTTAAGTTGGGCAATGCAAGCCTCAATAAAACATGTACATGAAAATGAAGAACACTGCTACATATAGAAAACCCCAGGCTATAACAGTGCAGTTTTATTAGAGGAACTACTACTAAGAAGTGTAAATACACATACATGAAAATATATAGCTCAAATAAATGGGGGATAAAAGCTCTAGACCCGTGGAAACAATCTCAAGACAATCCTAGAAGGATTTCCTAAAATATGCAAAAATGGCAAAAATACTGGAGTAGCAGGGCTGAGTAGTAGCTGCAACTTAAGAACTGGATGGAGATGGTTGTAGATGATGCACAAGCTAAATAGGCCTCCTCCAATGTATCTTCTAACTGAAAGGATGATCCTAACACTGAATATTTGACCCTCCAACAATCACTACAATCCCTCACTGCAAATACCAACTGAAAATAACGCAGTCACTGAGGGATACTGCGCTGTAGGTGCATGAAAATGGGTTGGCCAAGTGCCAAGATATGCAATATGCTCCAAGGACTCCCAAACTGATCTCTGAAAGGAAAGAGACCTCCTCCTCTGAAAAATAAGTGATGGAAGTGGTGTTGTGAACCCTCACTGCAACACCCTGCAACACAACATTATTCTGCTACAGAAATAATGTTGTAGCTGAAGGAGGATGCTTGGCCTCAAGCCTGGATGTGAGGTAAATCAGTAGAAATTATTCAAGGGGCCTCTCAATAAAGGAGAAGGATTTATAAACAGGAAATCCTTGTGCTAAGCAGCACTACAACTCTGCTAAACAAAAAGAGAATGCACAAAGTCTAAACAGACAATGAAATCAATAATCTAAATCATGAATCAAAATGGCTGCCTTGCCCTCCTTTTAAACAAGTGAAATCCCTCTCACCATGGGTCCCACTCATTAGGGTTTCCTTCACCAAAGAAACCTCTTCCCATTCATACTGCATTGTTTCTCTAAGTGTTCTCCACCTCCTATCCTAGTGCTATTGACTTGGTCAAACTTGACCTTGTCTACATGCAAATGATCCTGTTCACACATGAGGGTGTGAAATCCAGCTCGGTTGATGATCCCCTTCCATACTATGAGGGATTTTATTTATGTTTTTATTATGTATGTGCATCCTTACCCAATTATTCAACTCCTAGGTGATAAAGGAAAAAATTAATGTTTCAACTAGCTGCATGCTAATTTGGGAACATTACACAAACTTTGTGGAGGAGCCTGGGGCAAATCTGAGGAGAAAATTAGTGATTTTGGCCACTTTTTGGCAGTTCTGGCCAAAATTCCTCTGTGCACAGCACCACCTGACTGGTCGTTCCTGTCGGGCCCTCTTTTCACAACGTTAGGTCGGTTCAGGCTTTTGGCAGGCCTATGCGCAGCACTAGGAGGCTTGTGGGTGGCTCGGGCCCTGAACTGAGCGTGTGCGTAGTGCTAATACCTGTGTGTAGAGTCGTCCCTTTGGTGCATAGCGCCAATAGCCTGTGCACAGTGCCCATAAATTTCAACTAGTTCTTCAAAAAAAACCCAAAAATGCTCCAACTATTTTCTATCTCTCCTTCAAAGACAAAAATGAGTTGGGAAGAGGCAGAGAAGACCTTTATATTCCATTTTGAAAAAATAATTTCATAATCAAACCCACTTTATAATGTTTGTTTCCCTTCTCCCTTTTTCACTATCTTTTTGGTCATTTTGTCCTGTGGGTGGCAGAATCCAAAAAAAAAATGGTCCTTGCTTTGGCTGGAGCATCTTGGTGTTTCTCTTCAATTTACAAACCCTTTTTAAACAAAATTAAACTTTTCCTTTTATCCATATTTTGGAAGCATGAACCTGTTTTTGAAAAGAAAAGGTCATTTTGACAAATTTTGGAGGAAAAAGTCATTCAATGACCTTAGTGCTCTTTGAAGGTTTTCTCCACTTTATCTTTTTCATGAATTTCAACACTAGTAAACAACAAACTTGTGATCATTTTGGCACCTTCACCTTGGAGTCTTCAGTCCTATATCTTTTATGCCTTTGATTTGCTTGGTGGATAAGACTAAAGAGAAGAATTTTGACCTTCTTCCAACTGGCATTCTGTCATGTTTTCTCTTTGAAGCAGTGAAACCTTCTTGGTGTGAAAACCCTAGAAATTGGTATCAACATCTCCTTTAGTCTTCATATGCTCCACCATTGTGAGATACATTAGGTTTTTTTGACCTTATAAACCTTCCTATAGGTAGCCATATTTGACAGTCCTACAGAAGTGTCACTCATGGCTAATCTATCTCTTGCAGAATATACTTTTGATAAGGAAACCATTTTGGAGGCTTCTCTGCTTTTTAGACCAATCAAATGTATGTTCCTTTGATCATTTTGGCAGTGGTATATCTCTGGTGGGAAAAGTTAGTATTTTAAACCATTTTGTGTCTCCCCTTAGCCACTTCTATTTTTGCAGGTGCCTACACAACTTTTTCCTTTGATCGCTTAGTGCCTTTTTTGGAATTTTGACCCCTTATTTTCCCAATAGTAAACTCATGCTCAGTAATGATTTTATCCTTTGGCACTTTACCTTATGTCTGCCTCCTTTTGATCCTTTTTAATGCCTCTGACTGTACCTTGAAAATTCAGGCCCTTGCACTGATACCCTTTAGCATTTTGTCCTTTTGGTGAGGTGGAATCAATGCTTCTTTGTCAAAAACCTAGAGGGCAGCATGAATACCCCTTGAAATGCCATATGTTGTTATGAAGGAAGCCCTATCATCATTGATTTATTTGTTTGTCATTCTTTCCAAACTCCTAGGTTTTATGGTTGTTAGAAAAAAGTAAATGGTGTTGTTTCCTAAGTTCTCTTAAAACCTTTCAAAAGTCATTAATTATTTCTAAAAATCTTCAATGTGTAATGGATGGAGTTGAGGTTACCTTTGTCCTTGTAGCCCTTGTACTGATTCCTTGCACTGGTTCATTTGTTTTTCCAAATCAATCACAAAACCTTGATTCTCTAAAACATATGTCTGCTACCTTTCTCTTTGTTGTAGATGGTATTTTTGTGATGATTTCACCATATTACCTTACCTCTCTTTTATTATGATGGCCATTTGACCCTTTTGCAGAAATGTGATCAAGGGCAGCTGTCCTTTACAGAATTTCTGCTCCAGGCCAAGGAGAACTTGCTTGAATGACCTTTTGATCAATTTTGGGCAAAGTCATTTGTTCCTTTTCTTCTTTGAATGAAGTCTCTTTATAGAGGAAAAACAAAGATTTTTAGGATACAAAATCCACCCTATGACATGTGAAACCCTAGGTGACCTAGTGGAAGGTTCCTTGGACTTGGATTTGGAATAAAACTTAGAATTTGGGGTCATCAAGTGTAAAAACAGAGTTTATGATAAACTGATGTATTGAATATCCAAAATCCAATGTACTTGATTTATCTAAAGATCCTAGAGAGACAGTTTTGAGACCATAAATGTTTGGGGTATTTTTGGAAGACACAATAGAGTTGTTTGATTGGTGGCCTCAGGTAGCAGTGGGGGGTTTAGGTAAAGAAAAATAGAGGATTTGGGCCAAATGTGACAAAACACAAACAAAATGAGTGACATGAGCCCCTAATGGTTTTTTTGGGACTGGTAAGCAGATCTTGACATGATGGGATGATGAGACAGTGAAAAAAGTTATCTTAAGGATGATGAAGGTAGTGAGATTTCTAGAACTCACAATGTTTAAGAAATTTGTTTCTAGAAATCTAGGGAAATCATTTAGTCATCTATGAAGGAAAAAAATACTAATGACTAACAGTGGCTCCACTTGGGGAGGGCATCTCCTTTTCAGGAGGTGTCAATAACTTTCATATCTCTGCCTTAATGGAGACTAGTGCCTCATCCATTGGGCATATTTTTACCTCTTTTCTTTTGCTGATACTTGCTGTGAAGTTATGATCTTAATAAATTTGAAAAACATGATCAAATCATCTTCATCTCTACCTACCCAATCTATTTTCCTAACATTTTTTCTTTCTTGGGTGCATTTGGACTAGCCAACCCTTGACATTTCTTCTTATTTTGAAAACAAAACAAACTATCTACTTCTATCTTATTTTCTCCAAAGTCCAGATTATGCTAATGAACCTTTATTCTCTACCTAGACTATTCAACTGTCAAGTTTAAACTGTTTGACAAGATTCATTCACTAAGCTATAAACATGCAATTGAAAACATGGTTTAAATTAGGATTAGACATTCTGACTTACCATGGGTTTGTGGCATAAGAACAAGTTGCACACAAATTTTATTTTTGTACAAAATAAGACTAGAACAAGCAGAGTTGGGATACATTGTTTTCTATTCATCCCTATTTTTCTCCTTGGTTCTATTTTAAGGATGTGGAACCAGTATCTTTATTCCCTAATCTATATTTTGACAAGTCAAGCTTGAATAATTTGACCAACTATCTTTCACTAACTTATCAACAATTAATTTAAAACATGTTTCAACAATGATTAGGCTAGATGATTGAAACAATACTTCTTTATGTAGTAGTAGTGGTATTTAGGCTTACACACTTTCAATAGTTCTATTTTTTGGGTATGGGGCTTTACCTCTTTTCAAATCTGCCCTCTTTTCAATTTTGTTTATTTATTTTTTGTATTTTTGTGTTTTTTGTGTTTTTTCTCTTTATAACCTTTCTTTAAATCATGGTATGTACAATGAGTGAGAAATTCTAACTAAGACTCTAAATGGCCATAGTATTTGATCACCCTATCATCCACAGGATCATCTACCAACCCTTTTTCATTTATCTTTTGTAAATAAGGAACATGGCTATCTATTTTTGAAGGCATGGTACAATTTTTCTGCAAAAAAGTTTCAAACAAGCCAAGTTCTCCTTTATATTTCTTCCTTGAGTCTTTCTTCCAAAACTTGTCTCCGTGGAAGAAATTGTTTAGGTGAAGAAGGCATTCTTCATTAGCCCCCAAACAGATGAGGATGTCATCAATGTACATCATGGTGAAGAAGTTGAAAACAGGTGTCATGGCCCTTTGGAAGGTGTCTTCAACATTCCTTATTCCAGGAAAAGTTTGGTCAAACACGTAGTTATTCCAAGGAATTTTGAAAATCTCTTTGTGTTGATTGATTTGAAGTGGTATCATCTCATGGTTACCTAAAACACTACCAATCAATGTCATCTTGTTAGAAATTCCTATCCTTGGCATAGGATGATTTATCTTGGGAAAATGGTATTTGTACTCCATGGAGGCTTTGCCTAAGTGTCTAAAGTTCATACATAGTCTGCATTCTTTGGCTTTCTTTGTTAGTGATACAAGTTTCCCAAGGGTTTCATAGTTCTTCTTGGAAAAATGCCCCTTTCGAACAATGTCTATGTCATCAAGCTTTGAGCTTTTACTCCTATACACAAGAGCATCCTGAAACTTCTTGCACAACCATATGTATTTCAATTTTGTGTGTAATGAAAATACTTTGGATAACTTAATCACTTTAGGCCTTCTTAGGCTGCCTACATTATATTCCTCTATATTAGTTTCAATGGACATCCTTTTACGATTCATAGTAACATCTGTGAGAGTTAAAATCTTTTCTAGAGGGACACAAATTTCTGATAATGAAGTGTCTAGATAAGGTAAAAACATAAGACTCCTTTGACCTAGATTCCCCAAGATTTTTGTTTTGTGAGGGAATTTTAGCATTTCAGGATAGGAAAAAGGGAACAATTGTGTTTCTAAGATTTTTCCTGCCTTTGAGCAACCTGTTTCACATTCTAAGCTGATTATTGGTTTTGAAGTTTCATTTTTATTTTTCATAAAATCAAGTTTAGTTTTATCATTATGTGTTTGTTCAGGGCTGTTATAGTTCTGAATGTTGAGTTCTTCATGTAGAGACCAGTTTGGCTGTTGTAATTTTTTTTTATGTGTTTCAACTTCATATACCTAATCATCAATGTCTTCCTCATTATATAAGATGAAAGAATCAGGATCTGAATGAATAGAATAAAGAGGAGTATTGTCTGGCATGTCTTGATTGCTAACCATATATTTCATATGTGACTCATAGTATAATCTTCTAGTATGATTGAAAATAGGGATGGTAACATAGGACATATCTAGTTGAAGTTTCCCCTGAAGCTTGGCTCCCCAAGATTTGGATAGAAGCATGCCATACTTGGGAGGAATATCTGCCACTACTATGTCCATCACCAGATTCTTAGCAGGAACTTGTGCCAAGTTGACACAAAGATCCTTGATTAGGCCCAAACACTTGACCCTACTTGAATCGAAAGAGTATAGATCTTTGTAAGTTTTAGCTATTTCTAGGCATAATATATCCATCACAACTTTTGGCATGACATTGTGGGAGGCACCGGAATCCATCATGGTATTATGTAATATTTTTTCATGTATGTTTAGGCTAATATATAAAGGGGGAATGGCTCCTTCTTGATATTTTCCTTCTATTTTGGGTCCAAACAACAACTCATGTGTGTCATCAGCCAAGTGTAAAGTGTCAGCATCATTTCCTATGTTTAGTACCTTCAAAATAAGAGACCTATACACTTGTTGAGTAACCAATTCAGTGAGGGGCATAGTTATCTTAATTTTGGAAATTTCTCCCTCAAAACTGAAAGGGACTTGTGATTTAGACATACTTACATCAATTCTATCAACCATGGTCCTTTCCACATTTTTAATTTGCTGATCTTGATTTGGAGCTTTAGTCAAAATGGTTTTCTCAGGGTCACTGGTGGAGGTACAAGGACAGCTAGGGTCATTGTTTGGTTGGCTGAATTTTCCTTTGTTTGTTTTAGCTTTCTTAACCATGGTGTTGACATTATCTGTTGTTTTATTAGGGGTGTTTTCAGGTACTTTCCAAACCACAGTGTCTATTTGGTCTTTCTTGGAAGAATCTAGGTACTTTTTTCTCTTGAGGTCATATTTCATATGTACTTCCATTATGGCATTTTCAAATCCCAAGTAGTAGTGCTCAGAATTCTCATAGTTTGTATCAATTTCATCTGAGGGAAATAAACCCTATTTTTCTTCAGTGAGAAAAACATCATCTTCATTATAAGAACCTATTAGGTTAATATGGATTTCTTCAGGTTCTATAATTTCTCCTTCTTCTTAATCTACATAGTTTTGTTGGAAGGGAGGTTTGATTTGTTGGTCACTTTCCATTGGTTTGATTTGAGGAGTGTCTCTTCTGAAGTTCTGAGCTCTATTTCTATTTGGGAATTATCTTGGTTTTTACTAGGAGGTGTTATTTCATTCAAATTTATCCTTTCTATCATTCTCTCAACAGTTCTCATTAGGTTGTCTATTTTAGAGTCAGATGAGGAGGTTGAGGGCATAGTTCCATCTTTGTAGGTCACTCTCTTTTCCGATCTCAACCTAGCTCTTTTTCCAATTAAGTTTACCTCTGTGCTAATAGATGCTTTTTGCATTTCTTCTAAGGTTTCAGGGTCTCTTTCCCTTAATTGGAATGTCATGTCCAAATCAAAGCCTTTAGGAAATTTCACTAGTGTTAGGCCTTATGGAGGTTTCATGTGATGTGGGGGAGAATTGTAGACACTGTTAAACCTGGTGTAATAATCTTGCACACTTTCCCCTACATTCCTCTTAAGATTGTTATATTCAGACAAGATTTGGAGGGGATTTTTCTTGATTTCCCATTTGTTTATGAAATTTTGGTAGAGGAAAGGGAGATCATGTATTGAATTAGGATTTAATGCTTTGAACCATTTTTTGGCCTCTCCTCCTAAGTTTTGTGCAAATATCCTCATCTTAATGGTTTCTTCTTCTATCTCCATGTAATCAAAATCATCATTGATTCTATCTACATTTTGTTGTGCAATGATGGATTCAGCCCCTATGAAATGAGGGATCTTGAACTGATATTCATTTGGAAAAGGCACTAGGGGTTGAGGCAAAACCAAAGGGGCATACCAAGCTACCATGATGGGAGCTAATGGAGGATTTACAAGAGGAGGGTTAGTGAAAGGAGGTGTATGATGAAGTGGAGTAGTTTGCACAGTGGTGGTATGGATGGGTGTAGTGCAAGTACTTGAAACAACAAACTGATTTTGAGTAGATTTGGTATGGAAAGAGTTGAAGTGATGGAGAAGCTGAAAGTTAGGTGGTGTGGAAGGAGAGGCTTCTCTACTAGAACTCTACGGCAAATCTAAGGGTTCAAGGTAAGTTTGGTCAATATCAGTTTCAGACCTCATTCTAAAAAGGTTCTTCGTATGGTGCAATTCAAACTGAGGATCTTGCAAGGTTGTAAGATGTTCAGGTACATAGCTTGCTCTATGGATGATCCTAACAGTGGTTAAGTTTCCAGATCTAGAAGTTTGCCACAAAATATTCTCTGGGTCATCAACTATGTTGGGAGGGTTTGGGTCTGGATGAGATCTGGTACTGATCCTATGTGAAGTTAGATTTCAAACTTCAAAATTCAAAGAGGCTGAAAGCTTTAGTACTTTTTTCTGAAGGCTGACCTCTCTTAATGCTTCGTAAACTCTTACAGTATATAAGTGGGTTTATAAAATTCTTAGGATTGGTTTGAAACAAATCTAGGAAGTTGAATGAGTGTTAATGAAGTAATAGGCCCATTGGAGGCTAGTGGAGTCACTAGGTGGATATTTTTGTTGTTTTAAAAATGTATGTTTATGGTCCACCACCAATAACTGACAAGAAACCAATCTAAGGGTGTTTTGGGGTTTTTTGAGCTTCCTTTTTTTAGTTTTAAGTTTTTTAAGAGTGTCCTATGGCTGAATCATCATTTTTCTAAGATGTTGAAACAAACAAAGTCTACTCATGGCCATTAGTTGAGTTCTCTATTATTTGGAAAAGGTTTCTGAGGTCCTAAGGGATACTTAGTTTGTCACTGACTCAGAAGCTCCCACCATGATTTCCAGAATGTTAGTGTGGCGATGAGGTGGTAGATAAACCACCATATACTATCAGTCAGGGTTTTCTAAATCTTTTAAGGAATATTTAAGCATGAATTTACTTAGAAGGTCCCATCGTGATTGCCAGAATATTAGGGTGGCGATGAGGTGGAAGATTCATTGGATTTTCTAAGTCAAACTGAGGGTCTAAAGAGTCTAGGGGTTTAGGCAACTATATACTCAGAACATCCTACCGTGAACACCAGAATGTTAGTGTCCCATGATTTAGAAGATTGGTATACCAAATGATAGGGTAACATTGAACCAGTCTTTGGATTCCTAGGACCTAGCTTTCATGGACTCAGAGAGGGATCTCTCTATTGGGTGCAAAGGATGTGTTATTTTTTATTTAGGTAGTTTATTTTAGGCTATTTGTTAAGTGTAGGCTAGTTTTTAAGTGTAGGGTTTGTTGATTGTTTTGGTTGGGTAAGATGGTTAAGTGGAATAGGTGGAGTGAGAGGTTTTCAAAGCCATTTGGCTATGGATTCAATGAAAGTCATGAGTGTCTCAATGATTAATCAGAGTGTGTTGCAGGGCCAATTTAGCAAGGTTAATGGATCCTTAAGGTAATGTGTGAGGTGTAGTGAACATCAAGTTTGGAAAAAACAAGGAGGTCTTAAATATAGATAGTTAAAATCTACAACTCATGAGGTAGGACAAACCATTAAGCTCAATGAACAATACATAAACTGATAAATATCCAAGATAAATATTCTAGTGAAACATAGAAAGTATAAGAGCTTATAACTTTAGTAAATTCACCTTCAGTTTTTGGGAAAACATATAAGATAACAAAAATAACTCAATATATGAAGAGGGAACTCCTAAACATCATAAATAAGGCTATAAAGAATTCTAGAACAAGTTGATAAGCATGGACAAAGGGATAGATCAAACGAGACCTCTTTGACTTAACCTACCAAACAATATTCTAAAGAGAGCTTTCAAGACAGAGTTTGGACAACTTCAAGTAAGCAAGGCATACAGTAAATCTTACTAATCCATATATGAAATTAAAAAAAAATTAGGTGGACCTAAGGAGCAATCAATAATTCCTTAAGATGACCAAACAGAGGAAAACATCAAAGCTATAACAAATAGGAGGGCTGAGGTGCCTCAAAGAGCATGTATCAACCTATACTTTTCTTATTTATAGAAACAAAGAAGGATGAAACATAAATGATAACAAGAAAACACAAACAATTTAAGAAGACATCTCCATTCACCAAGCTAAGGAATCCAACAAACAAGCTTCTCATCATCAAGCCAAACAAGCCATTCATCAACTTCACAAAACCAATTTCTTCTCCAAGCTCATAGAAACCATGAATTGCTCTCAAATTTCATCAAAAGACAAAAAAATTCATAAGGGCCTCATGCTCTATTTATGGAGAAAAGGAGGACTAAGACCCTAAATATGTTAGGAAAATGTCAAATTCAACCATAAATGTCATTTATGGCCAAGAGACCATGCAAGGCCCAAGGCACATAATATCCTAAGAAATAAATGCCATAATAACTATTTTCACCTAATTCTAGAGTGTTTTGCCTCAAAAACTAAATTACAATAAATGAGTGTGTTTTGTTGAATTTTGGTCCAAAACATACTTAGATAGTCTCTGTGCACAGCGCCACTTCAGTAGAAAATAAGGTCTTTTGTGACTAAGTTTTGGACCCCTTCCCGATGCTGGATTTGGCTCCGTGATGGCTTGTTGGAAAGCCTTATGAGTCTAATTTCTAGAAATTCTTAAGTTTTACTGAATGAGTGCCACTTTACTATCCAAAAACGTATTCTCCCAACACTAGTCTGTGCGCACTACCTTGCCTAAAAATGGGGCAAAATGGGCAAACGTTTGGTGTTGTTTGACCTTTGCGGGGTCAAAGCTACTCCAAATGATTTGAAATTTTGTGAGAATATTGCTAATGATGAGACAAATCCAAAAATGTAAAGTTTTTAAGTTGAGGATCCATGAAATTTGTGTGCAACGCCAAGGGTGTTGCGCACAGAGGCCTCAAAATTTCAAAAAGACAAAATTTTGTTCAATTTTTCCCAAAATTGATGGAGTGGTCCACCAAGAGGTCTTGGACACCTATTGAGAGGCCTCAGCCAAAAATCCAAGTCTATCATGCATTTTTTCCTCTTTTAGTTTTTTTATCTCCATGAGGACGTCTAGTTTGGCACAAGTAAGCTTGTTTTTCTTTGCATAGTGCTTGGTCTTCTTCTTCTGGAGATCAAGGCCCATTTTCAACATCTTGAAGTGCTTGTGCTCATTCTTGTAATATTGAATGACACATTGTACCATCTCAAAATATCTTTCCCACTCCTTAGGTTGTGCATATTTGGTTAGGAGTAACAATCTGGTGGTCATCTCCTTCTCCTTATTGTCACTATCTAGATCAATGAATTGAGGCTCTTGAGTAGTTTTCTTGATTCTATTACTTAACCTCGCCTTTACCTGCTATTCACCCTTTTCCATATTTTCCTTGCCCTCATCCAATGGTTTGATAGCTGGAGAGGAAAAGGCCCTTTGCCTTTTTGAGGCAGCAAACACGTCTCTCTTTCCTTTGTGGTATGTGCATGTGAGAGGAGTGATGATGGTTTTGGTAGTGTCCTTATCTTGGCTATGACTCTTGTTGTTGTCATCTGCTCCTTTGACATTACTCTAGTCCCCATCAATCACCTCATGCTCTGTTTGATCACTATTATCCTGACCTTCAACATCATTATCATCTTTGTTTTCCTCACTGCCTTCTATACTGCCACATTTGCCTTCAAATTGATCATCAACTCCTGTACTTGCCTCATTTTGTTCTGTCCATCATAAATGTCCTTTTATTCATCATCTTATTTTGTATTTTCACTTCCATCATCATTAGGAGGTTGATTTGTGTTATAATAGTCATGACAATTGTCATGACTGTCATGAATATTACCTCTGTTGTTTGTTTCCTTAGTGACTGTCCTATCAGTGTCATTTCCTTGGTCATTTCTCGCCTCTTCAAACTCTGTTTCAGCTTCATTATTTCCTTGTTCCTGACCTTCCATTTCCTCATCATCACCTTCTGTTTCTTCATGTTCATTATCTTCGTCCATATTGTCATTGTTTTCACTATGACTAGGCTCATTGTCATGGTTATTCACATTTTTCTCTTAACTGTCATGTTCACTTTCTTGTTGACTATCACCCTCATCATTGTATTCACTATCTTCTTGGTCTTAATCTTGCTCATCAGCACCACCCTTTTCTGTACTTGGTGTTATGGTCCCATGATTTGGTATATTGGCAAGCAAAATAACAGGGTAACATCAAACCAACTTTGGATCCCAAGGACCTAGCCTTCCTAGACTTAGAGAGGGCTCTCTCTATTTGTGCAAAGGATGTAAAATTGTTTGCTTTCTATGTTTATGATTTTAGGCTAGTTGTTAATTGTGTTTTGGTTTGTTTTCGGTTTTTGAGGGAAGAACTGATCAAAATATAAATAGAAAACAATATATCAGATCAACTGGCCTATGGGGTCAATAAGGTCGAGACTGCCTTAAAGGGTGGAGAAGGTATATTGCAGGGCCGATTTGGTCGAGGTAAAATGGATTCTTTTAGGTGAAATTAAATGGGATGGACACTAAGTTTGTGAAATACAAATAGATTTTAAACATAAATAGTTAATCAACAAGCATTCATAAGTTAGGGCTAACCATTGGTCTATATGAATTAAACTTAAACTAATAAATGCATAAAATAAATGTTCCAGTGACGCATGGAAGTATAGACCCTCCAACTTTGGGAAATCACCTTCAGATTTTTGGGAAAACAAATAAGATGGAAAAAAAACTCAATTTATGATGAGGGAACTCCTACACATCATATTTTGAGCTAGTGGGATCTTTGAAAACAGAATGAAAAGTTTTAGGCAAAGGGCAAGATCGAAACAATACCTCCTTGGTTCAACTAAAACAATAAATAAATCAAAGAGAGTTTTCATAGATGGAGCTTTGACTAGCCATGAGTAAGAAGGGTGTACCGTGAATCATACTTAGCATGCATAACAACCATAAATGAAAATAGCAACCATTTTCTTCAGTGATCAAAGAACAATTAAGAATTCTTTGATATGACTAAGAAGGAAGAAAAACATAGAAGCTGTAACAAAATCAGGAAACTTGAGGTGCCTCCATGTGCATGTCTCAAATCTATTATTTACTGAACTATAGCAAGCAACATGGAGAAATGTATGATAAACTAAGGAAAACATACAGATAGGAACACTATACCACTTACCAAGCCAAGGAATCCAACAAACGGTCTTATTCCGCCATCCAAGACAAACAAGAAATCATCCACATCATGAGACAAAGTGTTTCTTCAAAGCTTGTAGTATTATGTATTGCTCTATATCATCAAGTTCAACCTTATTTACAATGAAATCTCTTGGAATGTAAAGGCCAAAGAGAAGGAAAACCTCCTAGAGAAACTAGCAAGCTCATTGGCCTAATACAAATATCCGATTTTGTCCTTGAGGCTTTGCAAAGCCCAAGGAAAAAAAAATATATAAAAATATCTTAAAAATGCTAAAAAATGAAATTAAATTGACTTTTCCCAACTGAAAATGTCCAAAAAATGCTAAACGCACATTTGGAAAAGCCACTTCAGAAAACTGCATTTTTCACAAAAATGCCTCAGAAATATAGCAGCAGAAAATTCCCTGTCTTGTGGGAAAATTTTGAAGGACCTCCTGATGTCGAAACAAGCCCTATGATGGCTCGTTCGAAAGCCCTGGATGTAAAGTTTCTGAAAATACTTGGTTTTCCCAAAACTGATCACTATAAGTCTATGAAAAACTAACCTGAGTGGAAAAACCCAGAAATTAGCCCTTGCTGATATGTGAGGCAGAGTGTCGAAAAAGTGAATGTTTTTCGCTTCTTTGGGGGACAAAAACATCTTCAATTGATATGAATTGTTTTGAGTAGATGCCCATAAATTTAATGCATTCAATGATACCACTCTCAACAGCTGAGGATGCTCCAAACAAAAATGGCGACGCCCATGGTTTTATGCAATTAGGCCAAAAAATGTCAAAAAAAAAAGAACATGTCACAATTTTCTCAATTTTGGTGAGAAAACCCCTTAAGGGTTTTTAGAAACATGTGTAGAAGCTCAGGAAAAAATTCCAATCCTAGAGGTGTCTTTTCCACTTTTTCTCACCGGGCGCCCTCTTTGGGCAATTTTGAGTTTTTCTTGGTTTTCTTCCTTGTTGTTTGGCATTTTAGCTTTGGTGAAGAAGTTATGGCCCCTTGCCTTGGAGAGGCAGCTAGCACATTCTTTGGAGAATTCCCTTCATGCTCTATGTTTTGTGTTTTCTTGCCCTCATCATTGCTTTCTTGAGGGCTATCTTGTTTATCCTTGTCACTTCTTTCTTCATGACTGTCATGTTTGGACCCTTTTTCTTGTTCCTCATCATCACTAGTTTGCTTAGATTTATCTTCTTTGACTTACCAAGATAAAATTATTAAGTGATCACTGAAATAAGTCTTCAACCAACACACCTTTTCCTCTTTGCAAATCAATGTTCTTCTTTGAGTTTAGCAAACAAGTATTTTGTTGAATGAAAACAAAGTCACCTCTTCAGTATTGTGTTTGAGCTAGGAGGCCTTTGCCAAGATCTGCTTGTGGTTTTTGGAGACAAATCTCTTTTTTTTTTCACACAAAGATTATTCCCCTCAAACACTGCCCCTTTGATATCACTGTCTTGTCTTTGGTTTAGTCAACATGGTGCCCTGAAATCACTATTAGGATATCTCTTCAAACTGATTTGAAAGACCTTTACAAAACTCTACTTTTATTCTAGCAACTGTGTGTATTCTTAGCTATTTCATAGCACAAAAAAGACTTTCAAATTAGCACATCAACCCTCCTCCCTTTCACTGTCTCTATGTGGTTATTAGAAACAAAAGGGACTTATTGAAAACACTTTTTAAATAATCCTTCAAACTGACTATGAGACCTTTCACAAAGTCTGTTTTTCTATGATTATGATAACATGGCACCCCATGAAATCAATGTTTTAAATGACTTCTTTCAACTGACAAAACTCTATATCCTTTAGTCACAATCCTCCTTTCTCTCTAAAAAAAGAGTACACTCTTGAAAACACTGTGCTTTCCCTTTGAACAAATTGTTCTTCTTTGATGATTATTGTTTCTCTAAAACAAAATATAGTCTCCTTGTCACTGAGTAATAGGTATTTCAAAACAACTTTGTCTCCCCTTAATGATCATTGTTTTTCTTTGAGTTTTAACAAACAAGTATTGGTTGAATGAACACAATGTCACCTCTTCAGTATTTGTATTTGAGCAATGAGGTCTTTGACAAGGTCTGTTTGTGGATTTTGGAGACAAATGTCTTTTGATTTTGACACATATTTTCTTCACCTTCAATATTTGTTTTTCATTCTTTGCTATCCACAGCAAGAAAAACCTCTTTTAAGAAGACAAAAACCCTATCCTCTAATTACTGTTTCCTTTTTTATTTAACAAACAGAGTGCTCTTTGAAATCATTATCAAGATGACTCTTTAAACTGATTTGAGACCTTCACAAACCTTGTTTTCTAATGGAGACTACACAAATCTTTCACTATTTCTCAGCACAAGAAAATCTCCTTTGAACTCAAAACTTGACAAAAAGGCGAGGGAATACCTTGAAAAATGCATTTTTGAGACCTTTTGGGTGTTGGTGTAGTGTGCAAGTGAGCACGTTCAAACCTGGTTGATTGGGTGGGCTCCGAATGCGTAAATGCACCATGCAGAGGCCTGTCGGGTCAGCCCTGGGCGTCAGTCACAGGCACGCCACACAGTGCTACAGGTACGCTACGCTCCTTGTACAAATGCACTGAGTCTTCCTACAGGCGCACCGCGCATGTATAAAGGTGCACCGCGCTTAACTTTAAGCCCGAAATTCTTCAAAATCGCCCAAAACTTGTTTCTTCCTTCAGTGAGGATGCTGATGACCATTGTTTTGAGTCTTTAAACTTGTTGAGGGCTTTTAAAAGGCCTTTTCCTCCTTGTTAAAAACAAAAAAGTCTCTTATGATTTTGCATCCCTTCAAAGGGGTTTTATGCCTTTTTGAAGACATTTTTTATAAAAACATCAATCACTGCAGCCTTGAAAGAGTGAGTTAGCCTTGGTAACATAATGAGTCTTCCCAAAAACAAGAAAACCCTTCATCATAAGTCATCTAGGTGGGCAGTCTTTGTTTGTCATTTGCAGAGGTCAAAAAACAAGCTTAGTTTACCAACTTCACATCCTTGGTTATTTTGATGAAGCTGCTCCTAGCTAAACATTATAACTTATGTTTTTCCCTTTGAGGAAAAGGCCTTTGTAAATATAAGAAACATGGACCTTTAGCACCCTTATGTCACCATGTGGTTTTTTAGGTGAAAAAGGTTTTCAACCTAATGACTTTTCATTTATTTTAACCATTGCCTCTCAACTGGTCTTACCAACAAAAACTTTTCAAACCCATTTTTGTATCTTTTCTATGCATCTATTTTTCATCTCTTGGAAGAATGTCACTGATAGTTTCTGAAATCACTTGACACACCTTAACCCTCTGCTTTTAAATGAAGGAGGTTCTATTATGTTCCCACCATCTTCTCTTGACTGGATGAGGCTTCATCATAAGGTCTTCTAACCATATACTTTTTGATGAAGGAGGTTATCATTGTGATTTCAACCCTCTGCTCTTTTACTGGAGGAAGTTCACACTGTAGATATGTCATTTCATCTATTTCAAAACTATATCACCTTTCTTTGAATCATATGTCTATTCTTGGTATTGTGTCAAAAAAGCAACAATTTGCTTTATGCGATATGTTCTAAGATATGTATTCTTTGTAAAATATCCCTGTGAACATTTAGAACAGAAACCATATGACTTGTATATGTAGACTAGCTGCTTGCTTATACCTTGTTGACTGACCTCCCTTGACTATGTTTGCAGAGGCATGTTGAAATTCATTTTTGGAGGAGATTCTGAAAAGACTGTTGATCAGCGTAACATCAGCCCTTTTCATTTATATGACTTGGAGGCTACTTTTTGTTCTTTAGGAAACTTTGGCTTCCAAACCACACCTATTGGTAGCCCTTTTCTTGCTGTATTTCATTTGTTTTACTGATGGAAAATTAATTCAGCATGAAGGACCCTTTTGACCTTGTCTTTTTGCTCTTTTGCACATTGATCATTACTGCAATCACACCCCTCTAGAGATGTAAAAACATATGACTTTGAACCTTGGAGAGCTTCCTTGGTGTCGTATGGATATTTTTCTTGATCTAACCATATTCTTTTAGACAATGAACATGCTTATCTTCTTTTGTTTTGGATCTTTGTTTAACTTCTTCCGGACTGGGATAGAATGACCTCTTAGTGGTGCATGACCTATGGATGGATCAAGACTTATTTTTGCAGATTAGGAACTAATTCAGGGCTGACTGGTACTGAACAGAGGCTTTTGGCTCAAGATGTTTTGCCAAGGAAAGGATTCCCTAAAACACCACTATCTAACTTAGGGGCGATCTTGACATATTCTGAGTGTTTTCTTTGGTATGATTAGATTTTCAAATGACAGATAACCAGGGATAGGGTTGCAGACACTTTTGTCAATAGTTGGATAATGAAGGGCTTGAGGAATAACGGTAAATGAAAACATATAAATTTTAGCTATGACAACTATGGATAGGGTTATTTTTCTGAAACCAGATAGGACTTGACAAATAGGTTTTTTCTCATCATAGACTGACTAAAAGGTGTAGGAGGACAAAAATTGTTCTTGGGTGTTTTCTAGATGACAGATTTGTCAGTTTGGAGATTAGCTTCTAGAAAACTCAGCTAAGGAAACTAGTCATCAATAAAAGGAAAAAATATTGATGACTAACAGTGGATCCATTTGGGGAGGGCAGCTCCTTTTCAGGAGGTGTCCAAAATTTCAGATCTCTAGCTTTTGAAGACCAGTGCCTTATCCATTGGCACAAATTTCTTTCTCTCTTGATTCTATTTCTAAAAATTGATAGCATGATTAGCATCAAAGTCATCTCTACCTACCCAGCTATATTCCCTAACATTTTTTCTTCTTTTGGGTGCATTTAGACTAGCAACCCTTTGGCATAATATTTTTGAAAAATGACACTATCTAATTCTACACTTATATCTGCCGGGAGTTTAGATTAAACTAATGAACTCCTTTGTTTCTCTACCTATGCTAGATCGACTGTCAAGATAAAGTTGTTTGACAGGATTTGATTCACTAAACTAAAACATGAAATTGAAAAATGACCAAATCAGGATTAGACAGTCTGATGTGTCATGTACTTGTGGCATAAAAGACAAGCTGCACACAAATATTTTTTTTCATGAAAACAAGATTTTAGAAAAATCAGGGCTAGGATACATAGTTTGTTTTTCATCCCTATTTTCCTCTTTGGTTCTGTTTTGAGTGTGTGGAACCAATATCCTTTCCTAATCTTCTTTCTTTGACAAGTCAAGATTACACAATTTTACTATCACTTCTTTCACTAACTTATCAGCAATAAATTTAAAACATGTTCAATTATGATTAGGCTAGATAACTGAACAAGACATCTTTTGAGCACTAGTAGTGGCATTTAGACTTGCGCACTTTCAGAATGACTATTTTTTGAACATGGGGCCTTTCTGATATTTCTCAAATTGCCCTCTTTTCTACTTTTCAATTTTTTTTGTATTTTCTGTTTTGGATTCATTTCTTCAAAAAATCTAGAACTAAAAATATTCTCACAAGGCTTAGCTTATTTTCCACACCTATCTATCCATCCTAATATAACCTATACATAATATACATTCATTTAGTGAAATCTATTTTCCAACAAAGCCAATCAAGCAGATGATTCCATGAGGGATTTAGTTTCAGCTTTTTTAGAGTGCTGAAGAAATGAAAATGCCACTTCCACTTTGCTTGTTTTCAAACAGTAGTGCCTAAAATTTTTCTAACTCTTTGCAACAGACTGTTCTGGGCAGAACACACTACTCCTTCAGATTTCTCAAGGAAAAAAACAAATGGATCTTGGAATAATACCTGATCTAGAGGATTTGATATATAGGCTTCATTCAGTACTACTCTTTCTTCCACTTGGCTATATTTGGGACTCTCTTGGTAAAGCAACTCTTCCCCTTGCTCATGATCACTCGAACTGTCAGAATCATCATATATTGCAGTGTAGTCTTCTTTCCAAGATGATGTGTTCTGATTAAGTGTACTAAAAAATGTGTGAAGGTCATCATGTTGATGAGTAGGGATACACTTTGGTAGTAAATCCTCTTGAAAGGATAGTGTGACAACTCTCATGTGTTTTTCAACCTCTATTTCTTCATCTGCAATTTGTAACTCAATGGAACTTGGTGGCTACAAATATGGAGTTAAGGATGATTCCATTTCCAAAATTATTTCCTCAACCATTATAGGATAAGGCTTCTTATTGATAAATTGCTCAATAATCTCATCATCTTCCTTAACCTCATCATCAAAGCTGAAATAGTGTTGATTTCCAATTATGTGAATGTTATTTTTGATGGAATAAAGTGAAGTAGAGCAAAGAGTCAGAGACTCTTCACTTACTTCTAAACTCTCAAGGCTCTCCTCATCAGTGTCATAGGTGACCTGTCTTGGATGATTGATGCTTTCAATCTGATGACAGTGAACTTCATCCCACACATAAACCTTTGATGGCTCTGCAAGGTTAGCTTCTTCTTGGATATCATAATCATCAATATATTGATCAAACCTTGGAGAATAATCAATGTAAGTAATGTCACCAGCCATGCATATTAGACTATCAGATTGTTTATCTTCAAATTGATTTACAAATCTATTTTTTGACTTATGGTATGCAAGATTAGCAGGAGAAAGATCATAAATTTTTTGTTCATATGAAGTTTTAGAGGCTTTCTGCATGTTTATAAGTTGATCTATCTCCTCTTTAGTTAAAAAGGGAGGCATTTTTATCTCTCTTTGGATATAACTAAAATAATCCTCTTTCTCTTTGGAAAGCTAATTTGGAGGATGAATGTCTTTTTGGGCTTCACCTATGAGAGATGATGAATAATCACTTATGCCTTTAGAGAGATCCTGTGAGTTCTTTTTCATTTCTTGATTGTTTTCATCTTCAACCAATTCTTTGTGACGTTGAGGATAGTTAATATGTAATTCATGAGTTTCTTCTGATAGATTTTTAGGAGGCCAATTTGCTTGTATGAATGCAAATGACTCAAAGCATAAAGGTAGATATCCTATAGGTTTTGATTTTTATTCCATTTCAGATTTGAATTCATCTTCAATCAACTCTTCTTGATTTATGTGAGAGTTAACTTGAGTAGGGGTTTCCTAAATGCCTGTTAAGAGATCTTTAGGATGCATATTTCCTTTCAAAATATGGAATGAATTAAAGCATAAGGGTAGAGAATATAAATGTTTTGATTCCTCTTCCATTTCAGAATCTGTGATTTCAAGATGGCTGATAGTTTCTTTAGAGCATTCCTCTATGTTTTTATTTGCAACTTTATCATTAGGTACATTTTGTTTGTTACTCTTGTTTTTTAATAGTTGAGTGTGTTCATTCCGAGGAAGAAGTGTATATTGGTTTGAATAAGCAGTGTTAACCTTAAATTTGTGTCTTTCTCTCTTCCTGTCAAGTAGAAGCACCAATTTGCTGAGCATATATACCAAATTTTCCAACTTTTCTATTGTGTTGTCTCTTGGATCCATCTTGGTTTACCAGAAAGAGTTATTGTGTCCTTTCAACCAGTCTAAATTTCTCTATCACTGGATTCTTTTGGTCTATTGAGGGTTGTGGAGTCTCCAGGTGGAAGATTTGAACTTTTCTGTCCACCATCAGCATGATTGGGATTGCTTAATGCATTCCCAGGAGAATTTATAAGGACTAGTGGAGTAATAGGCCTACTGGAGGCTAGTGGAGTCATCAGGTGGATGTTTTTAGTTTTTTTTAGAGATATGTGTATGTTCTACCACAAATATTGATAAAAAGACAATCTAGGGATGTTTTTTTGGGTTTTCTGAGTTTTATATGTGTAGCCCTGAGGTTTGTAAAAGTTTTCTAAAGTTGGGTCATCATTTTTCTAGGATGGTGAGACAACTTGATTCTACTCTTTGATAATACTTCTAGGTTGAGGGATTATGAAGTTCTAAGGTATACTTAGTTTGTCACTAACTCAGAAGGTCTCACTGTGATTGCCATTATGTTAGAGAGTGGTGGGATAATTCAATAAGATAGTCTTCTTAAGGGATGCTGAAATGTTTAGGGAATTTTGAGTTTGTTTATCACTCAGAGTCCCACTGTGATCGCCATTATGTTAGGGTTCGGTGGGATAAATCGACAAGATAGTCCTCTTAATTGAGGGATTGTGAAGTCCTAAGGTATACTTATATTGTCACTAACTCAGAGTCCCACCATGATCTCCATTATGTTAGGGTCCCATTATTTGGCAGATTGGAAATCCAAATGACAGGGTAACATCAAACCAACTTTGGAGCTCAAGGACCTAGCCTTCCTGGACTCAGAGAGGGCTCTCTCTATTTGTGCAAAGGATGTAAACTTGTTTGCTTTCTATGTTTCTAATTTTAGGCTAGTTGTTAAGTGTGTTTTCTTTTGTTTTAGGTTTTTGAGGGAAGAACTGATCAAAAGATAAATAGATAACAAGATATCAGATCAACTGGGCTATGGGGTCAATAAGGTCGAGACTGCCTCAAAGGGTGGAGAAGGTATATTGTAGGGCCGATTTGGTCGAGGTAAAATGGATTATTTTAGGTGAAATGAAATGGGATGGACACTAAGTTTTTGAAATACAAAGAGATTTTAAACATAAATAGTTGATCAACAAGCATTCATAAGTTAGGGCTAACCATTGGTCTCTATGAATGAAACTTAAACTAATAAATGCATAAAATAAACATTCCAGTGACGCATGGAAGTATAAAACTATCCAACTTTGGGAAATCACCTTCAGATTTTTGGGAAAACAAATGAGATGGAAAAACAACTCAATTTATGAAGAGGGAACTCCTACACATCATATTTTGAGCTATTGGGAACTTTGAAAATAGAATGAAAAGTTTTAGGTAAAGGGAAAGATCAAAACAAGGCCTCCTTGGTTCAACTAAAAGAATCAATAAATCAAAGAGAGTTTTCAGAGATGGAGCTTTGACTAGCCATGAGTAAGCAAGGCATACCGTGAATCATACTTAGTATGCATAACAACCATAAATGAAACAAGCAACAAGTTTCTTTAGTGATCAAAGAGCAGTTAAAAATTCTTTGATATGACTAAGAAGGAAGAAAAACATAGAAGTTGTAACAAAATTAGGAAACTTGAGGTACCTCCATGGGAATGTCTCAAATCTATTCTTCACTGACCTACAGCAAGCAAGAAACATGGAAAAATGTTTGATAAACAAAGGAAAAAATACAAATAGGAACACTATACCATTTACCAAGCCAAGGAATCCAACAAACAGTCCTCTTCCACCATCCAAGACAAACAAAAAATCATCCACATCATGAGACACTCAGACAAAATGTTTCTTCAAAGCTTGTAGTATCATGTATTGCTCTATATCATCAAGTTCAGCCTTATTTACAATGAAATCTCTTGGAATATAAAGGCCAAAGAGAAGGAAAAACTCCTAGAGAAACTAGCAAGCTCATTGGCCTAATACAAATATCTGAATTTGTCCTTGAGGCTTTGCAAAGCCCAAGGCACAAAATATCTATAAAAATATCTTAAAAATTCTAAAAAGGAAAATAAAATTGAGTTTTCCCAACTGACAATGGCCAAAAAATGTAAACGCACATTTGGAAAAGCCACTTCAAAAAACTGCATTTTTCACAAAAACGCTTCAAAAATATAGCAACAAAACATTCCCTGTCTTGTGGGCAACTTTTGAAGGACCTCCTGATGTCAAAACGAGGCCTGTGATAGCTCGTTGGAAAGCCCTGGATGTCGAGTTTCTGAAAATACTTTGTTTTCCCCAAACTAATCATTAAACGTCTATGAAAAAATGACCTGAGTGGAAAAACCTAGAAATTAGCCCTTTCTGATATGTGAGGCAGAGTGTCGAAAAAGTGAGTGTTTTTTGCCTCTTTTGGGGACCAAAACATCTTCAATTGATCTGAATTTTTCTTAGTAGATTCCCCTGAATTTAATGCATCCAATGATACCACTCTCAACAGCTAAGGATGCTCCAAAAAAAAAATGGCGGCACCCATGATTTTATGCAATTAGGCCCAAAAATGTCAAAAAAACAAGAACATGTCACAATTTTCTCAATTTTGGTGAGAAAATCCCTTAAGGGTTTTTAGAAGCATGTGTAGAAGCTCGGGCCAAAATTCCAAGCCTAGAGGTGTATTTTCCACTTTTTCTCACCGGGCGCCCTCTTTGGGCAATTTCGAGCTTTTCTTGGTTTCTTCCTTGTTGTTTGGCATTTTAGCTTTGGCGAAGAAGTTATGGCCCCTTGCCTTGGAGAGGCAGCTAGCACATACTTTGGAGAATTCCCTTCATGCTCTATGTTTTGTATTTTCTTTCCCTCATCATTGCTTGCTTGAGGGCTATCTTATTTATCCTTTTCACTACTTTCTTCATGACTATCATGTTTGGACCCTTTTCCTTGTTCCTGATCATCACTAGTTTGCTTAGATTTCTCTTCTTTGACTTACCAAGATAAACTGATTAAGTGATCACTGAAATAAGTCTTCAACCAAAACACATTTTTCTCTTTGAAAATCATTGTTCTTCTTTGAGTTTAGCAAACAAGTATTTTGTTGAATGAAAACAAAGTCACCTCTTCAGTATTTTATTTGAGCTAGGAGGCCTTTTCCAAGATATGCTTGTGGTTTTTGGAGACAAATCTCTTTTTTTTTTTACACAAACATTATTACCCTCAGACACTGCCCCTTTGATATCACTGTCTTGTCTTTGGTTTAGTCAACATGGTGCCCTGAAATCACTATTAGGATATCTCTTCAAACTAATTTGAAAGACCTATACAAAACTTTTCTTTTCTTCTAGCAACTGTGTGTATTCTTAGCTATTTCATAGCACAAAAAAGACTTTCAAATTGGCACATCAACCATCCTCCCTTTCATTGTCTCTTTGTGGTTATTAGAAACAAAAGGGACTAATTGAAAATAATTTTTAAATACTCCTTCAAACTGACTATGAGACCTTTCACAAAGTCTATTTTTTTGTGTTTATGATAACATGGCGCCCCCTGAAATCAATGTTTTAAATGACTTCTTTCAACTGACAAAACTCTTTATCCTCTAGTCACTATCCTCCTTTCTCTCTAAACAAATAGTACACTCTTGAAAACACTGTGCTTTCCCTTTGAACAAACTGTTCTTCTTTCATGATTATTGTTTCTCTAAAACAAAAGACAGTCTCCTTGTCACTGAGTAATAGGTCTTTCAAAACAACTCTGTCTCCCCTTAATGACCATTGTTTTCTTTGAGTTTTAACAAACAAGTATTGGTTGAATGAACACAATTTCACCTCTTCAGTATTTTTATTTCAGCAATGAGGTCTTTGAGAAGGTCTATTTGTGGATTTTGGAGAAAAATGTCTTTTTATTTTAACACACATTTTCTTCACCTTCAATCTATGTTTTTCATTCTTTTCTATCCACAGAAATAAAAACCTCTTTTAAGAAGACAAAAACCCTATCCTCTAATTATTGTTTCCTTTTTTATTAACAAAAAGAGTGCTCTTTTAAACCGCTGTCAAGATGACTCTTTAAACTGATTTGAGACCTTCACAAACTTTGTTTTCTAATGGAGACTACACAAATATTTCACTATTTCTCATCACAAGCTTAAACTCAAAACTTGACAAAGAAGCGAGGGAATACCTTGAAAAATGCATTTTGAGACCTTTTGAGTGTTGGTGCAGTGTACAAGTGAGCACATACAAACCTGGTTGATCGGGCGGGCTCTGGACACGTAAACGCGCTACGCAGAGGCCTGTCAGGTCGGCCCTGGGCGCCGGGCATAGGTGCGCTGCGCATTGCTACAGGCACGCTGCGCTCCTTGTAAAAATGCACTGAGTCTTCCTACAGGCGCGCCGCGCTTAACTTTAAGCCAGAAATTCTTCAAAATCGCCCAAAAATTGTCTCTTCCTTCGGTGAGGATGCTGATGACTATTGTTTTGAGTCTTTAAAATTGGTGAGGGATTTTAAAATGCCTTTTCCTCCTTGTTAAAAACAAAAAAAGCTCTTGTGCTTTTGCAGCCCTTCAGAGGGGTTTTATGCCTTTTTGAAGAGGTTTTTTATAAAAACATCAATCACTGTAGCCTTGAAAGAGTGAGTTAACCTTGGTAACATAATGAGTCTGCCCAAAAACAAGAAAACCCTTCATCATAAGTCATCTAGGTGGGAAGGCTTTGTTTGTCATTTTCAGAGGTCAAAAAACAAGCTTAGTTTACCAACTTCACCTCCTTGGTTATTTCGATGAAGCTTCTCCTAGCTAAACATTATAACTTATTTTTTGCCCTTTGAGGAAAAGGCCTTTGTAAATATAAGAATCAGGGACCTTTAGCACCCTTATGTCACCGTGTGGTTTTTTAGGTGAAAAATTTTTTCAACCTACTGACTTTTCATTTTTTTTAACCATTTCTTCTCAACTGGTCTTACCAACAAAACCTTTTCAAACCCATTTTTGGATCTTTTCTATGCATCTATTGTTCATCTCATGGAATAATGTGACTGACAGTTTCTGAAATCACTTGACACACCTTAACCCTCTACTTTTAAATGAAGGAGGTTCTATTATTTTCCCACCATCTGCTCTTGATTGGAGGAGGCTTCATCATAAGGTATTCTAACCATCTACTTTTTAATGAAGGAGGTTATCACTGTGCTTTCAACCCTCTACTCTTTTACTGGAGGAGGTTCACACTGTAGATATGTCATTTCATCTATTTCAAAACTATATCACCTTTCTGTGAATCATATGTCTCTGCTTGGTATTGTGTCAAAAAGGAAACAATTTGCTTTATGAGATATGTTCTGAGATATGTATTCTTTGTAAAAGATCTCTGTGAACCTTTAGAACAGAAACCATATGACTTGTATATGTATAGTAGTTGCTTGCTTAGACCTGGTTGACTGACCTCCCTTGACTGTGTTTGCAGAGGCATATTGAAATTCCTTTTTGGAGGAGATGCTGAAAAGACTGTTGATTAGCGTAACATCAGCCCTTTTCATTTATATGAATTGGAGTCTGCTCTCTGTTATTTAGGCAACTTTGGCTTCCAAACCACACCTATTGGTAGCCCTTTTCTTGCTCTATTTCATTTGTTTTACTAATGGCAAGTTAATTCAGCATGAAGGACCCTTTTGACCTTGTCTTTTTCCTCTTTTGCACTTGATCATTACTGCAATCACACCCTTGAAGAGATGTAAAAACATATGACTTTGAACCTTGGAGAGATTCCTTGGTGTCTTATGGAGATTTTGCCCGATCTAAGCATATTATTTTATACAGTGAACATGCTTATCTTCTTCTATTTTGGATCTTTGTTGAACTTCTTCCGGACTGGGACAGAATGACCTCTTAGTGGTGCGCGACCTATGGATGGATCAAGACTTGTTTTTGCAGATTAGGAACTAATTCAAGGATGACTAGTACTGAACAAAGGATTTTGGCTCAGGATGTTTTTTCCAAGGAAAGGATTCCCTAAAACACCACTATCTAACTTAGGGGTGATCTTGACATATTCTGAGTGTTTTCTTTGGTATGATTAGATTTTCAAATGACAAATAACCAGGGATACGATTGTAGACACTTTTTCCAATAGTTGGATAATGAATGGCTTGAGGAATAAGGGTAAATGACATCATATAACTTTCAGCTATGACAACTATGGACAGGGTTATTTTGCTGAAACCAGATAGGACTTGACAAATAGGTTTTTTCTCATCATAGAATGACCAGAAGGGGTAGGAGGACAAAAAATTTTCTGGGGTGTTTTCTAGATGATAGATTTGTCAGTTTGGAGATGAACTTCTAGAAAAATTACCTAAGGAAACTAGTCATCAATAACAGGAAAAAATACTGATGACTAACACTTGGGAGTGATTCATTTGTATCACTACCATCATTGTCTTCCTCCAAGTGCTTGCTATTTTTGTCTTCATGACTACCATGTTCATCTCCCTCTTCATTGTCATCATCATCCTCCTACTCTTCCTCATTAAACTATGTGTCTACCCCACTATTTTCATCATTCCCACCATCATCTTCTTGTTCATCATTGCTACTGTCACCCCCTTGTTCCTCATTAAACTCTATCTCTGGCCTACTGATTTCTTCATCTCCACTATCATCTGCTTTTTCCTCATTATCACTATCATCATCTTCATTTGATGCATTAGGAGAAGAGGAAAGAGGTAGGTTTCCTTGTGGAGAAGGAATAGGTGGAGGTGATAGAGGAGTGGAGGTGAGTGAGTGTGAAGTGGAACGTAAATTTTGCTAAGTGAAGGCTTGGGGATTTGAAAATATATCATACAAGATGAAAACATCCTAAGGGATTCCCTGTAGCTCAAACTGGTGAAAAACATCATCTTAACCAAGGAGTGGGGAAAAATTCTTTTCATTTGGTGGGCATAACTCCTTTTCTTGACCACTGAAGCCATTTTGTCAATGCTCCAGTAGAGATAGTATGGTAGGTTTAGAAATTTAACCCTGGTGAAGTGAATTAGAACCCTTATGTGATATGAATAAAGCCTAGAGTACCTCCCCTCTCAAGTGAAGTACTTGATGATCTACCTCATCAGTGGGGCATATCTCTCTAGCAGGTGGGAGAAGGGGGAAAACGTATTGTAGCCCTATTGATACCTAGGTTTTAGGAAGGACCCATAGTAGCTTAAGGCCATTTTTTTCTGTTTGAACCATCTCTCACCCACATCTGGTATCCCTATGGCTTTAGCAATGGATTTGGATGATATTTCAAATTTTACTCCTGCTAGGTTGACCTGGTGGTTTTGTAGGCCAAGAATAAACAACCTAGTCAAATCTGAGTGGTTTTGGACCTGTTTAAGCTTCTCACAAAACTGATAGCATCCAGCATCTTGAAAACATGCAAGGATCATGGGAGAAGAGGTGATTTGAATTGTATCCAAGGGCTCAAACCTATTAGTTATTCCTCCCTTGTGTTTTGGCTTGATAGGCCCTTGGACTTCATCACTACTAGTATTTACCTCCTCTTCGGACATAGTGACTGATTATATCCTTGAACAAAATGGTTTTTAGCTTGGTGAGAGATTTAGGTCTAGGGATGGAAAATGAGTGATGGTGAGGGAAAAATTTAACAAATGGAGGAAAAATGGACGAATTCAAGGAATGCTTTCAGAGTTTAGAAGGAGGCTTAGCTTGTATTGAGTGTATTTATGCTAATGACCACTCTCCAATTGGTAATTCTTGCCCTAGAAAGTTAAATTTTTGATTGACATGAAGATTAGGGTTTGGCCAATTTAGGTTTTTTTTATACTCTCCTTTTATTATGGGTGCAAAGAAAACACTTAGAGGGCAAGGAAGAGTGACCACCAACCTTTTCAAACTTTTTGCAGGATCCTGGGGAAAATTTGAGGAGAAAAAGAGAGATTTTGGCCACTTTTTGGCAGTCCTAGCTAAAATTCCTCTATGCGCAGTGCCACTTTTTGGCAGTCCTGGCTAAAATTCCTCTATGCATAGCATCAGGTTGTTGGCATGCCTGTGTGTAGCGCTGGGAGGCTTGTGGGTGGCTTGGGCTCGGAACTGGGCGTGTGTGTAGCGCCACCACCTGTGCATAGTGCCGACCCTTTGGTGTGTAGCGTAGTGATTTTTAGCACTTCCTCTTCTCCTCTGTGTGCAGCACCAAAGGCTCTGTACGTAGCGCCTCTGCCTGTGCGCAGTGCCTAAAAATTTCAACTAGTTCTTCAAAAAAAGCCCAAAAATGCTCCAACGGTTTTCTATCTCTCCTTCAAAGAAAAAAATGAGTTGGGAAGAGGGAGAGAATACCTTTATATTCCCTTTTGAAAAAATAATTTCATGATCAAACCCAATTTCTAATGTTTGTTTCCCTTCTCCCTTTTTCACTGTCTTTTTGGTCTTTTTGTCCTGTGGGTGGAAGAATTGAAAAAAAAAAGGTCTTTGCCTTGGATGGAGCATCTTGGTGTTTCTCTTGGATTTACAAACCCTTTTTAAACAAACTTAAACTTTTCCTCTTATCCATATTTTGGAAGCATGAAACTATTTTTGAAAATAAAAGGTCATTTTGACAAATTTTGAAGGAAAAAATCATTTAGCGACATTAGTGCTCTTTGAAGGTTTTCTCCACTTTATCTTTTTCATGAATTTCAATGCTTGTAAACAAAAAACTTGTGATCATTTTGGCACTTCACCTTGGAGTTTTCAGTCCTGTATCTTTTATGCCTTTGATTTTCTTGGTGGATAAGACTGAAGAGAATAATTTTTACGTTCTTTCAATTGGCATTCTGTCATGTTTTCACTTTGAAGCAGTGAAAACTTCTTGGTGTGAAAACCCTAGTAGTTGGTATCAACAGCTACTTTATTCTTCATATGTGCCACCATTGTGAGATACATTAGTTTTTTTTTACCTTATCAACCTTCCTGTAGGTAGCCATATTTGACATTCCTGCAGAAGTGTCACTCATGGCTAATCTATCTCTTGCAGAATATACATTTAATAAGGAAACCATTTTGGAAGCTTCTCTGCTTTTTAGAACAATTACATGTTTGTTCCTTTGATCATTTTGGCAGTGGTATATCTCTGGCAGGAAAAGTTAGCTGTTTAAACCATTTTGTGTCTCCCCTTGACCACTTCTGTTTTTGCAGGTGCCTACACAACTTTTGCTTTTAATCCCTTAGTGCCTTTTTTGGAATTTTGACACCTTATTTTCCCAATAGTAAACTCATGCTCAGTAACGATTTTATCCTTTGTAACTTTACCTTATTTATGCCTCCTTTTGATAATTTTTAATGCCTCTAACTGTACCTTGAAAATTCAAGCCCTTGCACTGATACCCTTTTCCATTTTGTCCTTTTGGTGAGGTGGAATCAGTGCTTCTTTGTCGAAACCCTAGAGGGCAGCATGAATACCCCTTGAAATGCAATCTTTTGTTATGAAGTAGGCCCTATCATCATTGTTTGATTTTTTTTGTCATTCTTTCCAAACTCTTAGGTTTTAGGGTTGTTAGAAAAAAGTAAATAGTGTTGTCTTCTAAGTTCTCTTAAAACCCTTCAAAACTCATTAATTATTTCCAAAAATATTCATTTTGTACTAGATGGAGTTGAGGTGACCTTTTTCCTTGTAGCCCTTGTACTGATTCCTTGCACTGGTTCATTTTTTTTTCCATTTCAATCACAAAACCCTGATTCTCTAAAACATATGCCTGCTGCCTTTCTCTTTCTTGTAGATGGTATTTTTGTGATGATTTCACCCTATTACCTTACCTCTCTTTAAGTATGATGGCCATTTGATCCTTTTGCAAAAATGTGAGCAAGGGCAGCTGTCCCTTGCAAAATTTGTGCTCCAGGCCAAGGAGAACTTGCTTGAATGACCTTTTCATCAATTTTGGGCAAAGTTATTTGTTCCTTTTCTTCTTCTAATGAAGTCTCTTTATAGAGGAAAAGCATATATTTTTAGGATATCAAATGCACCCTATGACTTGTGAAACCTGTTAGCCCCCTAATTTTCTCTCTTTTTTCCATTTTCCCCTTCCTAAATCATAACCATTTACCGCTGTTTTACCTCTTTTATGCACCCTCATCTTGCACCAGTCCAAGCACGGTGACATATTTCGTATAAACTTTATTTTTCATAATTTTAATTCAATTTAGAAACAATTAATCGTTTATTACATGATTTATTACTTTTAATCACTCTTTGTAACTTATCGATATCTCCAATGTTTATTTTCTATTTAGAGTACTTACTGTGACCACTGATCCTAGTGCAAGATTGAATCTTGCATCGTTGCTAGCACAACAAATACTTGCAGTAGATCTGAACCTCCTTGATCACTGCCTCATTGTGAGTAGCTTCAGCCACGACAGCAAGATCTACCCAAAGGTAGCTGAGACCAAATCTATGAACGAAGAAAGCTAGAGATTGGCTAAGACAAGTTTTGCTAAGCTATCTAATTTTGAAGGCCAAAAAGCTAAATTCTGCATTTGGTTATGTAATCAATGGAATGAACTATTTTGGCCTTTGGCCAAATATCTATATAATGTAGAATGTAAATAGGACTAGGAGGATAATTTTTTGATAGTAGAAGAGAACAGAGACATAGCCAGAGAGGCGGTAATAGGTTGTTGTATCTTGTTATCGCCCGAATCTGGGCTAGATGATGTATTAATGTATGTACTTTCCTTAGTGAATTAATAAAATGGAGCTCCGCCTCATGTTTCATAAATTGCGTTTCTATATTTGAGCTAATGAATTGATTAAGGTACTGAGCAATGTCTTTATTTAAAAGGGAAATGTGCTGGTTGGCTAGGGCCCAGCCAACCCAACACGTTTACCCCATTTCCTGTTTTCCTTTAATTTGTGTTTATGTTGTCAAGTGTGATTTAATTTTAAGCACATGCATTCCTGTCTGAGTGAAAGAAGATCCGTTGTGTAGATAAATTTCATTTTCCTGTAATTTATTTTCTTGCACTTGATTTCAGATTGGTTTTCCTCCACTTGGTCCAAGTAGGAGAAATAACCTTCCACCAGTGCATGTTGGTGTGATATCTCTTATTACACCATTTTTTGGTCATCTAACCCATTGGTATTAGATGGACCCAAGTACACCATGTAAGACCAATTTTACCCCAAGTATAATTGCATTCACTATGAAAATAACTTAGTAAAACCACCTTTATTAAGATGTTTATGGTATAAACAGAAAACCCCATGGGGAAATATTAAATAAATCCATATTTTTATTTATTTTCCTCAAGGAATAATTAGTTAAACAACAGTTTAATTAATATTCCTGGCTATATTTAACCCAAAACAAGGAAATTAATTAGATAAATCATTATTTATCTTCTTATTTTCTAAGAATAATTATTTAAACGTTACTTAAATAATATTCTTTGTTAAATATGACTAAAACTCCCTTAAATAATTAAATAAATCAGTATTTATTTGATTATTACTCAACCATATCCTTAAAATGATAAATAAATCATTTATTTATTTATTATTACTTAATCACATCCTTAAAATGTTAAATAAATCATTTATTTATTTATTATTTACAAATAAGGGGATTTGACTCAAGTCAAATTCCTTTTCCCTCCAACAAATATAATAAAATATCCCATAAAAGTTGGATCTTGATTTGGTTAATAATATTTAAATTATGCACCAATATCTAGACTAACTCAATATTTTGTTATAAATAGAAGGGTTTTCCCATTCATTTGTCACCTTTTGTTGCCTAAATATCACTCTGGATCTCAACTCTTGGTCTAACTATTGATCCACCATCATAGTCATATATTTCCATTTTTGTCTGGGTTTTCTACACCATCAAGAGAGAGGAATTCTAAATTTGAAGTGCTAAGGATTTACAAGAACCCATCCCATTGAGGAGAACTGGGAAAACCCTCTCGTGTTTTCCTCCCAGGTGCCATTAATACAAAATTCATTTGATATATTCTTGTCTTTTTTATTGGATGCATGGAGTAAATATTATTTTTTCTACTATTTAATGTCTTCTAATGCATAGATATAGATTTTTGTAGCATTTATCTTGATCACATAACTACATATCTGAAGATATTAGCAGACATTTCTGCTGTTAGGGCTATTTTTTATGCACAGCTAAAGTGGTATTTTTTCGTACGCTTGGAATTAAGATTCATACTAACAACTAGTGACTCCACATGGGTTTACGATTACGAATGTTGTCGTTTTTCTGATCCTTGCATATCCAGCTGCTTCAAACCCTAGGATTTCTCTTTAGCCCCTTGTTTTTTCTTTTCTTGATGTTTTTTTTTAACCTATAAAACCCTAAAACGATAAAAAATCTAACTTCTGTGTATTTTCGGACCCTTTGCGCAAGTGACAGACATCAGCCGTAGCTGAGACGACAAATTTTTATAAAACCTACCTCCGAGAGTGCCGAAGGTGCAGGTCGCACTTTTTAGCCCAAAACCTATGACCTAGACCCTCAAGGCGCACATTACAGCCAAAAAAGTGCGACCTCTACTGAAAACAGGTCAAAAACTGTGACCTGGACTTTTTGCAGGGATTTTTTTGAAAGTTTCCTTGTTATGTCTGAGTCTATGTTCAGGGTTGTCCGACCTCTGTCTCCACCTGTTTTGGACCTGTAATTTTTCTGTTCCACTCAAATAAGTGGGAACCTACCCCCCTATAGCTTCACTACCCTCCACTTTTTGTGGAAGATTTTTTGTTGTTGCACGTTGTGTGAAATTTCAGAGTCATCAGCCATTTTTTCAGATCTGATACCTTACCTTCAGATCTTCTTCAGATTGGCTTTTTATCCATCCAAATCACGTCATCTATCTTTGTTTTGGTTTTTATCTAGGGTTCCCTCTATTTCCCTTCATGAGATAGCCTTTCACCACCTCATTTACAATAATTTTTCCTCTGATTTTTTGTTTTTTTCTGCACCACTTTCCAGCAAATTTTGTTTTTTAGATCCCTATCTCTCTTGACCTTAGATCTATTAATTTTTTTTGTAATGTTCCCAATTTTAGCCTCAAGCTAAAATGGAACATTATAGTGGCATATTTTTATTTTGTTTAATAAAATGGGTAAGGAGACCCCTTAACCCCTTGGTGATAAAGAAATAACACTCTTTATGAGGAAGGAGGATAATTAAGCAGCTGAAATAAACACCTAATGGTGTGAACATGATGAGGATCACCTTGAGTTGGCCATATTTGACCAAGTCAACAGCGTTGCCTTAGAGGGGTGGCTTGCATTAGAATACAACACATTTTTTGGAGGGAAAGCATTAAAAAGTGAATGGAAACCCTAATTGTGGGACCTATGGTGATAGGGAGTTCACTTTCTTTATAAGAAAGAAGATAGCAGCTCATTTTTTCATGCTTTTCATTCAGAAATTTCGGAGTGAGGCGAAGGACTTGCACATCCAGGCTGTTTAGCAGGATTGCAGTGCTCTTGAGCACTGGGGGTGTTCCCGGGAGGGGATCCCCCACCTCTTCCTCATGGGAGGAGAGGATTGGAGATGAATTTCCTTATTATATAATTTTTCCAAGCTCACTCCTTCAGTTGCAGCGTTATTTCTGTAGCAGGATGGTGTTGTGTTGCTGGGGTAGCAACAGAGGAACTCATAGAGTCTTTCCTTTATTTTTTAGTGGTGGAGTGATCTCTTCATTAGAGGAGCTATAGAGAGGTATCTTGGACCATATTTCATATCTGTGGCATTAGACCACTCATTCACCATCTCCCACTATGCATTCATTTGGAGAAACTGCGTTATTCCATGAGGGCAGTGTTGAGGGAAATTCTTGTGCTCATTAGGAAGAGTTCTATTGAGTGAAAGGGGATCAGCTCATTTTCCCTTGAGGGAATTATTAGAGGAGGTCAGAAGCATTTTAGATCAGCCACAACCTCATATTAATTTGGTTTTAGTTGCAGTGACAATTTGTTTGTCACTATTGTATTTTATCTAGCATTTCTAGCAATCTCCCTGAGATTGGCTAGAAATCCCATATTGAGCCCATTTTCCTCTCTTGGGCCATTTCTTTGTATTCCTTCGGCTACATTATAATTTTTTATGTATTTAGTAGCTACATCTCTCATATATACTACGCAGTTACTGCTCTCCGACATTTTGTGCAACAGTCAAATTATTTTTCCCTCCAACAAATATAATTAAATATTCCATAAAATTTGGATCTTGATTTGGTTAATAATATTTTAATTATGCACCAATATCTAGACTAACTCAATATTTTTTTATAAATAGAAGGGGTTTTCCATTCACTCACTACCTTTTGTTGCCTAAAGATCACTCTGGATCTATACTTTTGGTCTGAATTTGATCCACCATCATTGTCATATTTTTCTATCTTTTTTCTTGCGAGCTCCCTTTGAGTTCCATTTTTGTGTGAGTTTTCTACACCATCAAGAGAGATGAATTTTAGATCTGAAGTGTTGAGGACTTATGTTAGCTCCCCGTAATTTTCTAGATTGATTGACATACAAATTGACAAGGGTAACATCAAACCAACCTTTAGAGTTCTAGGATCTAGCCCTCCTAGTCTCAGAGAGGGATCTCTCAATATGTTTGTAAGGATATAGCTTGATGATTTTAAGAGGTTAATTTTAGGCTAATTATTAAGTGCAAGTTTGTTTGTTTGGGTTTGGTTGGGCATGATACTTTGATAGATTTTAGATAGGAAACATGGAAGATTGTTAAGTCATTGGGCAATGGAGTCTAACAAGGTCCAGATGAGTTCATCAATGGTTTTAGGAGAATGTGCAAGGCAAGTTTACTTGGCTGGTGGATCTTTTAAGGGTATGATGGATTTTATGAAATGGACATAAATATTGAGAACAAAAAACTAATAAAGGGCTGAAACATAATCCTTTATATACTTGTAAACTGAGGGAGTTAGAAAATTGATAAGAATAGCAAGATAATCAAAAGCATAAGCAGAACTTAATATATTTGATTTCAGAATGAAATAGATAATTAACCAAGAAAAACATTCAGATAAAAACAAGAAAGGTAAGAGACTTATCCAACTCTCAGAGCTTTTATCATCTAGAACATAAAAAATTAGGATATACAAGTAACTATAACCATAGAAGGAGGGAAACTCTAAAATCCAAAGTTACAGCTATAAGGTTTCCTTGAAACAATTTCAGCTAAGTAAAGGAAAAGAGCATGATTTTAAATAGAATTCTTTGACAAACCTAGACAAAGTTTCTTTAAAGAGATGATTCCAAGAACAAAATATTTCAATGGCAACAATATGTAGGGTTAACCATAAATCATAATTGATGCTAACTAATCTAATTTATTCAAGAAATGGATGAGCTAAGAACTTGTTAGAGAGAAAAAAGATGAATTCTCTAATATATCCTAGTAGAAGAAAACATTAAGGAAGTGAAGAAAAAACAGATTGAAGGTGCCATTAGAAACATTTCTGAATCTAAATTCTTTGTTCTACCGCAACATAGAAAGATGGAAAACATAATGGAAAACTTAGAAAAATATAAACAGAAGAACATTTCACCATCAACCAAGCCTATGGATCCTGCAAACAATCCTTCTCCATCAAAAAGAAAATAAGATCATGCATGAGTTCCAAGACATCAAATATCTCTTCAAGAGCTTCAAAGGACTATGTATTATTCCAGCATCAGTCATCAAAATCCAACGTTTACAATGAGTTCCAGTGCAGTATTTATACTGCAAATGAGGAGGTGGAACTATGTTTTAGGGTTCAAATGTCATTTATGAAAGAGTAAATATGTTCCTGGCCTTGATAACCATGCAAGGCATAAGGTAGGAACATCTGTAGATACCTCTCTATTTTAATAACTCTTTCTTTACTCTCTAAGATAAAGATAAGTGGAAAAGATTGACTTTAAGGCTTTATCTTATCTTTTACAATAACTCCTGACAGTTTAAATATATTCTTTAGTGTAATAACTATCAATTTTCCCTTTGAGACAAAAGGTAGGCTATAGGTGGCAGTATGATATATTTAAGGGAATAACTACTCCTTTTGATGTATTCGAGGCTCTTTAGCCTAAGTTTCCTTGATTTTGTCACAAAACTGTGTTATAAGGCCCTTTAGCCTTGATCTGCTTTTAATTAATCTTCTCTTAGGCTTTTATTTTTCCTTAAGCATTTATCATCATAATTATGCTGTCTTTTGCTTTATTATTGCTTAAAACATTTTTTCTATTTCTTATCCTTTGACCTTCAACCTTTAAACACTGTTTTCTTAAAGGGCTAATATTTTCAGCTTTTATCCCTTAAACTGTGGGATTAAACCTTTAATTTTCAACTTTATGCGTTATCATTTATATTTTTTGATAAAAAATACTGAAATCACACACATATTCTGTAAAAACAATCATATATTACACAAATGGTGTATGTGTAAACACACTCACACACACTGATTAAATTCAGATTACTCTATTAAATAGAGTTTCTGAGATCCAAATTATTCCTAATTTAGAGAGAGAGGTTGAGAGAATTTCTCAACCATCACAAACCAACTTCTCAAAAATGGAATGTAAGCATTAACTCCAACATCCCCCCTTAATGATTACATTACATGAATTTATTTAATTAACTTATAAATAACAAAATAATCAAGCTTATCAGTAGATGCTCCATCAAGTTTCCTCATAACCCTCGGAAAGGTGTAGTTGGCAAGTTGGATTCCCGAGTTCGCTTCCTCAACTCCCGAATCAAGGACCTCCCAAAGTCAATTACTGGAAAACATCCCAATCTATCGCATAACCTCATTAGGAGACCACTTCCACATCTACCAATAACGAGGGATCCTTCCCGAGATCCGCAACTGCCATGCTATTTGGACAACCATCCATATTGAGCTTTACTGCCACTTGATCTCTTCAAAAAAAAAAATCGTTGAGCTCCTACTCATTCTATGGACGAGCTCCCATCCACCAAGATACATGGGTGCCAACTGCAACTATTATATCATGACCTTCTTATCTGATTTTCAAAATTCACCCTCAATTTACAAAAAATTTATAATACTACTAAACCAAAAATATTTCAATGTGAGAAACCAATAGCAAAATAAAATAAGATGGTTTGATGTTGTGAGTAATAAAATTCTCTGGAGATCAATGATGAAACACGCCCTGAATACTTTGCCAAACCCATTTATCTGTATCTCAGAATCACAAGGTTTGGAAACGAAACGAATCTTGTTTCATTTCAAATTTGGTGAAATTTTTATTAAATTCATAGTTCAATGAACGAATCCAACTTTGCGGATTAAACTTGGCTGTGATGTTTTGTCCAATTATAAAACGAACGAAACCTCGTTCCTCTTTTGGAAAATTTCTCCCATCTTCAGTGTTTTTCCTTAGGAGAGAAACAACATGAGTACCATCCAATCAAGACTTTTTGGTTGTGAATACCACACAACACATCCAACAGCAACACTCATAATGGATCGATGCAGCTTTCCCATCTAAAGAAACTTTCTGGATCGATGCACATCTCCTAGGAAAAACCATGTAAATCCTCAAAGATTGGCAAAAATTCCATTCCCCACTTTCAGAAAACTCTGCTATTTCACTGCAATATAAAATAAATTGCCTGTAACACGGGTAATTTCCACATATGTGCCATTATTAAATAGGTTGATACACTTTCAGGTATATGTTATTGATTACAATTTTCTATATCACAGTAAAAAAATACACTCTAGATATTTTTCAGTTGAGTTTGCAAAATGAGGTCAGCCGTAGTGAGTAAAAGAGATACCACATATGACCATCTTCCTTCCACCATATAGGCTTGGGCTTCATCAACGTAATGTATCACTTCAGTTTCTGAAACTTCACACCTTGAATTTCTCAATCCACTGTGCAACGGTTGGTATATTTCGCAGCGTAGAGCACCATGTGGTAACGGCCCACAAACTTTTACCTAGGCATTCCTTTTCAGAGGCAACTGATCCTCGATCTCTTATATATTGGAGCTTTCCTCTTAAAATAGGCCTCTCAACCTTGAACCGTGGCAACAAATATGCATGAGGTCTATGCAATCAATTTTATGACCCTATTGATGCCCACAATAGCCAATCCACTCTCTAAGGCACTCTGTCTGATCTTCTCTGCTCTTCATTCCGAAGAGGCTTAGTTCAACTCGGTTCTCTAAGAAAACTGCTATAGGAATTGATTCACAACACAATACACAGGCCTCTCATTCTGTGCTCTGATACCATGATAAAAAATACTGAAATCACACACATATTCTGTAAAAACAATCATATATTACACAAATGGTGTATGTGTAAACACACTCACACACACTGATTACATTCAGATTACTCTATTAAATAGATTTTCTGAGATCCAACTTATTCCTAATTTAGAAAGAGAGGCTGAGAGAATTTCTTAACCATCACAAACCAACTTCTCAAATATGGAATGTAAGCATTAACTCCAACATTTTTAATCTCTATCTTCACTATTTTTTCTTCTGTTTTTGTTGTGGAAAGATGGATTTAGTACATGGAGGGTTTCATAATATGACCAACGCCCATGAAGCACTAGTCAAACCATGAAATAAACCTTGGTAACTCCTTTTTTTTCCATGATTTTACCGTTGTTTGGGCCATGAAAAGCATCACCTCCAACCCTGTTTCATTATAAATGATGGGAAGACTTTATGGCCTTTAAAAGCTACCATCGAATCCTGTAAAAATAAAATAAAAACGTTAGTAAAAACTGCGAGGGAGGGTTTGATTGCTTAAATAGGCTGGCGATATGTAGGTGAAGGAGTAAAAAAGCATGCGAAGGAGGTTTTATGGAAAAAAATATGAAAACAGGGTTTAATTTGATTTTGGCATGAAAATGGGGATTGGTGGCTTCGGAAAAACCATGAATGGTTTTTGCGCTCATAAATGGTGGTAGGCAGTTTATCATGAAACGAACGCGATATCATTTATCACGCGACACACGTCCTCCAAAAAACACTAATTTCGTGTTCAAGTTTGCGCAATGGAGGGATTTGGGGATTGGAATGCATCAACTGTCCGATCCGCGGGGATGCAGATTGACGGCGGTGGACAAGCGTGATAATTTGAAGTTGTTCGGTGGGAAGAGGCAGTGGGACCGAGGTGAAATCATGTATTTTGTCACGTAGCAGGAGTATGGAGGGTGAGAGGGGAAAGCATGGTGACCGTTGATCTTTATATATCTACGATGATGATTTCTTCGTGGAGTAGTAAGGCGGGGAAGAAAAAGGAATGAAGGAATATGGCTAAGGGAAAAAGGGAAGGTGGGGGTGATTTAGCGCCGTCGAATCAAATAGATTAATGGCCAAGATTCATGTAGGATTTGACAAGTGTGGCGGGGGGAAAAAAAAGAAAAATGCATTTTACAAAGGGAGCGGGGGTAAAATAAAAGGTAAGGGGAGGGGGCTAGGAGGAAAGGGGCAGGAAGAGTCAGGTGGAGGAGAAGGGGACCAAGAGTGAAGAGATAAGGGGCTAGGAGGTAGATGGGAGACGGACAAGGAGGGGAGTGCTGACAACTGTTGATCTTGGTAGATCGACAGTGGAGATCTTATCGGAGGCTGAATCATTGGCGGGGAAGAACAAAAAGTGAAACGAAGAAAAATGTGAAATGTCGATGCGATGGCGGCTAACGCCTGGTCACAGGTATTGGTCACATGAAGAAAAGGAGTGAAATTTTTAATCCCCCGTGGGCTTAAGGCCTGTATATAAAAAAGGGCGCATTTTTAGGCCAAAAGAGGGGTTTTTTAAGCCTAAAAGAGGTTCCGATAGGTAAAATAGAATGTTTTAAACCATAAAAAAGGGGTTTTTATGGTTTAAAAGGGATTTTAGAAGGCTTATTAGGGAAAGGAAGGGTAAATGAGAAGGAAAAAAGGGATTTTCGAAGGGAAATGGAGGATAAATAGAAGGGAAAAATGAGTGATATGGGAGGATTTTGGAGGAATTTATGAAGGTGAAAAGATGGAGAGAATGGCTGGAAACAGTCTCTTTTTGATATCAGCAGGGTTACTTGGTGGATTTTTGAATAAGACAACAGTGAAGATTACTCTTAAGTTAGAAAACACCAGAAGGCTTCAAGAATGAGAAATTTTCTATGAAAATAATCTCTTGAAGGCTCAAGATCTGTTTTAGCCATCATTTGCTATGACAAAATTTCACTGGATGGCTAACAGTGGCTCCACTTAGGGATGGCAGCTCCTTGGAGGTGTCAAGAACTTCAATCAAGAACTTCAAAATTGAACTTCAAAAATATTTTATATCAGCAAACAAATCAATTTCTCCCAAAAAACTACCTATACAGCCTACTTTCCTAACATTTTTTCTTCATAAGGTGCACTTAGACTTGCAAACCTTTTTGACATCAACATTTTATTCTTTTATTTAAAGCAGGAAACTAATCTAAATCTACCCTTATTTCTTCCATGATTTCAGAGTAAACAATTAAACTCATAAATTCTCTACCTAAGCTACTATCTGCGTGGATTAAGCTGTTTGACAGATCTTATTCTCTATATTTCGAAACATAAATTTAAAATATAGCTAAATTAGGATTAAACTGTCTAATTTTCTATGGTGTCTATGGCTATATGTACAAGCTACACATAGAGTTTATTTGCAGAAAAAATAAAACAAAATTGTGAAGGCTTAAGATCTGAAAATTATAAACATCATTCTATTCTTTTCCAGCTCTAGTTTTGATCTATTTAGAGCTATCTTTTTCCTTTCCTTGGTTCAGGTTTTGAGTTTGTTTGAACCATTCTTTTCTATCCTAACCTATTCTACTGATAAGCTAATATTATATATTTTGGAAAATCTTCTTCACTAACCTATCAGCATGAAATTCCAATTTACTCAATCATGGTTAGGCTGTATGATTGAATAATTACAAGTAGTGGCATTTGAGCTTGCACACCAACATTATTTTTTATAAAATAAAATCAGAGAGATAAGTCCATGATTTTGTATTTTCTGATGCATATTTATCTATCTCTTTGGTTCCGTTTTAAGCATGTGGAACTAGTATCTTTTCAATCTCCTAATCTATCTTTCTTTGAATAAGTTAAGTCTGAAATAATGTTTTATAAATCAAAGTTTCTACTAACTTATCAACATCAATTTAAATCATGTTCAGCCATGATTAGGCTATATAACTAAACAAGATATCATTTTGGATCATCAGTGACATTTAGAATTGCTCACTTTCAGTATTACTATTTTTCGGGTATGGGGCTTGTACCTTGTTTTTGAATCTGCCCTCTTTTTCCTTTTTCTATTGTTTTTGTGTTTTTATTTTTCAAAATTTTTTAAAGATCAATGTTATATACAATGAAAAAGTTTTGAAACTAAGATTCTTGGCATAAATAGTGCTTGAGCATCCTGCCATTGATAGGACCTCCAAACATTTCAATTCCATCAATTTCCTTCAAAAAGAAAGCATTGTTGCCTCTCACTGAATCAATGATATAGGGGCCTTTCCACATATTTTCAAATTTTCCATTCTTTCCTTTTTCTTCCCTTATAGAATCCCACTTTATAATTATATTTCCAACTTGGAAATCATTTTCTTTAGTCCTTTTGTCAAATAGTTTCTTGATGTTCTCTTGGAATATTTGTGTTTTGTTGTACACTTCCTCTCTTGACTGTTGTAAATGAATGGTTTGATTGATCCTTCTCCGCATATCATTCTCTTCAGCTTGTACTTATTGAAGAAGTTTCATGACTGGAACTCCTAAGGATGTTGGGAAGACTGCATCCATACAATAAACTAACTGATAGGGAGACAAATTTATTGAATTTTTGGTGGTTAACCTATCATCCCATAAAGCATGAATAAGCTTACTATGCCATGATTTCTGATTCTTCTCCAATATTTTTTTGATAATATTGACAAGGATTTTATTGGAGGATTCAGCTAATCCATTCCCTTCGGGATAGTAGGCAGTAGAATGAACCAACATGATATGATATTTATAGCAGAAGTCAACCATTATTTTAGACTTGAAAGCAACAACATTATCTGTGATAATTTTTCTAGGACAACCAAATCTAGATAGTATGTTGGTTTCAAGGAACTTAATAATGACAGATTCAGTAGCATTCCTAGTGGGTATGGCTTCTATCCACTTGTTAAAATAATCAGTGGCAATGAGGATCCATTTGTCTTGGGCTGAGGATGATGGGTGAATTTCCCCAATGAATTCCAAACCCCACTGTTGAAAGGGAGCCTCAACACTGATAGGATGCAAAGGTAGTTGTAAGAGTTTTATCCTACCATCAAAGATTTGGCACTTGTGGTAGGACATGACTAGCTTGTGGGTCTCTGGAAAGAGGGTGGGCCAATAATATCCAGCCCTGAGGATCTTGTTTGTTGTGGTCTTCCAGTTAAGATGTCCTCCACATTCTCCCTCATGTAGCTCATGCATGATTTTTTCTGCATTAACCTCGAGAAAAAATTTAAGCAATATTCCAACAACATTTTTCCAATACAAAACTCCATCTAATATACAATAATTTAAAGCTTTCTGTTTGAAAAATCTGGATTTTTTTTTTGACAAAGAAGGAGGAGAATTCAGATAAATCAACACATATATGGTGTCAACGTACCAAAGAGAGTTCATGAATGTTTCTTCAATGAATGATGATGTGAATTCTTCTATCTCTTCCAAAATATCAACCATGTTTATATCTAAAACTTGGAAGCTTGACTCAGCCATGAGTTTTGCTAATCCCTGCCCTTTGATGAGTTTGGTGGGCCTGATCTCTAATTCATATTCTAAAATGGTATCAATCCACTTGCCTCTTTTACCATCAAGGTCCTGATTAAGTATATCTTTGACAACCGTGTTTGGGATAAAGGCTATGATATGTGAATGCAAAATATAAACTCTAAAATCCTTCAAAGCTTTGATTAGGGAAAAGGCTTCTTTCTCCATAATGTTATACTTTAGAGGGGCATCCCTTAAGGCTTTGCTGAAGAAATATATGCGCTGATCTTGCCTCATGATTTTCTTTTGCAACAATATTGTTGCCACAGTATGTTCAGAGGCAAAAGAGAAAATTTAGAAGTCCTTCGTGAATTCAGGGCTGATTGAGATTGGTGTTTGTGTTAGGTCTCTATATTGATAGTATAGTCCCTTATTGTTGTTAGTGTAACCCCCTTATTGTTATTATTGTACCCTTGTGACCCCCATTTTTTTATTATTGTGCCCTTAAATTATTATTGTTAGGTCAGCTAGGATTACATTGTGGCCCACTAGGATTACATTATGGCCCCATGGACTCCTATATATAAAAACATTGTTTTGTAAATTGTATCATCCAAGAATTGTTCATTTATGTAATGTATTGGAGGTTTCCCCCTCGAAGTGGCTCATTTCTAAGGCGTTGATATCTCTTTTCTTCTCTTTTTGGAGCTGGTTACACAACATTTGGTATCAGAGCTTTGGATTCTAGGGTTTCGCTGCTCCAAACAGGTCATCGTGGAATTTTCCCTATAAATTTGTTTCTACGATGTTTCAAAAGTTGAAATTGTTAGGGTGCGAATCTGAAATCTTGAGGAATATTGTCTAAAAATTTTAGAGCTTGGTTCGCAATATTTTCGGAGATATGATCTGTGAAAGTTAGGTCTTTTTTCAGGCTCCTAAACAAGTCACCGTGGCATTTGCGCTATAAATTTTTTTCTACGAAGGTTCAGAATCTGAAATTCCTATGGTGCGAATTTGAAATCCTGAAGAAATTTTTCAAAAAATTTCAAAGATTTTTTTCGCAATATTTTTGGAGATATGATTTGTGGAAGATAGTGATTTTTCAAGCTCCTGAATTTCATCTCAAAGAGGTGATCGTGGGAAAAGTTCAATAACTCTCTCTCTGGGAATCGGATTGGAGTGCCGTAAAAATTGGTCGCAATAAAATGGACTGTAGTTTCTTGGCTATCAATTTCAAAGATGAAGGATGAAACAGTGACACGTGGAAAGTCGTACAAGTTCGCTCTACCGAACCAGTCCATAATTAGGTCATTGTGGGAGATTGGACACAACTTTGTCTTGGAGAATCCAAATCAGGTTAGACCTGTGGCATTCAAAAGATAATTCATAGATCTGCGTTGGTACTGAAAATAAAATATTGAAGTGTTGCAATCACAAATAGAATCCAATTTCAATATCGAGCTCCTCAAAAGCAAGAAAAAGGTGTGTATTTTTTTTTCCGAATTGTATAAGTCTTGTTTGAAGAATCAATTTGAATTGATTCGAAGGGCATATTGTAGAATAGATATCAGTATTGGGTTCTAAAAGATGCCCCGTAAAAATAATTCAACACCCATTAAGCCTTCAGAAGGCTCTACTATGACTCATGAAGATGAAGAATTGCAACATGATTTATCAAAATTACAAGAGCAAGTGCAACAAATTTCACTCTCGCAAAGAGCAACAAAAAATGAAATGGAAGTTTTGAAGAAAGGCGTGGAAGCTAAGATGGATGGCATGGAAGCTAAGATGGATTACATGAAAGAGAACATGGAAAACATGAAGAATGATCTAAAAACAGACATCGAAGGTTTGACAAAGTTGATACAAGAAATGTTTCCTAATGGTGAAAAGATAGTAGAAGAACCTCATGATGAGAACAAAATCAATGTTAATCATGATTTCATAAACTCTAATGTTGGCAGGAAGAACCACCATATTCCAAAAATGGATATGAGGAAGTTTGATGGAAAGGATCCTGTAACATGGATACTACGGATGGAGCAATATTTTGATCTCCATAATGTGCAAAACACACAAAAGGTACGCATTGCAACTTTACATTTAGAACAAAATACATTTGTATGGTATCGATGGCTTTGCTCCCGTAAAAAAATTGTCACTTGGTCTATTTTTACGGAAGAAATGATAGCACATTATGAGGATACAAAGAGCAACACCTTCCTTAGCCAATTGATAAATCTCAAACAAAAGGGTTTAGTGGGGCAGCACATTGAGGAATTCCAAAAATTGAATATAAGGGTAACTGATATTCCAGAGGAACACAGGATCGATCTCTTCATAGGCACTTTAAAGGATAATATCCAACATAAAGTTCATGTTTTGGAACCAGATTCATTGGGGAAGGCATTCAGGTTGGCAAGAAAAGTTTAATGTAAAATAATGGCGACAAGGAAGCCTACCACTCAATTCTATAAAGAAGGAAGTGTTGCTACGCCTAGATCTCCACAACCTACAAGGTTGACACCACAACAATTGGAAGAAAAAAGAGCAAAAGGGCTTTGCTACAGTTGTGATAGCAAATACACTAAAGGTCATAAGTGTGCTGAGAAGAAATTATTTTACATAGATTGTGAAGATGAAGAAGAAAATGAACAAGAAGAGGATATACACCAGGAACCAGCCCTAGAAGAGGAAGAAATGAATCTGACCATATCGTGTAATGCACTGGCAGGGATTACCACTCCTCAAACTCTCAATATAGAATGACAAATCAAGAAGAAAAAGGTAATAAGTTGATTGATTCAGGTAGCACCCATAATTTTATTCATTGTAAGGTAGCCAAGGAATTAAATTGTTTCCTATACCCAACACCCGAATGTCAAGTGATGGTTGCAAATGGAGGAACTATAAATTGCTCTGGAAAATGCCATAATATCAAGCTAACCATGGGGGAATATGTATTGACTAGTCCAATGCTTGCCATTCCTATGGGAGGTGCTGATGTTGTACTAGGAGTACAATGGTTACAATCTTTGGGGACGTTAGCTTTTAATTTTCAAGAACTTTTCTTGAAATTTTTTTCAGAAGGAAAGGAAGTTGAATTACGGGGTATTGCGGGGAAGCCAAGAAGGATAATAAGCTCTAATGTCATGACAAAGCTTCTAAAGAAAGGACAGCGAGGCGTAATTGCACAATTATGCTCACTAGAAGTTCCAACATCAAAATCATCTATTTCTGTAGATCTCCAACAAGTCTTGGACAATCATTCCAAAGTGTTTGAAACTCCCAAAGGACTCCCACCTATTCGTGATCATGATCATGCTATTCATTTGATTCCAGGAAGTGTTCCTCCAAACATCGGGCCTTATAGATATCCTTACTTCCAAAAGAGCGAAATTGAACGTATGATTGCAGAAATGTTAGAGGCGGGTATAATTCAACCTAGTCAAAGTTCTTTCTCTGCTCCCGTAGTATTGGTACACAAGAAGGATGGATCATGGCGAATGTGTCCGGATTATAGGGAGCTCAATAAGCTCACCATTAAATATAGCTTTCCCATTCCTGTGATTAATGAATTATTGGATGAATTACATGGAGCAATTTATTTTACCAAGTTGGATCTTCGTTTAGGATATCATCAAATTAGAATGAAGACCGAAGATATTCCAAAAACATCATTTCGAACTCATGAGGGTCATTATGAATTTTTGGTCATGCCTTTTGGCCTTACCAATGCACCTTCTACATTTCAAGGGTTGATGAATTCCATTTTCAAACCCTTCCTTAGAAAATTTGTGCCAGTATTTTTTGATGATATACTAATCTACAATAGGTCTTGGAAGGATCATGTTGAACAAGTTGACAGGGTACTCGAACTATTGCAGGAGAAAAAATTATATGCAAAAACATCAAAATGTTTCTTTGGAGTACAAGAGGTGGAATATCTGGGTCATATTATATCTCACGAGGGTGTTAGAGTAGACCCATACAAAATTAAAGCCATTAAGGAATGGAAAGTCCCCATGACCATAAAGAAGTTGCGATGATTTCTCAGGTTAACAGGGTATTATCACAAGTTTGTTAAGAATTATGGGAGAATAGCAGCACCTCTAACAACATTATTGAAGAAAGATGCATTTTCATGGACTCCTGAAGCAACTAAGGCCTTTGAACATCTTACAGAGGCAATGTGCCTAGCACCGGTCTTAGCTACGCCAAACTTCACAAAAACCTTTATTGTGGAATGTGATGCCTCAGGAAATGGAATTGGTGCAATTTTAATGTAGGAAGGAAGACCCATTGATTTTGAAAGCCATCCAATCAAAGGAAAGTATTTACAGAAACCTATTTATGAGAAGGAAATGTTAGCAATACTGCATGCACTAAAGAAATGGCGAACTTACCTAATGGGAAGACACTTCAAGGTAAAAACTAATCATGATAGTCTTAAGCACTTTTTGGAACAAAGACTATCTTCAGAAGAGCACCAAAAATGGGTCACAAAGATGTTGGGTTATGACTTTGAAATAATCTACAAAAAAGGAAAGCTTAATGTTGTTGTAGATGCACTCTCAAGAAAGAATGAAGAGGTGGAAGCATTTATTTGTGCCATTTCTATTATCCAACCAGATTGGATAACCGAAGCAAGAGATGAATGGAAGAAGGACAAAGATGTATGGACACTCATTCAAAAGTTGCAGCAAGATCCTAGTACATCTGATACATTTAGTTGGAAAATGATTCCTTATGGTACAAAGATCGCTTATATCTTTGTAAGAATTCCCAACTAAAACAAAAGATTCTTCTGGAATTGCACACTTCTCCTTTAGGAGGACACTCAAGATTTTTAAAAACTTACCACGGGGTGAAGAAAGAATTTTTTTGGGATGGCCTTAAATCTGATATTCGAAAGTTTGTGGCGGAATGTTTGGTTTGCCAGCAGAATAAAGTGGAAACAATTAAGACCACAGGACTTCTACAACCTTTATCCATTCCAAGTCAACGTTGGGAGGAGATTTCAATGGATTTTATCACAGGTTTACCTAAGTCCGAAGGAAAGAGTGTCATCATGGTGGTAGTTGATAGACTTACCAAGTATGCACACTTTTGTGCATTATCTCATCCATTTAAATCAAGTACATTTGCTACTACATTTATGGACAGAATTCAAAAGCTACATGGAAGCCCAAGGGTTATTTTGAGCGACAGAGATCCCATTTTTACTGGAAATTTTTGGATGGAGTTATTTTCTTGTTTGGGTACTCAATTAGCTCATAGCTCATCTTATCATCCTCAATCTGATGGTCAAACTGAGATAGTAAATAAATGTTTGGAAGGATATCTTCGTTGTTTTGTATCTTATAAACAAACACAATGGGTCAAGTGGTTACCTCTCGCTGAATGGTGGTATAACACTTCCTTCCATACTGCAGCAAAAATGACCCCATTTATGGCACTTTATGGATATCATCCACCATCGATCACATTATCTTTAAGGGAAAATTTGAAGGTTCAAGCAGTGGAAGATCACGTCGAGCATCAGCAAGAAGTTCTCCAACTCTTAAAGGATAACCTGAATTTGGCACAAAATCGAATGAAACAACAGGCAGATCAACATCGCGCGAGAGAATTTTTGACATAGGAGATTGGGTATTTTTACAGCTACAACCATATAAACAAATGTCCCTCAAGCAAGAGCAAAGAAGGATAATAAATTATCGCCAAAGTACTATGGTCCTTACAAGGTGTTGCAAAAGATTGGTACTATGGCATACAAATTGGAGCTTCCTGCTTCTTCGCGAGTACATCCAGTTTTCCATGTTTCATGCTTAAGGAAGGTTATAGGAGAAAATCTTCCAGTTCAAACAATATTGCCAGAACTTGATGAGGAAGGAAAAATCATATTGGAACCAGAAGCGGTCATGGAAACAAGAACTCGGCAACTACGGAATCGATCAATTTCAGAGTATCTCATCAAGTGGAAGAACTTACCCACTGAAGATTCTACATGGGAGGATGAGAATTTTATACAGAAGCACCCAGAGCTACTCAAGCATTGAGGACAACACTTTTTTGAAGGAGGGGCATGTTAGGTCCCTATATTACTAGTATAGTCCCTTATTGTTGTTAGTGTAACCCCCTTATTGTTATTATTGTACCCTTGTAACCCCCATTTTGTTATTATTGTGCCCTTAAATTATTATTGTTAGGTGGGCTAGGATTACATTGTGGCCCACTAGGATTACATTATGGCCCCATGGACTCCTATATATAGAAAGGAGGTTTTGTAAATTGTATCATCCAAGAATTGTTCATTTATGTAATGTATTGGAGGTTTCGCCTCGAAGTGGCTCATTTCTAAGGCGTTGATATCTCTTTTCTTCTCTTTTTGGAGCTGGTTACACAACAGTTTGTGTGAGTGATTGTTTTACCAGCTCAAAAGATTGTTTTGCTTCCATATTCCGCTTCACTCCTACATCCTTTTTCAACATATTCATGATATTTCTTAGGAGCTCAGCAAGATTAGGGATGAATCTTCTTAGGAATTTAATCTTTCCAATGAAATATTACAACTCTTTAATGTTCCTAGGATGGTTGCTTTTCAGTATGCCATCAATCCTTTCAAGATCTATCTTGATTCCTTCCTGAGAGATGATGTGACCTAAGAGTTTGCATTCCTAAAGTCCAAACAAAGTTTTCTTAGGATTTAGGGACAGGCCATACTTTCTACATTTTTCAAAAAAAATTCTCAAGTGGACTAAGTGCTCCTCATCAATCTTAGAGTAGATAGTGATGTCATCAAGGTATATGACTATGAAGTAACCTATGTCTTCTGAAAAAGCTATGTCCATTTCCCTTTGGAAAGTAGCCCCTACATTCATTAAACCGAATGGCATTTTAACATACATGAACTTACCCCAAGGTGTAGTGAAAGCAGTTTTAAGTTGGTCACTTGGAAAGACTAGAACTTGGTTATAACCTTAGAAGCCATCTAGTAATGGGATTCTTTGTGAACCAGCTACTTTTTGGAGTATGTGATCCATTTTAGGCAAGGGGTGGTTTTCTTTCAAGGAGGCCTTATTCAAATTTCTGAAGTCAATACAATGCCTAATTTCCCTGGTCTTCTTCCTAACTGACACAAGGTTGGACACCCATTCTGAGTATAGGGCAAGGACTATGATCCCGACATCGTACATATTTTTGATTTCTTTATCAACTGAGGGTAACAAGAGGGGATTTATTCTTCTCAAATTTTGTTTAAATGGTTTCTGATTTTATTTGAGAGGAATTTTGTGTTGGATGATTTTGGTATCATAGGATTTCAAGTCTTCATACTCCCAAGCAAACACATCTTTAAATTCTCTAAAAAGCTCAATGTATTTCTATTTTGTGTGAGATGGGAGAGTTTTGGACAGCTTGATTATTTTGGGCTCTTTCTTCCCTCCAATGTTACACTCTTCTATATTTGTTTCAGTGGGTTCCATCTTGGGTTTTTTAGCTACATCATTAAAATCAAACAACTCTCCTAGTGTTGTAAGGCCTCTTGGCAAGATGTCATCTTTGTACTGTAGAATTTAAAGTTCTCTTAGATCTGATTTATCAAATGCTTCTGTAACACAAGGGTTTTGAAGGTGGTTTATATCATCATCAAAGGGCAGATCTATTTTGGGAGCTTCCTTTTTAGCAGACTTATTTCTTTCAAATCTCAAACTCTGTTTTGTGCTTGAAAAATCATTTCTGGATTGCAGGAAATCATCTATTTAGTAATCATTGTCAAACACTTTCCAATGTTTCAAGTTGTCTGGTATAGTAGGCCTATTCTTTATTTTGATGAGGCATTTATTATTTTCATGAGGTAAATAGCAATTGCTGGCAGCATAGGCAAGTTCATTGGAAAGGCATTTTTGGGCTCTAGGGATGAAAGTAAGCTCATATTCTCAAAGGTTTTGAGAAGGTCTAGGGTAGCATTTCTATATTACCTTATCCTAGGGTTCTTGGCTGAATATTCTCCCTTAATTTTATTGATGATTAGTTCAGAATCTCCTTGGATCAAGATTTTTTTGGCTTTGAGATCCTTAAGTAAGTATAGACCAATAAGGAGAGTCTCATACTCTGCAACATTATTGGTGCATTGAAAATCTAACCTATAGGAATGGCCTTCATTTGTGTTTTGGATCCAAACACCAGCCTCTGATTTGGCTTTACCATAAGAACCATCAAAGCTCATATGCCAAAGGGTGTCAATTTCAGTTTTGTTAATGTTCTATACTTCAGGGCTGCTAGAGTTTTGGGAGTCATTTTCTTGGTTAGAGAGCCGGTTTGATTGTTCTGGAGGACTTAGTTCTATTTCATTTTCATTCACTTATTTGTTTATGTCATTTTAATTGTACAGGATGAAGGAATCAAGGTCTGAATGAATGGAATAATTTGGTGTTTTATTTGGCCTATCTATGTTACTCACCATACATTTCATAAGGTATTCCCAGTACAATATTCTTGTTTGATTGAAGACTGGGATGGTGGCATAGGTCATGTCCATTTGAAGGCTTCCCTTGAGTTTGGCCCCCCATGATCTAGATAAAATCATGCCATAATTTGGGGGGATGTCAGCCACAATTATATCCATGACTAGACTCTTAGCAGGGATTTGTGCCAGATTGACACACAGATCCTTGATTAGGCCCAGACACTTAACCCTACTGGAATAAAAAGAATACAAGTATTTGTAGGGCTTTGTGATTTCTAGGTCCAATCTCTCCATCACAACCTTTGGCATGAGATTGTGTGACGCACCGAAGTCTAGCATAGCTTTATGTAGAATTTTGTCAGGTATGTTTAGACTGACATAGAAAGGAGGGACTGCTCCTTCTTGATATCTTCCTTCTACTTCAGGACCAAAAAATAGTTCTGGTTTATCATCAGTTAAGTTCAAGGTATTAGTATCCCTACCTATTTTTAACACTTTGAAAATCTAGGATCTATATACCTCTTGGGTTACCAATTCAGTGAGGGGTATAGTGATCTTGATTTTGGCAATTTCTCCCTCAAAACTGAAAGGCGCATGTATCTTTATTGCATTTACATCAATTTTATCAGCCATGAAGTTTTCTACATTTTTAATTTGTTGATTTCGATTTGATGGTTTGGATAGTAAGGTTTTTTCGGGGCCATTATTTGAATTACTAGGGCAGATTGAATCATTACTAGGCTGGCTAGTATTTTTCTTGTTTAGATCAATCTTTTTAGTCGTAGTATTTGTGCTTTCTACTATCTTTTTAGGAATAGGTTCAGAGGTTTTTCTAACAACAGTTTTTGGTTAATCTGTTTTAGGAACATCTTGAATATTCTTGCTCCTAAGGTTATACTGCCTATGGACTTCCATTATGGCATTCTCAAATCCCAATCTATAGTCTTTGGAATCTTCATATGATTTCTCATTTGGTTTTGAAGAAAACATCCTTTGTTATTCTTCAGTAAGGAATGTGTTATCCTCATCATCCAAACCTATGAAATTTACATGGTCTTATTCCAACTGCTCAGGCTCTCTTTCTTCTTCATCTACATAATTTTCTTGGAAAGGGGGTCTGATTTGTTGGTCACTCTCTCTTTGTTTGATTTGAGGTTGATTTCTCTTGAAGTTCTAATTTAGATTCTGGGATTGGTTTCTATTTTGAGGAGGTGTTAGGTTTTCTCTAGATTGAGCTCTTTCATATATGCTCATCATCTTAATCATCTCCTCCATCATCCTTTCCATTTTTGAGTCAGATGTGGAAGGTGGTGTTTCATCCCTAAATGATACCCTCTTCTCAGTCTTCATTCTAGCTCTCTTCTCAATCAGATTTGCTTCTACACTGAGAGCTCCCTTCTGCATGTCTTCCAAAGTTAAGGGGTCCCTTTCTCTTAGCTGATAGGCTATTTTGGGATCAAATCCTTCAGGGAATTTGGCCAAAGCTGAGCCTTTTGGAGGTTTCAAATATGGGGGTAGTGCGTTATAAACACCATTAAATCTAGTGCAATAATTTTGAACACTTTCCCTAGTGTTCCTCTTGAGGTTGTTGTAATCTGAAAGTATTTGGAGAGGGTTCTTCCTAACTTCCCATTTGTTTATGAATGTTTGAAGTAAAGAAGGGAGATCATTTATACTATTATGAGTTAAGTTCTTGAACCATTTTTTTTCTTCTACCCCAAAACTTTGAGCAAACAATCTGAGTTTAATGGTTTCATCATCTATCTCATTTCTATCAAAATAGTCATTCATCTTTTCCACATGTATTTGAGTAGTAATAGAACCACTAGAATAATATAATGGAATCTTGGACTGATAGTCCTGTGGTATATTTAATAAAGGTAAAGGAAGGACCAGAGGAGCATACCATGCTGCCATGATAGGAGGTTGTCGAAAAAATGGGGGGTTTACAAGTGGAGGGTTTATGTAAGGAGGAGGAGGATAGAATGGAGTAGTTTGAACAGTGGGTGTATGGATAACAGAAGTACCAAGAGACTGTTGAAAAAATATAGGATGAGAAAAAACAAAGTTATGAATGAAATGTAGATCAGGTGGGGTGGCTTCTCTATTATCAGTATCTTCACCACTATGTCCGGGTTGAGTGTGGAGGCTCAAAGTATATCTGATTTATATCACTAAGTGACTTAGTTCTTGATGGGTTTCTTATGAATGGTAATTCAACTTGTGTATCTTGCAGAGATGAGAGATTTTCAGGAACAGAATTAGCTCTATGAATTGGTCTGACAATAGATGAAGTCTTGGATTTAGGATATTTCCTAAGGATACTTTCTGGATTATCAACTATCTCAGGAGGATTTGGGTCAGGGTGTGATCTGGTATAGGTCCTTCGTGGAGCCAGATCTCTTTATTCTCACAAGGTATAACTAGGCTTTAAAAACTATTTTGGACTGATTTGACACAATCCTAGAACAACCTATGGGACTAGTGGGATGAGGAAAGCTTACTGGAGGCTAGTGGAGTCGCCAAGTGGAAATTTTTAGCTTTTCTAAAGGTAAAATGTTTTATGGTCCACCACCAAATTCTTGATAAAAGATCAATCTAGGGAGTACTTTTGGGTTTTCAGTTCCTTTATGCAGCCTTAAGGTAAATGAGTATTCCCTAACTAAGTCATTATCTTGCTAGGATGATGAAGTAATTAGTTTCTATTCTGGCTATGGGTTGGTTTTCAAGTCAAACTAGGGATGTATATGAGTCTATAAGGGCTTGCTAGGCAACTATGAACTCAGAAGTCCCATTGTGATTGCCACTATGTTAGCTCCCTGTAATTTGCTAGATTGATTGAGATAAAAATTGACAAGGGTAACATCAAACCAAGCTTTCGAGTTCTAGGATGTAGCCCTCCTAGTCTCAGAGAGGGATCTCTCAATATGTTTGTAAGGATATAGCTTGATGTTTTTAAGAGGTTAATTTTAGGCTAGTTATTAAGTGCTAGTTTTTTTGTTTGGGTTTGGTTGGGCATGATAATTTGATAGATTTTAGATAGGAAACATGGAATATTGTTAAGTCATTGGGAAATGGAGTCTAACAAGGTCTAGATGAGGTCATCAATGGCTTTAGGAGAATGTGCAGAGAAAGTTTACTTGGCTGGTGGATCTTTTAAGGTTATGATGGGTTTTATGAAATGGACATAAAGATTGAGAACAACAAACTAATAAAGGGTTGAAATAGAATCCTTTATATACTTGTAAACTGAGGGAGTTAGAAAATTGATAAGAACAAAAAGATAATCAAAACCATAAGTAGAACTTAATATATTTGATTTTAGACTAAAAATAGATAATTAACCAAGACAAACATTCATATAAAAACACATAAAGGTAAGAGACTTATCCAACTTTCAGATATTTTATCATCTAGAGCAGAAAACATTTAAGATATAAAAGTAACTATAACCATAGAAGGAGAGAAAACTCTACAATCCAAAGTTACAGCTATAAGGTTTCCTTGAAACAATTTCAGCTAAGTAAAGGCAAAGAGCATGATTTTAAACAGAATTCTTTAACAAACCTAGACAAAGCTGCTTTAAAGAGATGTTTCCAAGAACATAATATTTCAGTGGCAACAATATGCTGGGTTAACCATAAATCATAATTGATGATGACTGATCTAATTTATTCAAGAAAGGGATGAGCTAAGAACTTTTTAGAGAGAAAAAAGATGAATTCTATAATATATTCTAGCAGAAGAAAACATTAAGGCAGTGAAGGACAAACAGATTGAAGGCGCCATTAGAAACATTTCTTAATCTAAATTCTTTGTCCTACTGCAACATAGCAAGATGGAAAACATAATGGAAAACTTAGAAAAATAGAAACAGAAGAACACTTCACCATCAACCAAGCCTATGGATCTTGCAAATAATCCTTCTCCATTAACAAGCAAATCAGATCATGCATGAGTTCCAAGACATCAAATTTCTCTTCAAGAACTTCAGAGGACTATGTGTTATTCCAGCACGAGTCATCAAAATCCAATGTTTACAATGAGTTCCAGTGCAATATTTATACTACAAATGAGGAGGTGGAACTATGTTTTAGGGTTAAAATTTCATTTATGATAGAGTAAATACGTTCCTGGCCTTGATAACCATGCAAGGCATAAGCTAGGAACATCTATAGATACCTCTCTGTTTTAGTAACTCTGTCTTTACTCTCTAAGATAAAGATAAGTGGAAAAGATTGAATTTAAGGCTTTATCTTATCTTTTACAGTAACTCTCCTCACAGTTTAAATATCTTCTTTAGTGTAATAACTGTCAATTTTCCCTTTGAGACAAAAGGTAGGCTACAGGTGGCAGTCTGATATATTTAAGGGAAAAACTGCTCCTTTTGATGTATTCGAGGCTCTTTAGCCTAAGTTTCCTTGATTTTTTCACAAAACTGTGTTTTAAGGCCCTTTAGCCTTGATATGATTTTACTTAATCTGCTCTTAGGCTTTGAGCCTTAAGCCTTTATCATCATACTTATGCTATCTTTTGATTTATCACTGCTTAAACCATCACTGTTTTTTCTTCTGTTGCTGTTGTGGATAGATCGCTTTAGTACACTGAGGGTTTCATAATATGACCAACGCTCATGAAGCACTGGTCAAACCATGAAATAAACCCTAGTAACTCCTTTTTTCCATGATTTTGTCATTGTTTTGGCCATGAAAGGCGTCACCTCCGACCATGTTTCATTATAAACCATGGGACGGCTTTATCACCTTTAAAAACTGCCATCGAATCCTCTAAAAAATAAATAAAAGTGTTAATAAAACCTGCGAGGGAGGGTTTGATTGCTTACAGAGGCTGGCGGAGGTGAAGGACCAATATAAAAAGGAATGGGTTATGCAGGCGGAGGAGGAAAAAATCATGCGGAGGAGGTTTTATGGAAAAAAACGCGAAAGCAGGGTTTAATTTGATTTTGGCGCGAAAATGGGGATTGGTGGTTTCGAAAAAACCATGAATTATTATTTTTCTTGTTAATGGTGGTAAGAAGTTTATCACAAAAAAATGCGATATCGTTTATCGTGTGACACACGTCCTCCAAAAACCACTAATTTCGGATTCAAGTTGCACGATGGAGGTGTTTGGGGATCAGAATGCATCAGTCGTCCGATCTATGGGGATGTAGATCGATGACAGTGGGTGAGCGCGATAATTTGAAGTTGTTCGGTGGGAAGAGGCAGTGGAACCAAGGTGACATCACGTATTTTGTCATGTAGTGGGAGTATGGAGGGTGAGAGGGGAAATCATGGTGGTTGTTGATCTTTATAGATCTACGGTGATGATTTCTTTGTTGAGTGGTAAGGCGACGAAGAAAAAGGAATGAAGGAATGTGTCTAAGGGAAAAAGGTAAGGTGGGGGTGATTTAGCACTGTCAGATCAAATAGATCTATGGCCAAGATTCATGCAAGATTTGAAAAGTGTGGCGGGGGGGAAAACAAAGAAAAATGTTTTTTACAAAGGGAGTGGGGTAAAATAAAAGGTAAGGGAAGGGGGTTAGAGGAAAGGGGCGGGAAGGGTCAGGTGGAGGAGAAGGGGACCAAGAGCGGAGAGATAAGGGGCTAGGAGGTAGATGGCAGACGGACAAGGAGGGGAGTGTTGACAATCATCGATCTTGGTAGATTGACGGTGGAGATCTTATCGGAGGCTGAATCATTGGTGGGGGAGAACAAAAAGTGAAGCGAAGAAAAATGAAATATGCCGATGTGATGGGGACTAGCGCCTAGTCACGGGTGTTGGTAACATGAAGAAAAGGAGTGGAAGGTTTAAGCCCCCAGGGGCTTAAAGCCTGTATATAAAAAAGGGCGCATTTTAGGCCAAAAGAGGGGTTTTTTAAGCCTAAAAAAGGTTCCAATAGGTAAAATAGAATGTTTTAAACCATAAAAATGGGGTTTTCATGGTCTAAAAGGGATTTTAGAAGGCTTATTAGGGAAATGAAGGGTAAATGAGAAGGAAAAAAGGGATTTTTAGAGGGAAATGGAGGATAAATAAAAGGGAAAAATGAGTGATATGGTAGGATTTTGGAGGAATTTATGAATGTGAAAATATGGAGAGAATGGCTGGAAACAGTCTCCTTTTGATATCAGCAGGGTTACTTTGTGGATTTTTGAATAAGACATCAGTGAAGACTACTCTTAAGTTAGAATACACCAGAAGGCTTCAAGAATGAGAAATTTTCTATGAAATAATCTCTTGAAGGCTCAGATCTATTTTAGCCATCATTTGCTATGAAATTTTTTTACTGATGGATAACAACTTACAAGAACCCATCTCATTGAGGAGAACTGGTAACATCCTTCTATGTTTTCCTCCCAGGTTCCCTTAATATAAAATCCATTCAACATATTCTTGTCTTTTCTATTGGATGCATGGAATAAATCTCATTTGTATTTACTGCTTAATGTATTTTGATGCATAGATCTAGATTTTTGCAGCATTTATCTTGATCACCTAATTGCAGATCTAAAGATATTGGCAGCCATCTTTGTTGTTAGGGTTGTTTGTTATGCACAACTAAAGCGGTCTTTTTTCGTACACTTGCAATTAAGATTCATACTAATAGTAGTTATTATGGAGTAAATGTAATCTTGACCTTTGAGACCATAAGGCCTAAGGAAAAATATCACTGACTAACTTGTTGTAATAATAAATTTTAAGTTAACTACTAAGCTAACTTTAGGATATTTTTGACTTTTTGGCTTTTGATTAACTTTTACAATAACTGTTGAGCTGCTTAAAATATCTCTGACTGAAGCATTAACTAAGGTAACTTATTAAATTAAAACTAGGTTTTGGGTGTCCAATGTGTTTTGAAAAAGTAAAGGCTGATTTGGCCTTTGTCATTTGAATCTGTCTTCCTTTGCTGATGTGCTTATAATTTGTCTCTTAACTAAGATTTTTCTTTTAAACTCTAATTTGTCTTTTCCTTAACTCTGATTTCTCTGTTTAATTCTTTTAATCTGCTTTTACTGTCTTTGTTGTCTTTCTTTCTTCATCTCAATGATTGATCTGCCTTCTTATCTTTGTAATTTCTCCCTTAACCATCTATTATATGATTTTTTCCTAACCTTCCCTTCTAACCATGTTTTCCATCTTCAACATTTGATTAAACCTTTAATATCTTTTACCTTTCACTGTCATAGTGAACCCTTTGACTCTGTCCTTTAACTATGTTTTACTTGTCTTCCTCTTTGCGCATCCACTGTAAAAACCTCTCCATTTTATTTATCCTATTCATTGAAGAAAATTTGTTAACTTTGGAGTGTTTGAAGGATCATCAATGATCATGATCCATTTTTTTTTCTAATTTATCTTGCACTCCTGACCCTTAAATGAGTAAGGCTTTCTGGATCGTCACCCAGAGAAATTTGATTCAATATTTTTTTTGGACCTTCGAGATGTAATTTATGCATTTCTGTCATGTATAATCATCTGCACATTAAAAACAATTATTAATTAAAACCTCCAGTATGGACAGAGTCCTGAGATGGAAGCTTTATTGGTTCTATGCATTTATATGGGGCTTTTCGGGTCTTACGTTTTTGGTTATTGTAATGTTCCTAATCAGGAACTGCTCATGAATCTTGCAAATGAGGTTCTCTTTTTCAGAAGCATTACCAATCAACAACCGGATCTATTCTAGAGGTTGAATGTAGGGGAATTTATTGGATATGTCACCTCTGAAAATAGGGTGAGATCCAGAGGCTAGCTGGCCCTTGTGCGGACTCTGTCTATAGAACCTATTGAAAGGTAATATTCCCAAAACAGGGATTCAGCAATACATTAACTATACTGTGGCCTTAAAATGATAAATAATATCAATATAGCTATGATAGACTAAAATATATCTTCGGAAACCACATCAGAAACATTGATTCATATTTATGATGCAAAAGTTGGGGAAAAACAGCTAATTCAGCCCTAAAATGGGTGTATTCAGAAATCTGCGTGGAAACAGGGGATGGGGATGGTTTTATATGTTATATTAGGTCATGAGGGACCTATTATAATAATTTCAGCTCAAAAAAATCGTTATAGATCAGTTAAAAAACTTCTCCTTCCCAAACTAGGCTAGGAAACCCTAGTTTCCCATGACTTAGAGTATGCAGAAAGTTATGAAGCTATAGAAGCGTGATTTTATGAATGTGTTAGATGGAAAATAGTATGAATCATCGGGAAATTAGATTTATAACATGGCTGGAGAAATAAGCAATGGTAAACAAAAGATTTACATGAAAAACCCTCAAGATTGAGGAGCTGCAATAATACTAAAATTACTGCATGAAGGAAATACACAGTCAATGGAGGTTATGCTTCAGAAATTACAGAGAAAAATCAGATATTTCATTATATGAATCAATAAGGTACAAAAAATAGAGATCTAGTCTCTTTTGCATAGATCTAAGGTCACCCGGTAAGGGGATTCTTGACAGAAAAGATGTACAAGATGAACTGCTACAGATCTATTGCTGGAATAAAGTTTTATGGCTGAAGCTCTACTCAATATCAGCTGAAAATCCAAATAAATGGCTGATACACCTTCCTCTAGCTCTCCCAAAGAAATATTTCTCCTCCTTTGGGGAAACTAGCTCAAAGCTTGGGGTTTCAATCCCCTTCCATTGCACCTCTTTAAATATGACGCAGTTTTATGAAGAGACTGTGATGTCACTAAATGCAAGTGCTTGGCCCAACACTAGTATGTGCAAATTGCAGATCAGGAGCTCCTCTTAGATCTCTTGCTACAAGATCTCCAAGAAAAAGCAGGGCATTCCCACATGAGAAAACCCTTGCACTAAGCAGTGCAGCAACTTAGTTAAACAACTAAGTATGTAGGAAGTCTAAGTAGACCTCATGAAAATATAATCTCCAATATAATCCCCAAATCGTTTCCCTTCCTTCATTATATAGATGATGAGCTTCTCCTCCAAGGGTCCCACTCCTCTAGGGTTTGCTTCCATGCCAAGCTTCCTCATCTAGAATTACGCTGCCCCATTAAGTGGAGATCATCTAGGTGTTGCACGGTTGTATTTAGTCTAACTTTACTAAGCATATTTTCTTGAAACCATCCTTGATTGAGTCTTCATTCCTTGTCCCCTTTCACACCCAAGGGATCTTCAAATTGATTTGTTGAATTTGCCTCCATTCACATTGAGCTACATTATTCATGGATCCACTCTTTTAAAGACAAGTTGAGTTGACTTGGTCAACTTAACCTTGTTTACACATGTGGATGCTTGATCTGGTTATTTCATGGCCCCTTTTCACATTGTGAGGGGTTTTTATTCATGCTTGAGTAGTTTTATGAGCCTCCTTGCTCAATTATTCATGCACTTGAATTTGTTGGCAAAAATTAATATTCCACTTAGCTATAGGCTAAGTTGGGAATATTACAGTCTCCCCCTCCCAAATGTTGCTTTTCGTAAAGCAACTGCAAGGGTACTGTAAAAATTTCCCTCCTTCTCTTGTGGCCTCCTCATCCATAGTCTCCATCTTTGCTTCAGATTTCTTGCAAGAATGTTTGTCTCCCAATGGTTCCTCCCAAGTGTACAAGCTGGCCTGTGGTGAATAAGCCCAAGGACTGTCATCATGGAGGAATGGAAGGCTGATATGGAAAATTCCTTGCTGATCCGTGGCCTCCTCAAGATAGGAGTGGTGACAATCATGGAGCACTTCATCATCAATGAAAGACTCTCCTCCCCATGCTATCATCCAAGAAAAATTGGTTGCCTTCCAAAATGGCAACTTATGATAAATCTCCTCCACCTTAAGCTCTTGCAAAGAAGGTGGGATGAATGGCTGAACATGATAGGAAAAATAGCCTACCCCACGCTGTCTCCCTCTCCACTCATGGCAAGTGTAGAGGACATGCTAATCTTGGGCTGCAAAAGGGTTTCCCTTTAATGGCAAAACAAAGGTTGGATCTCCAAAGATCCTTCCTCCAAAGTCACAGATCCTGCTGTTCCACTTCATTCCATTCAAAGTGAATGGCATATCACCACCATATGTCACCCAAATCAGAAATTTTCTGAAGTTTATATGCAAGAGAATATGATACATATGGTCTCTAGGGTGGGTACAATGCAGTTTTCCCAACTTCTGATTTAGAACATCAAGTGGCAAGTTGCCTTCTAAACAATTTCCATCTATGCATGTTAGCTCATCTACTATAAAGTAGTACGCAACAATATATATCAGATGCATACAACCAAAACAATTAAGCACTTGCCCCAAGTCATGAAGATATGGGTTATCATCATTACAAGATTTGGCCCTAAAGTGACCATGAAACCCATGAATAATCTTTCTCTCTTGTAGAGCAATGCATTGTTTACAATTGGTGAGAAGATACAAATCCTTAATAGAGTAATCAATAAGCACATAGATGCATTTATTACCATGCCTCATGTGTGAGCTGAAGATGAGGTCCATGAGTGAGCCCTCCCATAACAATCTCTTCATAAAATTATGCAAGAAGAGAAGATGCACACTTCTTTGGGAACATTCCATCAACATAAACTTTCTCTTAAAGGACAATGTTGTAGGCCTTAGTAACAATGCTCTTGTCACTCCATGACTTCTCCTTTTGACATTCCACATGCCAATCCCATTCAAATTTGTGCTGCTATGTGAGAGGATCTCCCCCCCTTCCTTCATTGCTGAAAGGTAGCCTCTTTGCACTTTGGATGTGCCATACATTCCTCTTGAAATGTTGTGATGAGTATGGAGAGTTTTCATCCCATACTCTACCAAAAGTGACCATAACAACAAGGAATCTTGTTGCTTTATTTCATTACCAACATGTGGACCATACATCAATAATGTAATGATGGACATGTGGAATGCTCCATCAACATAGTGCAAGCTAGCTCTCCCATTCCACATCATGTGGGAGTTATTCCTTCTCCCAAACCAAGGTACATACTTGAAATACAGCTCAAACAAAAATACATGTGAATGCATGAGATATACCTCAAACATGGGTAAATATATGGACATAAGATTCAGCATATGATGTCCAAAATCTCCTTTTGACAGCCGTAACAACCATTCCTTCCCATTATGCAGCCTTCTCTTGGAACACAAGGCATGAGTCAAGAAAATCAGAAATTTTGGGGAGTACCCACACTCACCCAACAAAAACCAGCGTGGGTTATCTCCCCCCTGCTTCAGATCAGGATGTGGTAAGTGGTTTCCATGCCACTTAATTTCTGCTCTTATCACTTCACCATGGCTGAAGGTGAAATGTATATTTTTGGCTTTAGGGAAGCACCCATCATACTGCATCACCTCCCTTAACTCATCAAGGGGGTGGCCATACTTGAAAACAATCATGGCCCATAGTTTCCCATGAAGCTTATAAGGTGAAACACTCCCCTTGGGAGTTATGGCCTGCACATATAAGGTAAGAGAGCACATGCAATCATAAAATAAATTATAATTTACAGAAACATGCTTCTTACCCATAGCCTCCAGTGCTGTGACAGTGTCTCCTTTGACCGTAGGTGTCTTCAATGTATCATGTTGAGAGAACACTTTGTTCTTTCTTACATCAGGGAATTGCCCAAATGTTCTTCTTTAAAATAAGGAAGCATCAAGGCATAGATCATAATAGAGATATGGATGAACTGATGTGCATGGATCTTCCTACCTTCCTTGTGCATCATTCTTCAGAAATAAAGAGGCGTAGATATTGCTTACCCTATGAAACTCTATAATATTCCAGATCTCACCATTTGATAATGATGGCACATACTGCACATGGATTGTGCCACAATATCTATATGTGATATTATATGAAACTCCTTGAAAAGGTTCAAGAGCTTCTCTCCTTGGTGCAATTGTCCTCACCACTTCTTCTTCTTGAGATGCTAGAGGTGCCTCTATTATGACTGCGCTGTCACCCCCAACCTTTTCTTTAGATATGGAAAATTCCTCATCCTAAATAGAAGACCTTAGATCTTTGTATTCTCTTGAAGGATGGATTCCCATGCATGCTTATTTTTCTTGAAACCTCATAAATGTTTCACTGCAGTCCTCTTCTCCTTGAAACCCTCTTGGAGTCTCACTGCATCTTTCTACCCCCAACTGTTCAACCCCCTTTGAGAGGCTCTTCTTGGATCTTAATATTGATGAGAGTAATCTCATCCTCTCCATACTTTCTACTTTTTGCTTGCTTCTTCTCCTCAACACTTCTCTGATAGGTCGATCTCACAGGCTGGGCCACATATCATGCCCTGATACCACTATAATGTTCCTAATCAGGAACTACTCATGAATCCTGTAAATGAGGTTCCTTTTTTAAGATGAATTACCAATCAACAACCAGATATATTCTAGAGGTTTACTGCAAGGGAATTTACTAGATATTTCACCTCTGAAAAGAGGGTGAGATCCAGAGGCTAGCTAGCCCTTGTGCAGACTCTGTCTATAGAACCTATTGAAAGGTAATATTCCCAAAACAGGGATTCAGCAATACATTAACTATATTGGGGCTTTAAAATGATAAATAATCTCAATATAGTTGTGATATACTAAAATATATCTTTGGAAACCACAGCAGCAACATTGATTCAGATTTATGATGCAAAAGTTGTGGAAAAATAGATGATTCAGCCCTAAAATGGGTGTATTCATAAATCTGCGTGGAAACAAGGGATGGGGACGGTTTTACCTGTTATCTTAGTTCATGATGGACCTATGATCCAAATTTAAGCTCAAAAAAACGTTCTAGCTCAGTTAAACAGCTTCTCCTTCCCAAACTAGGCTAGGAAACCCTAGTTTCCCATGACTTAGAGTATGCAGAAAGTTCTGAAGCTGTAGAAGCATGATTTTCTGAAGTTTTTACATGTAAAATATTATTAATCATAAGGAAATCATATTTATAACATGACTGGAGCAATAAGAAATGATAAACAGAAGATTTACATGAAAAACCCTCAAGATTGAGGAGATGCAATAATACTAAAATGACTGCATAAAGAAAATACGCAGCCAATGGAGCTTATGCTTCAAAAATTACAGATAAAAATTGTATATTTCATTATATGAATCAATAAGGTACAAAAAACATAGATCTAGTCTCTTTTGCATAGATCTAGGTCACCCGGTAAGGGGATTCTTGACAGAAAAGACGTACAAGATGAACTGCTACAGATATATGGCTGGAATGATGCTGTATGGTTGAAGCTCTACTCAATATCAGCTGAAAATCCAAATAAATGGATTTATACACCTTCCTCTAGCTCTCCCAAAGAAATATTGCTCCTCCTTTGGGGAAACAAGCTCAAAGCTTGGGGTTTCAACCCCCTTCCACTACACCTCTTGAAATATGACGTAGTTTTATGAAGAGACTGCATTTTCACTGAATACAAGTGCTTGGCCCAACACCAGTATGTGTAAATGTCAGATCAGAAGCTCCTCTTATATCTCTTGCTACAAGATCTCCAAGAAAAAGCAGGGCATTCCCACATGAGAAAACCCTTTCACTAAGCAGTGAAGAAAATTAGCTAAACAGCTAAGTATGTAGGAAGTCTAAGAAAACCTCATGAAAATATAATATCCAATCTAATACCCAAATGGTTTCCCTTCCTTCGTTATATAGATGATGAGCTTCTCCTCCAAGGGTCCCACTCCTCTAGGGTTTGCTTCCATGCCAAGCTTCCTCATCTAGAATTACGTTGCCCCATTAAGTGGAGATCATCTAGGTGCTGTGTAGTTGTATTTAGTCTAACTTGACTAAGTACATGTTCTTGGAACCATCCTTGATTGAGTCTTCATGCCTTGTCCCCTTTCACACCCAAGGGATCTTCAAATTGATTTGTTGAATTTGCCTCCATTCACATTGAGCTACATTATTCATGGATCCACTCTTTTAAAGAAAATTTGAGTTGAATTGGTCAAATTAACCTTGTTCACACATGTGGATGCTTGATCTGGTTATTTCATGGCCCCTTTTCACATTTTGAGGGGTTTTTATTCATGCTTGAGTAGTTTTATGAGCCTCCTTGCTCAATTATTCATGCACTTGAATTTGTTGGCAAAAATTAATATTCCACTTAGCTATAGGCTAATTTTGGAATATTACAATTATGGCCTTACGAGCCTTTTGGAGTGTTGCAAGGGTTTAAAATATAGGATCATGGATTGTAGCAGAGATTCGGGGCTTATTGCGATGGAAAAGGGCTTCAACACGTTTGAAGGGGTCGGTCGTTTCAGGTTATGGCGTGAGGGTGGTGGGCGGTTTATCGCACAGAGAAAAAGAAGTGAGGTGGTTTTGGTCATGGGGATGTGATAGCTTAGAGAGGGTAATGTGTGGCAGTATGGGGTGGTGGTAAAACCACCCATTTTGCAAGGCTCAAAGGTTATTAACCTTCGGGTTTTGGATTTGCGACAATGATCATGGGCCGTCAGATCGGGAGGCGTTGATCGGACGGCTGTCGGGCGATCCAATCGTGGGTGTAAAACATGACATGGGGCCTGGGAGTATTAATGAAGCAGAGGGTTTATTTAAAATAATGTGGGTTCTTTGTAAAGCGAGGCCTGGGGATATTAAAGCAAAGGCGCTTAACTATAAAGCTGGGGGCCAAGTCATATGAGAGCGGGGGGTAAGGTTAAGAAGGTGGGGGCTAAAACATAGAAAGGGTTGGGTATTTTAATGAAGTGGTGGGTCAAGGTTTAGAATGGGATTATAAATATATAAAGGTGTCAGGTGGAATAGACAGGGTCTATTCTTAAAGAGTGGGACCCGAAACAATAATTTATTCAAAAACAATGTAAAAATGGATTTTTACATTGTTCTGATGGAAGAAAGGGAAATGAATGAAGGGGAGAGGATTTTGTGACGAAAATGGGGTTTTAGGAAGGGGAAAAGGGTAAAAATGAAGGTTTTAGGGTCAAACATGGAATTTTCAGAGTAAGAGATTGACCTGAGAGAGGCAAAATGAGAAATAGTGGATAGGTAAAATGAAAATAATGAAGGCAGTGAGATTTCTAAAAATAAATGATATTCAGGGAATGTCATTTTTAGGAGACTGTAGAAAATCCAAGTCATCTAGTGATACTGTAGAAGATAGGAGAATAACAGGTTCATTGAGAACTCTTAGCCTAAACATTGTCACACTTGGATATTGAGGAGAGAAAGCAAGGAGTCGGGGGACTGAGGGAAGCTTGACCAAACTGATGGTTGTAATCTTCCTTCTCTAAATAATAGAAATGGCTCTATTTTTTCCACTTTGTGTCTTATTGATGCATCTATTGTTTATTTTTTTAAGATACATGGTATAAGTGGCTTATACCTACATAGTTTTTTATTTGATTATATACTTGTTTGATTGCTTGTAATGATAGAACTATGAAGATTACACTAGTTCATTGTTTGTTTGTAGGATTCAGACTTGGAGCCAGTGAGGAGGAATTCTGCCAGACTACATTGTGCTCTCTAATATATGTTCATTATACATCGAGGTAATCCCTCTGTATCTCAAATTTTTAATTAAGTGTTAGTATGAACATGTATATAGTTTATTTGTGAATGTTTCAGCTAATCTGATTGTCTGCCTTTGGTACTGGGAAGGCCTGAGAGGGATCTTACTCCAACTACCACCTCTCTATTTTACCCCTAAGCAATGCCAACGCACTAGATGCCACCAAACATCCTTATAATTCCAAATTTACAATAGGGGTACCTATTCTTGAGCATGATTTTGTTCAATTCCATGTAATATATACACATCTTCCAAGCCCCATCCTTCTTTAACACAATGATGATGGGTGAACTGCATGGTGATATACTCAATTGAATGACACCGTGTTTGAGTAGTTGTTGCAATTATTTCTTCATGTCACTTGTGTTATCGCAAGGAGTCACTCCTTGACTGCATAAGGAGTAAGCCTTACACATCATAGTTCATTTCAAATTTTAAAAGGGTTTGCTTGAGTGGTGGGATGGCTTCTCAAATATTTTGAAATGATTTTTTTTATATTCTTTAAGACTATCATGCATTTGGAAAGCTGTGGAAAGTATAAATTGTGTGGTTAAATTTGTCGTATAGGGAGTAGAGTGTACAAATGAAAGAATATGGATAGATGGTACCTATTCTAGGAAATATTCCTATCCTAAATTAGTCACAAAGCTATGAGGATGGCTCTTTACACAAAATATGTTTATGCAAAGTAAACAACATTCATAAAATAGATTGCATGTATAAATTATTCCACAAATCCTTTCTGAAATCTTCACTCACATGTTCTATAACACACATATAATTTGAAGAAAACTGAAAGTAGATAATTTACTGTTAAATCCTTTAACAGTTTCTCACTCACACCTTACTAGTTGTTGTTACACCATTTTTTGGTCATCTAACCTATTACTATTAGATGGACCTAAGTACACCATGTAAGACCAATTTTACCCTAAGTAAAATTTCTTTCACTATGAAAAATAACTTAGTAAACCACCTTTATTAAGTTGTTTATGGTCTAAAAACAAGAAACCCCATGAGGAAATATTAAATAAATCCACATTTGTTTGATTTCCCTCAAGGAATAATTAGTTAAACAATAGTTTAATTAATATTCCTGGTCATATTTAACCCAAAACGGGAAAATTAATTAGATAAATTATTATTTATCTTATTATTTTCTAGGAATAATTATTTAAACCTTATTTAAAAAATATTCCTTGTTAAATTTGACTAAATCATTAACTAATAATTAAATAAATCATTATTTATTCTATTATTACTTAACCACATCCTTAAAATAATAAATAAATCATTTATTTCTTTATTATTTACAAATAAAGGGGTTTGACCCAAGTCAAATTCTTTTTTCCTCCAAAAAATATAATAAAATATTCCATAAAAGTTGGATCTAGAATTGGTTAATAATATTTAATTATGCACCAAAATCTAAACTAACTCAATATTTTGTTATAAATAGAAGGGGTTTTCCATTCACTCACTACCTTTTGTTGCCTAAAGATCACTCTAGATCTATACTTTTCGTCTGACTTTGATCCACCATCATTGTCATATTTTGCTATCATTTTTCTTGTGAGCTCCCTTTGAGTTCCATTTTTGTCTGGGTTTTCTATACCATCAAGAGACAGGGATTTTGGATCTGAAGTGCTAAGGACTTAAAAAAACCAATCCCATCTAGGAGGACTGGTAACACCCTTCTATGTTCTCCTCCTAGGTGCCATAAATACAAAATTCTTTAAACATATTCTTGTCCTGTCTATTAGATGCATGGAGCAACTCTTGTTTTTTATTTACTGCTTAATGTCTTTTAATGCATAGATCTAGATTTTGCAGCATTTATCTTTGTCAAATAATTACAGATATAAATATATTGGCAGCCATATTTTTTGTTAGGGTTGTTTGCTATGCATGAATAAAGTGAGCCTTTTTCGTACACTTGTGATTAAGATTCATACTAACAACTGGCGACTCCACATGGGTTTACGATTACGACCTTGGTCATTTTTTAGATACCTGCATATCCAGCTGCTTCAAACCCTAGGATTTCTCTTCAGCTTCTTATTTTTCTTTTCTTCATCTTGTTTTTAAGCTATCAAACCCTAAAACATTAAACATTCTAACTTCCGTGTGTTTTTGGACCTATTGCACAGGTGACAGACATCAGTTGCAGCTAAGACGACACATTATTCTGAAACCTACTCCCGAGAGTGCCAGAAGTGTAGGTGAAACTTTTTAGGCCAAAACCTATGACCTTAACCTCCAAGGTGAAGAAAACATGTCTAAACCTACGACCTCTGTAGAAATCAAGTCAGAAACTATGACCTGGACTTTTTGCGAGAGTTTTTTTTGAAATTTTTATGGGTTTGTATCGGCCTCTGTTCAGGGTTGTCTGACCTCCATCTCCACCTGTTTTGGTCCTGTACTTGTTCTTTTTTACTCATCTAAGTGGGAACCTATCCCTTTAGGGCTTCAGTACCCTCCACCTTTTGTGGAATAGTTTTAGCTGCTGCAGGTTGTTTGAAATTTTAGAGTGTTTAGCCATTTTTCAGATCTGATACCTTATCTTTAGATCCACTTCATATTGGCTATTTATCCATCCAAATCACCTCCTTTTAGTTTTTTCTGGGTTTTCCTCTAGGGTCCCCTCTGCTTCCCTCCAGGTTATAGCCTTTCGCCACCTCATTTACAACAATTTTTCCTCTGACATTTTGTTGCTTTTCTACACCTATTTCCAACAGATCTTACCTTTGGATCCCTGTCCCTCCCGACCTTAGATCTATTGGCTATTTTGGTATGTTTTGACTAGATTTTTTCCCACCTACTGACTACTTGTTGAGAGGCCTGCCTCCTTTGGTTTAGAGTATTACATTATTAGCTGTTTATTTTTTGTTATTTCAGTTTCATATATTGTTATCTGCAGGTTTATTTATAGTTATACAACACGCTTTTTCTTTTTCTCTACAAATGTCTGGGTTTAAAAATTAAAATTTACACACTTAACACAAACACCCTAAGTGAAGAAGAGCTTGGTTAACACCACCAAGGAAATAATTTAACATTGAAATAAATTGATCCTGCACCTCTCTGCCCTTGTTTAGACATTGTAATCAGTTGATCCTGCACCTCTTCGCCCTTACTGGTCTCTCTTCCCTTTGTGCCATGTTTGTGCCTTCACCATTACGCCACCAAGGCGTTTATCCTGGAGACTTCTTGGCCTTCATCCTCAGTTTCTGATAGGAAGACTTACTCCTCTGCGTAGGATTCGAGTTAGTCCTCCACTTAATCCGCACTCTAACTCCTCTTCTAGTTCTTTGGGTTCCCCTTTTGGTTCCGCCCCCAGTTCTCCCCCTGTAACCTTCACCATGTCTAGTTCAGGACCTAATGCTGGGAATACTACTAGTGGGACAGCAACAGGAACTACCCTGGCTGCGCCCTTGCTCCCCTATATGGTAGGCCTCAGTATTCCCAATTTTAACCAATTGATCAATGAACCTATACACCATGATGCTAGTTGGCCTACTATGCCAACCAAGCTCCCTTTCGACATTCCCAAGTTTGAAGGCCTTGTTGGAGAAGATCCTAAAAATCATGTTCAATATTTCCACATGTGGTGTTCTTCTAACTCCATTATCGATGAATCTGTATGTCTTCGGTTATTCCAACGTATGATTACTGGTGAAGGTTCTAAGTGGTATGTTGATCAGGCCTCATCCTCTCATACCACCTTTCTGACTCTTGCTCGAGCTTTTCTGTCTTATTTCCAGCTTCCCCTTCATTATGAAACTGGTACCAAGCTTTGGACTTCTTTCCATCAATCGTCTGCGACCCGCCTATCTGATCATGTCCAGGAATGGTGGAGAATAAAGAGCCTATGTCGAGCCCCTGCCTTCGAAGATTGTGTCTACATGGACTAGTTCCTTAGATCACTTTTTTCTGCAATAGGAAAATATGTCGCATCCCATTTGCCTCAAACAAAAGAAGCCTCTCTCCAAATTGCGTTAAAATATGACCTGATCTACGCTTAGTCAGGTTATGTTTATACCATTCTACCTGATATTCCTAGACCCGATGGTGCCAACACACTAGGGGCATCTCACGCTGCTAATGGTATCATTAGAGCTCTCTCTCATCCATACGCTCAACCTCCCATGGGCTATGGTTTTCCTCAGGGAGGGGTCATCACCTCCTGCACTTTTCCCCCTCTTAGTAGCATGTATCGAGGATACGACATGCCTTCTCCTTTTGCCCAACCTCTTGTTTACCACAATGTTACCCAACCTCCTTATTATTCATATCCGCAGCCTGGTTCTCCACCTCCTCCAGCATTAGCACCTCTTCCTCCCTTTCCTTATCAACCCCTACAACAACAGCCACTGCCCCCTCCGGGGCAGGTGTATGCACAGCAGGGCATGACTAATCCTCTTCCTTCCAAAAATAAGAGGAAAGGCACTCAAAATCAATCTTCCCCCAGTAATCCTGGACCTAATCCTCAAAATAATGCACCTAACACTACTAACCAGCAATAGGGCACTCAGCCCAAGTAGGATAGGTCTATTCACACGAACAAGCCTTGTTCTTGTAGTGGTTTTTATGGTCATTAAAAGCACGATTGTCCTCTTTTAGCATAGATGAGGCAGATGTGGGAGTCTCAAGAAACATTGCAAACACAACAAGCCTCCCCTTCCGTCTCTTCCAATGTTGCACCTAGTCAGCTAGCTATGTTTACTAATCCTTTCCCTTAACAAGGATTCGTGGCTTCCCAACCACCTGAAGGTCAGGCGACCACTCAACCTCCTCCATATGGTACCTCCGATTACTAGATTCTCATGATGAATTCTAACCAACCTATCACCATATACCTCAACCTTAAGACTCGGTCCCGTCAGTACAACAAGCCTCCCGCTACGTCTGTCCCTGAGCCCCCTTCTTCAGGTTCTACAGAACCTCTTTAGACAACTAATGGTACTTTACAAATCCCTTAGCCTAAGGCATAGGTTCATACTAATATCGCTAAGGGACCATTACGCCAAAATGCTTCTTCTGGAAAAGCTGCCCATTCGTGTAGCATAGTAGATTATTTGACGCAATCTCTTGTTTCCATCTCAATGCTAGAAATCCTCCAGTCATGCCCTTCAAAACGAAACGCTATACTATCTGCCATGGGTGTTGTATATCCTTTAGATGATAGATTTATTGTATTTGATGTTGATTGGTCAGAACATCCTCCTCTTCCTGCTTCCATTGCCTTCCAAATCCTAGTCAAGATTTGGAACGCCAACGTTTCCTGTTGTATCATTGATGAGGGGGCACCCACCTACATGATGTCCACTTTGGCTTGGAAGCAACTCAAATTTCCTGAGTTGGCCCCTTCCACGATCACTCTCCGAGCATGGGATGGCCATGCCTCCTAGCCCATTTGCCTGTTCCGCAATTGTCTTATTACTATTGCCGGCAAGATTGTTTGCATTGATGTAGAAGTCATTGCCACCCCCTTAGATTACAACATTCTATTGGGTTGTAGATACATCTATATGATGTATGTTGTACCATCTGCGGTTCACCGCAAGATTTCCTTTCCCCATAATGGAAATATAGTCACCATTGACCAGTTGACATATTATGAACCGAAGTCTCAGACCTCCCTTGAGTCCATCATATCTTCGGTGGCCAATAATAAAACTATCAATCCCTTGATGAGTGTCTCACCCAGCGTCTACAAAGACTCCTCTTTGCTTAGTACATTCCCTGGTCTTCCTCCTCATGTCTCTGATCCCAGCTCATCAAATTTTTGCATGATGTAATCGTCTTGGGCTTCCTTCAAGCGGCCCGCTTTGGCTAGTCAGCAACCTCGCTCTTCATAGCATACTCCTAACCCTTCGATTCAACATTGTAGACCTCCTCTTCTTGGACCTTCACCTATAGTTGGTATCCATGAGCCTCCCTACCCTCCTAGAATAGTTCCTCCAAGCCTTAACAATCTCGGAGTCGTCCTGCCTGGCCATTACCCCTCTAGTAAAATACCGTTCCTAACTCCCCCTCTTGGAGTGTTCTCGGTACCTATCATGGCTACCCTATCTCTTCCAAACCTGGCCCTAGGGATTCCCATTTGGTACCTCGATCTGCTAGCCACTACCCTACCTGTTCAACCCAAACCTTATCTTGCTTTGAATCTGGTTCAATCGGTCCCTATGACTTCTCCCGCTACTATAGTGCCTCAGCCACCTAAACAGGAACCTTCTCCTGTTGCGACAGCTTCGGGTAAAAAGGGAAAATCTCGCAAGAGGGCATCAAAAGAAAAGGTTTCCCTGGCTAACCCTGCACCTCCTCTACCTAAAAATCCTTCTGCTTTGTGTGATGTCGTCGATCATGCCACCCATACCTATACCGAGTTTCCCCATATCAAGCCCATGGTTAATGTTGTGTTCCCTGAGTCTACGGTCCCTGAAGCCTTTGTTTCTTCCTCGACTATAGCTAAGAACTCTAAAACTATTCAGACCAACCAACCCTATGCATTGTGTGATATCCATGGCCATTATTCCCACCACTGTCCCTGCCTCACGCATTACTGTGCCTCTTTGGAGGTAGTCTGGGAGTACGAGATTGAACAGAACCAATCTGCCTCTCCCGTCCTTGTGCAGTATGCTTCGAGCCAACTTCAGGATTTACCCTCTCCCATCGACATTCCCCCTCCTGATGTCGAGATGATGGAGCCTGCGGCCACCATCCTCTACCTATCATCATCCATGAGACCCTCGGTGGAAGCTCCCTCTGAGACTCCCCCTTCTATTTCGCTTGAACTCCCATCAACGATCACCATGGGCTCAACATCGGTGGATCCTTTATCTGCTTATTCTTTCGTCATCCCCCGTGATGATGCACATGTGAACCTTTCTTCTCATGATGATGAGTCAGGTAGCTTCACCGTGTCATGTGGTCTCCCTTCCTCCAGTTACTCCATATTCTATTGTGATGATGACATCATGGAAGCCTTGTCCACCCTTGACTTCATATTTCCCGCCCATAAGAGGGATGGCACCATTTGTGTCTATGGTGACTTTCGCAGCCTAAGCATAATCTACACCTCTAGTAGCTCCCACACACTACCTAACCATCGATGTGTGAGTAGTAGACATCCTACCCAGATCACTCCCTCTCACAGTGGTTGTTTGATTTCTGCTTTGTGCTCAAGTTGCCAGCATTTTTCATCATCCTCCCATTTATTGTCTTATGGCACCTTTCAGATGGACCTCTCATCCACACCTTATATCGATCATGGCGATGGTGCAAGTCGCTACTCCCGGAATCTAGCCTCAACAGGTTGGGCCATTTTTACCCCCTTACATTTTCTTGTTCTCTCAAACAGTGTATGCATTGGTATTGCCACCAATAATTAGGCTGAATATGATGCAGTGTGAGGTTTATTAGCCTATTCCATTTCCCACCGCATCCTCTACCTTCATGTTCATTTATATTCCCTACTTCTTGTCATGCAATTGAATGGTGTATATCATGTGCATAATCCTATCCTTTGTAGAAGATATTTACGAGTGAAGCTTTTGATGCATGAAATTGAAATCATTACATTCAGTCATGTACCTAGAGCACAAAATCACTATGTATATATCATTGCAAACAATATTCTAGATTTTCATTTAGCACATGTATTTAACACAAGACAATAACATAAAACCATAAAAACGATGCATATCCATAATATGTGTCGTATAACATGTTTTAGAGTCCATCAACTCTAATACATATGACATGCCCGTAGCATGTTACAAAAAATCAAAATTTGGGGCACCACCTGCCCCTATACACTAATCACTATCTAGAGGATCTCGAGCCAATGGCTCTGCTTCTGAAGCTCGTAGATCGCGCATCCCCTACCCGACCATCACCATGCACTGCATGACCCCTCACCACTCTGAGGGTAGACCAATAAATGGCTCTATGTACTAGTAGTCCAAGTCTTGCCAACCACACTCTGAAACACCAGTCAGAGGCCTCTCACATATATGACGGATGTACTCCAGGAGGGCTACTTCATCCTCATTTTGTGGTGCTCTCGATCCACTAGGTCTGGCAGTTCCTGATACTGCAGGATGTCCCATATACCCGAATATTTTTACCAGTGTTGTATCTGCATACCAAAAGTATAAGAATCAGTACCATATACAATATTCTAAAACTTTACAATGCACATAAAAGATTAGCAATTTTTCACTTACCATCGGGCCCCCATACTCGACTAGGCGACAATGGAAAATCCAGGTCCCCACGATAACTCATCCCACTATAGGGATAATCATCTATTTACAATGACATTTGATCCCAATGAGCAAAGAACTCGGGTTGTAACACCCGTCCGACTGCCCCACCTCCTCCTCTGCATATTAGTCACCCCCACTGGTGCATCCTGGGCTCTCTTGGGTCCCCATCCTAAAACTGTATGCGAGGTCAAAGTGTTAGGATCTTCTTGAAGAAGAGCGAGCACAAGACTGTACCATATGCACAGTCATGGTTCACTTGCTTCTTGCATAACAAAAAATGTTGTTTCAATGATGACAACATCATCTAGGCCCACCCATAGTAGGTCCCACTCAACACACTCTCCACAAGCATTATCTACCCTCCAGTGATGTGGTAGATTGCCTTGTTGCCTAGGATCCACAGCACTGCTGCAGCCACAGAATGGGTCTCTAACCTCTCTAGGTCCCCAATGGGTATCCATGTCCCCTTGACATGGATACTTGGTTGAAAATGGCGCTTTACAAACTCCATGATGTTTTGCCCTCGTGACAACAATGATTGAGTATTCCCAACCATCCCAAGTGGTGGGAGACCAATTAGAAAATATATATCCTAGATCATCAACTTGATCCGGTGCCCTTAAACTATAAATACCTCATGGTATAAATCAAAATAACTGACAATCTGGGCCAAAAAGGGCTCTTTGGCTCTCATCAGAGGGTTCTCCACAAACTTTAGAACCCCAAACCTAGCTAATGCACTACATACACCCTGATCCTCTCGGATCTCCGAACGTAATGTGTCCAGGTCTCTCTCTCTCCAATTGATCCGTAATTCTTCCATATCTACACAAAAACATCATATTTGTTAGTGTAAATATAGGAAATACTATATCCAAACATTAAAACCCAATTCCAACAAAAAATAGCACCGAAAAACCCCTCCCTATCAGGTCGCACTTTTCAGGCCCAATCCTAGGAGAGGTCGCAGTTTTCTGCCCAAAACCTGCTACCCAAGTCACATTTTTTGCCCCAAAAAGTGTGACCTAGCCATGAAGAGGAGCAGGGGTCTATTCTTGAGCTCTGGGGAGCTAAAATAAAATTTCAATCCACTAAAATGAAAGATTAGGGTTAGGCCTCTTACCTACAACTAACGGATCTCAATTCCAACAGTTGCTTTGTCTGCTACGATCGCCGCAAGATTTAGGGCATTCTCTCCTCTCTACATCCACCACAGCTCCACTTGAAAATGAGTGAATTTGGAAGGAAAATTCCTTATTAAAATAGAAACACCTAATGTCTCTTTAGCCTATTGCGGCCAAATCGTAGCTCAGTTTGACAAACCGTCTGTACTATTGGAAAGCTCTCACCGAGCCCTTAAATGGGTGTCTATTAGTTTTTTGTGATTTGATACTTCACTAGGACACATTTTTTCCAAGAAGGGTCGCTTCACCACTCCTCAAAATAAAATTTCTTCACTTGCAGCACTTGTAATTGGGGAACCACTTTTCCTCCATACTTGTCCATGCTCGTGTTGATTTTCGTCGCGAGTAACCATCTTGTACTCATGTTTTTATGGTCCCCATTGGACCTTTTTTGTGTTGCAACATCATCAATTCGCCCTTGTTTAGAGCATCTAAGTTGAGTCATCATCCATCCATGGAGTCTATCTCGAGTCCCTTTGTATCCCACTATAGTCTTCCATCCTTCATTTCTAGGTTCCTCTCTTGTGTCGCACATTATGGCCTTCAGTCCTACTATCCCCTATCCTTATGATATTGTGTTAGTCGCTGCTAGGTAATCCATGCCCTTTATGCTCTCACAAGGGAATTTTTCTATCCGCTACTTAGTACCCCCCATTTCATCATCATCCCTGATGTCAGTCTGTCAGTCGCTCTACTATTTTCTCTCATGCCTTAGTTGACGATCCCTTATTACCTCACCTATGGCGGACCTCCTTCTATAGAAATCATATCATTCATTCCAGAATACAATTCTAGAGGGCGGTGTACCTTGATTCGAGCTTCCACTCTTGTTCAGTTCCTCGGATCAGGAAAAGGGACTCCTTATTGCCCTTTCACTTGATTGTTTCTCAACTCTAGCTCCTTTCAGCATGATCGAGATCTGTATACTTGATGGTTCAATGATGCAACAGATGATACTTGCGATTCCAGGTTGTGTGTGATATGTTTCAACCCTCATGAGGGGTTGGCCCTACAGGTAGCCATGCACATGCCCAGATGAACTCTTCATTACAGCCTTTGATGCAGCTCCACATATTTGATGATGTTAGCCTCAGACGCTTGCAGTGCCTTTTTGTTTGCATGTATCAGTTAGATTATCAGAGCCCTTTCCTATTTACAGGGGAATTTGGGTTGTATTTGTCTCTCATGTACTCATATATTATTGTATAAGTCCTAGCTATTATCCCAAGCAAAGTATGTATGTGGGATTCATTATCATATTTTTACCTGGTTCATGTTTATGCCAGCATGTACTATATATTTCAATCCCTTATTTACTGGACGCATTGTTCTTTGTACTTTGTCTTGGCAGGCATAGGTATGCCTCCCCCGTCACCTATAGCATAGGTACTCACTCATAGCGAGACTTTTCACACCTATAAGTCTCGCCTCCTTAGGGTCTAGTCCTCTAGTGCTTTGGTCTACCTTATATTTCTCTCTCTCTAACTTCCCCTTTGGTGTCTAGTTATTGATTTCTTACAATGTACTTCGGCCATACGATTAGCTCTTAACACTCGCACACTGGGGGTAAATATGTTACACCATTTTTTGATCATCTATCCTGTTATTACTAGATGGACCTAAGTACACCATGTAAGACCAATTTTACCCTAAGTAAAATTTCTTTCACTATGAAAAATAACTTAGTAAACCACCTTTATTAAGTTGTTATGGTCTAAATAGGAAACCCCATGAGGAAATATTAAATAAATCCACATTTGTTTGATTTCCCTCAAGGAATAATTAGTTAAACAATAGTTTAATTAATTATCCTAGTCATATTTAATCCAAAACAGGAAAATTAATTAGATCAATTATTACTTATCTTATTATTTTCTAAGAATAATTATTTAAACCTTATTGAAATAATATTCCTTATCAAATTTGACTAAATCATTCATTAATAATTAAATAGATCATTATTTATTTTATTATTACTTAACCACATCCTTAAAATAATAAATAAATAATCTATTTATTTATTATTTACAAATAAATGGGTTTGACCCAAGTCAAATTATTTTTCTCTCCAACAAATATAATAAAATATTCCATAAAAGTTGGATCTAGAATTGGTTAATAATATTTTAATTATGCACCAATATCTAGACTAACTCAATATTTTTCTATAAATAGAAGGGTTTTTCCATTCACTCACTACCTTTTGTTCCCTAAAGATCACTCTAGATCTATACTTTTCGTTTGACTTTGATCCACCATCATTGTCATATTTTTCTATCATTTTTCTTGTGAGCTCCCTTTGAGTTCCATTTTTGTCTAGGTTTTCTACACCATCAAGAGAGAGGGATTTTAGATCTAACGTGTTGAGGACTTACAAGAACCCATCCCATTTAGGAGGATTGGTAACATCCTTCTATGTTCTCCTCCCAAGTGTCATAAATACAAAATTCCTTAAACATATTCGTGTCTTGTCTATTGGATGCATGGAGCAACTCTTGTTTTTTATTTATTACTTAATGTATTTTAATGCATAGATCTATATTTCTCAACATTTATCTTGGTCAAATAATTGCATATCTAAAGATATTGGTAGCCATCTTTGTTGTTAGGGCTATTTGTTATGCACGGCTAAAGTGAGCATTTTTCATACACTTGCGATTAAGATTCATACTAATAGTTGTTGCAATTCATATTTAGAATAAATTAATGAAGAAAATATACACACCACACATTATATGTTCCTTGAGTCACAAAAACCTCTGGCATGAAGTAAAAAATGATATATTATTTTTTTTTATATTTAGTCTTCACATAGACCAACATCCAACCTCAAAATGGTATTTACAAATGGTATACATACATGGTAAGGCACCAAATCCATCTCTCTAAAAATAAGGAAACATTATTCCTAAAATTACATAGGTGTCAAAAGATATTACATCCATATCCCATAGAAATATAACAGAAAGGGCAGATGTAAAAGAAAGAAGAGAAGAAATTTGGGCTGAATTGTTGAGTGTGTTGTAATGTTGCCCCTTTTTCTGTTGACTTATCTCCTTGTGTATTTGGTCTATAAATAACCATGTAGCTCCATTTAATAATACCTCCAACAACCTCATAACCAACTTTAACCATCACTTGTTATATCCATTTGGTTATGGGTTCTTATCCATCCTTAACTAGCTCGAAAAAATTTTCTAACAGGTGTCAAAATTTAGTTAAAACAGGCGCTACCAGAAATTCCAGTAAAAACTTGTAACTGTGAAAAAACTGGAATGCTACTAGAATTTCTAGTAGCACTCTGTTTCCTTTTAAAATATATATAGAAAATTCTTAAAATCCCGTGTAAACTTATATTCCTTGAACTGATAAGAAAAAAAGTGTGTGTATCAAAAAACCTTTTTACCTTCCTTCTATGTGGGTTGTAGCTTTAGAAAGCTTATCCAAGTTTGTTTTGTTGTCAACAACTGATCTAGATCTAGTTTTTTCTTGTGGCTGCTTCCTTGATAGTGGCTTTCTTCTTCTTAGACCATTTTGTATATTTCTTCTCTTTGAGGGCTCTGAGTGCTGCTCTGAAGGGGTTTTGTTTTTATTTTTCTTCATGGATTTCTCTATATTTGAACCTTCATATTTACCTTCAATATCAATGACCTCTGTCATTAGGCTTGGATTATGTAGAGCTTTTGACTTAAGCCTAAACTTGTTGTTGTCTCTGGTATGCCTCTTTCTGGTACCAACAATAGGTTTGGCTTCTTATTTCTTCTTCTTAACGTTGATGTCATATCCAATATCCTTGAGGAGTTCTTCATCTAATTTTGTAGGATGATACTCTTTCTGCATCTTCTGCTAAGTATGTGCTTACATAATTTCCAATAGCACCTGTGCTTTTGATTTATCTATAGTTGCATACCTTCATATTCGGGCTCTAGTGTAGACATTAGGAAAAGGAGGAACAGGGGGCACCATTTTCATATATTTCGGTTTACTTGCTGAGGATATCTCTCACTTTTCCAACTTTCTCTTACTCTTAACTACAAAAACCTTTTCTTCTTGCCTTTTCCCTTCTTATGGATGTTTTATTTTTTTTCCTTTCTATTTGTTCTTATTTTTCAAGTTGAGGGTGTGGTTTTGAAACCGGAGGTGTAGGTGCAGGTTGGCCTGCCTTATCAAGCCAAAAGTGATCCCAAGTTTGATATTGCTTCCCTAAATCTTCTTAAATTAGAACCTTGATTAAGTCTTGATGATACAAGCTATACTCTAAAACAAAAGTGTGAGTTTGGACACTTGCTGACGTCTTTGTCAGGCTCTTCAACAAGAAATATGAAAAATTTAATGTCTTCATCCCTGCAACATGAAAAAAAAACCTCATGTGATAGAGGAACACAAAAATATATTTTCTTTCACAAGTGAGGTATAACTTTATAAGCTTAATAGCATCTGCCTGGTCATTCTTAAGATATCTTCTTGGAATTCCCTTAGCCCTATTTGGATCTCTATGTGAATCCTTGAGGAAACTATTGAGGTCTCCTCCTATGATAACCCGCCTTTTAAACCACCTTTCTCCTTCCTATGGAAGTGTTAAGGCCTCGAAATTCGTTTCAACAACATGGGGGATGACCACCCAGTCCGAACCTTAAAGCAGTTCCTTTTCTGTTTGGAATGGTGGCTCCGACTGGTTTAACTAGGTCAAATTACCTTCTCTCAATCTCCAATGGATTAAAATATGACTTTTATCTGTGAATGGGAAAGAGACATCAGATCATTTCTCTTTCCGAACGGACAAGAAAGTGATCTTTAAGATAATTTGGGCTTAGCCAAGCCACAACTAAAGTTTTTCCTCTTTGGGAAGAGAATTTTTTAGGGATGTAGAATTTAATCTAAATGCAATATTATTCTAAGATGCAAGTAAAAGAAGCTATTTTTATCCTATCTCAATTAGGTAGATATATATCTATCCCAACTGAGAGCAAGATTTTTTAAATAATTGAGATTTAAATATGTTTGTATTAAATGAGTATCAAGCTAACGAAGTAGTTCAATTAATTGACATTGTGAATACCAAACACATCCTACTTAGAGACCTCTTAACTAAAATAATCAATCAACAACACTCTGGAAGTAGTTCTCAAAATGATATTGATCATTTAATCAATAACGTGAATAATTAAATAATAACATGTGAAAATAGTTCACAACATATATCTATTCAATAAATCCGTTTTATAAGATAGATTTCTGAGTAAATAGTTACTCAAAAATTAGAATTTAAAACATAAGAGTAGAGATAAATAATAACATAAATTGAGGCAAATTACTCATACCGACATAAGTGCACAAGTATGCGAGTAAATTGACACATTCATGTTATCATAAAATGAAACTAGCATTTAAAATAATAGTATTATAAATACCAATTTATTAAGTACATTTCTCCAGCTCTGGTCTCTAACAGTCTTTTACAATGCTTGAACTTCTGCTTTCAAAATAAGAGCTACAGTAGTGCAAGACTCTGTTCATTATACATAACTCATAATGTATAAGAAAAACCTCAATAATCTCTAGATCTGAGATTCCTTTCCTCTCACCCTACACCACTAAATCCTCTAGACAATAGTGCCATCAAGAATTCCAGAATTGCAAAGGAGAAAAGCCCCTATTACATTTTGCAATCTACTATTTATAATATTTACAAAAGGATTTCTTCATCAGAAAGTTTGTTTGAAGAGTGATTTTTCTCAATCAATTTTCATTGGTTCAAATAATATTATTCAATTACTGGATCCTTATCATTTTTTGAGATATTATTCTTCTCATCTCTTCAAGTGCTTTCCTACAATAATAAATCAAAACAAAATTAAAATGTAAAAATAAAATCAAAATGAAAAATCTAGAAATTAAAATAAATCCAATAAAAAATTAATTAAATTAATAATTGAAAAGGAAATCTAAACTTTATATTTATGCCTGTGATGATCTAATTGTCCAAGGAAATCATTGACGAAAGGATCTATACAAAGAAAAGTTTTGGGCAAATGAAAATGTAGAAAATAAAACTCAGAAAATTGATTTTGTTTTAAAAATTCGAAACTTGATCTTCTGCTAGATTTTAGGCCCAATAAATGATCAAATCTAGAAATGTAACAACCTCAGAAATGTTCTCCATGATGTTATCTTTCTAATGAGTCATCCTAGGCCTCATTTGGCCAAGTAAAAATTCATTTATGAGCTTCCAAAGTTTATATATTACAATTGCGATAATTCTAGAATTTTTGTTGCTTGGGCTAAAAATCAGAATTTTAATTAATTTCTAATCTTAAATTAAATTTTAATTAATATTAATTTAATTTTTAATCATAAACTGAATTAATTATTTACACACTAACTATTAATTAATATTAATTTAACCAACTAAAATATACAATTATATTTTATTTTATTTTAATTAATAATATATTATATATTAAAATTTATTTATTTATTTCTCAATTAATTTTTTTTTAATATTATATTAAAAAATTAATATAGTACTCATTCCTTTAAAAAAAAATGGATACGAATGAATTTTAAAACAAATGAAAAAGTTTAATGATAAATTAAAATCGCATTCACATCAAAAATGTTTTTCAGGATTTTTTTGAAACATATCAATTCTGAATGTTTGTGATTATGCGATTGCCATGAATGCAATATTTTTTTTTATATTTTTTATATTTTTTAATTGGGGTCCATAGTTTTTTAAATTTAGTTAAGTTAAAAAATGAAAACAAAGTGTGTACCATTTATAATGATATTTTCCAATTCTAAACTATAGCCACTTTACCATTATGAATATTTTGATTTTGGTAATTTGTTTTGAATAAAGGAAATTATAATAAATGATCAAAATCTCGAAAAGCATGTTTTTCAAATGCTCTATAATTTGGTTGGGTTATTTAGTAGGATAATTTGTGAAAAATGAAAAATTAGTAAAAAATTAACTAAAAATTAATATTTACAATGAAGACTATTTTAATTGCAAAAATTGAAATATCACACACTTTATACATGTTTTTAACCAAGGTGCAAAAATGATCAAAACTTAAAAGGAGTTTCATTTACAAATCGACTGACCAAATGAAGTGAAACAAGTATCATTGGAAAGCTTATGAAAAAACAGATTCAATGAAACAATCAAAATAGAAATCCGATAAAAATGAAAAATGACAAAATTACAAAATAATTAACTTAATCAAAATCCTAAAAGGTGTTTAGCCAAAATTTTGTAGAAAGGGTCCCCATTATTGAAGTGCATAAGTCAAAAATGGGGGGGTTGTGTTTTACCACAACAATGGCGACATGTGGGAGAAGAACCAGTTATCTCTGATTAAAGATAATGAACTTAAATTTACCCAAAGGTTAAAAATAATGGAAATCATGAAATCATCTAACAGTAAAAAATTTCCATTGGTCCCACATTTATAGATTAAGAAATATGAGTTTGTAAAGATAAGTACTTAAAACAGACTTGAGTAAAAGTGATGCATCCAAATTTGGGGAAAATTGTTTTTTTTTTTTTCCTCATGTGAAAAATAGAAGAAGGTAGAGATAGGAGTTTTTGATAAAGCATATATCCATTTTCTGATTGTGTCTGACATCGCTTCACTGCCAGTGAGCCTGAATAGTACCTCGAAAAAGTTTTCTTTTATGCCATACAAGCCTAGTCCCACTACCAGTGAGCGTCCATAGCCCCGACGAGTTTACTTGTATTTCTCATGCTTTGTTAGGTCCCTATATTACTAGTATAGTCCCTTATTGTTGTTATTGTAACCACCTTATTGTTATTATTGTACATCTGTAACCCCCATATTATTATTATTGTGCCCTTAAATTATTATTGTTAGGTCGGCTACGATTACATTGTGGCCCCACTAGGATTACATTGTGGTCCCATGGACTTCTATATATAGAAAGGAGGTTTTGTAATTTGTATCATCCAAGAAATTTTCATTCATGTAATGTATTGGAGGTTTCCCTCTCAAAGTCAATTATTTATAAGGCATTGATATTTCTTTTCTTCTCTTTTTGGAGTTGGTTTCCCAACATTTGGTATTAGAGCTTTGGATTCTAGGGTTTCGCTGCTCCAAACAGATCATCGTGGAATTTTCGCTATAACTTGTTTTCTACGAAGGTTCAAAAGCTAAAATTTTTAAAGTGCAAAGCCACAATCCTGAGGAACAATGTTACAAAATTTCAGAGCTTGGTTTGCAATATTTTCGGAGATATGATCTGTGGAAGTTAGGGCTTTTTGCAGGCTCCTAAATTTCACTTAAAAATTTCATCGCGAAATTTTCACTATAAATTTTTTCTACAAAGGTTCAAAAGCTGAAATTTTTAGAACATGAATTCGAAATTTTGAGGAACATCGTCGCAAAATTTCAGAGCTTGATTCGCACTATTTTCAGAGATATGATCTATGGAAGTTAGGTGTTTTTCAGGCTCTCGAATTTCATCTCAAAGAGGTGATCGTGGGAAAATCTTCATAACTATCTCTCTGAGCATCGGATTGGAATTATATAAGAAGTCACTGGAAGTACGCAAACTTTAGTTTCTTGTCTATAAATTTTAGAGCCAAAGGAGGAAACAGTGACACGTGGAAAGTCATACAAGTTTGCTCTACTAAACTAGTCCATAATTAGGTCATTGTGGGAGATTGGACATAACTTTTCCTTGAAGAATCGAAATCAAGTTAGACCTATGGCATTTGAAAGAAGCTTCATAGGACTACTACAGGGAAAATTTTAAGATATTGATGATCTACAAGTATATATATAAGTCAATTTCAATATCGAGCTCCTCAAAAACAACTAAAAAGTGTGTATTTTTTTTCCGAATTGCATAAGTTTTGTTTGAAGAATCAAGTTGAATTGATTCCAAGGGTATATTGTAGAATAGATATCAGTATTGGATTCGAAAATGACCCCTAAAAATAATTCAACACCCATTAATACTTTAGATGGCTCTAATATGAATTATGAAGATGAAGAATGGAAACATGACATATCAAAATTACAAGAGTAAGTGCAAAACATTTCGCTCTCGCAAAGAGCAACAAAAAATGACATGGAAGTTTTGAAGAAAGGTGTGGAAACTAAGATGTATGGTTTGAAGAAAGGTGTGGAATATAAGATGGACGGTTTGAAGAATGACATGGAAGCTAATATGGATGGCATGGAAGCTGGAATGGAATCTAAGATGGATGACATGGAAGCTAAGATGGAAAACATGAAGAATGATCTAAAAGTAGACATGGAAGGTTTGACAAAGTTGATACAAGAAATGTTTCCTAATGGTGAACAGATACTAGAGAACACTCATGATGAGAGAAAAATAAATGTTAATCGTGATTTCATAAACTCTAATGTTGGAGGAAAGAACCACCATATTCCAAAAATGGATATGAGGAAGTTTGATGGAAAGGATCCTATAACATGGATACTGTTAGTGTCGGTATATGCATCCCTCTGTCAGTGATCAAATTCTCTTGTTGCATTGCATGTTAGGTGTCTCGCTCAGTCAACTGCATTCCATTAGGAGCATGGATCGTCTGACGGTAGTGGCTTGTTGTACATTTTCCCTCATGTCCTTTACCAGCTGGCCTATTTCCATTCATCAAGATCATCTGCAGTCACTTTTTGTCTTTAAATTTGCAAGAGTCATTTCTAGGGTTTCAGTTTCATTAGGTCTATGGTTTCATCAAAAAGGTCTTCAAAATTTCCAATAATGGTTAGCAGGTGCATGAGGAGGTTGAATAAATTTCCAGTACCAATAAATTTCATAATCGCATGCTCAGAAATGTATTTTTCCTCAAAACCCTGTTTTGAGGAAAAACAAAGTATTTTAGGTTTTTATGTATAAATTTGATGTAATTTAAGTTCTCTCATATGTAAATAACTTCAATGGCAACCCTGGTTACCTTGCTAGGCTTCAGCAACTCCATCCCCTGCAAGGCAAACAAAAATCAAGTCATTCAATTCATCAAAGGCACAAATAAAGTAAACTGCCCAAAAAACATAGTTGAAAAAGTAAGTTACAAGGCAAACATTATAAAGGTGGGTTTTAAGAGTTTATTTGGATTTAAAGGAGAAAAAATGAGCAAGAGAGGGTCATGTTGGAGAAAAGGAGAAATTTTGAATGAAAACTGGGCAAAATTAAAGGGCGCGGCGCATTGGGTGAGAGGCGCGGCACATACAAGTGGCACGACGCATTGGGCCGGCCTCCACAGTGTAAAAAAAAACTGGCGCATCACATTGAGCAGGCGCGGCGCGTTGGGTTTGTGGCATGGAGCATAGAGCTGCAAGCCTAATTTCACCATAAAATTCCCCAAAATTTCCAAATTTTCTCAAATCCGTGGTGTGCAAGTAAGTTAAGATTCCTTCCATTGCTAGTGAAGAGTTTTTTCTTAAAATTTATGATGGTTTAGTGTGATAGAACTCAAACCCTACCTCCTTCCAAATTTTCTCAAAAACAATTGTCTAGGGCTGCATTTGTGTCTTTTCTACCAATTCCACTCCATCACTCCCTCATTTTTTCACTCCTTCATTCATTCTTCACTTTCATCCACTCATTCCCTAATTCTCATATTCCAAAAATTCCACTATCCTAAACCCTAGTTACAAATCCTAACTACAAAATCCATAAACCCTACTCACATCCCTAAAACTCTTACTCCCATCCCTAAACTATGTTCACACATACATTTTTACACTCTCTTCCATACACTCTACCCATTTCATTCCTCCACCATATTTTCACACTGTTATCCACAAAACCATCCATGTACAACCACATTTCTCAAAACCAAAGGAAAACAATGGAAAGAGATATTGATCATGGGTATGAGCAAGAGATTGAACATGACCAGGAATACTGGCTTGAGAGAAAAAACTTGCACTTGGGAAAGGATGCTAGAGAAGTCCAACAACGAGAAAAACATGTTGAGACACATGGCCAACCATTACTGGGCGAGAAACCATGTGTGCAAAGCAAGAATCAGGATTTTGAAGCCCAAGTTGAAGAAGGCATCGAGGAGGTGAAAAGTGAAAGATAAACTTCAGATCTTGGATGAGGCTTCCTTGGCCCAACACAAAACTTAATGGAGGACACTCAGCAAAAATTTCAAAAAATTTGGGACACTTTTTGCAATTTTGAAATTTTTGGCTTAAAAAATAGGTTTTTCTGCCCGATGTGCCGCGCCACCTGGCGCTCGCTTTTGATGGGGACCTCCTTTTGAGGAAAAATCAGTATTTTTGGATTTTTCATGAAAAAATATGCATGCTCACAAATTTCCAAGAAATTTTGACAAGTTTTGGGCTTCCAAAAAGGTCAAAAACACCCCAAAAATGACCTTTCTGCCCCTTTTTTGACACACAGGAAGCAGTCTTGGGAGAACTCAGTTTTGAAGGGGAAAATAGAGGAAAAATTCAAAAATTTCACTTGCGATGGAAGGTAGACAGGTAGAAATTTCCAACAAGCCCACTTGGAGAAAATTTGAACACCAGGAAGGCCTCCAAAATCAGCTGCAAACAGGCGCTATGCATAGGGAAATCAGGCACGACACATTGGAGGAATTTTGCTCATTTTTGGTCAAAAACTCTGTTTTTCGTCTAGTTTTTTCACAGTTTGACTTTTTTCCTTCTAGTTTTCAAACTCATGATGTAATTTAATGTGACATGATGGATTTTGATGTAATTTTTCTAAATTTTCACTCATAGAGGTAGATTCATCCATCAAAAGGTAGTTTGCAATTGAATGAATCGGTTTCCTAGTTTTTAGAGGCAAGCTGTTCCACTGCCTACTTTTTAGTTATTAGTTTAGATTTTTTTGGAAAAGCTCCTAAACTCATGAGCTCGACCCCTAGAAGCTAGGATGAGTTTTTTTTTTCCTATATCTTATGTTTTCTCAGTCATTAGCATGATTGGACTTTTGGGAATGGTTTGAGCATCATTGTACAATCATCTCTGCAGTTTGGAAAAGGAATAGACCAAGGTTTGCAGCACTCTATGGGATTCATGTGGAATCTTGCTTTGATATTTTTTTTCTCTCTGTAAATTTAAGTTTACTTGTGTTTTATGTATGCCATTCACTCTCTTATTTCTTCTTAACTAAAACAAACAAAGATAAAGGTAGAATCCATTGAAATTGTAGTGCTATACCTAGGGTTTGCTTTGTTATCTATGTTTTCGCTGTTTGAAGAGGATACCTGAAGGTTTCTTGCCCTCTTAAACTCCTCACCTATCTAAAGCTCTCCATTTCATTCAAATTGAAGTGTCAAATCAATTGCCTGCCTTGCCCCATTGAGATCTCTGCAAAACTGAGCCTCATTCCCCAGACCCAAAATCTGTCTTTCCATTTGAGCCAACAAAACATCCTTAAATTCAATCAAACTCTTTTGCACACATACCTAGCCTAAAATCAGTCTTCACATCAAGTCATCTCAAGCCTCATTGATCATTTTTTTTTGTTTTTCTGAGATTGACAAGGAGAGATCCCTCTCCTGATCTGGTAGGGCTAGCTACCAGGTTAAGCGTGGTTTGATGTTACCCTAGATTCTGCCTTTCTCAGCCTGAGGTAGATTTAGGCCCTAACATAGTGGCGACCATACTGGGGAGACGAAAAAAATTTTGTTTGCTTTATAAACTACAGACAGAGCATGAAGTTAGCCAGGTAGCCTTCGAAATTCTCTTTCTTTGCAAGTGCATAGTAGATGAACGCTGCTTCAGTCAATCTCTGGTTTACTTTATGAACTAAACATCTGGTTTCCTCAGTAAAATGTAATCAACTTCATTTCTGATTGTTGATGGTGGACAACGATTAGACACCGCAAGGCTGAAATCATTCACTTGGAGACTCTAAATCAATTTCAAGATCAGATCCAAGGACTCCGCTGGAGGATGAACCTAACCAGCAGAAATGTGAAAGGACAATATGGAAAGGTTAGGTATTCAAGTTCGAATTTCATCCAAGACATTTTGTTCTTTGTCATAAATTATTTCTTTTCTTTTTCTGAGAATGTCAAGAAGGCTTTGCAAAGTATATTGTATTTGAGAAAAGATCCTCAGCCTGCATTTGATTCCTTCCCTTTGAAGATTGTGAATACCAAAGATTTGCATGCTTTTGAGCTTGATCAAAACCTTTCTTCCAAATCTTGTGATGACCATATTCAAACTGATGAACCTCAAGAGACCAAGACTGATTCTGCAGCATTTGTACATACCCCTATACCTTGTAAAATTCCAGATCGATACAAGCCTCTGATTTTACCTCCTATATCCCATGCTTTCCCTAAAAATCATGACCTATATCTACCAAGATTTGATGGTGAACGCGACAACATCACTGCTGAGAGACATGTTCTGAATTTTGAGTCTTTTCTTGACATTTTTGAAGTTGATGAAGAGGATGTCAGTATTAGGCTTTTTTCTCTTTATTTGCAAGGCAAAGTCAAGATTTGGTTCAAAACATTGCCTAATGCGAGCATCTTATATTTCCAGCAGTTTGTCAAAGTTTTCCTCGATAGGTGGGTGGTCAGACAGGACCCTTTATTGATTATAGAAGAGTATAACCAGCTGAAAAGACTGCCAAGGGAGACAGTACAACAGTTTTCTACCAGATTTAACCAATTTTATTATTCGATGCCAGTTAATATAAGACCTCCTCTTGGATCCACTCTCTTGCACTACCCGGGTACCTTTGATCCGAAAATGGAGTTTCAGCTGAGAGAAAGAAACCTTGCAACACTTGAAGAGATGCAGAATAGTGCAGTAGATGTAGAGGCTCATTTGCTGATCCGAAGGGAAAAGTTGAAGGAAGAAGAGATAAAAAACATAGATCCATAGGAATCGACATTTCTAGAGGTAAAACTTGACATTTTGATAAGTGCAGTGGAAAAGATGATGCAAAATATCACTGCAAGGAATGAGTATAATTTTCAAGCCCATGGCTCGCTGATTGAAGAAGAAAAAGTTGCTGATCCAAAACATTTTGTTTCTTATCCCAGTTTTCATAGACCTGATAATGATTTTTTTGTAGATCATAGTGGAGAAGAGAGATCTGTTGATATGACATGTATGCTTGATGATGTGTTTTATACTGATGATTTGCCTCAGTTTGACCAGTATGATGACGATTATGTTCTCCAAACTGAAGCTAATCTTGTAGACAAACTAGCAGCCAGTTTGTGGAAGGAAGAAGTTCACTTTCAGCAGCTCGAATACAATGTTCAGCCATCGCATATCAGCTATGGAAATGATGAGTAAAGTGCAGAAAATTTTGAAGTAAGTGAAGGATCTTTTCCTTTTTGTTTTGATTCGTTTCATTTCATCAGAGACAACTTCCATGAAATCAAAAATCAACTGTCGACAAGTCTTGATCTGAACCATCTTGAGGGCAATCAAAACCTTGTTCAAGACTTCTCATATCCAGATTTGCAGCCCCTGAATGCCATTGATTTTCAAGTTGCAGATGAATACTTGGAAGCTGGCACATACGATCAAATGATGCAAGATGATTCCGTACCTTTCTGTTTTGAATCATTTCAGTTTTTGAAGGGAAATTGGCATGGTAAATCTTCAAATGAGCATCTTGTAGAAAATCATGTAATCTCATCAGAAACAATAGAAAATGGGTTTCAGCAATCTTTTCAAGTTTTTCATGATCTAATAGCTGATGTGTTCGATGATGTCTGCAGTCAAAGTCCTTCTCCATTGACTACATGTGAGCTTGGAACGTGTGCTGATATAAAATTGATCCGACAGCTAGTTTCTTTGTCATTTTTAGCATGAGTCTCGTCACGAAGCTCAAAACAAATTTTGAATTCATGGTATGAGGAGAAGAGAAGTAATCATTAGATGAGCCAAGTCCCAGAGTGCATGAACTTCAAGATCCTTATGCAGTGTTTTTGGAGGCGGATAGAGAATCCATATCATTCAACGGATCTGTTTCCAAGTTTTCATGGGAGTTTCCTCTCAGTAATTCTCTCTTGTTGTTCATAAGTGAGCACTTGCGGAGAATTCAAACAACAGCCAGGATGCTCACATGGTTGCATTGTTTGTTCCATCTCACTTGATCTGGTGGTGAAATAGAAAAAATAGAGTAGGTTTTGATGAATAAGTTCAATTATGAGCATCTTTTCTAGTCTGTCAATTTTGTTTTAGTTTTCAGTCTTAGTTTTGAGTCAGATTTCAATCATGAAATTGAGTCAAGAGTTTGGTTTTGGTTTGTCAAAGTTATTGACTCCATAGCCCAATGGACGAAGGCACTGCCTTCTTTCCCAGAGATCTGTAGTTCTTGGCACCTCCAAGGAGCTACCATTCCCATTGGAGCCAATGTTAGTGTCGGTATCTTCATCCCTCTGTCAGTGATCAAATTCTCTTGTTGCATTGCATGTTAGGTGTCTCGCTCAGTCAGTTGCATTCCATTAGGAGCATGGATCATCTGACAGTAGTGGCTTGCTGTACATTTTCCCTCATGTCCTTTACCGGCTGGCCTATTTCCATTCATCAAGATCATCTGCAGTCACTTTTTGTCTTTAAATTTACAAGAGTCATTTCTAGGGTTTCAGTTTCATTAGGTCTAGGGTTTCATCAAAAAGGTCTTCAAAATGTCCAATAACGGTCAGTAGGTGCATGAGGAGGTTGAATAAAGTTCCAGTACCAATAAATTTCATAATCGCATGCTCGGAAATGTATTTTTCCTCAAAACCTTGTTTTGAGGAAAAACTGAGTATTTTAGGTTTTTATGTATAAATTTGACATAATTTCAGTTCTCTCATATGTAAATAACTTCAATGGAAACCCTGGTCACCTTGCCAGGCTTCAGCAGCTCCATCCCCTGCAAGGCAAACAAAATTCAAGTCATTCAATTCATCAAAGGCACAAATAAAGTAAACTGCCCAAAAAACATAGTTGAAAAAGTAAGTTACAAGGCAAACATTATAAAGGTGGGTTTTAAGAGCTTATTTGCATTCAAAGGAGAAAAAATGAGCAGGAGAGGGTTGTGTTGGAGAAAAGGAGCAATTTTGAATGAAAACTGGGAAAAATTAAAGGGCGCAGTGCATTGGGTGAGAGGCGCAGCGCATTGGGCCGACCTCCACAGTGTAAAAAATACATTGGCACGACACATTGAGCAGGCGCGGCACATAGAGATGCAAGCCCAATTTCACCATAAACTTCCCCAAAATTTCCAAATTTTCTCAAATTCGTGGTGTGCAAGTAAGTTAAGATTCATTCCATTGCTAGTGAAGAGGTTTTTCTTAAAATTTATGATGGTTTAGTGTGATAGAACTCAAACACTACCTCCTTCAAAATTTGCTCAAAAACAATTTTCTAGGGCTGCATTTGTGTCTTTGCTACCAATTCCACTCCATCACTCCTTCATTCATTCACTCCTTCATTCATTCCTCACTTTCATCCACTCATTCCCTAATTCTCATATTCCAAAAATTCCACTATCCTAAACCCTAGTTATAAATCCTAACTACAAAAGCCCTAAACCCTACTCACATCCCTAAAACTCTTACTCCCATCCCTAAACTCTGTTCACACATAAATTTTTTCACTCTCTTCCATACACTCTACCCATTTAATTCCTCCACCATATTTTCACACTGTTATCCACAAAACCATCCATGTACAACCACATTTCTCAAAACCAAAGGAAAACAATGGAAAGAGACAGTGATCATGGGTATGAGAAAGAGATTGAACATGACCGGGAATCTTGTCTTGAGAGAAAAAACTTGCACTTGGGAAAGGATGCTAGATAAGGCCAAAAATGAGAAAAACATGTTGAGACACATGGCCAACCATTACTGGGCGAGAAACCATGTGTGCAAAGCAAGAATCAGGATTTTGAAGGCCAAGTTGAAGAAGGCAACGAGGAGGAGAAAAGTGAAAGATAAAATTTAGATCTTGGTTGAGGCTTCCTTGGCCCAACACAACACATAATGGAGGACACTCAGATCAAATTTCAAAAAATTTGGGACACTTTTTTCAATTTTGAAATTTTTGGCTTAAAAAATAGGTTTTTCTGCCCGATGCGTCGTGCCACCTGGCGCTCACTTTTGATTGGGACCTCCTTTTGAGGAAAAATCAGAATTTTTGGATTTTTCATGAAAAAATATGCATGCTCAAAAATGGCCAAGAAATTTTGACAGGTTTTGGGCTTCCAAAAAGGTCAAAAACACCCCAAAAATGACCTTTCTGCCCCTTTTTTGACACACAAGAAGCAGTCTTGGGAGAAATCAGTTTTGGAGTGGAAAATGGAGGCCAAATTCAAAAATTCCACTTATGCTGGAAATTATACAAGCAGAAATTTCCAACAAACCCACTTGGAAAAAATTTGGACACTGGGAAGGCCTCCAAAATCAGCTTCAAACAGGCGCTACGCATAGGGAAATCAGGCGCGACGCATTGGAGGAATTTTGCTCATTTTTGGTCAAAAACTCTTTTTTTCGCCTAGTTTTTTCATAGTTTGACTTTTTTCCTTCTAGTTGTCAAAATAATGATGTAATTTAATGTGAAATGATGTATTTTGATGTAATTTTGCTAAATTTTCACTCATATAGGTAGATTCATCCATAAAAAGGTAGTTTGCAATTGAATGAATGAGTTTCCTAGTTTTTAGAGGCAAGTTGTTCCACTACCTACTTTTTAGTTCTCAATTTAGATTTTGTTGGAACAACTCCTAAACTCATGAGCTCGACCCCTAGAGGCTAGGATGAGTTTTTTTTTGCCTATATCTTTTTTTTTGTCAGTCATTAGCATGGTTGGACTTTTGGGAATGCTTTAAGCATCATTGTACAATCATCTCTGTAGTTTGGCAAAGGAATAGACCAGGGTTTGTAGCACTCTATGGGATTCATGTGGAATCTTTCTTTGATATTGTGTTTCTATGTATGAATGTAATTTTACATGTGTTTTATATATACCATTCACTCTCTTATTTCTTCTTAACTAAAACAAACAAGGATAAAGGTAGAATCCATTGAAATTGCAGTTCTCTACCTAGGGTTTGCTTATTTATCTATGTTTTAGTTGTTTGAAAATGATCCCTGAAGTTTTATTGCCCTCTTCAACTCCTCACCTATCTAAAGCTCTCCATTTCATTCAAATTGAAGTGTCAAATCAATTTCTTGCCTTGCCCCATTGAGATCTCTGCAAAAATGAGCCTCATTCCCCAGGCCCAAAATCTGCCTTTCCATTTGAGCCAACAAAACATCCTTAAATTCAATCAAACTCTTTTGCACACACACCTAGCCTAAAATCAGTCTTCACATCAAGTCATCTCAAGCCTCATTGATCATTTTTTTTTGTTTTGCTAAGATTGACAAGGAGAGAGCCCTCTCCCGATTTGGTAGGGCTAGCTACTAGGTTAAGCATGGTTTGATGTTACCCTAGATTCTACCTTTCTCAGCCTGAGGTAGATTTAGGCCCTAACAAATACTACAGATGGAGCAATATTTTGATCTCAATAATGTGCAAAACACACAAAGGTATGCATTGCAACTTTACATTTAGAACAAAATACATTTGTATGGTATCGATGGCTTTGCTCCCATAAAAAAATTGTCACTTGGTGAATTTTTACGGAGGAAATGATAGCACATTACGAGGATACAAAAAGCAACACTTTCTTTAGCCAATTGATAAATCTCAAACAAAAGTGTTCAGTGGGAGAGCACATTAAGGACTTCCAAAAATTGAATATAAGGGTAACTGATATTGGAGAGGAACACAAGATTGATCTATTCATAGGTACTTTAAAGGATAACATCCAACATGAAGTTCGCATTTTGGAACCCGATTCATTGGAGAAGGCATTCAGGTTTGTAAGAAAATTTGAATGTAAAATTATGGTGACAAGGAAGCCTACCACTTACTTCTATAAATATGGAAGTGTTGCTACTCCTATATTTCCACAACCTACAAGGTTGACACCACAATAATTGGAAGACAAAAGAGCAAAAGGGCTTTGCTACAGTTGTGATAGAAAATACACTAAAGGTCATAAGTGTGCTGAGAAGAAATTATTTTACATAGATTGTGAAGAGGAAGAAGAAAATGAACAAGAATTTTCAAAATAAGAGGATATACACCAGGAACCAGCCCTAGAAGAGGAAGAAATGAGTCTGACCATATTGTGTAATGCATTCGCAGGAATTACCACTCCTCAAACTCTCAAGATAGAAGGACATGTAAAAAATAAAAAGGTAATATTGTTGATTGATTCAGGTAGTACCCATAATTTTATTCATTATAAGGTAGCCAAGGAATTAAATTTTTTCCTATACCAAGCACCAGAATTTCAAGTGATGTTTGCAAATGGCAGAACTATAAATTGCTCTGGAAAATGCCATAATATCAAGCTAACCATGGGGGAATATGTATTGAATGGTCCAATTCTTTCCATTCCTATGGGAGGTGCTGATGTTGTACTAGGAGTACAATGGTTACAATATTTGGGGACGGTAGCTTTTAATTTTCAAGAACTTTTATTGAATTTTTTTTCAAAAGGAAAGTAAGTTGAATTACGGGGTATTGCAAGGAATCCGGGAAAGATAATAAGCTCTAATGTCATGAAAAATCTTTTAAAGAAGGAGAAATGAGGCATAATTACACAATTATGCTCACTAGAAGTTCCAACATCAAAATCATCTATTTCTACAGATCTCCAAAAAGTCTTGGACAATCATTCCAAGGTGTTTGAAACTCCCAAAGGACTCCCACCTATTTCTAATCATGATCATGCTATTCATTTGATTCCAGGAAGTGTTCCTCTAAAAATCAAGCCTTATAGATATCCTTATGTCCAAAAGAGAAAAATTGAACGTATGATTACATAAATGTTAGAGGCGGGTATAATTCAACCTAGTCAAAGTTCTTTCTCTGCTCTTGTAGTATTGGTACACAAGAAGGATGGGTCATGGCTTATGTTTCCAAATTATAGGGAGCTCAATAAGCTCACCATTAAAGATAAATTTCCCATTCCTATGATTGATGAATTATTGGATGAATTACATGGAGAAATTTATTTTACCAAGTTGGATCTTCGTCCAGGATATCATCAAATTAGAATGAAGACTGAAGATATTCTGAAAACAGCATTTCGAACTCGTGAGGGTCATTATGAATTTTTGGTCATGCCTTTTGGCCTTACCAATGCACCTTCTACATTTCAAGGGTTGATTAATTCCGTTTTCAAACCCTTCCTTAGAAAATTTGTGCTAGTATTTTTGATGATATACTAATCTATAGTAGGTCTTGGAATGATCATGTTCAACATGTTGACAGGGTGCTCAAACTATTGTAGGAGAAACAATTATATGCAAAAACATCCAAATGTTTCTTTGGAGTACAAGAGGTGGAATATACGGGTCATATTGTATCTCTGAGGGTGTTTGTTTCGGGAAATAACTCCCTAGAGGGTTGATGGTCAAACCTCCACGGATACGGGGCATGCTATTCAAGAAGGACTCACACAACCACACTTGTACGTAAAACTAGATAACATCGATAGTAGAACTCACCCGTAGGTCCTACGTTTGATGTAGATCCCACGGGGTCCAAACCCCCAGCAACCCTTCTTCCTCTTCAACCTAAAAATCAAGAAGAAACGTGCACGGAAATCTAGTTTTACATCATATATTTCTCCTAAATGTTAGTGTAATCCATGTGAAACATTATATAAACAATAATAAATGCTTAATTAATAATCTTTTCACATATGCAAGTAGATATTAACACGTGAATTCGGGAACAAGATGGTTCTTCTTCCTTATGAACAGCATGTACAATGATAGAAAGGTGGAGAGATCACCTGAATCCTTCCAGGATATTCGAGCAGACCATCGTCCAGATTCATCCCGCCCTTGCCTCGCTTAGATACTTTCAATACTTGTGCACACGAGATGACATATAAATTGATGAACATCTCCAGGAAACAAGGGTTTCCTGTAAAAATCTGGGAAGTGCAGGAGGCATGGGAAATCAAACTTGAATTGGGGCTCCAACAGAGTATATTATCTATAATTTCTCTCTCTCCCTCAGGCCATGCACATGAGGGGCTTTTATACTCCCTCAAAGTAGTTTCAATCAGTTGGAAACAGTTGGCCACGGGCTAGGGTAGTTGAATTACTGGAATAACCATCAACCAAGCCTCGAAAATAGGGAATTATATATATATTTTTAATGATTTTAATGGCATACACGGGAAAGTATCTCTGGACTCGCGTATACACGCGGAAAAGTCTGGGCATACCCGCGTATGGGATTTTAAACACTGTTTTTTATGAACTTTTATTCAAGTCTGTGGGAATGGGTGCCCAAGGCCAAAAAGACAATCATGAATCACATGAGGGTGAAAAATGATGCTATAACAGATGCCCCCTAATATATGAGGTCAGAAGGGGTACATGATGGCCGAAATGTATTATGTGCATAGAAAGAACTTCGCGAGGACAAGAGAGGAATTCACCAGATTTCAGCCTGCCAAAAACCAATGAAAGAAAACAGAGAGTCAGCTCATGTCTGAGGCAGGCATACCCATGCTCAGTCAAAAATATATCCATATAGAAAGTACATAATAGATCCAGAATGTATAAAAGTATAGCTGAACTAAAAGTACGCAATGAATCATCTGAGCACGGCCGGAAGTACAAGTCGGAATCAATGTCCAAGTATCACATATATCAAACTGATCAATAATACTGAAAATGGATGTCTGATCACAAAAGTAACTGAATCTCCAGGTACCAAATCATAAGGGGTGGAACACATGGTACAATCATGCAACTCGGGAGCCAACAACATATAGGTGGAATACAGTCAACGTGAAAGCTTGAATGAGAGTAAAAGTGAACCGAGAAATGCTGATGCAACCCGAGGTCTTCACCGATCACTATGGCACAATTCTACACAATGGGAATAAATGAGTTGAAGTCGACCATGTGAGAAATCGTTGGATTACCGGTCAATGATGTATACCGTTAACCAACGTGAGACAACCCACCAATAATGAAAATGAGTGTCAAGGTGCCCCAGTACAATCTAACAAGTGCGAATGAATAAGTTGAAGTCGAACACTTGAAAGAATCTACCAATCAGGAGGCAATGATGAATCCCCACTGTCGATAGCGAAGAGTCTGCCACTGATGACTGCAAACCCTAAGGTACTGACAAAAAGACTCTAGACCTTATTCCCAGAGCAATGAGTCGGAGTCGATGGGAAAAGATCTGCTGGAAGGAAGGCATTAAGGCATCCCACATCGGTCCAGCGCGAGTGTAACCCGCAGGCCAAGATTTGGAAGGAATCGGACGAAGGAGAGTGATGGAACCAAAACCGAAGTACGTTTCCGACGTGCACAAGATGAAGCTAGCGCACGGAAGAAACCCTCTGAACCAACCAATAATGAGAGCTGACACAGAGGCGAGAAATCCACCGATAGGGTCAAATGGAAATCAAGGTACTGCACGAATCCCAAGTGTGATAATGTGTGCTGACGTCGAACACAGGGGAAACCACTCAGTCAAAGACCCATAATGATGATCAAATGCGGAGCACAAGGTCACCTATCAATGATGGAAATAGGGCCAGGGTGCGGCTCTAGGTTTGCTCTCAGAGCAATGTGTCGTAGTCGATAAGAGACAAACCCGCCAGCAAGAAGTCAATGGGGACCTTCTCAAACCAGCATGAGTAGAAGACCAAAACATCTGATGTGATAGAACAAGATACTGACAAGACCGGGAAGGCCGACTGAATAATGAGTCAAGAGACACCGCAGAATGGCCGACTCTGGTTAGACTTCCCTTGAACAAAAGAACGACGCGTGACGACCATGGCAGTAAAAAGTGACACTGTATAAGTCTGTTATGCAGGAGGAAAAAACAAACTCTCCATATGATTGGAAGAGATAACCAATCGGGGGAGGATTGACCAGTGAAACAAGGCAAAACATGAACCTAGGTCAAAACTAAAACCATCCCAAATGAAGGAAATATGTAAGTGTATGTGCTTTGTTCAAGGGTGACAAACTGACACTGTACTACCGTCAAATTACGAAGTAACATCCCGTTCCTGCTCTTTTTTTTATATTTGATTTTTTTGTCTTTTTCATATAATAAGCCTGAAAAAGAATAGAAGAATGCTATGATACAATGGATAGAATGAGTATCAAGAAACATATGAACTAGTTTCTGGGATAGGAACAATCCTATGCTCAATGCAAGGTGGCGGAAACTGGTCAGCGATACTCAAAGGAATGTTCCATCCATGGGTAAAAAAGGGTGTCAAGTCGCGATAGCTAAGTGCATGCAATGGTTAACTTGTACAGACAGTCAAGGTCAAAAGATGGCTTAAACATCGAGTCCAAATGAAGCCGGCTAAAGGCCAGGATAAATAAGTAGCCAATATGCAATGCAGTAATACAACTCAACAACACCAGGGAGCCTCTAGGGTAATAGCCAGAATAATGATAGTGAAGAAGAAGAAGAATGAAGCTTCAACACATAAGTCATGGCGGGACTAAAGAGGACTCCCGAGCCTACATAAAACGCAACATGGGCAACAAGTGCTAGCGAGGAACTAACTAGGAAGCCCATGTAAAGGAAGGCTCTACCACCAAGTCATGATTAAATAATCGGCGAGTGAAATGGGTGTAATACTCATGACCTGATGGGATCGACCCTATGGCAAGTGATCAGAATGGAGGCTAGTATGCAAAATGCAATGGAAAGTGGATTCCCTAACCTATATGCTAGTTTTAGTTTATAAAAAAGAGATTTCAAGAAGACCAATTGAACTATCCGGTAACTAAGTCAAACAAACTCTGAATTTCAAGTATAACTTCAACAAAATGCTCAAAGCCAACCATGCCACTCTCGTAGCAGGACTTTATACGAGAAAAAAGGAAGACAAGAAACACAATAAATCAACTCAGTACAATAGTATAAACTTGCAATAAAAAACTTCAAAGAATCAAAAAGAGACTCTTCGAAAATTGCAACAAAACTAGTCTACTGAACATCAAGGAAACCAAACGCACCAAATAGGTAAAAAATCAAAATGCGTAGCAACACACAAGGAAAGAGTAAATGAGCAGGAGCTCTCTATTCTGATTAAGCAGAATAGCCAAGAATCTTCAAGAAAAGACCTTGGTACTCAAAAAATTGCAAACGTAACAACCAAAAAATTTCACCAACCGCGAGAGTCTTCACAAAAAGGAGAGAGAAATAGACATATAAACACTTTAAACACTGTCCAGAGATTAAAAAACACTGTAGAAATAGGTCACCACAGGCAGACAAGACCAGAAAAGCTAAAAACCAAAATTTCAAAATTTGCCCCCAGGCATACGCTACTTATCAGTTTTGCAACAAGCGTGCATACGCGACTGTGTCAAAGGAAACCCGTGTATACGCAACTTCCTTTAACAAAAAATGCGTGTATACGCGACTGTGTAGAGGAAAAGCCGCGTATGGAAAGGTAAATAATGAAAAATAAAAAATGATCAAGCCTGGATAAAGAACCAGGTCTTCAATCTGACTGAGAAAAAATAACTGGACTGGAAATAATGATTAAAATTGTTGGAAACCGTTAAAACAGCTGGAACCACCCAACAGGGGAATCACAAGAATGCGATCCCCAGCGGAGTCGCCAGTTCTGTTTCGGGAAATAACTCCCTAGAGGTCGTTGGGTCAAAACCTCCACAGATCAGGGCATGCTATTCAAGAAGGACTCACACAACCACACTTGTACGCTGAAAACTAGATAACATCGATTGTAGAACTCACCCATAGATCCTACGTTTGATGTAGATCCCACGGGGTCCAAACCCCCAGCAACCATTCTTCCTCTTCAACCTGAAAATCAAGAAAAAACGTGCACAAAAATCTAGTTGTACAGCATATATTTCTCCTAAATGTCAGTGTAATCCATGTGAAACATCATATAAACAATAATAAATTCTTAATTAATAATCTTTTCACATATGCAAGCATATATTAACACGTGAATTCAGGAACAAGATGGTTCTTCTTCATTACGAACAGCATGTACAATGACAGTAAGGTGGAGAGATCACCTAAATCCTTCCACGATCTTCGAACAGACTATCGTCCAGATCCGTCCTGCCCTTGCCTCGCTAGGATACTTTCAAGACTTGTGCACACGAGATGACATATAAACTGATGAACATCTCCAGGAAACAAGGGTTTCCTATAAAAATCTGGGAAGTGCAGGAGGCACGGGAAATCAGACTTGAATTGGGGCTCCAACAGAGTATAATATCTATAATTTCTCTCTCTCCCTTAGGCCATGCACATGAGGGGATTTTATACTCCCTCAAAGTAGTTTCAATCAGTTGGAAACAGTTGGCCACGGGCTGGGGTGGTTGAATTACTAGAATAACCATCAACCCAGCCTCGAAAATAGGGAATTTTATATAATTTTTAATGATTTTAATGACATACGCGGAAAATTATATACAGAATCGCGTATACACACGGAAAAGTCTGGGCATACCCATGTATGAGATTTGAAACACTGTTTTTTATGAACTTTTATTCAAGTCTGTGGGAATGGGTGCCCAAGGCCAAAAAGACAATCATGAATCACATGAGGGTGAAAAATGATGCTATAACAGTGTTAAGCTAGACCCTAACAAAATTAAAGCCATTAAGGAATGGAAAGTCCCCACAACCATAAAGAAGTTGTGTGGATTTCTTCGGTTAATAGGGTATTATCGCAAGTTTGTTAAGAATTATGGGAGAATAGTAGCACCTATAACAACATTATTAAAGAAATATACATTTTTATGGACTCCTGAAGCAACTAAGGCCTTTGAACATCTTAAAGCGGCAATGTTCCTAGCACTGGTCTTAGCTACACCAGACTTCACAAAAACCTTTATTGTGGAATGTGATGCCTCAGAAAATGGAATTGGTGCTATTTTAATGCAAGAAGGAAGACCCATTGCTTTTGAAAGTTTTCCAATAAAAGGAAAGTATTTACAAAAACCTATTTATGAGAAGGAAATGTTAGACCTAACGGGAAGACACTTCAAGGTAAAAACTGATCATGATATTCTTAAACACTTTTTGGAACAAAGACTATCTTCAGAAGAGCAGCAAAAATGGGTCACAAAGATGTTGGGTTATGACTTTGAAATAACATACAAAAAAGAGAAGCTAAATGTTGTTGCAGATGCACTCTCAAGAAAGAATGAAGAGGTGGAAGCATTGCTTTGTGTCATTTCTATTATCCAACCAGATTGGATAACCGAAGCAGGAAATGAATGGAATAAGGATGAAGAAGTGTGGACACTCATTCAAAATTTGCAGCAAGATCCTAGTACATATGATACATTTATTTGGAAAAATGATTCCTTATGGTACAAAGATCGCTTATATCTTTGTAAGAATTCCCAACTAAAACAAAATATTCTTTTGGAATTGCACACTTCTCCTTTAGGAGGACACTCAAGATTTTTAAAAACTTACCACATGGTGAAGAAATAATTTTTTTGGGATGGAATTAAATCTGATATTCAAATGTTTGTGTCGGAATTTTTGGTTTGCCAGCAGAATAAAGTTGAGACAATTAAGACCCCGGGTCATCTACAACCATTATCCATTCCAAGTTAATATTGGTAGGATATTTTAATGGATTTTATGACAGGTTTACCTAAGTCTGAAGGAAAGAATGTCATTATGGTGGTAGTTGATAGACTTACCAAGGATGCCCACTTTTGTGCATTATCTCATACATTTAAAGCAAGTACAATTGCTACAACATTTATTTACACAATTCAAAAGCTACATGGAAACCTAAGGGTTATTGTCAGTGACAGAGATCCCATTTTTACAGGAAATTTTTGGATAGAGTTATTTTCTTGTTTGGGTACTCAATTAGCTCATAGCTCATCTTATCATCCTCAATCCGATGGTCAAAATGAGATAGTAAATAAATGTTTGGAATGATATATTTGTTGTTTTGTATCTAATAAACAAACACAATGGGTCAAGTGGTTACCTCTCGCTAAATGGTGGTATAACACTTCCTTCCATACTGCAGCAAAAATGACCCGACTTATGGTGATTTATGGATATCATCCACAATCCATCACATAATATTTAAGAGAAAATTCGAAGGTTCAAGCAGTGGAAGATAAAATCAAGCATCAACAAGAAGTTCTCCAACTCTTAAAGGATAACCTCAATTTGGCACAAAATCGAATGAAACAACAGGTAGATCAACATCGCAGCGAGAGAATTTTTGATGTAGGAGACTGGGTATTTTTATGGCTACAACCATACAAAAAAATGTCCCTCAAGCCAGATAATAAGGATAAACAAAGTGTAAGAGAAATTACTATGGTCCTTACAAGGTGTTGCAAAAAGGTGGTACTATGGCATAAAGTGGATCTTCACCTTCTTCATGAGTGCATCCAGTTTTCCATGTTTCATGCTTAAAGAAGGTTATAGGTGAAAATCTTCTAGTTCAAACAATATTTCCAGAACTTGATGAGGATGGAAAAATAATATTGAACCCTGAAGCGGTCACGGAAACAAGAACTCGACAGCTATGAAATCGATCAATTTCAGATTATCTCATCAAGTGGAAGAACTTACCCTCTAAAGATCCTACATGGGAGGATGAGAATTTTATACATAAGCACTCAGAGCTACTCAAGCATTGAGGACAACACTTTTTTGAAGGAGAGGGGCATGTTAGGTCCCTATATTACTAGTATAGTCCCTTATTTTGGTTAGTGTAACCCCCTTATTGTTCTCATTGTACCCCTGTAACCCCCATATTTTTATTATTGTGCCCTTAAATTATTATTGTTAGGTTAGCTAGGATTACATTGTGGCCCCATGGACTCTTATATATAGAAAGGAGGTTTTGTAATTTGTATCATCCAAGAATTTTTCAAACATGTAATGTATTGGAGGTTTCCCCCTATAAGTGTCTTATTTCTAAGGTGTTGATATCTCTTTTCTTCTCTTTTTGGACCTGGTTTCCAAACATGCTTCCTCTTTTTATCACTCTTTTTATAAGTGCATTTGCAAGATTTTTATTTATGATGTATTTGAGTGAAAGAGGTGGGATGGTAATAGAGATTTTATGTTTAATGGACATAGTAATTTCATAATGTTTGCTCCAAATTGCTTCCCTGTAACTTATCAATCAGAGGATTTTTATGTGGAGGGGTGGGACGGATTCATTGAATTAAACTCAAATAAGTTCTTTCCTTGAAAAAGTAAACTCAATAACTTAGAAAGGATGTGTGTTCCTCCATGAAAAATATTTAAACTAAGATGGCTTTATGGTTCCATAAAGATATGCCTTTAATGATAAATGAAATTCACTTAAATGGATAGAGTAAAAGATTTCTCATGTATGTCAACAAATGTAAGGTAAGAGAAATTCCCTTCACATAAATCATGACAAAGTCACCAAAATCAAATAAAAAATGAAAACAAAAGGAAAATAATTCCTAAACTAAAGTAAGAAAAGAAATAAGCAAAGTAATAATGAAGAAAGAAAAAAATTGAAAGAAAAACAAAACATAAAAGCTAAATTCTAAAAAGATCTCTTATATGAATTTTTCAACAAAGGGTTTTAAAAGAAAATAAGAATATGTATGTTCAATCCTATCTTGAGATTTTAATTTTTTTATCTTGCAGAGTTATATAAAAATGAGGCTCTGAAAATGTAGAAGATAAAATAGCAGTTATGATAGATAATATGTTGAATGAGAAGTTTCTGTCTATTGCAAATTTTCTTCTTCAAGACAAAATCTGCATAAAATAACATTAGCTATTCTCTAATAAAATCAATGCTTAAAGAAACAGACTAGAGGTTCAGAAACTCCCCAGTCTAGCTGATTCGATGAGGCGCATTACTGCTTCTCTCAAGAATCTCAAAGAGTAAAAGAAAATGAGCTTCGAAAACTGATCTAGTAGAGGTATGAAAGGTTTATGAAGACCTATAGAAACAAAGTTAAAGATCAGAAAAAATTAAACTAAAACAAAAAGTAAAGAAATATAATTAAATGAAATTGGGCATGTAAAACTTACCATTGGAGAATTGTATTTAATCTTACCCGAAAAAGATGATTTTCTCTAATGAAAGTTAACTTATTTATTTAATTATAATTAAAAGCATGAAGAGTTTTTATTTACCCAAAATCATTATTTATTAAATCTAAAATAAAACAAGCAATTAATTAAAAAAAGGAAATGTTTTATGCTCAAGGAATCAGAAATAAATCGAATCCATCAAAAATGAGGACGAATTTATGCTTATTTATGAATTGTAGCAATGAATTTTCTTTTTTCTTCTTTCATTCTAACTTTATATTAGCCACAAAGTATTGAAATTGAATCAAAATCCCAAATAATGTAATAGTATATAAAGAGGATTTAAATCTCTATATGATAAGTATGGAGAAAAATTAGAATAAAAGAAAGTTAAAAATATGAATTAGTCTTCAGTACATTACCTTGCTAATTTTTTTCATCACAAGATTCTTTTTCATGCGTAACTTAAAATATGCGCCTTACACTTTTGTCGATATGTGATTGAGCTCTTTCCCTAATAATTTAAAAGATAATGGTGGAAAGCCGAATATCAAAATTTATCGCATCAAAAGATCTTGAAGCCAAAGCTTCATTTGAGTTAGCAATGTGATATAATTATTGTGATGGAAATGTCGCTAGATGAGCATGTGCAATAGGAAACTGAAAAGGGATGAATGTGATATCAGAGAATAGTCATATCGGAAGATTAAAGCTTGTGAATGAACTGAAACGTCCATATTATTCATGTGTTGATGAAAATGTGGTAAATGACTGATGCAATGTGATTGAAAATATCAAAATATATGCGCGAAACTTTGCGGCCCACACAAATGGTGACCAATCATGCATAGTTTCACTTTGCACCTTTTATAACTTACCTTCCCATAAATTTCACAACTTAACACTTTTTCTATTTTAAGATTTTGCGATTTCGCAATTCGCAAGAAACTCCACACTGCTCATTGCAACTTTTATCATTTAACTTATTACTTATCTCGTGCGACATGCAATATCTATCATCGCATCACAATCTCCTTACCTTGTCATTTATCGCATCACAACTAATATATTCTACCGAGCGAGGTCTTTACAATAACCACTAAAATTGCCAATATGCAAAACCTTGTTGGGTGCAATTTAAAATTCACCGTTTATCTTACTCAGATCTAATGGTCCTCATTGTTCTCTTACTCTTCTACTTCACATTGCAATTCAAACAACTTGTTATGTGTTGTTATGCCAATTGAGAATGGAACCGATATTTTATTATATGGATTTAATCTCATATCGAATCTAGGACATCGAGACTTTTTAAACATATGGCCCTACAATTATTTCGAGTGAATGGACACAATATTTTTATGAACCTGATTTAAATTTTATATCGAGTCCAGAATTGTGTGGTCATCACAATATTTGGGGAAATCAACAATTGGATATGCGAAATGCGATATGCGAGAGAATGAGTGAAAAAGAACATCAAAGGTATTGCATTAGAAATTTTTATCAGTAAATGCTAAGAGTCGCTTCTGATGGAATATTGTGATATAAATAGTTGTGATATGGATGATGTGATATCAGATAGAAGAATAATCGGAAATCGGAACAAATGAGAATATCAGGAGATCGAAGATATTTGGTGTATGCTCATTTCAAAACCTCCGATATGTGAATTGCGATATATGATGAGCCATATGTGGGGTCGATGATGTCTTAAAGTATTCAATTCAAAAAAGAAAGTGAGTGATTTAACTTTTCTTTAAAATAAACAACCCTTTAATATTTTAATTAATTTTCAGAATAACTGATTGGAAAATAATTTTACCAGATCTTCCTTACGAAGAGAGTTGTGAAATATAATGATCTGATATAATTATTCCGACGATTTACTAAGACGTATCATGATTTCAATAAATATAAGCAAAATTAGATACCCTTCAAATTTTAGACAAAACCATAATTACTTCCCTGAACATCTTGTGGATTTGAAAAGATCTGGCTACTTTCTTATCTCTAATCTACATAATAAAATTAATGAAAACCTACAAACAAAATAAAAAATAGAAATAAGAAACAATTTTTGAGATGAAAATAAATAATAGATGATGATGAACATGTAAACACATACCTGGAAGAAAATTGACTATAAATTTTACCTCTTTGAAGCTTTGAGTTCTCTCAAATTTTCTCAAAATTTTCATAAGTTCAACATCACCTTCTTATTTTAATCTAAAATTCTATCTAATGGATTTTCTAAGTAATGGATTTTCTGGAATTGCATCCTTTCGAAAATTACATTAGAAGACAAGAGTGGTAAAAATGAGTTTTTAGAACTACTTATGAATCAAAAATTGTCAAGTGGTAGAAAATTCATGGGATTTCTTCATGTATGATCAATGTTATGAATTGTGAAAAACAAGAAAATTGAAAGCTTGACAAATAAGTTTCATTTGATAATTCAAGAACTTCTAAAATTCTCTAGGTTGCTTTTCTATAATTGAAATGGGATGCTCAAAATAAATTGGATTCATTACTTGTTTTATTCAAAATATGAAATAATGAAATAAATGCAAACATAAAAGAAAATTAATCTATTCCTATTTCCAACTTAATGAAGGAAACATGACTAGGTATAGTCATACTTCCAATGTAACCATGTAAGCATTTTAATTCCTGCATGTATGTACATGTCAAACATTAGTAAAAATGCAAATATAATTAATTTAAGAAAACTAAATATGAAAGCATAATGTATCTTTATTGTTAGTAGCTTATTCACCATTACTTTCTCTTGAAATGTCCTTTCCAATTGAATTTCAATTGGATCATAGAAATCTGAATGGATTTCCATTATTGAGCTGGAGAGGTTTAAAAGAGAAGATGACAAGCCAGGTTGTAGAAATGGTCTTTCAGAAACAATGGCCTGTGTGATTTTTTTAGTGTTATGTCTAAGTGCTAAATTATTAACAATCTTCCGTGAAGGAAAACTTTCCAAATTCTTTTCAAATGAATCAATGAAAAACAGATGGAAGTTTACTAGATCTAACAGAAGATTATTAATTGACTTAGATTGTTGGTCATAAAGTGAAAATACACTCTCTTTTTGGCACTTCTCTTGAGAATTAAGAAGTAATTGATAAGGAATGAACATCAATTCAAATTGGAAGTTTAATAACTTTTGTTGTTCACAATTATAATTTGAATCTTGATTTTTCCCTTGAGGTAATGCATCAATTGAGTGTTCAATATTCAGTTGCTCAATATGCCAGCACAAAGTATCTAAAAATCTAGAACTAAAAACAGAAAATAAATCTGAAGTTAAAATTAAATGTTGAAAAAATAACAAAATTGAATCATAATTTACACTAGTGTTACAATTATTGTTACAACACAATTGGGAGTGACTTAAATTAATTTCCTCTTCACAAGAATTGGCAGAATAATGCAATTATAATTATTTTTGATACCCACTGATGAATTATAGAGAAGGTTGATAAGACTCTGAATATGAATGCGAGGTTGATCATCATATAAATCATATATTGGAATGGCATCTTGAATGCTGAAATCATAAGTATGATTATTTGTTTGAAAATGAGAACTATTTGGAACAATTTCTAAATTAGATTGTTCTTCATTTTCACATGTGATTAGACTTTGATCATGAGGATTCAATTGTAAAGAAGACAAATCGATATCCTCAATGTCAAAGTAGCTATCATAAATGACTTCAAGACATTCATTAGAATTTCCTTCGATCTTATTCAATGTATTAAAACAAGAAGGAATATTAAGCTCATGTTCATTAATGTCATAAGAATGATCATTAATTAATTCTCTATCTTGATAAAAAATAATTGGAAATTCATTTAGATCAGCCTCTCTGTTGTCTAAAATATCTTTAATGTGAAGAGAGGTTAAATTACTATTAGAAAAATTACCAGGATAAAGAGAAAAATATGAATCTTAAACAATGCATTTGAAAATATCTCTTTTTGAAAACTCTTGTGAATTTTATTCATTGCAAATTTCAGATTTAATATCATTTACTTGGCTACTTATACTTTCTTGAAGAATGTTGCTTTGTTGATATGAATTTGGAATTTTCTCGTCATGAAAGAATTCGGAAATTTGTATAATAGATTGCATATTATTGGAAACTTTAATCACTGCTGGTACTTGCCGGATTATGATCTAATTTTCTGATTCTAACTCATACCTATTTTTAGATTTTAAAATGGTATTTTCTTCATGAGTGTTGCTAATATTCTCTTGCGGTTTTTTAGTAAAATTTTCCAAGCTTTGTGATTGAGATTCATTGACATGTGAAGGTGCACCTTGATCTTTATCAATACTGTAGGAAGTGTGCAGTAATTGAAGGAATTGATTATACAAAATAGAGACCTCTTCATCATCATTTTTTTGCACCTCCATATTGGAATTTTCACTTATGTAAATGAATTTAGAAGGAGATTGATAAAAGCTTGAAATAATTTGACATGGATTATGAATGGAAGGAAGAGAGAAAATATATTCAAACCAATCTAATAATTCTCCTTTCAAAGGTTTATCTTCAATTTTAAATTTTAAACAATTTAAATGGAACCTGATGGTAAAATAAATTAAATATTCACCTTCAAACCTTCATATATCTTCACAATCGTCTCATACCTATTTGTATATATATCCATAAAATTTACAAAGGAACATTGTTATAAATTGTTCCCAAGTGTGGATTGAGGCAATTGGAAGTGATTGACACTAGCTTCTGGCTTTTGCCAAGAATGTAAGAGTAAAAATCCTGCTTAAAATATCTTCATCAATATCATGAGAAGTAGAATTTGAAAATATTCTGAATGAATTGTAAAGTATGATCAAATGCAGAATTATTCCTCTTACCGTTAAACTTTATCTGATACAAGTGTCTTATTATTTCTGGTGGAGTATTGGAAGATGCATGACCAAAAATACAAATCCAAATTGGAAGTTTTAGAGGAGCCATTCTAATAAAAATAAAATTTAGAATACAAAGACTGCAAAGGAAAAAAATTATCAGGCCGTCCTTCTAGCGCCAAAATTTTGAGGCCTCGAAATTCACTGCAACAACATGAGGAATGACCACTCGGTCTAGACCTTAAAGCAGTTCCTTTTCCGTTTGGAATGGTGGCTCCGACTGGTTTAAATAGGTCCAGTTACCTTCTCTCAATCTCCATTGGCTTAAAATATGACTTTTATCTATCAATGGGAAAGAGACATCAGATCATTTCTCTTGTCGATTGGACAAGAAAGTGATCTTTAAGCTAATTTGGGCTTAGCCAAGCCACAACTAAATTTTTGCCTCTTTGGGAAGAGGAATTTTTAGCGATGTAGAATTTAATCTAAATGCAATATTATTCTAAGATGCAAGCAAAAGAAACTATTTTAATCTTATCTCAATTAGGCATATATAGATCTATCCCAACTGAGAGAAAGATGTTTTAAATAATTGAGATTTAAATATGTTTGTTTTAAATGAATATCAAGCTAATGAAGTAGTTCAATTAACTGACATTGTGAATAATAAACACATCCTACCTGTTACAGGTCAAAATATCTCCTCATCAGCTCAGAGGAGAAGATAAATATGGAAGGAATACAAAGACCTAAACTAAACCTACTTCTGCCAAGGTAACACCCCACTATAATAGCACAAGAGTGATATAATGCACCTGATCAATGAATAGGCCGTGTTAGTGGCTAGGGAAATGCTCTGTTTACACTAGAGGGCTACGTTACCCGTGTTTTGAGTTTAGAATGGGAAAAACCCATGGATAATGATTTGAATTTCCAACTTTTTCTGACAAGAGAGTCAGTACAAAAAGGAAACTGCAAAGCACTAATCTCTTATTGGGCCTTGCAAAAAACAAATGAAATCTCAAAGAAGGCAAAAGCATGGAAGTTCAGGAAACATCTTGGTTTTTTCTGTTCAGAACTGGTGGAAATAGAAGGGCAATGATTTCTCTCTCCATCTCCTATAAAATGGAGCTGAAGGCTCTTGGTTCAAGGTCAAAGGATCGTCAAAGTTTTGAATACTTGTGAAGTAGAGCATTATTGTTGTAGTGTGAAGGTCAAGAATCAAAGAGGTTCATTGAGAACTTGTTGACCAAGACATCACCACATTGAGAGATAGAGAGATTGGAAGGCTGAGGAGGGCTTGGTGCAACCGACGGTTGTAATCCTCCTTTTTCACAAATTAATACAACTGTATCTGTTTTTTACATTCTATGTGTTGATATTGTCATTGTTATTTGATTATTTAAATAACATGAGATGAATGGCTTAGATGTGCATTGTTTAAATGTTTATCATATATTGACTTAATTGATAGGAAATGTATGTTATGGTAGAGATTACACGGGTGATTTGATTGATTACAGGGTCGAGATTTCGAGCTGGTGAAGAAGGATCCCTGCTTCGCTGCCCAGCGCTCTCCAAAAGACTTCAAGATCATTAAAGAGGTAATATTCTATCTTATTCCATCAAGTTATTTAAGTTGATATGAACATGTATATGCTTTCTTTGTGAACTATACATCTAATCTTGTTGTCTGCCTCGGGCACCAGAAAGCCTTGAGAGGGATATTAGAAAACCAACAACCCAAGAGTTTTACCCTATAGTAGAAATGGCAACTCTGCTGGGGATTTCACCATAGTTTCTGGACTATCTCTTTCCCCCTTTCTTCTTTCCTCTGTTCACAGACCCTTCGGACCAGTATTTATGCTCAGTAGACATTTCAAAAGCTCACAGAGTTCAATCTTGTTTCTGTTTGACCATCTAAAGAACTTTACCCTGGCTAACGCTACCTCTGTTGGTTTTCCAGTGCATTATAATGCGGGCTCTACTTAAATACAGTGCATTAGTCTTTGGATTAACGTTGTCTTTACTCAGAGACAGTGTGTTACTCAGCCAAAAAATTTTGTTCACCCCTGTGATTATTTTTTTGGTTGCAGAGTTTTTGGCCACCAGTATCCCTCCTTGACTGAATCCCTGTGCTTGTTTACTAAGCTGGCATTTTTGTTTGTTTTCTCTTGTTTGAAAAGTTAGTTTCAAAAGAATTTACTTTTTAGAGAAGAATTTTTTTTTTTAGTTTTTCTGCATCTAGCTGAATTAATTCTAAAAATTTCAGTTAAAAGACTGTTAAGATGAGGCAGATATAAGTTTGAATCTTTAAAGTTGAACTGTGCTATTTGAATGTTAGTGCATGGATGTTGAAAAGAAACCTCTCCTTGTAGAAATACTCTTTATTGAATTGAAAATTTAGAGCATATTTTTGCATGATTTCTTGAGTCAGAGTCTCATTACATTTCATACGCCCACTCCCCCTCCGCAAGACTAATAATCAAGTACACTAAGAATCAAGTGATAATAAAACAAATCACATTATTCTTTTTGAGCTCACACCAACAGTAGTTTGGGCTAGGATCTTGGGTTAGGAAAAGTGATAAAATCACCCAAGATCTCAAAACTTGAAACTAGAGTCATTAACGAGAGAAATCCTACTACACTCATATTATCGGGACCGTTCCTTTACCGGAGCTCAGCGCAAGACAACACTTAGGTGCACAAGAAGGTAGCCCGCCTTCGACTGCATCTAGTGGGTATGCTATACACTAGGGTTCCCTTCGGGGATGTCGAAACTAGATCAGGGATCTAGGTATTCTGCCCATATAGCATGATGTCCTTGACCGTGGACCCCCCTGATGATGTCTATGATTTGAGGTGCCTTTAGTGGCCATACGTTTTAGGGACTTACACAAGGTGACTGTGACAGGCTGTCCTAGTACCTGAAATAGAAGGACCCACTCTGTCTTCGGTCTTTAGGAGGGTACTCGTCTTCACGGGAGTGCTTACACCTATCGTCTGAGGTTCGGGCGAAGCTCTAGAGTGACCATAACTATACTTTCTACCAACCCTCTCTGTATACTATTGTGATACTGGATTTCATCACCAGCAGACGACAGTACTTAGATAGGGCACCGTATTCTAACTGCTTGCTGATTATTTTAGAGAGTCTTTTTTTCTTTTTTCCTTTTTAGGTGTGTGGTTACTGTCATTGAGACTTTATAATACATCACAATTTATTAAAAAATTTTAAAACTAAACAGGTCACCGTGGCGTCATCCGACCCACGCCATCTGTCTCGACGATAGCAAGGTATACCTCCTCTAACTCTTGAGGAAGAAATGAACCTTGGTGAACCCGTGCCTTCTGCGGAAGAGCAGTCTCCATTGACAAACCCTGATTTTCACATAGCCTCATATCATACGGAATTTTCGAAGGACCCTTTCATAGAAGGGGTCGTACCTCATTAAAATCCTCCACTCACCGATCCGTTGGGGCCTGTGATAGTTCAGATTCCACCACACACTGACATGTCTTCGGCCGCACAAACATCCATTTCTCAACCGACATCCACAGGGTCGATACCAATGGCAACCATCTCAGGTTCGCCGCCATCCTCCCTGCCAGTTGTCAGTTCTATGCAATTAATTGGTAACCCCCGTAGTCAACATATACCTAATCCCAACCCTACAGTCATCACAACTATAAGTAACTCGTTGAGTCCTTCGGGATCTACTCCTACAGTGACCACGTTGGGACCTACGGTTGCTCCTCCCATGAGTGTGACTACTTTGGTTCCTTTTAGCAACCCTTTCAGTTGGAACCCTTTGCTGAGTTCAAACCCCTTGTCCACCATACCAAGGAGCAGTGTCACCAGCACATAGATAACAGGGAACATTTCACTACCCCTGAAATCGTTAGGACAAACCGGACAACCTATTGTTAACATTGTTCCCTTAAGTGGTTTAAATATTGGTGTAGGGTCTATGCTGTTTCCGAACTATGAAAGTAGTAGCATGCCTCCGGGAAGCTCTATTGCATCCATATGGACTAACCCACCCCAACCTCCATCTGGAATGGGAGGGCACTTTTACACTGGGGGCAACCAACCGTTCGCCCCACAATACAATATGCCCTATGGACAGCAACCATATATCCCTACCCCTCCACCTATAGGGAATTTTGATCAAAGTCCTACTTATCCTACTGGTAACACATTGATGGGTGGACCCTATGGTCCACATAGTCAACCAATACTTCCTTGGTTAGATTCGGGGAAAACCAGCAATTGCCATTTTTGGCAGCTCTAGACATTCCTGACATCTATAAACTGACTAATGACCCCATTAATCACAACCCACTCTGGCCTCCAGTACCACATAATATTCCTTCTAACATCCCAAAGTTTGATGGGAAACAAGGGGAAGAACCAGCCGCACACATCACCAGCTTTCATTTATGGTCTATATCTAATTCCATGGTGGACGATAGTGTCCAGCTTCGACTGTTTTCCCGCACCCTTACAGGAAATGCAGCCATGTGGTATATTGAATTGCCACGCGCCACCATAAACACTTTTGGCGCTTTAGCGATAGATTTTCTAAATAATTTCCAATTACCAATCAGATTTGAAACTGGAACAGAAATGTTAACCTCGCTGCGCCAAGACACTGCCACCCACATCTTCGATCACATTCATGAATGGAGATGTAGGAGGAGGCTAGTCAAAGCGCTAATCCCGGATCATCTCTTAGCTAATTAGTTTTGTAAGTCTCTCTTACCCCACATCTCTAAAGACATTGGCCTTTTCGGTGTGGTTACAGAAGATCAATGCATTCATCGTGCCCAACATTTGGCTTTAATCTATTCACAATCTGGCACGCTATATGATTTACTCCCCAATGCCCCTGGTAACCCAAATCCTCCAGCTACTCCGAAAATCGGAGCTCATGCCGACGGTCTTGTTGGCACAATCTCTGGTGTAGCCAAAAAACGGTCTCGGGGGCAAACCTCTTAGCCATCGTCGACTGCCACTGCCCCTAACCAAACGACTACTCTTCCTACCGCTAAGGTAAATTCTGTGCAAACTTCACAAAAACCTAGTGGAAAGAATAAGAATAACAAGAAAAAGACATCTTCTTCGAAAGAGCAGTCGGACAATCAGAGTAATCCTAATCAGAAAAATGCTGCAAAAAATTAAAAAGGGAAGGATAAACCCATCAAATTTCCTTGAAGATCTGTGCAGAGGACCACTTGACATACAAATTTCCTCGGCTACAGGAATGCACCGATTTTATCGCAAACAAGGATTCTGGGCAAACACCTGCCATTCTTCATAATCCTTTCCCTAATAAATAGTAGCAACACCAACACATGGTTGAAAACTTGCCACAGCCCCAGAAACGGGGCAATGGTGGTTCACATCCTTCCGGTGAAGGATCATCCACCATTTATGGCATTTAGAGTGTTGAACTTCAAACACGAGCCAAGCTTTATGGAAATCCCACCATAGATGCTCAAGAACCTGGTACTAGTTCAATCCACCGCCGACCAATGATTTACCTATCGAACAACCTACTGTTGACCATGTGATTTGTCCCCCCAAAGGGACACTTTGACGCATGACTCATAACAACTCTACATGTGCAACCCAAAACTACAAAATTGTAGAAGATTTGGCGCAGGCACCGTCAGCTATGTCTACTCTCGAAGTATTGCAAACTTTTCTAGCACAAAGGAAAGCCTTTCTTTCGGCCATTGGTGGAATAGACCCCCAGGATTCCATGCTAGCTATCTTTGATATGGAAAAATCTCAGACTCGCCTCTCGCACCAACTCGCATTCCAAGTGAAGGTTGTGTCAAAAGGGAGACCAATCCATCGCACTGTCATTGACGAAGGTGCTTCGACATGCATTATGTCACAAGCTCGCTGGCTCTCTTTAGGTTCTCCTACCTTAACACCGCCATTGAATTCCCTCAGAGCTTTCGATAGCCACACGTTCCTCCCAAAAGGATACCTTGCTAGCTTTCCCATCACTCTGAGTGGGAAAATGGTAACCGTGGACGTTGAAGTTGTAGATCTCCATCTCGACTATAATCTAATGCTCGGTCACAATTAGTCTTATGCGATGACCGCCATTGTTTCTTCGGTCTTCTGACTCATCCTATTTCCATTGGATGGGAAAATAGTCACAGTGGATTAGTTATCCTTTTGCACCCTTGATTATTCCACGTTACCAAGTAGCACCATACCCCTAATAGGAGGTTTTTATGACTCTAACGTCAGTATTGGTACTGGTATTTTGAAGGCATATTCCCTACTGGGTTGTTTTCCTCTCCCACTGCCAGAAATCCCAAATACGGTTGCAATGATAACCACCACTTTCGATGGCTCTATCAACCCATGGATCCTCTCGGCACCTTCAGACATTGATTCCTACGAAGATTAGATGCCACTCTCACCAGCCAAGTTGGCCTACCAAGCCATCCAAATTACATATGAACCTTCCACTGCTATGGTTTCTACCAAAGGTAAAAAACTTCGACCCATCACAGTTCTCTCTAAGGATCTCCTCAATGAAGTCTTGCCTATAGACGAAGCTATTCGAGAGATCATGTCTCTAGAAGAACGACCTTGGGGAGAGTTTCACCATCGCGCTTTGATGATCGACTCGGAAGTGATAAACACTGAAATCCCATCCTTTCACCCACCTGAGATGGTTCCCTCCGCTTACACGACTGTTCAAACTATCGATTCAGAAGGGAACATGGGTAATGTTTTTAAGACAATGCTCATTGATATCTCGGTCAAAACGGGTATCGTAGAAAATATTCAGATTGGAGGAGATTGCGATCCTGAGGAAATGCACGGCATAGATCCATCTATAGTTGAGCACGAAATCAAGATTTATGACAATGCCAAACCAATTCGGCAGTGACTCAGACCTGTCCACCCGCGCAAAGTAGCCGCCATCAAAATTGAGGTAGAAAAAATTTTAAATGTTGGTTTCATCTATCCCATTCCTTTGACGGAATGGGTTTCCAATCCAGTTCCCATCGATAAAAAACAAGGCACCATTCTAGTTTGTGTTGACTATCACGATCTGAAGACCGCTTGTCCCAACGAAAATTATCCTACGCCGTTCATAGATCAGATTCTCAACGATTGTGCCAGATGCGAATCTTTCTCCTTCATGGATGGATTCTCGAGCTATAACCAGATTGTGATTAAAAAATAAGACCAGCATAAAATTTCCTTCATCTGTCCTTGGGGCACATTTGCGTATCGTAAACTCCCATTCAATCTGAAGAATGCTGGAGCAAATTTTCAGTGGGCTATGGACTACGCTTTTCATGACATTCAACATATTGTACAAGCTTACTTAGATGACCTTTCGGCACATTATAAGAAACGACCTGATCACCTTGCTCATCTGAAAGAAATTTTCGCTAGGTGTAGATTCTACAATATACGTCTGAATCCTCATAAGTGCGTATTTATGGTCGAGTCTGGGCGTCTGTTAGGTTTCATTGTCTCCAAGAATGGGATTAGGGTTGATCCCGATAAGGTTAAGGTGATTATTTAATTTCCAGCATCACAATCTATTCTTCAACTCCAACGTTTGCAAGGGAAGGAAATTTTTTTACGTCGATTCATCGTTAACTATGCCGAGATGACGAAAGGATTTATGCGATTATTGAAGAAAGGAACACTATACTTGTGGGATGACCAAGCTCAATGGTCATTTGATGCTTTAAAACATTCACTTGTTTCAGCCCCACTCCTTAGTGCCCCCGACTACTCACGTGACTTTCTCCTCTACCTGGCAGCCTCACCATCCTCACTTGGAATGGTTCTGGTTCAATTTCATAGTGACGACAGTGAACATGTGATATACTATTTGTCCAAAGGTCTAATCAGACCTAAACTACGTTATTCACATGTGGAGAAACTTTCTCTGGCAGTAGTTTTTTCCGTCACCCGACTCCAACACTATATATTTCTACGACAAAATACGATTATTGCTTTGGAGAACCCCATGCGACACATCCTGTCTCGACAAATTATTGGAGGAAAATATTCCAAATGGATAATAATCCTCCAACAATTTGATTTGGTCTTCATAACTGCCAAAGCAAAAAAATCCCTCGTCTTCGCCGAATTATTATCGGACCTTCTCAGAATCGACCTCGGAGAAGTAGCTCATGATCCATTTCCTGATGAATCTGTATACTTGGTAAATTCTTCGGACCCATGGTATGGAGAAATTTTGGTCTACCTACAAACCCAACGCTTCCGCCCAACTCTCACGTCTAACGACCGTCGTCGTATTCGCCACCAGGAAAAACACTACCTCATGCTAAATGATACATTATATCACCGTGGTATCGATACTATTCTCCGGCGTTGTCTCACTTTCAATGAAGCGGAACGCGTTTTAAATGAATACCATGCAGGGGCATCCGGTGGTCATCTTTCAGGCATAAATACTGCCCAAAAATTCCTGCGCACAAGTTACTATTGGCCCACTTTGTTTAAATACTTCATTGCAGCGGTCCAGAAGTGCCATCCATATCAAATCTTCACAAAGAAAATGCGTGCTCATCCTGCCCCCTTCATCCGGTTATCTCCACTGGTCCTTTCGCTAAATGGGGAATTGACTTCGTCACCTGCAATCCCACTTTGGAAAATGGACACAACTACATCGTGGTTGCAGTCGACTATTTTATGAAATGGGCAGAAGCCATTCCCACTTTTAAGGCCGATGGCGAAACCGCCGCTCTCTTTCTGTTCAAACAGGTAATCTATTGGTTTGGCGTAGCCCTATCTATTGTCACAGATCATGGATCTCACTTTTAGAATCATATGATGACTGAATTAATATCCATGCTAGGTTTTCGTCAAGATAAATCTTCGTCTTGTTATCCTCAAGCTAATGGTAAAGCCGAAGCCGTAAATGGCGTCCTCAAAACCATGATTTATCGACTGGTCGGAAACCATAAAACCACATGGCATCGAAAGTTGTATTCCATGTTATGGGCATACCGAACGTCAGTCAAAACTGCCACACGCTTCATGCCATTTCAACTTGAATTTGGCCTAGAGGTAGTACTTCCAATCGAGTGTGAAATTCAATCACTCAAACTCACTTTTAAACTCCTACCTGGCACCACCGCCATAGAAGAGTGCTTACTCTCACTCAATCATTTGGACGAAACTCATCGAGATGCTACACTAGCACTCGAAGCTCACCAGCGCCGAGTCAAAGCTCAATATGAGAAATCAATCAAGCCTCGTTCTTTCCAATAGGGTGATCTTGTTCTACTCTGTGATCAGAAACATGACCTCTTGGGGGCAGGAATGCTCCAACCATTATGGCTTGGTCCTTACATCGTCACTAAAGTCCTCTCAAAAGGGGATTACGAACTTTAGGACTGTAATGGAATTCCACTCACGGAGCCCTGCAACGTGCTCTATCTAAAGAATTATTTTTCCTAGTTTCGCACTAGGCGTATGCTTTGTAATTTTATGTATATAAGTTTTGCCTATTTTTTTGATGTCTCTGGATATTTTTTGGTTTTTGAGGTGTTTTTCTCATGTACAATATTTTTCTTTCACACATATGTTGTCATCCTCCTTATCATACGTCGGATATGCGGACGGTGCTAGTCATCACACTAGACACATTACTTTAGCTGCTTGGTGTTGGGAAAAATACTGAGAGGGGGGGGGGGTGAATCAGTATTTAGAGCTGACTGACAATTTTTTAGTTTTCCTTTCTCTTAAAACCATATGTTACATTATTGCATCCAAATTGTATGTCCAGAGATCTTATCATGTCTTTACTTAGATTATTGCATCATTTATTCATCAGATAAGTAGCAAGCATGAATAGAAATAACTGTACAAACCATTAAACATAAGCAACACATATGAACACCAGGATTTAAGGTGGAAACCCAATTTGGGAGAAAACCACCGCTGCTGAAGTCTTTGTCTTCAATATTTTAGTACAAAGAAAACATATTACAATTTATGTGCTGGTGCAGACTTATACCAGCACGCAGGCACCCACATGCAGAAGGCTACAACCTTCTCTCATTTACCAGCCTCTCCTGGAAAGGAGCTACAACCCCCTAATCATAACATCAACTTCTATATACATAAGGCTTCAACCGTCTGATCCACTGCAGACCACCTTTCATCAATTTTCACACTGGTTCAAACAGTTTCAATGCAACCCTTTATTCAATTATCAACAAACATATTTGCCCAATTCTTCATAGTGCTACCACTGTAACCTATACATCAAAAGTAATCCAGACTTCAGAGAATATATGAATTCAACATCCCGTGTATCCTTCTGTGTATATTAATCTTCAGAAACCCCAACTGTAATATGCACTTTCAATGTAGATGTCTCGCATATATATATATATATATATTCGTGTTGTTCTTGTATAGACATGTAATAAGAATATGTTTGCAGAGCAGACCAGATCTACAAAAACTTACCCGGATTCATATGTGTTCTTTTAACAGACATGCGCCAGTTCTTCGTGACTTCGTCCGTCGTTTATGACCAAAGGTTCATTCATATTTTACTGTTAAGAACAGAATTCGCGCATCCAGATATTCCTTCAGATATCTCCAAAGGTGATTCCTTTTCATCAACCTTCACACACCCCTTCTTCATAATTCTCATTACTTATATAGTTTTCTCCCTTATTAAAAACCACGGGTCAAAACTATTTTAACCGCTAATGGTAATCTTTACAATATTTCCATTAGTTTGGCCCCTCGGGGTTTTTATATTTTTATTATTTTTTTTTAATAAATTGTTTATCAATTTCGAAGAAATTGACAAACAAAAATGAATATCCAATGCTTTCAAATAGATTAATATTTCAACAAAACTTTGACCCCTGGCCCACATATGTGCCCCTTCGTCCCAAAATAAACTTCGCGCAAGTCCAGTGCCCGATCACCGTTGGATTTCGAGCCTTCAAGATCGACGGATATCGCTTGGGCAACTTGCACGAGAAATAATGCACGATGGCACGTCGTACTCGTGTTGTTCTTCGCGCATCTTAATTAAACTCTGGGCAAGTCTGGCGCATGATCACCGTCTGATTGCCCCCTTTCAGATCGACGGAACAAAAGCAATTTCGCTGGCCGTCCTGGTATGGGCTTTAACGCGCGACCGCGCATTTTAAAGGGTGGTTTTGAAATTTTTCTTGGGACACGTGTTGAATACTGAATGGAATCGCTGCCAATTCGTAAATACCACCTATCGTCCAAAGGTGGTGCGAAGAAACCCACGGTTTCGCTCCAAACCGCCGTCACTGTTCCTCTTGATCATGGTTCCGCCTTAGCACATGGTTCCGTTAGCCTTATTATTTAAATGAATACAAATCTACTTCAATGTTACTTTATATATTCGGTTTATTCATACTCCAGGTTCTATTACACAGTCAATGCTGAGACTCGTAGACTCACCAATACCACTGCATCTTTAGACCTTCCATACTAACACAGAGGAAAAGGTGTATAACTGCGAGCATTCAGGGGTTAATTTAATCAAAAACCAGTCACCGAGGTTCATATCATATATTCAACGAATATATATATAACTCCACTGTCGATCGTATTAAAAATTTTTCCTCGAACAACTTACAGAACCAGAGCACCATTAATCCCATCCATTATGCAGATTCACTTCACTGTGCCGTGACTGAAGTACATATAGTAGTGATATAAATTAACACAGGGATGGAGTACATAACTGTAGAGTCAAACATGCTCGCACATGCACAGGGACAGAGTATCACCAAAACTCAATCATACACAGGATTTCCTTTATCTTCCAACAGGATACATACATATTCCATCTTCAATTCTACTATAACCTCTTTGTCCCTGTTTCCTTGACTGATACTGCAGCTCTGTAGCTCAAACTGTAGATGCATTCTTTCTGTTCTTCTCTGCTACATTTAGATGACAATTCCTTTTCCATATCCTTTGCCATCAATGACAATATTTCCAACACTTGGGCTATCCACACTCCTGAGTCGTAACTTCTTGGTTCTGGGGGAATCTTCCTAGGTAGTGCCACCAATAATGTTGTCAAGTACATGTCAGTGATCCAACTCCTCACGGAGGCGGCGTCTCGTGACATCTCCAATTTAGTGGTTAGGTTATATTCCCAACTCATCATTATGCAATTAAACAATCATTACCGTGTCCTTCATCCAGTCTTGTTACGTTATTTTTTAAGGGTGCAACTTTTATAACGTCAATTTCAAACAATCACATTTGAGCACGTTCCTAGAGAATTTAATGCATTAGCCGATTCTTTGGAAAACTATGTGTTAGGTTGGCATTTGTCACATTTTCTATAAAATATTTACTCATGAGTATATATATTTTTATCCCATTGCAAATACATAAAAAATTAAAAAACACAAAATCACCAAAAATTATGTATATATATATATATGTCGTGTCCAGTAGAATACTTACATCAAAAAATCTTCCAAAACTTGGGTGTTTTACAAAAATTTGGCTATACTAAGCCACACTATGACACTTATACATCCTCTCCACCAGCTAGGCCTGATGATCATGATAACATACAACTTCTCTAGCTATCCTCCTCAGAGGCAACAGGTATCTCTCTGGCACACCTACGGTATGCCGCTGCAAACGAATTGGAACCTCTCGCATAGGAAGGGGTGGTATACACATACTCAAACCCTCCAGCTTTCTAGAGAGTTCATGTAAAATCTAGGCATCATCATCCTCAGCAGCTTCCGCATCCTCAGCTGGTGTGCAAGCCCCAGGTAGCTGCAATCCTTGCCATGCATAGTGAGGGGCCCCAACTGGGCGGAAAAGTGCCACATCTATGTGAAGCAAGAAAAACTTAATGTCAAAACATAATTTTCACCCAATTTCAACAAGAAAATTGCATAAACATTCAAAAGACAAAAACAAAGTACTTCCTTGAATACATTGATCATTTCCTTCTTACCATCGAGTCCCCACTGGGTGCCAGGGGGCAGTGCTAACTCCATATCGCCTGTGAAGTTCATCCCTGCATAGGGATAATCCTCAATAAAAAAAAACCATCATCAAAATAGTGGCGGACAAGACCCTCTCCAGTCCGCGGAAGCAAAGCTACCCATCGAGCATGCCTCAGCTCGCATGAGCCCAATGGCGTTGTAATGATCCTGGGCCTAATCAATGGTACCCGCTCTAGTAGGAAAGAAACGATCAATGTACCGTACCCAAAATCTCTCTGGGTATGGGTCCTGCATGCTGTGAGCTCTGCTCAGACCCGACGGACAACTCCATCACACCAATCAAACACCTGAGGCTGCATACAATCCAAGGCTAGTAGAATCTGGGCCTTGGTGGCCACATGCAAACTCTTGGCACCTGCCAAGTGAAAAATCATCCATAATATAGACCTCATTGGTCTCAAAGCCACCCGTGCAATAGGCACCTGGTTGCTCACAGCCTTTGTGTTGCGTATGCAATGACCAAGAATGAGATCAGTAGTGGAACGCAGATCCGCTCTGGACCCCGTCAAGTTGGGCCTCGGTCCACGACGTGATAGGCCGGTCAAAAGGTACACATATTCCTTCTGAATTGAGAGCTCACTGCCCCCATTCCGAAAGACATGGTGACGTTCGTCCCATTGCTGAATCAGCCACCTCAGGAGATCCTCTTGACCCCTCATCAGTTCTAAATGTGCATATTTCAGCAAACCGCATCTACAGAGAGCCATCAAGCTTGTAGCATTAGTAATCATATCTCTTTCTTCCCGTTCATGTTCTCTCTCTCGCCAGATACTCATGATTAACAGCTGAACACCTGCAAATGCAACATTTTCAACTGATTAGAAACTATCTAGACTACTTCAAAATTCTTATAAATGAGTTCCTAAAAAATGCGTTGTGCCTAATGCTGGCTATAGTGAAAAACAGAGCATGATAATGTTCCCTTCCCTCATGGGAAGTGCACTTAACACGGCTCCAGCACTGCTGGCCCGCGTTAGCCGCTAATATTTTTTAGGGCCTGCCAAATTTCCCATTTTGAACCAACAAAACTTCACAAAAATACAATTAAATGATAGCAGGAGGTTCTAGCTCTTACCTGGATCTTGCGGGAAGGAAAACCGTTGCCCGGATTGACCACAATCGTCAGCGAAAGGTTTCACCCTTTTTCACCCCAAAGCTCCTTCACAGCACTCAAAAGAGTGAAAATGAAAGTTTTCTGACCCTCTTATAGCCATTTCTGGGGCATGACTCTCTTAGCTAGTCGACAAAAAGTCGTGAATTATTGCTGCATATGTGTCACAACTATTGATATTTGTTACTGATGTTCTGAGGAGTGATCAAGATTTATATGCAGACATACACATGTTTTGACCCTTTTTATCGAGCATTCTTTTTACGGAATTTTTCTTGCTCGTTAATCCGAAAAACCTCAATTTCCCTTCTTTGGACTCGTTAAACTTATACAAAGTCGATTTCAAGCATTCTTTTTATGGTCTTTTTCTTGCACGTTAATTCGAAAAACCTGGACTTCTCTTGTTCAGAATCGTTAAAACTGATATCAAGAAGCACTGAGATTTCTTTTTCGGGACCTTTTTCTAGCTCATAAAACTGAAAAAACCCGAGTTGCCTTTGTCGGGCTTGCTAAACTACCACGACAGAGAGTAAGGAGCCATTCTTTTCCTCTTTTTCAAAGCTCTTTAAACAGAAAAAGTATCCGAGTTTTCTCTGCATGACTCGTTAAAATTTCACGGAGAGCACCGAGTTTTTCTTTGTTGGACTCGTTAAAATTTCACAAAGAGTACTAAGTTTAATCTATCTCCTCGTACTCATAACAAAATGAGGTAGACGCCCATCGAACATATATTTCTCACTTTTCTGGCTTCGATGGACTAACTCATGGAAAATGAACTATTTTGGGCTTACTATTCTCCCTTTGTCATGCCCGGTTATCAAGACATGACAAATGTACCCCAATGGAGTTGTCTTTTACGACATTTTTTACTCTCTAAACATGAAAAATTCACCGAGTTTACTCGTCTAGACTCATTAAACCTAATCAGATGGGGCACGGAGTTGTCTTTTATGATATTTTTCAGACTCTCTAAATATGAAAAATTCACCGATTTTACTCGTCTGGACTCGTTAAACTTAATCAGACGGGGAAAAATTTGGACAAAATGGATACTACCTCTATTACATTTCAGAAAGGTCGATTTGGCAGAAAAAATCTTGAACATGGCACTTCCCATAAAACTCTTTCGCAGTTAGCTAAACCCTACCATCTATGAGTATTAGCCTTCATCTCCTAGTGTCCCTACACTGGTAAAATCCTATCACACTCTTTAGTGTTCATTAAAACTCGACTGCCTAGTACCCTGTTACAATGCCTTCTATTGTTCAAGCAGATCTCGCTATCTACTGCTCCTCTTATCAACCAAACCGCTCATTATGCCATAAATTATTTGTCGTTAGACATCCCCATTTTCTCTTCATTATCTCCATCACAAAAAAAATCATTTGGTTTCCGTTTCGTGTTGACTGATGTAGGACGCCTTAGTGCCTACCTTTCAACAGATCTCTTCCTATCGACTTCAACATCTTATCTATGAAGTTGATCCAGACACCCATCAGTACCCGGATTCGTGCAGACATCAGTGGCAGGTAGTCTTATGTTTGATTAGGAGTCTTCATCATTAGCCCCTGATCAAATGATTCTACGAGTGTTCGACTTCAACTCTTTTTATTCACACTCACTAGATTGTACTGTGCATCTTAGGGACCATCATCATTATCGGTGGCCACCTTAATTTATATTAATAGGTTTCATTATCGACTGGTAATCAGATGATTTCTCACATGTTCGACGATAGCTCCTTCATTCACATGTTGAGAAATATGCAGTTTAAGTGAAGCGGCAGTCAAGACCTTAGGGAAAAGGTTACATCATTAAAGCTATGTTCCCTTCCCCAAGTTGTGATATTGTTTATGGAGACAACTTCTTCAGCCTGATTCTGTTATGACAGACACTTCCACATTGTGCTCATCGGTGGACAGATTTTCCATATCTCTATTCTAGAGAAATCATGTTGTTTAAGCTACTGAGCATGGGAATGCCTGACTCAAGGCAGATACTATATTTTCTGACATATGTTGTTGTTTTAGGTTTTCCTCAGTCTTTCAATCTCTTTATCTCTACTACACACATTATAAAGTATTTCGGCCATCATCTTCATCTCTAACCTCACACTTTAGGGGGCATCTGTTACAGGTCAAAATACCTCCTTATCAGCTCAGAGGAGAAGATAAATATGGAAGGAATACAAAGACATAAACTAAACCTACTTCTGCCAAGGCAACACCCCACTATAACAGCACAAGAGCGCTATAATGCCCCTAATCAATGAATAGGCCACGTTAGTGGCTAGGGAAATTCTCTGTTTACGCTAGGGGGCAGCATTACCCATGTTTTGAGTTTAGAACGGGAAAAACCCACGGAGAATGATTTGAATTTCCAGCTTTTTCTCACAAGAGAGCCGGTACAAAAAGGAAACTGTAAAGCACTAGTCTCTTACTGGGCATTACCAAAAACAACTGAACTCTCAAAGAAGGGCAATGATTACTCTCTCCATCTCCTATAAAATGGAGCTGAAGGCTCTTGGTTCAAGGTTGAAGGATTGTCAAAGTTTCGAATACTTGTGAAGTAGAGCATTATTGTTGTAGTGTGAAGGTCAAGAGTCAAAGAGGTTCATTGAGAACTTGTTGACCAAGACATCACCACATTGAGAGATAGAGATATTGGAAGGCTGAGGAGGGATTGGTGCAACCAACGGTTGTAATCCTCCTATTTCACAAATTAATAGAACTGTATCTGTTTTGTCCATTCTATGCGTTGATATTGTCATTGTTATTTGATTATTTACATAGCATGAGATGAATGGCTTAGATGTTCATTGTTTAAATGTTTATCATCTATTGAATTAATTGATAGGAAATGTATGTTATGGTAGATATTACATGGGCGCTTTGATTGATTACAGGGTCGAGATTTGGAGCTGGTGAAGAAGGATCCCTGCTTAGCTGTCCAACGCTCTCCAAAAGACTTCAAGATCATTAAAAAGGTAATCTTCTATCTTATTCCATCAAGTTATTTAAGTTGATATGAACATGTATATGATTTCTTTGTGAACTATACAACTAATCTTACTGTCTGCCTCGAGCACCGGAAAGCCCTGAGAGCGATATTAGAAAACCAACAACCCAATCATTTTACCCTATAGCACTACCTACAGACCTCTTAACTGAAATAATCAATCAACAACACTCAGGAAGTAGTTCTCAAAATTATATTGATCATTTAATCAGTAATTTGAATAATTAAACAATAACATGCAGAAATAGTTCACAACATATCACTATTCAATAAATAAGTTTTATAAGACAGATTTCTGAGTAAATAGTTACTCAGAAATCAAAATTTAACCCATAAGAGTAGAGACATATAATAACATAAATTGAAGCAAATTACTCATACCGATAGAAGTGCACAAGTATGTGAGTAAATTGACACATTCCTGTTATCATAAAATGAAACTAGAATTTAAAATAATAGTATTATAAATACCAATTTTTTAAGTACATTTCTCCAGCTTTGGTCTCTAACAGTCTTTTACAATGTCTGAACTTCTTCTTTCAAAATCAGAGCTATATTAGTGCAAGACTTTGTTCATTATATATAACTCAAAATGTAAAAGAAAAACCTCAATAATATCCAGATCTGAGATTCCTCTCCTCTCACCCTACACCTCTAAATCCTCCAAAAAATAGTGCCATCAAGAATTCCAGAATTTTAGAGGAGAGAAGCCCCTATTACATTTTTCAATCTGCTATTTATAATATTTACAAAAATATTTCTTCATAAGAAAGTTTGTTTGAAGAGTGTTTTTTCTCAATCAATTTTCATTGGTTCAAGTAATATTATTCAATTGCTGGAGCCTTATCATTTTTTGAAATATTCTTCTTCTCATCTCTGCAACTAGTTTCCTCCAAAAATAAATCAAAACAAAATTAAAATGTAAAAATAAAATCAAAACACAAAATCTAGAAATTAAAATAAATCCAATCAAAAATTAATTAAATAAATAATTGAAAAGTAAATCTAAGATTTCTATTTATGCCTGTGATGATCTAATTGGCCAAGGAAATCATTGACGAATGGATTTTTACTCAGAAAATTCTTGGGAAAATGAAAATGTAGAAAATAAACTCAGAAAATTTGATTTTGTTTTAAAAATTCGAAGCTTGATCTTCTGCTGGATTTTGGGCCCAATAAATGTTCAAATCTAGAAATTAAACAGCTTCATAAATGTTCTCCATCATTTTATCTTTCTAATGAATCGTCCTGGGCCTCATTTGGCCAAGTAAAACTTCATTTATGAGCTTCCAGAGTTTGTATATTAAAATTGTAAGAATTCTAAAATTTTTTGTTGCTTAGGCTAAAAATCAGAATTTTAATTAATTTCTAATCCTAAATTAGATTTTAATTAATATTAATTTAATTTTTAATCATAAAATAAATTAATCATTTACACACTATCTATTAATTGATATTAATCTAACCAACTAAAATATACAATTACATTTTATTTTAATTAAATTAATAATATATTATATATTAAAATTAATTGATGTATTTATCAATTAAAAATATTTTAATATTATATTAAAGAGTTAATATAGTACTCATTCCCTGAAAATAAAATGGATACGAATGAATTTTAAAACAAATGAAAAAAGTTTAATCATAAATCAAAATCGCATTCGCATCAAAAATGTTTTTCGGGATTTTTTTGAAACATGTCAATTGTGAATGCTTGCGAATATGCGAACGTTGTGGATGTGATATGTTTTTTTATATTTTATTTATTTATTAATTGGGGTTCATAATTTTTTTAATTTAGTTAGGTTAAATAAATTAAAACAAAATGTGGACCATTTATAATGATATTTTCCAATTTTAAACTATAGCCACTTTGCCATTATGAAAATTTTGATTTTGGTATTTTGTTTTAAATAAAGGAAATTATAATAAATTACCAAAATCTCGAAAAGCATGTTTTTTAGGTGCTCTATAATTTGGCTGGGTTATTTAGTAGGATCATTCGTGAAAAATGAAAAATTAGTAAAAAATAAATTAAAAAATAATATCTACAATGAAGACTATTTTAATTGCGAAAACTGAAATATCATACACTTTATACATGTTTTTAACCCGGGCGAGAAAATGATCAAAACTTCAAAGGAGTTTCATTTACAAACCAGTTGACCAAATGAAGTGAAACAAGTATCATTAGAAAGCTTATGAGAAACCAAATTCATTGAAACAATCAAAATAGAAATATGATAAAAATGAAAAATTACAAAATTACAAAATAATTAACTTCATCAAAATTGTAAAAGGTGTTTAGCCAAAATTTTGTAGAAAGGGTCCCCATTATTGAAGTGCATAAGTCAAAAATGGGGGGGTTATTTTTTACCACAATAGGAAGGTTAAATGCTTCAGCAATGGAGTCTTCAGAAACCTGCAAGGTAAGGCCATAAACTGTGGCTTCTTGTCCATTAAACGAGTTAGAAAACTCTTGAGCTACTCCTAAGTTATATCTCCCTAACCTGGTGCACAGATAATACCACCCTGACTGGATAAACAAGCTTCTTACCCTCAAATTTTCATCCACTAGGTCTGCACCCTATGGCTCAATTCGATTTATTTTTCCACCTATTTTAGTCATCTTCAGAAAATTAATGACTTTATCACTTGAAACTAATAGGTGGCAGGGTTGGAGGAGTTTCCCCTTATAAGTGTTTCTTGTATTCTTCTTTCAAATCCTATCTGAAATTGAGACTCCTCCTCAAATTATAACTCGAAGCAATTCAATCTCCAACAGCTAAAATCTCATATGACAGTGCTCCTAATCTTTCATTGGTTTTAAAACAAAAACTATGGTTCATCACCCCATGCAAATAGACCTTAATTATGGCCAATATCCCTCACCCTGATGTGCACCGTGTGATAGTCATCATTACCTTCATTTGGTTGTGTATTTTCACATGGAAAGCTCTAGATGGCTTGAGACAAGCAGATCTATGACTGGAAGGCACCTTCGATGTCTTGCTTATTATTGGCTGAAATTTCTGGCAACACTGTTGTGCGACCAACCAAACGGTTATTGTGTTAAGCTTGATGACCACGATCTCCTCCATTCATAAAAACACGTACTTTGACATACGTTTAAGTAACATGCGTTTGACAGGAAGGGATCAATTTTCACTCCATATTTGGAAACTATGTGACCCAAGATCTTACCTTCCTTGAGAGAAAAATGAGACTTATTTGGGTTTAATGATATACCATATTTTATGTATTTAACAAATACTTTTCTCAAGTTTTGAAGGTGTTCTTGATCTAAAGTTCAATAGATAGTAATATCATCTAAATAGATGATCAATAATTTTTCCTTTTCTCCAATGAATGCGAAGTCCATAGCACGCTGAAAAGTATCTCTGACATTCATAAGCCCAAATAGCATATTTTCATACATGAATGTTCTCCAAGGAATAGTTAATTTTGTCATATCTCGATCTTCTGACCAAAATAGAACTTGATTATACTCGGAGAAATCATCTAACATGAAAATTATGTTTGAACCAGTTACCTTTTGAAGAATATGCTCCATCTTTGGCAATGGATTATTACTTTTCTTGGAGAATTTTTCAATATTTCCAAAATCTACACATAATATGACTTCACCACTCTTCTTTCTTACGGTAACTATATTAGCAACCCAATCTGGGTATCTCAATTGAATGATGATTTTTTGCATCTAAAATTTTCTTCAATTCCTTCTCCATCACTTGTAATAGTAGTTGATTAATTTTTCTTAATATGTCTTAAATACTTAGTACCATCCTTCAGTGTTACCCTATGCTCAATGAAAGATGTATCACATGTCTTAATATCTTCATATTTCCAGGGCAAAACATCAACAAATTCACAAAACATCTTGTGGTATTCAACTTTTCTATCTTCTAATAAAGCTTTTGAAAACTTCCAATTCTTCTTCTGTTTTAGACAACTATGGTTTGAATGAGACATCATTGTGATCAAAGAGCTTCTCAAGTGGGATTAACCCCTTGGGAATTTGATTGGTAGGCAGTTGAATGATAGGCTGATCAAGAATTTATTTTTGTAGACTTTTAGTGTCTTGCAAATCAACATCATCCTTCATGAGATCTTCATCTTGATCGATGTTTAGGACCACAAACTCTTCAGTAGCTTCAATGAATATTATAATCTCTTGACCATGTTCAAAAAATTTCCAATTCTTGAGATTATTAGGAATTTTAGGTCTGAACCTAACTTCCACTTCATATTTCAGCTTTATAGGTATTGGAATCTTGAATGAGCTTGCTGAAATAAAAAGTGAATCAGCTAAAATATTACTTTCTCTTGGAACAAAAGAAATTTTAAAAGCTAGGAATGAGTCTTATACAATGCTCCATACTGCATTCTATTAATATCTGAGTCTGGGATGCTTGATTTGATAAACATTTCTGATTTGTTGAATAATAAGTTCAGCATCTCCAAAAATAGAAATTTCTGAAATTCTCATATCTTTTGTTGTTTTTAAACCAATCAACAACGCTTCGTACTCAGACACATTTTTAGTTGCTTCAAATTCAAGTTTGAAAGAAAAATTGGAACTCTCTTTCAAAGGAGAAATGAGAACTATTCCTGCACCAAATCCTTCTTTAGAAAATGAGCCATCAAAGTACATTTTCCATAGCTGGGAACCTTCATGACTGATTTGTTTTTCAACAGGCTTCCAAATCTGAAAATTTTCTGCAGATAGGATAGCATTATCCATGTGTAAAATTATTTAACCAACATCGGTTGTTATAGCATAAACTGTATTATTAGTGGGGTATTTGTTGTCAATAATGGTATATTCCAGTTGAGCTTCTCTATAAAGTCTTCTTTGTTCTACTCCAAAAACAGGGACAATAGCATAAGTGAGATCCATTTGCAAATTTCCTCCCAACCTTCTAGTCCAATACCTAGAAAGTAACATGCCAAATATAGGATGAATGTCAGCCACAACAATATCCATCACCATCCCTCTCATAGGTAACTAAAATATTCTCACTACAAGTTCTTTGATGACACCAAGGCATTGAAATTTCCGAGAATTAGAGTAGAGATCTTGGTATTCTCTAGTTACTTCAAGACCTAGTTCATCCATGACTACCTTGGGAATTAAATTATGTGAGGCTCCAGGGTCCATTAGGAAATTATGCAAGATCTTATCATCAATATTCAAATATAGATAGAAAGGAGAGGTAGAGTCATCTTTGTCTTCTACCAGTGGACCTAAAACAACAGTGGGTTTGTCATCTTGAAGGTTAAAAAAATCAGAAGCTACTTTGGTAGGTGGAGGTGGAAGAGCTTTCACAAAGGATTTTTTGAAATCATCATTTTTAATGAGCTCTATAAGAGGAACATGAATCTTTATCTTTTGTATTTCATTCTCAAAATTGAAAATAGGGGGCAGTTTGTGAGAATTTTTTACCTCAATTGAAGGAGTATTAACTGCTACCGAAATTTCCGGTAATCTATGTTCAATAACTTATTTTTCTGCTAGAATTTTAATTGTGTCCTTATTATTCTTGGGTTGTGCAACATGCTTTTGTTTATCATCAATATTTTTTGATCTGAGATTGTATCTACTTTGATGATCAGCTGCAATCATGGAATGATCAAGAACCGATTCATTATTCTAAGTATATGACATGAAATCCTCATACTCTACTTGTGTAAGATGAATCAACCCTTATTTATCTCTCAGCCAATTGATATCAACAGATTTCTCCAACCTTTCAGCTTCCTCTTCATCTTCAAATATAGCATTCTGCAAAGGAGGCTGTAATTTTTTATCATCAACATCTCTCCTTTCTCACTGCAAAATTTGAGGAGAAATAGGTCTTCTAAATTGTTGCCTATTAGGCTGATCAAATGAAAAATTTATAGTAGTAGATGGTATTTCTTCTATATTAAGCTTAAAAATGTCAGTATTCAATGACATGACCATCTTGGTCAACTCATCTAACTTAGGAACTATGTTTGAAGTTCCTAAAGTAGAAAATTCAGATTTTTTCTTTCTTTTTTCTTTGTCAATCCCTCCTTTGAGCCTATTAGCTACTAACACATTAGATTATACCTCTAGTGCATTGTCCTGCATTTTTGTTAGTATTGTAGACCTTCTTTCTCCCAATAATAAACAAAAATCAGGATCAAAGGGACCAGCATAATTATTTTGGCTGAAGCTTCAGTAGGCTTGATTTCAGTAGGTATTTTTCTATACATCTTATTAAATCTCTTAGAAAAATCAGAAATTGATTCTCCTTCTTTTCTTTTTATTGCACAAATTCAGTGATATAATTCAAAAAGTATTTCTTATCACCCTGTTTTCTTAAAAATGTATCATATAGGGTTTTAATTCCAGTGATGCTGTTGAGTCCCGAATTTGCCTCTTTTCCATACACTTTTCCATATCTTTTTCACTCACCTAAACCTCCAAAATTGTCAATATCATGTGCAAAAGGGTATCTAACATGGTTTTTAATTATGTTTTTGTGTTTTCTATTTGATTTAGATTTTGTTCACACAGCTGCGGAAACTTGTCACTTTCCGCAGCTGCTGCAACTTTCCGCAGCTATTTTGTGGAAATCTATGTTACAGGTGTCCACGAAGGAAACGAGCCACATGGGCAGGCTAGAAATGACAAGGACATGGTTCGTGTCCTATTGGTTCAAGTAAATTCGTCAAAGAAAGCCGCGGTCAAAGCCATCCACGTGGAAGTCAACTATGGAGTTCTATGTCGGCTGGACTCTGTTTCGTGGCATATAAACATCCATACGGCCGTTTCTAAGCTTGCGGAGGTTAATTGACATCTGTGCAAAGTTCTGGAGTTGAATTCAAGCACCCACCTTCCATAGATCCGTTTTCCAACATGGCCATACTCCTATATACGTGGCCTTAGTGGTCTACGTGCTGGCTGCTATCATAAACTTCAGGAGACAGTTACAGTTTATTGCTTTATATAGAGCGTTTGCATACGCACGTAGAGTTAGTAGTTGAGTTGTTAGTTGATAGTTGATGTGCGTACTCTGTTATGTTAGCTTTGTAGTGATTACGTTGCCTTGAGCCGTAATACTACCAGTCTGTAATGAACTGCTTTTTAATGTGAAAAGACTCTGTTTTCAACTTAATTCGTGTTTGAGGATCGTACCAGAGCTGTGTAGAGGGCCCCTGCTCAGCCGAGGTTCTGTGTATTAATGTATATATATTTCATTTCATTTCTTTAAAAAGTCATTGTATCATAATCCAATACATGTTCATATTTCATAGTTGTTTCATTTCTGTTCATACATTTCTATAATTTCCATTGCATTCTTGTCTTTCATGTTTTTATGATTGTTAAATCACCCACCGCCTTTCAGCAGTTTTAGGTAGACAAATGTACTTTGCCAGTATTTTGGCTAATGACAGGATTAACATTATCATGTCGCTAGTTTCCTTTTCACAACATTTGCTTAACTTCAGCTCGTTTTGTACATTTGCATTTTTGCTTTTATCTCGATTCAAGATAACTTAAATATATTAAGTTGTCATAGTGTCTTCAAGCATTCCGAAAGCCACAAACTCTCGGACCGATGGTGAGGGACCGCATGATGAAATGTAGTTTAGTATTAGTTTTTTCTTCTGGGTAAAATTAGATATATTAAGCCTTCTCATAGCGTCTTCGCTACTTCCGAAAGCCGATGTACCGACTAATGGTGAGGGGTCGTATTATTAAATGGTTTAGTATTAGTTTCTTTTTTCCGCAAAATTAGACATATTAATCCTTCATAGTTTTCGCTACTTCCTTAAGCTGCGAAATGGGATCGATGGTGAGGTCGATTATGAAATGTGTAGTTTAGTATTAGTTTCTTTTCTGCAAACTTAGATATATTAAATCATGTATGACATCTTCAGTTGCCTCCGAAAGCCACAGCTGGACTGATGGCGAGGGATTGAATCATGTGTGTATGGTTTAGTATTAGTTTACTTTCTGCGAATTAAATATCAGTTACACAAGTTGTTTATGATTACTTCCGCAAGTCATAGCTGGTCTAATGATGAAGGGTCAGAAAATGAATTGATGTAATCTGATTTAGATTTATTCCATTGCAATTTTGAATTTCCATAAGCGTAGTTTCTTTTGTGTTCAGTTGGCAGCAAGAATAGTTTAGTTTTCATGTTCACTAGTTTCTTGTTTTGATTCATTAGATTAGCAGCAGATTAGAAGCACCTTTTCATTTCAGCAGTACACTTTTACTTTCTTTTAAGTTTTGTCATTGTAATTTCAATTTGCTTTTAAAGTTTCAAGATTGGTAAATCATTATAGGGGATATCACTTCCTTGAACAAATATAACCAAGCTTGTTTTTCACTTTAGAATTTCCATTTCAGCTTAGAAAGACCAAAAACGACAAAAAGTTAAGAAAGAGGTTATCTTGCACATATAGTGCGCCGCACTTCATCAGCTTACGATTCCCGGATTGACAATTAAATGCAGCAATTTAGGACACACTAAATTGACCAAACATTTTGGCGCCGTTGCCGGGGAAGTGTAACTAGGTAGCCAATTTCTTAAAAAAAAAAAAACATAAAATCATAAAAGAAGGGAAAACTTGATAACTTCTTGAAGTATGCTCTCCTCTTGCACCTAGTGTGATCTGGAGGATCATAAAAGAGAGTTATTGGTTTAGTAATTTCTTAAGTATGCTCTCTTCTTGCACCTAGTGTGATCTGGAAGATCAGAAAGAGAATTATTAGCCCAACTTTTAAAAAAAAAATAAAAATGACATGCATAGAGCAAGAGATTCTAGGGGAAGGTTTATAGCTAAAGCCAAGAGTTCGATTTTCACAACTCCATCTTCTTCAAGGCATAGACCAGATTCACCACCATCTACCCCTAGCCTTAAGATTTTTGGAAGTCAAAGAACAGCTGAATTAGAGGATTCTCCTATACCACCTACTAAACCCACTTAGAGAACAAAGAGACTTTCTCTCATCCTTCCTTGGTAGAAGAACTAGAGGACTATAAGGACTCTAAAGAAACTATCATGGCAGAGGAAGTAATAAATAGAGGTGGAGATAGAAGAGGAGGAGATAATGAAGATAACAATGGTGAAGGAAATAATGGTAGAAATAGGGACAATCTGCTTGGATTCCCTATAGTTGATGAGGAAACTCATGCAACAATGAAAAATATCTCACCATCTGTTCTCCCTAACTTTTATGGATTGCGAAGTGAGGATCCTGAAACATTTCTGTTTGATTTTGAAGTAGTGTGCCGAACTTATGACTATATGGAAGATTCTCAAAAACTCAAACTATTTCCTTCAACTTTGAAGGGATCTGCTTTGAAATGGTTCATGGGATTAGCCACTCAATCTATCAGGACTTGGAATGATATAAAACAAACATTTTTGGATAGATACTTGGATTATTGTATGCCCACCAATCACAAGGATGAGGTATTCAAAATGATGCAAAAAGAAGATGAAAATTTGGAAGACTTAATTGAAAGATTTCAATACAACTTGAAAAGAGCAAAGATGAGCAACTTAGATAACAAAACCTTGAAAGCCCTCCTATTAAAAGCCATTAGAGATGAATGGATAGACATTTTAAACATGATGGGAAAAGGAGACATTTCTCAACTTCCATTTCATGATATAACAGAACTATGTATCCATCTCTCAAGGGGAAAATCTAAAACTGGAAAAGGGCCTAGGGATTCTTCTCTTCTTAGGGCTAACAAATCTGCAACTGGATCAGTAAGTAGGGCAGAGATTGGTAATATGCTTGATGAGTTTAAAACTGATATCTTAGGGAGTCTTAGTGAACAACTAGACACCCTTAAAATCCAAAACAAGCAGAAAGCAGAAACAGATGCTTTAGCCATCTTTTGTCCGAAATGTAGAAAGAAACATGCTTTAAGGGAAAGTCCCTTGGATGCAAAAGTTGTAGAAACATGTATGATTTGCTCAGAAAATCATGAGATCAAGGATTGTCCTTCAATCCCTGGACTCAAAGTTGTTTTTCAAGAAGATCCAAATTCAATAGAATCTCTCTGTTTTGTCGCAAGGAGACCTTGGCAGGGACAACAATCTCAAGGGTTTAATAACCCTATGAATCTTCAAACCCCACCAAATTGGACTCCTTGGCAACAACCTTGGCCCCAACATCAAAATTCATATCAGCCATGGGTACAAGGGATGCAAATCCTTATGGGAGATTTGCTCAATTTTATCAATATCCTCCATCTTTTCAAAATCAACAAGCTCCACAATTTCCAAGCCAAAATCCACAACAACTTTCATTGCCATTTCCACAACAACAACCTTCTCAACAAAATACAAATCCTCAACTCATGCTCCCATACCAACATAAGACAAATCAACTTCCAGCTCAGCTATTGCCAAATCCTAACAATAAGAATCCTCAAACTACTTATATGGTAGAAGGACAACAATTTCCTACCTATATGATTGTTCCTCTCAACGATGTACAACTCAGATCTGGTAGAGTTTTAGAAAAACCTTATATAGACATTCAAGAGCAAGATACCTCTGAAGAGGACTCTCTTCAAGTCAATAAGGGTTTTGAGGAAGAATCTCTTCAAAATTCAAAAATTCAAAAAGAAAAATAAAAGCTAACATCCACAACTCCTATAGTTGAGCAACCTGTATCTTCATCTACACCTCCTTTTCCGGAAAGACTACAAATTGATAAGGGGGTGGAAAAACAAATCTTGTTGCCTAACTATGACTTTCTAGATGAATTGAAGAATGTTTGTATCAGGATTCCATTGCTACAAGCCATTCGAGAAATTCCTATTCTAGCAAAAACCATAAAGGAGTTGAGTTTCAAAAGACCAGGAAGGAAGCTAAAGGACACAAGAAGAATCCACCTGGTAGGAAAAATTGCAGACATTATGATGGGAAAATTACCATGCAGAAGTATGTAGATCCAGGAAGTCCAATTGTCAAGACACATATAAATGGGATAGAAATTCCAAACACATTGATTGACTTAGGGGCCGCTATCAACATTATGAGTAGACAGACTATGGAACAGTTAAAACTTCCTAACCTTCTTTTTACACCTACTTTATTGCAACTTGCAGATCGATCGGTTATTAAACCAGATGGTGTATTAGAAGATATTTCAGTCTCCTTAGATTCTTGGGAATATCCAGGAGACTTTATGATTTTGACTCCCAAAAGTAATCTAGGAGGACATCCAATTATTTTAGGAAGACCTTGGCTGGCCACAGCTGATGCTTTTATTAGTTGTAGATCTGGAGACATGTACATTTCTAATGGTAATTTGACAAAGAAATTCAATTTGTATCCTCCTGCAAGAGCAATTACAGAAATAGGAGACAATGAATGGGTCGATGATGAGAACACTATACAACCTGTCTTTACCATTTCTGAAATTAGTGAGGATAGTCAAATTCTCAACACATTAGAAAATTTTGAGATAACTTCAGAATATGACCCCACACAATTTCAGTTGGAATCTGACATAGAATATTTATCATCAAGACAAATGTCTCTCTACTCTATGGAAGAGTTTGGTAATTCTGCTTTTGAGATTTTTCCAGAAAAGACATTGAATATCAACAAACATCTGGAGAAGTCACAACAAGAAGAACTAACCAGAATCTTGCAAAAACATTCTACCGCATTTGCATGGGAGTATACTGACATGAAGGGTATTGATCCTAAGACTTGCATCCATCATATCTATATTGAGGAAAACAATAGACCAATCAGACAACCTCAAAGAAGGATGAATCCAAATCTTAGGGAGATAGTGAAAGAAGAGCTCCAAAACTACTCAATGTAAACTTCATTTATCCAATTTCAGATAGCCGATGGGTTTCTCCTTTGGTTATAGTACCTAAAAAGAATGGTAAATGGAGGGTATGCATTGATTACAGGGAATTGAACAAAGCAACTTTGAAGGATCACTTTCCTTTGCCTTTTATAGATCAGGTATTAGACACATTAGCAGGTAAAAAGTACTTTTCATTTTTGGATGGTTTTAGTGGCTATAATCAAATTCAGGTAGCACCTGAAGATCAAGATAAGACCACATTTACTTGTCCATGGGGAACTTTTGTCTACCGAGTGCTTCCTTTTGGGTTATGTAATGCACCCGCAACATTCCAAAGAGCAGTACTAGGAATTTTTTCTGATCTAATCCATGATTGTGTAGAGGTTTATATGGATGATTTTACAGTTGATGGTAATTCATTTGAAGAGGCATTAGAAAATTTGGAAAAAGTTCTCATAAGATGTAAAGAAACAAACCTTTCATTAAGCCATGAAAAATGCTTTATGATGTTTACTGAAGGGATTGTTTCAGGACATCATATTTCAGGAGATGGAATTAAGGTTGATAGATCAAAAGTTGAAGTCATCTCCAAGTTGCCTATTCCAAATTGTCAAAGAGATGTTAGAAGTTTTTTAGGATTTACTGGTTACTATAGAAGATTTATAGAAAACTTCACTAAAATAGCATCTCCACTCTTCAAATTGCTTACAAAAGACTGTGAATTTAAATGGGATCCTGATTGTCAATCAGCTTTTGAAACATTGAAAACAAGAATATCTCAAGCACCTATCTTGAGAGGACCAAATTGGAAACTCCCTTTTCATATTTCTACGGATGCTTCAGATACAGCTCTAGGAGCTGTGTTGGGTCAAAAATATTTAGTTCCTTATGCCATTTATTACACCAGTAAAAATTTGACTCCCACAGAGTTGAACTATACTGTGACTGAAAAAGAGTTTTTAGCTGTTGTTTATGCAATTAATAAGTTTAGACATTACATAACAGGCTATGAAACTTTTATTCATACTGACCATTCTGCAATTAGATATTTAATGAACAAACCTGTTACTAATGGCAGAGTGACAAGATGGCTTTTACTTTTGCAAGAATTCAATATTACCGTGTTGGATAGACCAGGAAAACAGAATACAGTAGCTGATTTCTTGTCTAGGATTCAGAATACTAAAGAAGATTCTCCTGTAGAAGATAAGTTTCCCGATGAATACTTGTTTGCAGTAACTATTAAGACCCCTTGGTATGCAGATATTGCTAACTATTTGGTTACAGGGAAACTACCTTCACATTTATTTTCAAGAGAAAAACGAAAAATTATTCAGGAGAGTTCAAAATATTCATGGATTTCTAACGAATTGTTTAAAACAGGGCCAGATCTTGTGATCAGAAGATGTGTCAGGGAAGATGAAATGCCGGATATTCTTAAGGCATGTCATGATGAACCATGCGGCGGACACTTTGCGGACAAAAGGACGGCCTATAAAATCCTTTCCTTGGGATATTATTGGCCTTCTCTCTTCAAAGATGCAAAACAATATTTCAAAAGGTGTGATAGCCGCCAAAGAGTAGGGAAACCTACCCTTTCAAATGAAATGCCATTGCAAACACAGGTACTCATTGAACCCTTTGAAAAATGGGCTTTAGATTTCATTGGACCAATTAATCCACCATCGAAGCAAAAGAAGTATATATTGGTTTGCACTGATTATGTTAATAAATGGGTAGAAGCTAAAGCATTAGTATCTGCTACTGAAAATTCAGTTGTTCATTTTCTTTATGAGGATATTTTTACTCGCTTTGGTGTTCCAAGAGAAATTGTAACAGATCAGGGGAGCCAATCCACATCAAATTTGGTGGAGAAGTTGATGGAAGAATACAAAATCAAGCACAGAAGATCTACTCCTTACCATCCACAAGCAAATGGTCAAGTGGAGTCCACAAACAAAGTTCTTGAAAGTATCATCACCAAAACTGTTCATCTACATAGAAGAGATTGGGGAGAAAGGCTTCCATAAGCCTTGTGGGCCTACAGAACTACATGGAGGAATACAACAGGACATTCTCCCTATGAACTTGTTTATGGGAAAGAAGTCTTGCTCCCCATTGAGTTACAAGTCAAGACCTTCAAGATAGCAGTTCAGTTGGGGATGGACTTATCAGAAGCCCAAAAACATAGAATGGAGCAGTTGAATGAGCTAGATGAGATCAGACAAGAAGCAATTCTAAGAACTGATCTAGTTCAATATCAAAGAACTAAATGGCATGACAAATATATCAAAGAGAAGAAGTTTCAAGAAGGAGATTGGGAATTGTTATTTGACTCCAAGTTTAAAGATTTTCAAGGGAAATTTCAGACTCATTGGCTTGGGCCATATGAGATTGACAAGATCTTTAACAATGGAGTTGTAAGAATCAAGACCATTGATGAGTTTCAAACTCCTCTTATAGTGAATGGCCATAGATTGAAAGTTTATCATAAGCCACTCTCTAAAGAGGATTTTGTCAAGTTGTTTCAGGAAAGTTCTGCAATCAGGCTGGTACAGAAGAATTCTTCTTCTCCACCAGCCTAGCTTTTGTTTTTCAAGTTAAAAAATAAAAAATAAAAAATAAAAAAAAATGGTATAAGCCTGAAAACCAATCATTGATTGGCAGTCTTATACAGAAAATATGGGGTGAAAATCAGGGACACCTGACACTCTATATTTTCCAAAAAAATCTGTCTTTCATTTCATTTCATCTCACCACTCACTCCATTTCATTCCACTTCATTTCATTTCATTTCATTTCATTTCACTTCATTCCACTTCATTCCATCCATTCCATCAATAAAAATATTTTTATGACCATTTCCACCTGGTCATTTGTCACTTGTTCATTTTTATTTCAGCCAAGTAATAGCTGTGTCAGTTTCCGCAGCTGACATCTGTTTCCGCAGCTGACTCCAGTTTCCGCAGCCAGAAGCAGATTCCGCAGCTACTACTACTCTGTTTTCAAAAAGAATGTACAGTTAGTTGTTATTTTCATAAATTATGAAATAAAATGCAGGAGAGAGGATCAATGAAACATTCAAGACACTAATGAAGATCAATCAGTTGAAGACCAAGGGCAAGAGCAAGGATTCCAAAGGTATGAATAAAGTTTATTTCAAATAGTATCGAAAAACACATTTTTATGTAATTTTAAACTATGAGCTCTACCCATAACGCGCAATGATTATATTGACAGCCCTGTAACCTTCCACGATCTCTATGTTATCCTCTTGCATTTATTCACCAACGGTTTCATCATTGAAATTCCGACTCTCACTCATGTTCAAATATCCCACCGTAGATAATGATACGTATTTGAGTTGACAAAGGACTCTTACAAGCCGCATAACTTCATAATCATTGATTGAAACGTGTTTATATTTATTACATAGCCACCAAAATTCAAAATGCGGCCGAATGCATTATACTTTGTTAACCTCTTTGTCGTGTCTCTGTCGTGTTTACAAAACCCCACGTTACTCATTCTCACTCCCTGTTTCACTCCATTCCGTTCCTTTTGCTCACTCTCATTCCCGTATATCCACCCACAGTCTTATTCCATTCTGTTTATGGTGCTCATTTCCGTTTTGTGATAACATCCCCACAGTATTGTGCTCAATCCTGTGTATTCCATCGTTCCATTTCCACTTAAACCCTCACAGAGGCAAGCCTGTGAAGCACAGAGAAGTAAAATGGGAATATTATTAAGGGCAGAGCCGGAAGGACCGAAATTTATAGAGGGATTTCCACAAGCAAAAGAGATGTTGAGGAAAGCTAAATGGCTGCGTTTTATTCAGAAATTCAGGGGTTACCACAGAGAAGTTACCAAAGCGTTTGCAAGATCATTTGATGGTTCGGAAGCAGAAGTGGGAGACCTCAAGTTTTTGGTCAATGAAGCATCAATAGCAGCAGCCACAGAGCTTCTTCAGGAAGGAGAACGTTGGTTCAAAAATAAAAGTATCAGTGATGAGGCATGGAGAACAATCCTCCGAAATCAAGGTATGGATATCACTGTTTTCAAAAGAGGAATCCCTGTGCATGAAATAAAATATGAATGGGCCACTTTACTACTCAAAATATTGATGTAAGTTCTCCTCGGCCAGATTTTGAACATAATTCTCCCTTGCAACACTTTGGGGACAGCCCAATGAAAAAGACACCGAAAGTAGACCCCAAACAGCAGGAGGTATATGACTATATAGAATCCTTGGAGAAGGCAGCCACAGGCCCAAGTACCTCTTCTATTCAGCCTCATACATTGCAGGATGATTTGGTTCAGTCATTAAAACAGGAGATTTTTGAGCTTGAGCTTTTGAATCGGCATATCAAAAATGAAAATGAAACACTCAAAGAGCAAGGCAGATTGGACAAGATTATCCATGACAATACTATGTTACATTTGGGTATTTGGCAAAAGAAGAATAAGAAGCTAAAAAGGAAATGCCAAAAATTGAGCAGAGCACTTGTAAATATCAAATTCAGGTGCCTCATGAAGAAACCCAGAATGATGGCAGTACCAAAGAAGAAGAGAAGGGGGTTAGATGTGCTGGCTGAAGTATCAAGGCACATGAATTGAACAAAGAGTATCAAAATTTTGGTTGCATGAGGACATGCAACACCTTCACAGTGGGGGTATGTTGAGTCCCGAATTTGTCTCTTTTCCATACACTTTTCCATATCTCTTTCACTCACCTAAACCTCCAAAAATTGTCAATATCATGTGCAAAAGGGTATCTAACATGGTTTTTAATTATGTTTGTGTGTTTTCTATTTGATTTAGATTTTGTTCATACAGCTGCGGAAACTTGTCACTTTCCGCAACCGCTGCAACTTTCCGCAGCTATTTTGTGGAAATCAATGTTACAGGTGTCAACGAAGGAAACGAGCCACATGGGCAGGCTAGGAATGACAAGGACATGGTTCGTGTCCTATTGGTTCAATGAAATTCGTCAAGGAAAGCCGCGGTCAAAGCCATCCACGTGGAAGTCAACTGTGGAGTTCTATGTCGGTTGGACTCTGTTTCGTGGCATAGAAACATCCATACGGCCGTTTCCAAGCTTGCGGAGGTTAATTGACATCTGTGCAAAGTTCTGGAGTTGAATTTAAGCGCCCACCTTCCATAGATCCGTTTTCCAACATGGCCATACTCCTATATCCGTGGCCTTAGTGGTCTACGTGCTGGCTGCTATCATAAAATTCAGGAGACAGTTACAGTTTATTGCTTTATATAGAGCGTTTGCATACGCACGTAGAGTTAGTTGTTGAGTTGTTAGTTGATAGTTGATGTGCGTACTCTGTTATGTTAGCTTTGTAATGATTACGCTGCCTTGAGCCGTAATACTACCAGTCTGTAATGAACTGCTTTTTAATGTGAAAAGACTCTATTTTCAACTTAATTCGTGTTTGAGGATCGTTACCAAAGCTGTGTAGAGGGCCCCTGCTCAGCCAAGGTTCTGTGTATTAATGTATATATTTCTCATTTCATTTCTTTAAAAATTCATTGTATCATAATCCATTACATGTTCATATTTTGTAGTTGTTTAATTTCTGTTTATACATTTCCATAATTTCTATTTCATTCCTGTATTTCATGTTTTTATGATTGTTAATCACTGATCAGTTTTCTTGTGCAGGTTTTAGGTAGACAGCCCGGGCATTTTCATAGTATTTTGGCTAATGATATGAAACTAACATTATTCTGCTGCTAGTTTTTCTTTTCATAGCTTTTGTTTAACTTCAGTTTTGCTTTGTACATTTCAGTTTTGTTTATCTGATTCAGTAGTTAAATTTAAATATATTAAGCTGCTCATAGCGTCTTCAGTTGCCTCCGAAAGCCACAGCTGGACTGATGGTGAGGGACTGCATTATGAAATGTGTAGTTTAGTATTAGTTTCTTTTTTGCAAATTTAGATATATTAAGCTGCTCATAGCGTCTTCAGTTGCCTCCGAAAGCCACAGCTGGACTGATGGTGAGGGACTGCATTATGAAATGTGTAGTTTAGTATTAGTTTCTTTCCTGCAAATTTAGATATATTAAGCTGCTCATAGCGTCTTCAGTTGCCTCCGAAAGCCACAGCTGGACTGATGGTGAGGGACTGCATTATGAAATGTGTAGTTTAGTATTAGTTTCTTTTCTACAAATTTAGATATATTAAATCATGTATGACATCTTCAGTTGCCTCCGAAAGCCACAGCTGGACTGATGGCGAGGGATTGAATCATGTGTGTATGGTTTAGTATTAGTTTACTTTCTGCGAATTAAATATCAGTTACACAAGTTGTTTATGATTACTTCCGCAAGTCATAGCCGGTCTAATGATGAAGGGTCAGAAAATGAATTGATGTAATCTGATTTAGATTTATTTCATTGCAATTTTGAATTTCCATAAGCGTAGTTTCTTTTGTGTTCAGTTGGCAGCAAGAATAGTTTAGTTTTCATGTTCACTAGTTTCTTGTTTTGATTCATTAGATTAGCAACACTTTTCATTTCAGCAGTTTACTTTCTTTTGTCATTATAATTTCAATTTGCTTTTAAAGTTTCAAGATTGGTAAATCATTATAGGGGATATCACTTCCTTGAATAAATATAACCAAGCTTGCTTTTCACTTTAGAATTTCCATTTTACCTTAGAAAGACCACAAACGACAAAAAGTTAAGAAAGAAGTTATCTTGCACATATAGTGCGCCGCACTTCATCAGCTTACGATTCCCGGATTGACAATTAAATGCAGCAATTTAGGACACACTAAATTGACCAAACAGATGCTACCAACTGTCAAATATCTGAACCATTTTCTTACATCACCCTCAAGACTCTGAATAAAAAATCTCATCCAGACATCTTCATGCTCAATGTTCAGATTGTCAGCATAGGCATAAAAATCAGCAAGGTTTTCTTCAGCTATTACCTCTCCCTCACCACTAAGCTTAGGCATGTACTTGAGATAATCTCCTGTAGGTAATGCATTCATAGGCTAAGGTAAAACCAAAGGGGCATATATTGCAGCAACAATTGCATCCATTCAGTTAGGGGGTGGGTTTGGACCTACCATGGTGTGAGTTGTTTAGATTTTTTAAACAACAATTGGTGGATTGTGAAAAATAGATGATTAAGAACCAACTTGTGATGTAGATATTGTTTTTTGGTTGGAAAACAAGGGAGGTACAAGATTTTTGGAAAAATAGGGGATAAAGTTTGCAGAAATTATTTAGGGACAGCCCTTGATAAAACAGTATTAGAGGCAACAAAATTTCATTCACTCTTTTTCTTGATTATATTTTAAAGGTAAAACACTGGGATTCTCAAAGGGGAATATGGGTTAGCCTTGGTTCTAGTCCTTCTAGGAGCCATAATTTCAACAATGGAGTCACGAGGTGCAAATCAGTCTAAAAAGATAGCTATAACTATACACCTCAGAAACAAACTTATAAATTTTTCATTCACCCAGGGATAAACTTCAATTTTCCTCCTTGACAACAACGCCAAATATGTTAGCGCAAGGAGTCACTCCTTGACTGCGTAAGGAGTAAGCCTTACACATCATAGTTCATTTCAATTTTTAAAAGGGGTTGTTTGAGTGGTGAGATGACTTATCAAATATTTTGAAATAATTTTTTTTAATATTCTTTAAGACTTTAATGCATTTGGAAATTTGTGGCAAGTATAAATTGTGTGGTTAAATTGGTAGTATAGGGAGAAGAGTGTACAAATGAAAGAAGATGGCTATATGGTACTTATTCTAGGAAATATTCCTATCCTAAATCAGTCACACAGCTATGATGATGTCACAAACTCTGTTTATGCAAAGTAAACAACATTTTGAAAATATATTTCATGTATAAAGTATTTCACAAATCCTTTATGCAATCTTCACTGACATGTTTTATAACACACATATAATTTGTAGAAAACTAAAAGTAGATAATTTACTGTTAAATCCTGTAACATTTTCTCACTCACACCTTACTAGTTGCTGCAATTCATATTTAGAAGAAATTAAAAAAAGAAAATAGAGACACCATACATTAGATGTTCCTTGAGTCACAAAATCCTCCATCATGAAGTAAAAAAGGATTTTTTTTTATATATTCAGTCTTCAGGTAGACAAATATCTAACTTGGAAATGGGATTTACAAATGGTATATATAACAAGAGAGGCACCAACTCCATATCTTCTAAAAAGAAGGAAACATTACTCCTAACATTACATAGGTGTTGTAATATTCCCAAATTTTCACTTGATATTTGGAATATTAGAGTTCTTAATTTTCTTAATGAATTAAGTAAATAAAAGGTTGGAGGGACCCATAATCCTCAATATGAATAAATATCCACTTTTTATGTGTGAATGTGGATTAATTAAGCCTAGATCTACATAAGGGAGGTAGTGGAGAAACTAATAATGTGAATGGATTGGAGATCATGTATCATTAATGAGATAGATCATGGAGGTTGATACAGTCAACTAAGATCTTGGAAGGAATCAAATATAAGATCATGGAGCATTCATGATGAGATGATGGAGGAAGTTGTGAAATTAATGTAGACATGATGGAGAGGGTGTACATTGCACCTAGACATGACAGATGACTTGGAGAGACAACACAGTCACACATGGAGGATCATGTCCACATACACAGCGCAGTTTAGGTGAGGGCCAAGGCATGGGAAGGATCATAAACTATATAAAGGAGATGAAGACAACAATGAAGGGAGGCTATTGATTATTAATTTTGAGGTATGTTTAGATCTGGAATTGTCATGTGACATTCCATTGCTTTCTTGAGTTGTTTAGAAAATATTGCAAGTGTTGTTTAGCAGAGGGTGTTCTTGGTCGAGAATCCCTCCTCTTTCATTGAGTGATCTCTTGGAAGAGGGTTGTACTTCATTCTAAATCAAGAATTGGTGCCACATATATTTTCCATCATTTTCAGAACATCTACCTTTAGGAATTACACAATTTCTAAAGATCAATTTGGGATGTGGAGGTTGTCTTCAATATTTCAGTTGGAGAACCAGTGTAGGATTATTCCTATCACCTTGGGCTTGAATATCATCATTCCCAGGGCTTCATTTCATATTTTGAATCAGGCCAAAAATTATTGAACTCCTATCAGTAGTAGTCCCATCAAGGATTATGCAGTCCATCATTGCAGATCCAAAGGAGGAAGGAAGTTACTAGTATTTCAACTAGTAATCATGTGAGATATCATCCCCCTCACCTTGCCATCCATATTTCCATCAATATAGAGTCCATTGCAGCATATTTCAGCATGCATAGAGATTCTCCCTCTTGTACAACACATTTTCTGTATAAGTTGCATATTCAGTTACAAAAACTTGAAGGAGGAAGAAGAGGAGACACGATCTCAAGCTCCTAGCTCATAGATGTGAATGAGGGATCAACCCTTAAAGCTAATATCTATTTTTAGAACATATTGCAGCCATCTTTGGATTAGATCTAGCTTCAGATCTGTATAACTATAATGTTCCTTTTTCGGAAATATCACAAGTCTATTCCAGAGATAGACTGTGGGGACATTTTCCGGATATGTCACCTTTGAAAAAAGGATGAGATCCAGAGGCTACTTGGCCCTTCACAGACTCTGTCTATAGATATGTGAAAACTCCTTCCTCAGGAATTGCCAAAAGAATGGGGCTGCAACAAATGTATGAACATACAATAGATCAACAGCGTTGTTTTAATAGTTGTGAGACACGAAGATATACATATAGCCAAAAATGATGTTATAGCAGTAAAATAGTACAATTTATTGAGGAAACAACCTCTCAAGAAAGGCAATGCAAGACTCAATGATACATGTACATGGAAATGAAAGAACATTGCTATTTTTGCATAAACTCGAGTTATGAGGATGCAGTCTATGATAGAATACTGCTGAAAAATGATTTAAATACATGAATATGAAAATATATGGTTCAAATACAATAGGGGAGAAAATCTCTAACCCTTAGAAACAATAATACATCAATCCTCCAAGGGATTGGCTGAAATATACAAAATGGAAAAAATGTTAGAGTTGTTGGGCAGCTGCTGCAACTCAAATCTAGAATTCAATGAAGAAGGCTGAAGAAGATTAGCAATCTGAAGTAAACCCTCTCTAATGGATCTCCAAAGTGGAAGGCTAATCCTTACACTTGAGATCTCACCCTCCAATCAATCTGCAAACCCTCACTGCCGATACTCCATGAAAATAACGCAGTCACTAAGAGGGACTGTGCAGTGAGTGGAATAGAACACTATAGCCAAGTTTCAAGATCTTCAAATCAGCTCCAATTCTTCCAAACTGATCTCTCAAAGGAAGGAAAGACTCTTTCTCTCAAAAACAAGCAATGGAAGAGGTGTTGTGAAGTCTCCACTACAACACCCTACAACACAGTATTATGCTACTGTAGCAATAAAGCTATCCTGGAGGAGGATGATTTGGCCTTGAGCCATGATATGTGTAAAATGAAGAACCAACCTTCAATTTGCCTCTCAATAAGGTGAGGAAATCCTAAATAGGATTTTCCCAGCGATTCTTGCTAAACAACAAAGAATGCACAATGTCTAAATAGACATGAAATCATAAACATATGCATGAATAACAATGGCTCTCCTCCTCTCCATATATAGCAAGTTAAGGCTCTCTCTCCATGGACCCCATCCATTAGGGTTTCCTCCATAAAGGAATATTTCCTCCTCTATCTCTGCGTTGTCCCATGTAGTGCTTTCCACCTCATACCCTGAACTGGTTGACTTGGTCAAACCTCTTTGCAAATGTCTCCTTTCACATATGAAGGTGTGAAATTTGGTTCCATGGTTGATCCCTTTTCACACTAGAGGGATTTTATTTATGTTTTTATTATCATTGGGCATCCTTACCCAATTATTCATCTCCTAAATGAATTTAGACAAAAATTAATGTTCCAATTTATTGAAGAAAAATTTGGAACATTACAGTCCTCCCCTCCCAAATGTTGCTTGTACTCAAGCAACTACAAGGATAGAACTAGAAGGTCTCCACTCAAGGCATGGATTCTGAAATGTGTTGAGGAACATCTTCCCCATGTGGATCCTCCATCCCCAAGCAATCATCCAAACAAAATGAGCCACCTCCCAATAAGGCAACTCCTGAAAATCTCCTTCCACCTCAAGCTCCGGAAATGAAGGTGGGATGAAAATATGAACTTGGAAATCATAATAGCTTACCCCATGCTATCCTTCTCTCCACTCATGATAATTTTATAGTGTTTTATAATCCTGGGCTGCTAAATTATTGCCCTCAAATGGCAAAGTGAAGAACAATCCTCCAAAGAGTGCTCCTCCAACAATGAAGAACAAGCTGGCCCAAAATAATCCATCCATGATGAATAGGACAAGATCATCATAGAGTATCCCAATGAGAATTTTGCTGCAAGTTATACATGATAGTACATGATACGAACAATATCTCAATAGGACACAGTGCAGTTTCATCCACTGCAACTTCAGGAAATTACATGGAAAGCATTGTACAAGATTCATCACATCTACTAAAAGATAGTAAATGGTTGAATGTAACAACAATACATGATCAAGTACTTTCCCATGGTTTTACAATGGATGAATAACAATCTCATGGCCCACCTCAAAAGATAACAAACATGTGGTTGTGGTGGCCATATCTCCTCCCATGTTCCCATTAGAACATGTAGTGCAGAAAATGTGAGAATTTTTCCCACTCAAGGACACATCCAACTCATGTGACTCTCTCATAATCATGCTTCATTTACAAATCTGATATATATCAACAAATTAATTCATGATCAGAAATAAAATGAAGAAAATTCTGAAGGTTTCAAGTGATGCAAGAAGGTACGAACAACTTCCCAAACAAGTACAACGCAGTTTTACAAGTTGTTGCTTGATGAAAGTACAAGGCAAAATGTTTCTTCTTACATGGTTAATCATGCATGTCTCCATAGGATACATGTTAGAGTGTATAAATTGAACATACAAGTGATGATAAAACATTTTCCCAAGGCCACAAAAGAGATGGCTGCCTCCATCATGTAGATTGGCCCAATAAAACTCATGGAGGAATGTGACAAGCTTTCCCTCTTGTGAAGCAATGCACTGCATAAGAATGGTAAGAGGGTGCAAATCAATTAATGTATATAAAAAATTCTCACCATAAGCTAGAATTAAGATGGTACATGGATCCATAAATGGGTCCTCCATAATTTGTTGGCATGCTATGAAGAAGAATGAACCATGTGCTGCAAGAAGATAATCCTCCTCATGCTTGGAAACCCAAGTCAAGAAGAATATGGCATAGTGATAGATGCCTCTATCATCATCACTTCCTCTCTGTTCATCAAGTGCAAAAAATATGAAATTATCCTGGGACCTGTGGGTTATGGATCCACCAAACTTACGCTGGGCACATTTCATCCATAAGTCTCTGCTCCAAGGTGACAGCGCTGTGAGCTTATGCAAATAAGCCCCTGTCAATACAAAACTCTATTCTTTGACATGATCCTTGTCAAAGATTCTTCTAATAATGCTGCAACAAATGTGGAATACTCCCCAAGATGGAAGATCTTACAAATCATCAAAGACCAAGGAGATAATTGCATCTCCTCCTCCTGCAACAGCATGCAAAGTGTGAGAGCAAATATTCGCTTGCTCTCCCATAAACAAGCAAAGCAACAAAACATTTTGTTGCCTCCCCATAGCTCCATCATACAACTCATGTGACGAACACACAATGAATGATATGAGTATCACATCAACACCATGCATCCATACTCTATGCTTCTCAATGATGCAATTATCCTACCATCTCTTCTCCATCCCCCTACTCTTAGGAAGAGTGTTTACCAAGTGATGGCCAAACTCTTTCAAGAGTAACCAGCGCAGCCAAGCCTCTTGCTGCCCAGTATCATAGATCTTCAAGTAGCCTCCTAGATCCTTGCTCATCAACCACATCCACTTAACCACTTGTGCATGCTTCCTTCTTCTCTTCATCTTGGTACTCCTCCCATGAGGGCTACCATCCTCCCAAATCAGACTCCCGTCTTTGAACTTCATGGGATTTTGAAATGAAATCTTCTCAAGGATCAATGAGACCCTATCAAGACCCAAATATGTGGTAGGAAAAAACCTCCCATCATGATGTGTATGGCTCAAGGGATGTCCAACACAAGCATGAGAGATGTTATCCATCCTAAGATGTCCTCCATCTTCTATCTTTTCTTGTGAGAAAGGAAGAAAATATTTGCACTCCATGGTGTGTTGAAGTGCACCTGTAATGAGATATCTCCTTGAGACCTCCCTCTCATAAATAGCTTTCCAAAACCAATGAGGTCTTGGATCTGAAAGTAGAGGTTTCTCTTCGAGCTGAGAGGAGCTCATTGAGAAAGTGTCATCTTGAAGGGAGAAAGGGTTTCTCATTGCAAGATGTCTACCATCATCCTTCAAGGCTTCAAACCCCAACCTCTAATGTGATGTACAACCCAACAATGGCTCATGAGAGTGATGGTTTTCTTCTTCCTTGAATGTTCCCATGTTGCACAGCGTAGTGCAACCAAGTTTCTCTATGATAGCAGTGTGATTTGACCCTTGGTCATGCAAAATTGAATCTCCACATTGATCAAAACAGGTTGTTGTAACAATGGAATGTGGAAATATTTTCATACCTTGATGTGAATTGGGAAATTCTTGTAGGGCTGCAAGAGTTCCTTCCTCCAAAGTGTTGGTTTCCCCAACTGTTGATGCATGTGGCTGCTCCTTCATGAGTGTGACAACATTATCACAAGGCTCCTCAAGTGGTGATGTGATATGTTCTTCCTTTGCCCCTTCATCATCAAAGTTTTAGATCAACCCTTGGATGAACTTTGAAAAAGTTTTCACCCCTCTATGGCTCAAGTGGCTGCTCCACCAATCATAGGCTTCACCCCTCAAGTGAAGCGCTGAGATATCAACAACTTCTTTCTCTATCACAGGATGTAGAAAGAAAAATGCTACCAACTCTTTCACCCAAGTTTTTGCAGTAGATGACCCATCAAAAGTAGACAACATAAATATATTTCCTTTGATTTATTTTCTGCTACAAGGTCTCTTCTCTTCTTTCAACTGGATGAAATGAGGAAAATCTAGAGTCTCCTTGAAGGATATAGGTTGATATCTATACTCAATAAGGTAATCACTCAGAATTTGGTGATCCAAGTGTCTTCCATGCTCAATGTCTTCTTCTTGATGAGAATAGGAAGTGCATGGTACTTCCTCTTCTTCTTCTTCAATCTTCTTGACCTCCTTGGAGAGGTATCCTCTAGATTTGAACATAGATGAGAATAAACTCATCTTCTTCAACATTTCGATATTCTTGGGCTTAGCCTCATAGGCTGAGCCAATAAAGTTGCTCCGATACCATTGTAATGTTCCTTTTTCAGAAATATCACAAGTCCATTCCAGAGATAGAATGTGGGGGCATTTTCCAGATATGCCACCTTTGAAAAAAGGATGAGATCCAGAGACTACCTGGTCCTTCACAGACTCTGTCTATAGATATGTGAAAATTCCTTCCTCAAGAATTTCCCAAAGAATGGGGCTGCAACAAATGTATGAACATACAATAGATCAACAACGTTATTTTAATAGTTGTGAGACAAGAAGATATACATATAGCCAACAATGATGTTATAGCAGTAAAATAGTACAAGTTCTTGAGGAAACAACCTCTCAAGAAAGGAAATGCAAGCCTCAACAATACATGTACATGGAAATGAAAGAACACTGTTATTTCTGCATAAACCTAGGCTATGAAGACACAGTCTATGATAGAATACTACTAAAAAATGATGTCAATACATGAATATGACAATATATGGTTCAAATACAATAGGGGAGAAAATCTCTAACCCTTAGAAACAATAATGCATCAATCCTTCAAGGGATTGGCTGAAATATACAAAATGGAAAAAAATGTCAGAGTTGTTGGGCAGCTGCTACAACTCAAATATGGAACTCAATGAAGAATGTTGAAGAAGATTAGCAATCTAAAGTAAACCCTCTCCAATGGATCTCCAAAGTGGAAGGCTGATCCTTACACTTGAGATCTCACCCTCCAATCAATCTACAAACCCTCACTGCAGATACTCCATGAAAATAACGCAGTCATTAAGAGGGACTGGCAGTGAGTGGAATATAACACTATGGCCAAGTGCCAAGATCTAAAAATCAGCTCCAATGCTTCCAAACTGATCTCCCAAAGGAAGGAAAGACTCTTTCTCTTAAAAACAAGCAATGGAAGAGGTGTTGTGAAGTCTGCACTACAACACCCTACAACACAGTATTATGCTACTGCAGCAATAACGTTGTCGTGGAGGAGGATGCTTTGGCCTTGAGCCAAGATATGTGGAAAATGAATAACCAACCTTCAAGAGGCCTCTCAAGAAGGTGAGGAAATCCTAAACAAGATTTTCCCGGCAATTCTTGCTAAACAGCAAAGAATGTACAATTTCTGAATAGACATGAAATCATAAACATATTCATGAATAACAATGGCTCTCCTCCTCTCCATATATAGCAAGTGAAGGCTCTCTCTGCATGGGCCCCATCCATTAGGGTTTCCTCCATAAAGGAATATTTCCTCCTCTATCTCTGTGTTGTCCCATGTAGTGCATTCCACCTCATACCTTGTGCTGGTTGACTTGGTCAAACCTCTTTTCAAATGTCTCCTTTCACACATGAGGTTGTGAAATTTGGTTCCATGGCTGATCCCTTTTCACACTAGAGGGATTTTATTTATGTTTTTATTATCATTGGGCCTCCTTACCCAATTATTCGTCGCCTAAATGAATTTAGACAAAAATTAATGTTCCAATTTATTGAAGAAAAATTTGGAACATTACAATAACCCAACAGATAAAGGATCAAACCCTAGGAGGGTGATTTTCCAAAGTTGTAGATCTAGAAAATCCTTTATGGGTTATCTTGGGTTCCCATCACATTGGCCAGATCTTGAATCTTGGCATCATCAGAGCTCTTGAAATCCGTAGATCTACATTTCCTTTTGCAGTAGTTTCATGTATATCAGTAGTAGAAGGGACAACGCAGTATTTCTTCCTATAAGCTTACCATTTATGCAGTGATAGTTGTAGCATCATTGCAGGGTGATTCTAGGCCATATCTTTGGCTAGATCTACTCATTTTTGTACATTGTGTAACTGAATCTTCTCCATATAATAAAATGGCTCATATTATTTGTATATTCTGATTTTGTCTCTAGATTTATTTTTTACTTAGTTTCAGTTCTTATATTGTGTTTAAGTATTACTGCATTTTCCCATTTGGGATATTACAGTGGTATCAGAGCATGATGTTTGACTCAACTTGTGGACACTTCATATTTTGCATCAAAAGAAGAAGGATATAGATGAGATCTATCATGAAGGAGGATTATAATCTTGCCACTCCTCTCTTTATATCCATGCAAGATCTCTCCAAGGAGGTCTATCAAATGAAGAAGGAAAGGCAATGGAAGGTGTTAGCCCCCCTATGAAATTCTTGAAAAGCAAGCTGGGGGCTAGATTGTTTGGGAGCCTTCAAGGAATGCCTTTCCCCTGAAAACCCATCCTCCTTGAAGTATCTGTGTACTGTGCCTAAAATATAGTCCCTCTGCTGATCCATTTCTCAAAAGGCCCATTATTTCCCTTTATACCTTTGCAAAATATCACTTTCCCCCTCTCCCTTTGTCAAAGTCTCCCTTTAACCCCTCCATTATCCCCTTAATTTCCCCCCTAAATCCTATCTAAACCCCACCATCACCCTTCGTTTCCTCCAATCTCTCCATCGCCTCCCTACCGTTACCTCCCATGACCCCAAAATACATCAAAAAGGCTTGAAAAACCCACTTTAAACCTTATATTAAGCCTAACCTCTTTCTCCATTAACCACCGCACTTTTCTCTCCCATAAGACCCAACGCCAAGACCACTCGCTAAACCCGTTGAGCACTTATCCCCTCCGACCCTTTTTTCGCCCAAAAATCATAAAAAACCTTTGATAAATCACATTTTTGGGTTTTAAAGGTTTGCCACTGGTTTGATTTTTCGGTAAATCTCCGTCGTCCGTTAAACACCGAATCTGAAGGCACGGTGCTCGCCCGAAACAGTGGTCCCCGCCCACCTGCGCTGTTCCAAAACCATGTGGTTTTTTCCGCACCACTCATCCGCATAAGTGGTTTTCTCCGAGCGACCAGTGATTCCATTCAGCACTGGCCGCGTGTCCTTGGTACGGCGGCAAACCTGCTCTCATTTCACGCATTAATGTTCGGTTGGTGGTCGGGTAGCGGAATTGCTAAGAGCTGTCCGATCCAAAGCCCTTCATCCAACGACTGTCGTCCATTCGAACCACGCACTGTTTAACCTCCGTCCATCGTACCAGCTGACCCACCGTTTGTCGATCCCCGTCATCATTCTCTAACACAATCAATGGTCCAGATCAACCCTTCCATCGTTGACTGTTCCACGGTCTCCCGTTCCGCCACGTCAGAATCCCACGTGCACCCTTTGTGCACATGCCTTTCCGTCGCATATATTGCTCCATTCTTTATTTTTTTTAATGATTTTCATTCACAGTTCTCTCTGCACTCTGTCACCTCTGACATGGCCTTTTACATCGTTCCTCTACAATTTTTTCCCTCCACCACGCCATCTTCACGGTCACGCTCATCTTCCACATCATTCGCCACCCCATCTAGGGTTTTCATCACAGTTTTCGTGTTTTTTGAAGGATTGAAAACGGTGAAAGACAACCAAAATACGCAGCCTCTGTTACAGCGACAGAGAAATCTGAGGAAGATCATCCACAACAGCTGAATTTATGAACAAAGGCCCGGGAAGGTGGAGATGAGATGTTCATTAAAGGAACAGAGGTCGAACTTTGTAGAAAATCTCCCATCACCATTAAAACCGAGCTAACCTGTCAGAGGTTTAGAAGGCAAAGCAGCAGTTTGAAGACCCCGAGGATCTATCCAAAAGGTCCTGAGCACGGTAGCAGGATGTCCATGAAAGAATTTCCACCCTAACTACAGTTCAAAAATAGTCAAACATTTATGAAACAGACTTCTCAGCAGTTGTCTACCATTTGCTTATTCCCCACAGGTACAAAAAAGTATGGCCGCTAGAATGCATCAAAGTCATGTCTGGAGTAAAGGTAAATCTGAAGAGGATCATTCTTGCATGAAGAGATGATAGAGATTAAATACACGGCAGTCAAACAGAATGGGTTTCGGCCCTGCATTCATTTTTGTGTTTAAATTTACATTTAATGTTCACCTACTTCCTCGGTCAATATTTTGTGTCTCTTCTACTATAAAACATAGAAGAAAACATTGTAATGGTTGTTGATGAGATATCAGTGAAACGCAAGCATTGTTCCTCTTGAGACAAGTTCTCTGTGTAATAGTGTAAGATAGACTGAGACTAGATGTATTCAGACTGAATGTTCAAGCTATGGGCTATGATGTACCTGATTGGTGTTGTTTTTAATATGACAAGCATGTTTCTTTGGATCCTGATCTAAAGCAGCTGGTGATGTTCTCCTTTCTCTATATTTGTGATTGACTTGCTTTCATTTCATTACATTTCTTCAGGCTCGCATCAGAAGTTTGGCATAAGATTTACCCTTGATAGGTACCTTATGCTGCTGCTCTCCCAGCCTTCTATGTTTTCTGCTTATATGTGTATCTAAATGTTGATTTAAATTGATTTAACCAGTGTAGTGGATGTCATTGCCTACTCTCTGATGTATGAATTAATGAAATCTGTATTTAGATGTTCTTGTTAGGATTTATTTGAATGTGTTGAGAACCTGGGAGGTCTAGAATCTCGTATCTGCCTCACTAGGGTCTTTCCATCCCATTTAAACCTTCCTAAGATCCCTTGTTTTGCCTCTAATTCTTTCCAAGCAGGCCTGGAGTTAAATGACCTCTGGCCTGATCTATAGACAGAGTTGGTTGGCTCTCCTCCTTTCATTTTCTGTCCTTAATTTCCCATTCCAAATATCTCCTTTAAAGATCGAAATTCTCTAGATGACTAGCCCAATTGAAAGCTTGCACATTGATTATAAGTAAATCCTTTCTTGACTCCATATCCCAATGGCTTTAATGTTCTCTGAGTTATCTGCCTTTGCCGGGTCTTCCTCTTTACTCATCCTTGCCTTATATTGGACCTTCCTTTCCTGATTTCCAACAACCAAACACAAACAATCAAGCAAACAACCCTGACCCTACAACTAGCCTAAAATCATAACTTAGAGCTTCAAAGACATATCCTTTGACTTGTATAGAGAGATCCCTCTCTGGACCTAGGAGGGCTAGATCCTAAGGTCTCAAAGTGGTTCTATGTTGTCTCATCTTTTGGTCTCTGTCAACCTGGCCAAAACATGGGAACCCCAACATAATGGCGACTCCGCTGGGGACTGAATGATTTTCATCTCACTACATCTAGAGCTTCAAAAACTTAGAACTCTGGCCAGGTTGACAGTAATTCACTCCTTTCTTGAATCGACCTCCATTATTGAATATCCACCATACTCTTGGACAGAGCCTGGAAAGGGCCAAGTAGCCTCCAGATCTCATCCTCTTTTCAGAGGTGACATATTTGGTAAATGCCCTCCCAGTCAATCTCTGGTTGAAGCTTGCTGTTAGAAGAGATTCCTGAAAGGTGATAGTGCCTGAGCACTATGGTGGATAGTGTAACCCTTTCGACATACCCTAAATCATCCACCTGGCGACTCCATAGTTCCTAAAAGATCAAAGACTCCACTGGTGATCAGTAGGCCTGCTGATTATCTTGGTTTCACAATAGACTCCACTGGGAGACCAGCCTGTGAAACAACATCAACCGCAGTAGAAGAGACAAGTAGGGTTAAGCTGCTTAGCTCAGAAACAACATTCTAGCTTTCAGAACCATCCATACAAGAGCTTATCCCAACTCAGTCCCACCTGAAATAGTTGACAATCCAGAGAGTATCCTCAAGGGAGATCCTACACCTAAAGGATCAACTATTTCCAGCCACATTCTTAGAGCTAATTCTGCACCTGAAGACCTAACAGCTCTATCACATTACCTCCTGTACCTAGACCTACCTATCAGTTTATCAAGAACTAGGTCATTCAATCACCTAGACCAGCAAGACCTTGAGCCTCACAATACACCATCTCATAGTGGTCAAAACACTAGGGACAGTGGAACCCCTCCATTTACACCACCTGATATACATTTCATTCAAAACTTGGGGCTCTCCCACCCTAGATCTGCTCAGCAGACTTCTGCTGGTCCTAACATCCCTGTCATCCAAATACCAGCTGCTCAAGCCAACCCTATACCTAATCAGAACATTACCATGGCAGCTTGGTATGCACCTTTGCTTTTACCCCAACCCTTGTTACCCTTACCAAATTATTATCAATAAAAAATCCCACACGTCACTGCAAAATAATCCATCACAGCTCAGCAACATGTAGATAAGATGGAGGATTCTTTTGATTATATGGAAATTGATGATGAAACAATCAAAATGAGAATCTTTGCCCAAACCCTGGGGGGTGATGTAAAGAAATGGTTCAAAGGTTTACCCCCTAGCAGTATCCAGGATCTTCCTGCATTATATCAAACCTTCATTAACAAATGGGAAGTTAGAGCCAACCCTCGCCAGCTCCTAGCGGAATACATGTCCCTTAAGAGGAATGTAGGAGAGAGTGTTCATGATTACGCCACAAGATTCACAGCATATACAATGCTCTCCCTCCACACATGAAACCTCCTCAAGGTATGGCCCTAACGAAATATCCTGATGGATTCGATGCTGACATGGCCTATGAGCTTAGAGATAAGGAGTACATCACCCTGGAAGACATGCAAAAAGGAGCCATAACCATAGAAGAAAACTTAATGGAAAAAAGGGCAAGACTAAAAGCTGAAAAGAGGGTAACATACAGGGATGAAAATGTAGCTTCCACATCTGATCCCAAATATGATAGACTGTCTAAAAATGTGGAAGAAATGCAACAAATGATAAAGAGGATGGTTGTCCAAAAAAACAACCAAAACAGAAACCAGAACCAAAACATTAGGAGAAACAATGCTGCTCCCAACAGACAAAGAGAGTCAGACCAACAAATTATTCCCCCATTTCAAGAAAACTTTTTAGATGAAGACGAGGGAATCATTGAAGAGTCTGAAGGGAATACAATAAACATGTTTGAAGCAGAGGACTCGGTCCTTAGCTGTGATTCGGAAGAAGATCAACCCTCACCTTCATATTGGGATGAGGAATGGTTAGAAACTGAGGATTACAGATTAGGATTCAAAAATGCCATGTTACAGGTTAGGGAACAATATGAAATTAGGAGCAAGAAAAGCCAAGATACTTCCAAAACAAAGACTCCTGAGGTAACCATCAAGGTAAGTTCTGCTAAACATAAGGAGAAGGACAACCAGGACTCTGGAAAACAAGGTCAACCAACCAGCAGTGCTAGCACTTCAGTTAGTGCTCCTGATACAACTGTTCCAAACCTTGTACATAGTGAGAAATCACAAACCGATTCGGCTACTAAAGCAGTAGCAAATAAAATAGAATTGAGCATTACAAAGGTCCAGTCCACTTTCAATCTAGAGAGTGAACTTGCAAAAATCAAAGTCTTTGTACCATTATCTGAGCTGGCCGCTCAGGATGTATATAAAGGACAAATTTTGAAAGCATTGAATCTGGGAGAAATGAATGATTCTGTAAATTTGAATGATGATCAGCCTGTCCTCCTCTTTGGTCCAAAAATTGAAGGAAAGTTTCAGGAAGGAGTAGTTCCACCTTTTTATATCAGTCTCAACATTCATGACAAGATCCTCCATAATGCCATGCATGACTCTGGTGCATCACACAATCTAATGCCTAAGGTAGTGATGGAAAGGCTGGGCCTAGAAATTACCAGACCTTACAAAGATCTATATTCATTCGACTCTAGTAGAGTAAAATGCCTAGGACTGATCAAAGATTTGTGTGTGAGTTTGACCCAGATCCCTGCTAAGTGTATGGTCATGGATGTTGTGGTGGAAGATGTGCCACCAAAGTATGGCATGCTATTTTCAAGATCATGGGGAGCCAAACTGCAAGGAACGATGTAGATGGATGGCTCATATGCCACTATCCCTATATTTGGCCAACTTAGAAGACTGTATAGAGAGTCTCAGATGAAATTCTTAGTCAGTAGCCCCGAGAAACTTGAAAACTCACCATTATACTCTGTACGTACAGATCTAGACTCTTTCATTCTCTACAATGACCAATCCTCAGAAGAGCCGAGATCAGATAACGGAGACACAAACGTAGAGCTCATGGATTTAAACATAATGGCTACTCTAGAAGAATACGATAAAGGAGACCATGGGAAAAATATTGAAAATGTAACTCTGAGGGAAACAGAAATAGAACGAAAACAACAAACCAGCCATCTCCCTGACCCCCATACCCATAATGAACTACGAAACAATTTACAACCTAACGCAGACCCCACAACGCAACACAATGGTGAACCCCTGTGGGAAATGAGTTTCGATGGGTCCTGTACTAGGAAAAACGCTGGGGCAGGAGTGTGGCTACGTAACACAGAGAATGATCATGCAGAGAGCCACGCTGTGAATCTGCATTTCAAATGCACAAAAAATATTGCAGAATATGAGGCTCTCATCCTGGGTCTGAATTTATTGAATAATTTAGGAGCCCGTAGGATAGCTGTGAGAGGAGACTCTGAGTTAGTTATCAAATAGGTGAAGGGTGAGTATTTAGAAAAACACCCTAGGCTTAGGGCATACAAGAATGACACTCTGGATTTGCTGAAAACGTTTGTTGAATATGAGTTAGTGTTCATTCCTAGGGGTCAAAATGCAATAGCAAATGGATTAGCTTGCCTAGCTAGCTCATATCCTAAGGCCCCAGTTGACCAAAAAATTATCATTCAGACCAAATTCAGGCCTGCAGTGCTAGACAATGAAAAATATTGGCAGGTCTTTGAAGGAGACAAACAGATCGAAGATTTCCTGGTGGGCAGGAATGAGTTTGAATTTTCGGGTTCGGACTCGATTTCTGATGATAGATGCCTAAGAAAGGATCCCCCAGATGAACAAGAAACACCCTGTAACATAGAAATAAATTATTTTTCGGAGCAAACTGGAAACCCAACCGAAAATTGTGAAAACGCAGATACAGAAGAAGTAGAGGTGCTGCAGGCCAAAGATAAGAACATACCCAGAGGCCTGGCTCCCTTAGAGGACCTTTTCGACTTTGATGACGTAGCAAAAAATCCCACAATCGAACATGCTGATTCTGATGTGGAAGAATGCAACATCGACACTAAAGATAAGCCAAAAATGATAAAACTGGCTAAGTCTATACCTGCAGACATGAAGAAGAAATACGTTGACCTATTTAAGGAATTCATTTATGTGTTTGCATGGAGCTACGAAGACTTAAAGGCCTATGACACCAACATCATACAACACAAGATACCACTAAAGGAAAATCAGAAGCCTTTCAGACAAAAACTCCGTAGGATCAATCCAAAAAAATTGCCTACAGTAGAGAAAGAAATTAAAAAGATGTATGAAGCAAGCATAATAGTCCCTGTAAGTTTTTCTGATTGGGTGTCAAAATTAGTGGCTATAAGGAAGAAAACAGGTGAGATCAGATTATGCATAGACTTCAGAAACCTCAACAGAGCTTCCTTGAAAGACAACTACCCTTTGCCTAGAATGGAACATATCCTACAGAAGGTAGTAGGCTCTAAAAGGGTCTCCCTGCTTGATGGTTTTTCAGGATACAACCAAGTCCTGGTACTCCCAGAAGATCAACTCAAAACAGCCTTTACCACTCCATGGGGCACCTTCATGTATGTGAAAATGCCCTTTGGATTGATGAATGCTGGAGCTACCTTCCAGAGAGCAATGGATATTGCTTTGTCAGATGAGATTGGACACTTCATAGTTATCTACTTGGATGACTTGATTATCTTTCCTAAAACTGAAGAAGAACACTTAAAACATCCAAGGAAAGTTTTCAAAAAATGTAGAAGGTATGGTCTGTCCCTAAACCCCAAGAAAACTGTTTTTGGGCTGTAAGAAGGTAAACTTCTTGGCCACATTATATCTGAGAAAGGGATTAGGATAGACCCACAGCGAGTTGAGGGAATACTTCAAATTACACATCCAAGAAACATCAAGGAATTGCAGTCCTTCATAGGGAACAATTTTCTTAGGAGGTTCATTCCCAACCTTGCTTAACACCTTAGAAAAATGACTGAAATTCTAAAGAAAGGTGCAGGAATTAAGTAGACTATTGAAGCCAAGAAATATTTTGAGTCAGTGAAACTTGCACTCACACAGGCCCCTGTACTTATCAGCCCTGACTTCTCAAAATATTTTTCGATCTTTTCATTTGCTTCCCAATACACAATAGCTACAGTTTTGCTGCAGAGAAATTCAGAAGGCAATGAATAGCCTATAGCTTTCTTCAGCAAAGCCTTAAGAGATGCACCCTTAAAGTAAAACATCATGGAAAAGCAGGCCTATGCCCTGATTAAGGCCTTAAAAGACTTTAGGGTGTACATTCTGCATTCTCACACCATTTCTTTCGTGCCAAATATGGTGGTCAAAGATATCCTGTCCCAAGACCCAGATGGGAAAAGGGGAAAATGGATTGCAAAAATCTTGGAATACGACCTTGAAATAAAATCCACCAAGCTGATCAAAGGTCAAGGCCTGGCCCAATTAATGGCTGAATCAAACCTGTAGGCCCTTGACATTAATATGATGAATGCCTTAGATGAGCAGGAAGGATTGCCCCATCCAGCTATTGAGGAGCAGTTCCAGAACTCTCCTTGGTATACCGATATCCTATATGTGGTCGCCCATCTCAATGCCCCTCCAGAACTGTCCAAAACCAAGGCTAGATTTATAAAACTCAAAGCCAGAAATTATTGTATTTTGAATAAGAACCTATACTGGAAAAATCCAAATGGCCTATTGCTGAAAGGTTTGTCTGAAACCGAAGCTGAAAATGTTAAACAAGAATTTCATGCTGGAGAATGTGGAGGCCACTTGAGTTGGAAAGCCACAGCAAATAAGATACTCAGGGCTGGTTATTATTGGCCTACACTGTTTAATGATGTCCATAAAATGATAACTGCTTGCCACAAATGTTAGATCTTTGAAGGTAAAAGAAAAATTCTTCCCCTCCCTTTACAACCCATTACAGTTGAGGGTCCTTTCATGCAATGGGGTCTAGATTTTATAGGGGAAATTCATCCAGCCTCTTCAGGACAACACAAATGGATCTTAACAGCCACCGATTATTTCACTAAGTGGATAGAGGCCATCCCAACTAGGAGTGCCACAGATTCTGTTATTATTAGGTTCCTAGAATGCCATATCCTCTCTCGGTTTGGTTGTCCAAGGAAAATAATCACCGACAATGCTGCTGATTTCGGATCCAAAAGAATGGTTGATTTCTGTCACAGGTACGGAATAGAACTTAGACATTCAACTGCCTATTAGCCCCAAGGTAATGGCCTAGCTGAATCATCAAATAAAAGCCTGGTTACAATCATTAAGAAGCTGCTGGAAGAGAACAAAAGATCATGGCATAAAAATTTGATACATGCCTTGTGGGCAGACAGGCTCACTACAAAGAAATCTATTGGCATGTCACCCTTTCAGCTGGTTTATGGGACTGAAGCAGTGTTTCCTACTAGCCTTAGAGTTCCAGTGGTCAAACTCCTCCAGGAAATCCAATCAGAGGAGAACAGTATGGTGAGAAGAATCAATGAAGCTATCCATCTACAGCAAACTAGAGAGCAGGTTTATAGCAGAGCTGTCAGAGTACAGGAAGGTATAAAGAGACAGTTTGACAAAAGAACCAAAGCTTCAGATTTCATAATTGGTGACAAGGTTCTGAGATGGGATTCAAGAAGAGAGGACAAAGGCAAACATGGCAAATTCGATAGCTTGTGGCAAGGTCCATACATCATTCAAGCCACTGTGGGTCCTAATGCATTTTTCTTGCAAGAACTTGATGGTACGGAGCTGTTTGGGGGTCCTATCAATGGCAGGATGCTCAAACACTACATCTATTGATTTTCATTTCCAGTGTCATTTCCATTGTAGATACCATCGCAGCCTTTTATTTTCAACGAAAGAGAAAATGTTCCAAAAAACAGAGTGAAAGGATAGGTCCAGACATGCTCAAAACATGGACCTCTGAAAGATGCAAAAAGAATAGCTCAAACATGATAAAAAATCTGAGCTAAAGGAAGCAGAGTAGCTGGTCCTAATACGCTCAAAATCTGGACCAACAGTGAAAAAGAGGCGACTCCAATATGCTCAAAACCTGAGTCACAGAAAAAGAAGGATGTTTCAAAGTTGCGGACTTCAAGCTTTCAAAGTTTTGTTGCAATTTCCAGCACTTTCCATTCACAGCAAGTCAGACAGCCCAATCCTGGCTTGGCTGTTTTAAATTTCATGTCTTAGAATGTAGGTGAAGAAACCTGTTGGACAGTTTAATCCCAGCAGGTAGTAGACTAGGTAGAGAATTAGATGAGGCCAACAGTCTAATCTGGCCTCAAGGAGCAATAAGGGTAGATTTAGAATAGGTTTGTTCTTGTTTTTCAAAATAAAATGTGAAGGGTCTGCTAGCTCAAATGCACCCAAAGGGAAATGTTAGAACTGTAGTTCGGGTAGGTAGATTGGTTGGGAAATATTTTTGCTAATGTTTCTATCATACTGTGGCAGCTAAAATTGAAGAAAGAAGGGGACATGCTAAGCAGCAGGCGACTGGTCTTTTCCAAAGATCATATCTGGTTCCTTGACTCCTCCAAGGAGCAGCCATCCCCATGTGGAGCCACAGTTAGCGCCCCTATGAAATTCTTGACAAGCAAGCTGGGGGCTAGATTGTTTGGGAGCCTTCAAGGAATGCCTTTCCCCTAAAAACCCATCCTCCTTGAAGTCTCTGTGTACTGTGCCTAAAATATAGTCCCTCTGCTGATCCATTTCTCAAAAGGCCCATTATTGCCCTTTATACCTTTGCAAAATATCACTTTCCCCCTCTCCCTTTGGCAAAGCCTCCCTTTAACCCCTCCATTATCCCCTTAAGTTCCCCCCTAAATCCTATCTAAACCCCACCATCACCCTTCGTTTCCTCCAATCTCGCCATCTCCTCCCTACCGTTACCTCCCACGGCCTCAAAATACATCAGAAAGGCTTGAAAAACCCACTTTAAACCTTATATTAAGCCTAGCCCCTTTCTCCATTAACCGCCGCACTTTTCTCTCCCATAAGACCCAGCACCAAGACCACTCGCTAAACCCGTTGAGCACTTATCCCCTCCGACCCTTTTTCCACCCAAAAATCATAAAATACCTTTGATAAATCACATTTTTGGGTTTTAAAGGTTTTCCGCCGGTTTTATTTTTCGGTAAATCTCCATCGTCCGTTAAACACCGGATCCGACGGCGCAGTGCTCGCCCGAAACAGTGGTCCCCGCCCGCCTGCGCTGTTCCAAAACCATGTGGTTTTTTCCGCACCACTCATCCGCATAAGTGGTTTTCTCCGAGCGACCAACGATTCCATTCAGCTTTGGCCGCGTGTCCTCGGTACGACGGCAAACCCGTTATCATTTCACGCATTAATGTTTGGTTGGTGGTCGGGTAGCGGAATTTCTAAGAGCTGTCAGATCCAAAGCCCTTCATCCAACGACTGTCGTCCATCTGAACCACGCACTGTTTAACCTCCGTCCATCGTACCAGCTGACCCACCATTTGCCGATCCCCGTCGTCATTCTCTAACACAATCAACGGTCCAGATCAGCCCTTCCATCGTTGACTGTTCCACGGTCTCCTGTTCCGCCACGTCAGCATCCCACGTGCACCCTCCATGCACATGCCTTTCAGTTGCATATATTTCTCCATTCTTTATGTTGTTTAATGATTTTCATTCACAGTTCTCTCTGCGCTCCGTCACCTCCGCCATGGCCTTTTACATCGTTCCTCTGCAATTTTTTCCCTCCACCATGCCATCTGCATGGTCACGTTCATCTTCCACATCATCTGCCACCCCATCTACGGTTTTCCTCACATTTTTCGTGTTTTTTGCAGGATTGAAAATGGTGAAAGACAGCCACAATACGCAGCCTCTGTTACAGTGATAGAAAAATCTGAGGAAGATCATCCACAGCAGCTGAATTTATGAACAAAGGCCCGGGAAGGTGGAGATGAGATGTTCATTAAAGGAACATAGGTCGAACTTTGTAGAAAATCTCCCATCACCATTAAAACCCGAGCTAACCTGTCAGAGCTTTAGAAGGCAAAGCAGCAGTTTGAAGACCCCGAGGATCTATCCAAAAGGTCCTGAGCACAGTAGCAGGATGTCCATGAAAGAATTTCCACTCTAACTACAGTTCAAAAAAAGTCAAGCATTTATGAAACAGACTTCTCAGCAGTTGTCTACCATTTTCTTATTCCCCACAGGTACAACAAAGTATGGCCGCCAGAATGCATCAAAGTCATGTCTGGAGTAAAGGTAAATTTGAAGAATATCATTCTTGCATGAAGAGACGACAGAGATTAAATACACGGCAGTCAAACAGAATGGGTTTCGGCCCTGCATTCATTTTTGTGTTTAAATTTACATTTAATGTTCACCTACTTCCTTGGTCAATCTTCTGTGTCTCTTCTGCTATAAAACACAAAAGAAAACATTGTAATGGTTGTTGATGAGATGTCAGTGAAACGCAAGCATTGTTCCTCTTTAGACAAGTTCTCTGTGTAATAGTGTAAGATAGACTGAGACTAGATGTATTCAGACTGAATGTTCAAGCTATGGGCTATGATGTACCTGATTGGTGTTGTTTTTAATATGACAAGCATGTTTCTTTGGATCCTGATCTAAAGCAGCTGGTGATGTTCTCCTTTCTCTGTATTTGTGATTGACTTGATTTCATTTCATTACATTTCTTCAGTCTCGCATCAGAAGTTTGGCATAAGATTTACCCGTGATAGGTACCTTATGCTGCTGCTCTCCTAGCCTTCTATGTTTTCTGCTTATATGTGTATCTGAATGTTTATTTCAATTGATTTAACCATTGTAGTGGATGTCATTTCCTGCTCTCTGATGTATGAATTAATGAAATCTGTATTTAGATGTTCTAGTTAGGATTTAGTTGAATGTGTTGAGAACCTGGGAGGTCTAGAATCTGGTATCTGCCTCACTAGGGTCTTTCCATCCCAATTAAACCTTCCTAAGATCCCTTGTTTTGCCTCTAATTCTATCCAAGCAAGCCTGGAGTTAAATGACCTCTGGCCTGATCTATAGACAGAGTTGGTTGGCTCTCCTCCTTTCATTTTCTGTCCTTAATGTCCCATTCCAAATATCTCCTTTAAAGATCCAAATGCTCTAGATGACTAGCCCAATTGAAAGCTTGCACATTGATTATAAGTAAATCCTTTATTGACTCCATAGCCCAATGGCTTTGATGTTCTCTGAGTTATCTGCCTTTGCCTGGTCTTCCTCTTTACTCATCCTTTCCTTATATTGGACCTTCCTTTCCTGATTTCCAACAACCAAACACAAACAATCAAGCAAACAACCCTGAGCCTACAACTAGCCTAAAATCATAACTTAGAGCTTCAAAGAAATATCCTTTGACTTGTATAGAGATATCCCTCTCTGGACCTAGGAGGGCTAGATCCTAAGGTCTCAAAGTGGTTCTATGTTGTCTCATATTTTGGTCTCTGTCAACCTGGCCAAAACATGGGAACCCCAACAGAAGGATCCAAGAAGAAGATTTCATTAGGAAGGTCTAAGCACTTCCTATCAGCAGAAAAGAAGATCGAAGAATCATATATCTCCTCATAGATATACTATGAAAACTTTATTTGAAGAAGGTGAGAGGTATAGAAATGAAGAAAGAAGAGAACCTGAAACTCATGAGACTCTCAGTTTGTATCTTGAAGAGTACAAGGAATAGTCTAGAGATTTCAAAGAGAGTCTAACTCTCCAAGAATTATTTGAACTCAAGGAAGGAAGAATATCCTATAACAGCAATAGAAGAAAGAGGCATAATATATTCTACTTTCCTACATTTGATGGATCTTCCTCAAGTAATGTTAAGGCTTGGAGGAAAGAGTTAGATGCATTTTTCAGGCTACATCTTGTGGCTGGAAAAGAGGTTGTTCAAATTGCAGCACTTCATATTTTAGGTGAAGCAAATGATTGGTGGTTTAGTCACTTGGAGCATGTAAAGGTGACTAAATATTCAGATTTATTTCACAAGTTGAGGAAGAATTTTGATGTGAAGAAGACATCGATGTGCCACAAAGAGATATTTCCTAAGGAAATGAAGGAGGATGTCAATATTGTCACTCTGTACAAGAGGTCGCTGCATTCACCACCAACTACAGAAGTACTTGCATCTTGAGAAGGGACACTTGCAATCTTGCAAGATAGTCTTGAGCTCTTAACACAAAGAGTACCATGCATGATTAAGGAGATGCGTGAGGAAGAGGAGGGAGATTGCAGCACTGGTACATTGGTAGAAGAGAAGCCATCTCTCTTACCAGTAGTTGGAGACACCATTGTATTGATTGGAGGAACTCTTGTGTTATGTCAAGAGGTTCCCACACATCAGTTGATCCAAGGTATGGATACATATTCATCACCTATTGTTTCAGTGGATCTTATTGGAACTTATGGGGACATGCCATCAAGGCCAATGCATAACCAAGGGTTAGATCAAAATTCTGATTTGAAGCAGCAACATATCACAGTGTATAGGACCCTTGATCTACTCAAGGAGGAGATGAAAATCTATCCTAGTTTGTCACGGATGGACTGCATTCAACCTTTTGAGTCGAAGTGTAGAGTTTCAGAAGAAGGGATGAGCATGATCCTATGTACAATGAACAGTTATGAGATCAATAGTTTACCTTTCTTTGAGACAATATATGTATTACCCTATAGATCTACATCGCTGTCACTTAGTAGCAACGATAATGAAGAGGCCCCATTATTCTTGGAGCATTATGAAGGTAGCTTCACTCATGAAGCAATGGAGGCTAAGATGATGAATGGTAGACATCTTGAGATGATAAATCTTTTCTCCTTTCTTGATGACACTTTCTCAATGAGTATCTCATAGCTCAAAGGGATACTTCTACCTGAAGCACATCCAAAACTTCATTGGTTTTGGAAGGCCATGGATGAGAAGAAGGTCTTATTAAGATATATCATTAGAGGTGCACTTCAAAATTTCATGGAGTGCAAATTTCTTCATCAGTTTGAGGAGATTGGTGTCCTACAATGGAAAGATACCAAGTTTTTGTAGAATGAGTTCCATCATCCCCATTGGGATGAATGGTTGATGATATGGAGAAAGGGGTTGCCAAACCACTTGCAGATATATGATATAGGGTATCAGGAAGCACGGTTGTGCTTGTTGCTCTTGGGTGAGTATGGCTACCACTCAATGAGTCATAATTTTCTGATTCATGGCTTGCACATCACTGGAAGAAAGAAAAAGAAGAAGGCATGGTTACTTTGGTTTTTGATGAGAGAGTTTGGACATCACATGATATATATTATGTCCTTGTATTTACTCAAGTTTGGGATATGTCTCATTTCTTTACATGTATTTCTGTTTGGGATGTATCTCATGTTCATGTATGTACTTGGGGTTGGGAGAAAGTATAACTCTCACATCATGTGGCATAAGGGAGCTTGTTTGTATTATTTTGATGGGACATCTCACATTTCCATTACTATATTGTTGCTCCATGACTTGCATCATGATAATGCAAGGAGGCATCAAGAATCCTTGTTGCTTTGGTTACTATTGGGAGATTATGGGTTGAATTATTCCCATACATTGCATGAAATTGTTGGAGGATGGCAACAAGAGGCCTTACAATGTTGGCTTCTGTTGGGTGATTATGTTCATTGTACATGGTATGATGATGATGTGATGGGGAAGCAAGATGCCTTGTTAAGGTGGCTTCTCTTGAGAGAATATGGCCACTACATTTGGTACAATGACGATGTGGTATGGCAGCGAGAGGCATTTTTGTGTTGGATTCTTTTGAGATAGTATGGATCTCATATTCTCTTTGATGATTTGGCATGGAAAAAAGAATAATTTTTATGGTGCCTTATTTTGGGAGAGTATGGCTCTCTTACTTGTTTTCATGATGATCTAACATGGTAGTAGAAGGCTTTACTGTGTTGGTTGTTATTAGGAGAATATGGTTTGACATTCTTCATATTTTCCCATATGTCTCTACTTATTTGTTTTCCACTATGATGATGTGATGTTTGATTCATACATAGACAACAGGGCTAATGATGATGGCATTGAAAGATTTAATCTACTCTATGTGACATTGGTTGGAGAGATAATTCACAAGTTGGGACTTTCCACTTTGGGAATGAACCATTTCATCTTATGTATCTCATATATATAAGAGAACTTTGGTTATCATATGGTTGCCACTTGGAGATTCATTGATGAAGAAGGGTATCTAACTTTTCAGTTGGAGGCCATTCTAGACATTCTAGAGAGGCAGCTTTGGAGTTGGACATGCATGACACATTGTGATAGATGGGAAGACCTTCCACATGAGGATGCCGTTTGGAGGGATGATGTTTGCTATAGAATCCACTTTTGTAGTTTCTTGAGGTCAAGCAACAACTTTCCGAGGAGGACTGTAATATTCCCAAATTTTCACTTGATATTTGGAATATTAGACTTCTTAATTTTCTTAATGAATTCAGTAAATAAATGGTTGGATGGACCCATAATCCTCAAGATGAATAAATATCCACTTTTTATGTGTGAATGTGGATTAATTAAGCCTAGATCTACATAAAGGAGGTAGTGGAGCAACTACTAATGTGAATGGATTGGAGATCATGTCTCATTAATGAGATAGATCATGGAGGTTGATTAAGTCAACTAAGAACTTGGAAGGAATGAAACAGAAGATCATGGAGCATTCATGATGAGATGATGGAGGAAGTTGTGCAATTAATGCACACATGATGGAGAGGGTGTACATCACATCTAGACATGATGGATGACTTGGAGAGACAACGCAACCCCACATGGAGGATCATGTCCACACACACAATGCAGTTTAGATGAGGTCCAAGGCATGGGAAGGATCATAAACTATATAAATGAGATGAAGAAAAAAATTAAGGGAGGCTATTGATTATTGATTTTGAGGTCTGTTTAGATCTAGAATTTTCATGTGACATTCCATTGCTTTCTTGGGTTGTTTAGCGAATATTGCAAGTGTTGTTTAGCATAGGGTTTTCTTAGTTGAGAATCCCTCCTCTTTCATTGAGTGATCTCTTGGAAGAGGGTTTTACTTCATTCTACATCATGCATTGGTGCCACATGTTAGTCATCCATAATTTTCACTATCTGAAGATGACTAAGTATCGGTTCTGGATTTCTAGAAACAAAGTTCATAAACATTGTGAGTTCTAGAAATCTCACTACCTTCATTATCCTTAAGATAAATTTTTTCACTATTTCATCATCCCATCATGTCAATGCTCAGCTCACCCATCCCATAAGACCCATCATGGGATCATGTCACTTATTTTTCCTTTTTTTTGTCACCTTTGGCATCAGCCCTCTATTTTGTTTTGCCTAATTCCTCCATTATCCATCTAGGGTTTTTTAGGGAATTTTTTCTTGGTTTCATGAACTTTATGGTTAAACATCAAAAAGGATTGTATATTGATGCTCTTAAACCTCCTCCTATCCTTAATATACCTTCATAAACATTTCTCATCACTCCTATCCCTCAAATTCATCATTTTTCTACAAAACCTAGTCTATGGCCACAATTTGACACTTTTTAAGACTAGGCCTGTGTTTTTCCATTTTGGACCCCTTCTCCTCACTCAATCCTTGAAATTCCACTTTCCCCTACTCCCTAAAATCTATCCCTATCCCCCAAAATTTCCCCAATAATTTAGACAACCCTTAACCCCTTCATTCCTCTCCCTCTACAAGTCAGTACTAAATCCCCTACACCAAACCCTAAATTCCTCTTCCAAATAAGATAGGGTTTGCTATGGAAAAGAGGCATAAGAGCAGAAGATACATATGGTAGGTCATATCAGAAATCATGAATCCATACCAACTCATAAGCATCATGCCTCCATAATTTTCGAAGAATTCATTCCAAGGGCCTAGTCATTTGCCACACCTAGGGCCAGTTTTTCTTAAAGATATGTTTATGACCAAACAGAGATGAATTTGGCAAATGTGAGAGAGGTTTTTGTCCATAATAAGGCTAAGAAGAAAAATCTCTTTCAGTTTGTACATAAGTATCATGGTTTACGATAAATATAAAAAACACAGGTGTCCCAAAAGAATTTATGCACTGCTGGAGTGACCTTGGGAAAATAAGGATTTCTCATAGTTGGAGTGTCCAAATGAATTTATTGATGAGTAAAAAAACAAGTAGACTTTAATATATTTCCAATGAGCTATTGTGAGCTCCATTTGGAGTTAAATAAGGCCTCCAAAATTTATCTGCACTAGCACTTTTCATTTCTACAGCATCACTCGGTAATTTTTGACCAATCTTGGGAAACTCAACTTTTGACAGCGAAAATCAACTCCAATCAGAGAAAAAATGGTATATTTGGACGATAGACTCAAAAATATTTCGAACAATATATCACAGAGCTCATTCCTACACTAGGAAGGCCTCCAAATTCCCTCTGCAAATTGTCGCTATGCACAAACGAAGTGGCGCTACACACAGAGGAAATTAGGCCAGAATGGCCAAAAATTGGTCAAAATCAGTATTTTTTGGGAAGAATGAAAAAAAGTCAAATAATGATTATAGGGCCTCCTTCATAATAGCATATGGCATTCAAAGGGTTTTCAATTTTTCCTCTAAAGGTTTGGAAAAGAGGCGCTAATTCTACCTCATTCAAAAGGTAAAATCAGAGGTATTAAAAGATCAAAAGAGTTAGACAAGAAGCACTGTATCCCACTTCACCATAGGGACAAAAAGGGCAAGAAATATTAGTGCATGGGTTTGACTTCTCAAAAGAACAGTCAGAGGCATTTTAATTTTCAAAGGAGGAAAGCATGAGGTAAAATTTCCCAAGGAGGTAATTATGAAAAGCATAGTTTCACTATTGAAGAAGAAAGGTGTTAAACTCTAGAAGACAGTAATCAAAGGCAAAAAAGTTGTGTAGGAACCTGCAAGAATAGAAGTGGCAAATAGAAAAACAAAAAATGGTTTAAAACTTATTAATTTTCCAACCAGATATATATCACTGTCAACATGGTCAAAGAATCAAACATGTAACTGGTCCAAAAAAGTAGAGAAGCCTCCAAAGGTTTCCTTATCAAGAGCATATTCTGCAAGAGATAGATTAGCCATAAATGACACTTTTGCAGAACTGTTAAAGATGGCTACCTACAGGAAGATTGGTAAGGACAAACAAACATCATCTCTCTCACAATGATGGCACACATGAAGACCAAACTGTTGTTGATGCTTGCTACTAGGGTTTTTCCCACCAGGAGGTTTTCCTCACTTCTTCCTAGAGAAATCATGGCAGAATGTCAATAAAAGGAAAACATGTCAAATTGATTACAAGATTATTGTTTAAAAGGGTTAAGAATCATGAAAAGGTTCAGGTTTACAAATGAGGGTAAAGAGCACAATTTGAGCTGCTTGAAGGGTTTGTGAGTATAAAGGAGAACATCAAGATGATCTAGCAAAGGAAAAAGCCATTTTTCTATGTAAAACTGCCACCTACCGGACCAAAAAGAGCCGAAAAGATAGTGAAAATGGGAAAGATAAATAAACCTTAGGAAAGTGAGTTTTGTCTCAAAATTACTTTCAAAAGGGTATGAAGGTTTTTATTTTTCCCTCCTCCCAACTCATCTTGGCTTTTGAAAGAGAAGAAGATCCATTGAAGAATTTTTTAGGGTTTTCTGTGCAAATTTTGGTAAAAAATTCAGGCATTGCTCACCGACGAAGGTGCTATGCACCAGGCCACCAGCGCTGCACACAAAGGGGGCAGCCACAGTGTTAAATTACACTAAACTACACATTGGGAGGGCGGCGCTATGCACTCGTGAAGACGCTACGCACAGGCCTAGGTTGGCACCCGACTGCTCGCTGTTCAAACGGTGCTACACACCTACGAAGCTCGATAGGCCCTCTCACCACCCGACTCACCCGCAAGCCGACCTGGCACTACGCACAGAGGGTTTTGGCCAGAATTTGTCAAAAAAATGCTCAAATTTCCCTTTTTTCTCCTCTGATTTGTCTCCTGAATCCTACACAAAGCTAAACAAGGGCAAGGTTTACAGATTTGGGAATTTTTCATTAGCCTAAAGACACTCAAATACAAGAAAAACTCCTCCTAAAAACTCTAAAAAGCACTCCTTGATCACTCCAAGTTTGCCCTCACATCACTCATTTTCCCTCCCTAGACCTAAAGCTTTCACCAAGCTAAAAACCATTGTGTTCTAAGATACACAAAGTAGTGAACACTTCGATGAAGACAGGGATGGTGATGATCCAAATGAATCACTCCCAAGTACAGAAAGAGGTATTTTTGATGATTAAAGATGAAAGCCAAGAAGATAGTGAAGACAGTGATGGGAGTGACAGTCAGAAAAGAAAATAAACATGACAGTCAAGAGGAAAATGTGCATAAACATGAAAATAAGCCTAGTCAAAGTGAAAGCAGTGACAATATGGATGAAAATATTAAACATGAAGAAAAAGAAGGTGAAAATAAAAGAAATATCAGATCAAGAAGAGGAAACCAGCAAGGCACAAATAGGGTTTGATGAAGGAGACAATGATAAAATTATGCCACTAAGAGGACATCAATGGAGTACAAGGCCAAAATGAATCAGATTCAAAGGCTGATGATAAACGCGAAGACCAAGGTAACAGTATTAAAGATAGCAAAAGGGTGACAATGATGAAAGTGTTGAAAGCAACAGTAAGGCACACTGCTCTCCCAATGGGAAAAATAATGATGCACAAGGTGATGGAATATCTAGCAGTAATGGTAATGACAGAGTTTGAAGAAGGAGGCATTAATACAGAGGATTACCATGATATTACAGCAAGTGAAAGACAAGGCAGCCAAGAAGAAAACCATGACACTAGTCATCCACCTATCATAAATGAGGATACCCTTTTCATTGAAATTTGAGCACTAAAAGAAGGTAAAGACCAAGAAAAACTTAGAGACATGGATCAAGATTTTCCGTAGGCTTCTTAAACCTCTTGAGGGACCTCTCCACCAATTTGAGGCAATTTGGACAAAATTTTGTCTTTTTCAAATTTTTACCCCTTTGTGCACAGTACCCTAGGTGCTACGCACAAAATTAGTGCATCCTCAGCTCCCAAATTTTGTATTTTTGGATTCCTCACATCACCATCAGTCTTCTCACCAATTTTTAGATCATTTGGAGCATTTTGGACCCCCCAAAAGGTAAAAAAACATCAACAATTTGACCTTTTGCCTCATTTTCAGACCAGGCGCAACGCACAAAGAAGTGTTGGGTAAATTGATTTTTAAATAGGTAAATGGCATCCACTCAGTACAAATAAAGCATTTATGGAAATTAGACTCATTGGGCTTTCCAACGAGCCATCACAGAGCCACATCCGATGTTAGGAAGGGGTCCAAAACTTAGCTACAAGAGACCCTATTTTCTGCTGAAGTCACGCTACGCACAGAGGCTGCCTAATGTGTTTTGGACCAAAAGTCAACAAAAAAAACTCATTTATTGCAAATAGATATTTTTGAGATTTTTGAGGAAAATTACTCTAGAATTAGGTGCAAATAGTTATTTTGGAATTTATTTCTTAGGATATTATGTGCCTTGGGCCTTGCATTGTCTCTTGGCCATAAATGAAATTTATGATTATATTTGAAATTTTCCTACCACATTTAGGGTTTTAGCCCTCATTTTATCCATAAATAGAGCATGAGGCCCCTATGTATTTTTTTGGAATTTGATGAGCTTGAAGAGCAATATACATGGTTTCTTGAGCTTGGAGAAGAAATTGGTTTTGTGAAGTGGATGAATGGCTTGTTTGGCTTGATGATGGAGAAGCTTGTTTGCAGGATTCCATAGCTTGGTGAATGGTGATGTCTTCCTAATTTTTATATTCTTTCCTTTGTTATCATTATTTTTCATGTTTATTGGCTGCTATAAAACAGAAAAGTATAGGTTGAGACATGTTCTTTGAGGCACCTCAATCCTCCTGTTTGTTATAGCTTTGATGTTTTCTCTTTTGGCCATCTTAAGGAATTCTTGATTGCCCCTTAGGTCCACCAATTTTTTTTTTTGTTTCATGTATGGTTAGTATGCCATCTTACAAGTATGATTCATGGTATGCCCTACTTATTTAAATTTTTCAAAACCCTATCTTGAAGCCTTTCTATGAAATATTGATTGTTAGGTTAAGTCAAAGAGGTCGCGTTCGATCTTGCCCTTTGTCCATGCTTACAAACTTGTTTCAAAATTCCCAATAACTTGATATATGTTCTTTAGGATTTCTCTCTCCATAAATTTAGTTATTTTTATTGTCTTATGTGTTTTCCCAAAATCTGAAGGTGAATTTCTAAAGTCAGAAGCTCTTATCCTTTCTATGTTTCATTGGAATGTTTCTCTTGGATATTTATTAGTTTAGAGTATTGTTTATTGAGCTTAATGGTTTTCCCTACCTCATCAATTGTAACTTTTAAACTATATATGTTTAATACCTCTTAGTCTTTCCCAAACTTAATGTTCACTACACCTCATACATCACCTTAAGGATCAATTAACCTTGCTAAATCGACCTTGCAACACACTATGTTTCATCATTTAGACACTCTTGACTTTCACTTGACTCCATATCACAATGGCTTTGATAGACTCTCACTCCACCTATTCCATTTTACCATCTTACCCAACCAAAAAAATCAAAAAACCCTACACTTAACAACTAACCTAAAATAAAAACCCTAGAGCAAAAAGAACACATCCTTTGCACCCAATAGAGAGATCCCTCTCTAAGTCTAGGAAGGCTAGGTCATCAGAATTAAAAGCTTGGTTCCATGTTACCTTGTCATTTGGTTTACCAATCCGCCAAATCATGGGACCCTAACACCACATATCTTTTCCATCATCTGCAAAACATCTACCTTAAGGAATTACACAATTTCTGAAGATCTGTTTGGGAGGTGGAGGTTGTCTTCAGTATTTCAACTAGAGAACCAGTGTAGGATTATTCCTATCACCTTGGGCTTGAATATCAACATTTCCAGGGCTTCATTTCAAATCTGACATTAGGAAAAACATTATTTACCTCCTATCAGCAATAGTCCCATCAAGGATTACGCAGTCCATCATTGCAGATCCAAAGGAGGAAGGAAGTTACTAGTATTTCAGTTAGTAATCCCATGAGGGATCATCCACCTCACCTTGCCATCCCTATTCCCATCAACCTGGAGTCTATTGCAACATATTTCAGCAAGCATAGAGCTTCTCCCTCTTGTATAGCACAATTTCTGTAGCAGCTGAATATTCAGTTGCTGCAACTTGGAGGAAGAAGAGGACATAAGATCTCAAGCTCCTAGCTTGTATATCTGAAGGAGGGATCAACCCTCAAAGCCTAGATCTATTTGTAGAAAATATTGCAGCCATATTTGGATCAGATCTAGCTTCAGATATGTATAACCCAACAGATAAAGGATCAAACCCTAGGAGGGTGATTTTCCAAAGTTGTAGATCTGGACAATCCATTTTGGGTTAACTTGGGTTCCCATCACATTGACCAGATATTGAATCTTGGCATCATCAGAGCTCTTGAACTCCCTAGATCTGCATTTCCTTTTGCAGCAGTTTCATGTATATCAGCAGCAGAAGGGACATCGCAGTATTTCTTCCTGTAAGCTCACCAGTTATGCAGTGCTAGTTTTAGCATCATTACAGGGTGATTCTAGGCCATCTCTTTGGCTAGATATACTCATTTTTTGTACATTGTGTAACTAAATCTTCTCCATATAATAAAATGGATCAGCCTCTCTGTATATTTTGATGTTGTCTCTAGATTTATTATTTACTTAGCTGCAGTTCCTATATTGTGTTTAAGTATTACTTCATTTTACATTTGGGATATTACAAGTGTCAAAAGACATTACAAATGTACCGCATCGAAATCTAATAGAAAGGACAGATGTAGAAGAAAGAAGAGAATAATTCTAGGTTGAACTACTGAGTGTGTTGTCATGCTGCCCCTTTTTTGTTGATTTATCTCCTTGTGTCTTTGGTCTTTAAATAACCATGTAGCTCCATTTAATAAGACCTCCAACAACCTCATAATCACCTTGCACCATCACTTGTTATATCCATTTTGTTATGGGTTCTTATCCATCCTTAACTGGCTCAGAAAAATTTGTAGACAGGTGTCAAAATTTAGTTAAAAGAGGTGCTGTTGGAAATTCTAGTAAAAACCTTTAACTGCGCAAAACTGGAATGCTACCATAATTTCTGGTATTGCTTTGTTTCCTTTTCAAAAATATATAGAAAATGTTGAAATTCCTATGCAGACTTATATTCCTTGACATCTAAGCTGATGTTCAAAATTATGACTGATAAGAAAAAAGTTGTTTGTATCAAAAAACCTTTTTACCTTCCTTCTATGTGGGTAGTAGCTTCAACAAGCTTATCCAAGTCTATTTTGTTGTTGACATATGATATAGATTTGGTTTTTCTTGTGGCTACTTCCTTGATAGTGGCTCTCTTCTCCTTAGAACCCTTTTGTATCTTTCTTCTCTTTGAGGGCTCTAAGTGCTGCTCTGAAGGGGTTTTGTTTCTTTTTTCTTCATGGATTTCTCTGTCTTTGAACCTTCACATTTACCATCAATATCAATGACCTCTATCGTTAGGCTTGGATTATGTAAAACCTTGGACATAAGCCTAAAATTGTTGTTGTCTCTAGTATGAAACTTTCTAGTACCAGCAACAAGCTTGGCTTCTTCCTTATTATTCTTACTGTTGATGTCATATCCAACATCCTTGAGGAGTTCTTCATTTGATTTTGTAGGATGATGCTCTTTCTTCATCTTCTCTTGAATATGTGCTTCCATAATTTCTGATAGCACCTGCGCTTCTGATTTATCTACAATTGCAGACATTCCTCTTCAAGCTCTGGTATAGACATTAGGAAAAGTAGGAACATGGGCACCATTTTCATATATTTGGGTTTACTTGCCAAGGAGCTCTCTCCTTTTTCCAATAGTCTCTCAGCCTTAACTGCAAAAACCTTTTCTTTCTTACCCTTGGCCTTCTTATGGATATTTTATTTTTTGGACTTTCTCTTTTTTATCCTTTTTACAAGCTGAGGGTGTGGTTGTGAAACTGGAGGTGTAGGTGCAGGTTGGCCTTCCCTATAAAAAAAAAATTTATCCCAAGTTTTATTTCTCTTCCCTAACTCTTATTCAACTAGAAACTTGATTAAATATTGATGATACAAGCTATACTTTGAAATAACAGTGTGATTTTAGACCCTTGCTGACATCTTTTTCAGGCTCTTCAACAACAAATATTGCAGATTTTAATGTCTTCATACCTGCAACATGAAAAATAAACCTCATGTGATAGAGGAACACAACTGTATATCTCCTTTCACAAGTGAGGTATATCTTGATAGAATTAATAGCTTCTACCCAATCATTCTTAAGATAACTTCTTTGAATTCCCTTGGCCCAATTTGGATCTCTCTGTGCATCCTTGAGGAAACTATTGAGGTCTCCTCCTATGATAACCTGCCCTTTAAACCACCTTTATCCTTCCTGTGGAAGGTTAAATGCTCCAGTAATGGGGTCTTTAGAAACCTGCAAGTTAAGGCCATAAATTGTGGCTTCCTTTCCATCAAAAGATTTAGCAAACTCTTGATCTAATCCTGAGTGAGAGATCCCTAACCTTGTGCATAAGGAATACCAGCATGACTGGATCAACAATATTCTTACCCTTGAATTTTCATCCACTAGATATGCACCCTGTGGCTCAATTCAATTTATTTTTCCACCTGTTTTAGTCATCTTCATAAAATTAATGACTTTGTCTCTTGAAACTGATAGGTGGCAGGGTTGGATGAGTTTCACCTTACAAGTGTTGCTCGTATTATTATTTGAAATCCTGTCTAAAATCCAGACTCCTCCTCAAACTATAACTATAATAAATTTGATCTCCAACAGCTAAAACATCATATGACAGTGCTCCTGCTTTTTTGGTGGTTTAAAAAAAAACTATGGTTTATCACCCCATGCAAATCGACCTTAATTATGGAAAATTTTTAGAAAATTAAATATTACAAAGCAATGAAACACATAAAATATGTGGAAAACACAAGCATACAAAACACATAAAACCAGAGAGACACAGATATATGTGGTTCACCCAGTTTGGGCTATGTCCACCCCGAACAGCCAGTCCTTCCTTTCTATTATCCAGCAAAATAAAGAGACACAACCTACAACAGATCTACTGTGATATCCTCTTTTCTCTCTCACAGTCTCCCTATCTGTTTCTTGCTATGAGAATACACATACAAAACATAGCCGCAATACAATACCCTCATACAAAGCGAGGGGTTGCCTTCTAGGGAAAAAAAGCCCTAAACTAAACATAACTTCTACCGTCAGATCATCTGCCTAATGAACGGCCCAGATTGACTAGAAATTACTATACTTTTACAAGGAAATTTTACATCTATTTTTAGCTTCAGGGGCACTACCCACAAAACCCCCCGCCAAGGGGGGGCTCCATAAAGTTGCAGCCACCCCTCCTGGACCCCCCAGGCAGCGTTTAATTACGGGTAGTGTTGCCGCCCCATTAAGGTACAGGGGTCCAATGCTGTGATAAAAAATAAACAAGATAATCAGGCTCAACACCCAACACAAATATACATCACCGTGATGTGCACCATGTGATAGTCATCATTACCTTCAGTTGGCTGCGTATTTTAGTATGGAAAGCTCCAAATGGCTTGAGACAAGTGGATCTATGACTTGCATTCACCTCCTTTGTCTTCCTGATTATTGGCCTAAATTTCTGACAACACTTTTGTGCGACCAACCAAACACTTATTGCATTAAGCTTGATGAGCACGATCTCCTCCGTTCATAAAAACATGTACTTTGAAATATCTTTAACTGACTTGGAGTTGACAGGGAGGACGATATTAATGGTTAAGTGCATTACTGGGTCGACACATAGGCATTAATGTATACCATGACTTGACTTCAACTAGACTGATCGCATATGACACCTATCATGAGATATGAAATATTTTTAAAAATATATTTGAAGCGTATTTACACTACAACAAGTAGTCTGGAAAAAGAGGATGCACTTTTTTCGTTTATTTTTAAAAACAAAGTATGCTTCCAAAATTTCTGGTAGCATTGGAATAAAAATAAAAAAGACAGAAACATGAATATAATAGACTGTCTAAAAGACTAAAATAGGTTCTTCCAGAAATTTCGGTAGCGACAAATATATTTTTTTTGAAATTTTCAAAGTCTAATACTAAAAACAAAAATTTTAAATGGATTGATCACTAAAAAAATAATTGTGCTAACAACTTGCTTCTATAATAGACTGCCTGTACAACCCAATGTTTGGCAATGGGGAGTACGAAAATATCTAGATCACATGATCCACTTCCCTCTTAGGTGGTAATTGTTTAGGCCCTCAGAACACATCCCTATATGCCTACAACAACTCTTCTAGTTTTTTTTTTGTTTCTTAGTACAACCATCAAGGGATGCCTTGCCTCTTATTGACTCTTCGATGGACTTATTTTTTCTTAAAAATAATAAAACATACTTGTTGCTAGAACCAAAAAAAGTATTTCCTTAGTTGGCACTTTGAGTGAAATGTTTGACTTGCCTTTGTGCGCATTGTCAGTGAACAATTTTCCATCCTTGATGATCCAATATTGGTTCGATTTTGACATGAATGATTCATCTTGCATGTACATGTAGGGACTCCCAAACATGACTTCACATACATCAAGGGGAACCACATCTAGTTCTACTTTTTAAAGACAATTAGCACTCATGGGAGATTTATTTTTGAACTATTTTCTTACCTTCATATATGCATCTTTATTTACCCATCCCAATGGATCTAATCCTAACCCCTTTATTTATGTAATAATCCCAAGGGGCCTCATAATAATCATAGGTAAGTTGAGACAATAAATCTAGTAAGCGGTTATCCACATTAATAATAATTGCAAGTGGTTGACCCGCATTATAGAAAAGGGACCACAATTAGTTATTGTTATAGGTCAAAATACCTCCTCATCAGCTCAGAGGGGAAGACAAATATGAAGGGGTACAAAGACCTAAGTTAAACCTATTTCTTCCAGGGTAACGCCTATATAGAACAGCACAAGAGCGTTATAACGCAGGCAATCAGTGCATTGGCCGCGTTAGTGGCTAGGGCAACGCTCTGTTTACACTGGAGGGAAGCGTTACCCGTGTTTTAAGTTTGAATTGGGAAAAGAGCGCGGAGAATGATTTGAATCTCCGACTTTCCCTCACAAAGGAGTCAGTTCACAAAGGAAACTGCAGAAGCACCAGTACATTATTGGTCATTTCCATAGAAGACTGAACTCCAAAAGAGGCAAAAGCATAGAGATCAAAGAAACATCTAAGTTTTTTCCATTCCAAACTAGTGGAAAGAGAAGGGCAACAATGGCCTTCTCCCTCTCCTATAAGAAGGAGCTGAAGGCTCTTAATTGAGGGTCGAAGGATTGCTCAAGGTTCTTATATACTTGTGGAATAGAGAATAGTGTTACATTGTGAAGGCCAAGAGTCAAAGAGGTTCCTAGAGAGCTTGTTGACTTGGACTTCTTCACTTGAGAGATAAGAGAGATTGGGAGACTGAGGAGGGCTTGGTACAACCGGTGGTTGTAATCCTCCTTCTTTCAAAATCAATAGAACTGTGTTCGTTTTTTCCATTCAATGCTTAATGTTATCATTGTTGTTTAAGCATTTACATAGTATGATATGAATGGCTCAGATGTGTATAATCTAGATGTTTGTTGTATATTGATTTAATTGATAGGATACTTGTTATATTAGAAATTACGCAGGTGCTTTGACTGATTGCAGGACCAAGATTTGGAGCCGGTGAAGAAGGACTCTTGCTTCGCTATGCAGCGCTCTCCAAGGGACTCCAAGACTGTCAAAGAGGTAATTCTCTATTGTATTCCTTCAAGTTATTTCAAGCTAATATGAACATGCTCATGCCATCTTTGTGAACAGCATAGCTAATCTTACTGTCTGCCTCGGGCACCAGAAAGCCCTGAGAGGGATCCTCGAAAACCAACAACCCAAGAAGTTTACCCTATAGCAGAATTGGTGACTCCGTTGGGGAGTTTCCCAATAGTTTCCGGACTATTTTTCCCTTCCTTTCTTCTCTCCTCTGTTCACAGATCCTTCCGACCATTTTTTGATGCCCAATAGACATACCAAACGCTTGCAGAGTTCAATCCTGTTCCTGTCTGGCCAACTGAAGAGATTTTCCCTGGTTAACGCGACCTATGCAGTTTATCCAGTGCATTATAACGCAGTCTATGCTTAAATACAATGCGTTATAACGCTGTATTTTCTCACAGACAGAGCGTTACTCAGCCAAAAACCTTGTTGTTCACTATTGTGACTGTGTTTTAGCTGTAGAGTTTTTTGGCCACCAGTACCTTTCACTGACTGAATCCCTGTGCTTGTCTGCTAAGCTGGCATTGTTATTTGTTTCTCTTGTTTAGTTAGTGTGCAAAGAATTTACTTTTTAAGAGAAAGTTTTTTATTTTTCTGCATCTAGCTGAGCTTATTCTGAAATTTTTAGTTCATAGACTGTTGAAAGAGGTAGATAGAAGTCTGAATCTTAAAAGTTGAGCTGTGTTATTTACATGTTGGTGCATGGATGATTGAAAAAGAAACCTCTCCTTGTAGAAACACTCTTCATTGAATTTAATATTTAGAGCATGTTTTGCATGGTTTCTTGAGTCAGAGTCTCACTATACTTCATACGTCCATTCCCCCTCCGCAAGACTAATAATAAAGTACACTAAAAACAAAGCGATAATAAAATCAATCTAATTACTCTTTTTTGAGCTCACACAAACAGTAGTTCAGGCTAGGATCTTGGGTTAGGAAAGTGAGAAAACTACCCAAGATCTCAAAACTTGAAAACTAGAGTCATTAACAAGTGAAATCCTGCTGCACTCACATTATTGGGACCGTTCCTTTACCGGAGCTCAGCGCGAGACAACACTTGGGTGCACTAGAAGGTAGCCCACCTTCGACTACATCCTGTGGGTGTGTTATATATTGGGGTTCCCTTCGGGGATGTCAAAACTAGATCGGGGATCTAGGTATTCTGCCCATATAGCACACTGTCCTTGACCATGGACCCCCCTGATGATGTCTGTGATTTGAGGTATCCTTAGTGGCCATACTTTTAGGGACTTACACAAGGTGACTGGGACGGGCTGTCCTGGTACCTGAAACAGACGGACCCACTCTGTCTTCGGTCTTTAGGAGGGTACTCGTCTTCACGAAAGTGCTTACACCTATCGTCTGAGGTTCGGGTGAAGCTCTAGAGTGACCGTAATTGTACTTTCAACCAACCCTCTCTGTATTCTATTGTGATACTGGATTTCATCACCAGTGAACAGTAGTACTCAGACAGGGCACCCTATTCTGGCTGCTTGCTGATTGATTTTAGAGAGTCCTTTTTCTTTTTAGGTGTGTGGTTACTGTCATTTGAGACTTTATAATACATCACATTTTAATAAAATTTGTTAAAATTAAACCGGTCACCATGGCGTCCCCTGACCCACGCCGTCTGTCTCGACGACAGCAAGGTCTACCTCCTCTCACCCTTGAGGAAAGATTGAACCTTGGTGAACCCGGGCCTTCTACGGAAGAGCAGTCTCCTCTGACTAATCTTGATTATCACATATACCCTTATCAGCCGGAACTTCCGGAGGACCCTTTCACTGAAGGCGTTGTACCTAATTACAATCCTCCGCTCACTGATCCATTAGGACCTGTTATAGTCCAAATTCCACCATGCCAAGATATGTCTGCGGCCACACCAACATCTATTTCACCACCGGCATCCACAGGGTCGATACCAATGGCAACCATCCCTGGTTCGCCACCATCTTCCCCGCCAGTGGTCAGTTCTATGCCATTACTGGGTAACCCCAGTAGTCAACATATACCTACCCCCAACCCTATGGTCAACACAACTGTCAGTAGTTTACCGAACCCTTCGGCATCTACTCCTACCGTGACCACGTTGGGACCCACGGTAGCTCCTTCAGCGAGCATGACTACTTCGGTACCTTTTAGCAACCCTTTCGGATGGAACCCTCTGTTGAGTTCAAACCCCCTGGCCACTATACCAGGGGGCAGTGTTATCAGTACATAGGTAGCAGGGAATATCTCTCTTCCTATGCAATCCTTAGGACAAATGGGACAACCCATTGTAAATACTATCCCCTTAAGTGGTTCAAACATAGGTGTAGGATCTATACCATTGCCAAATTATGTAAGTACTAGTATGCCTCCAGGAAACTCTATTGCATCCATTTGGACTAACCAACCCCAACCTCCATCTGGAGTGGGAGGGCACTTTTATGCTGGGGGCAACCAACCGTTTGCCCCACAATACACTATGCCCTATGGACAGCAACCGTATGTTCCTACTCCTCCACCTATGGGAGGTTTTTATCAGAGTCCCACTTACCCTTCTGGTAACACGTGGATGGGGGGACCCTATGGTCCAAGTAGTCAGCCCATACTGCCTTGGTTAGACTCGGGGGCAAATCCACAATTGTCTTTCTTGACAGCTTTGGACATACCCGACATCCATAAGCTGACGAACGACCTCATCAACCACAACTCACTTTGGCCTCCAATACCGCATAAGATTCCTTCTGACATCCTGAAGTTCGACGGGAAACATGGGGAAGACCCGGCCGCACACATCACTACCTTCCATTTATGGTCCATATCCAATTCCATGGTAGATGATAGTGTCCGACTTCGACTGTTTCCCCGCACCCTTACAGGCAATGCCGCCAAGTGGTACATTGAATTGCCACGCGCCGCCATCAATACGTTTGGCACTTTAGCGATGGAGTTCTTAAAGAACTTCCAACTACCAATTAGAGTGGAAACCGGAACAGAATTGTTAACATCGTTGCGCCAAGACACTGCCACCCACATCTCCGACCATATTCATGAATGGAGACGTAGGAGGAGGCTCGTCAAAGCGCCAATACTGGACCATCTCTTGGCCAATTGGTTTTGCAAGTCTCTTTTACCCCACATCTCTAAAGACATTGGCCTTTCTGGTGCAGTGACAGAAGATCAATGTATTCATCGTGCCCAACACTTGGATTTAATCTATTCACAATTCGACACGCTTTACGATCTTCTCCCCCATGCCCTTGGTAACCCAAATCCTCCGGCTACTCAGAAAACCAGAGCTCATGCCGATGGTCTCGTTGGCGCGATCTCTGGTGTAGCCACCAATCAGTCTCGGGGGCAAACCTCCCAGCCATCCTCGGCTACCACCGCCCCCCACCAAATGACTCCTCTCCCTTCTGCTGAGGTAAATTCGGTGCAAACCTCACAAAAACCTAGCGGGAAAAATAGGAAGAATAAGAAGAAAACATCTTCTTCGGAAGAGCAGTCAGATAATCAGAATAACCCTAATCAGAAAAATACTGCTAGAAATGAAAAAGGAAAGGATAAACCCATGAAATTTCCTTGCAAAATCTGTGCGGAGGACCACTTGACATACAAATGTCCTCGGTTGCAGGAATGCACCGATTTTATTGCTAACAAGGATTCTGGGCGAACACCTACCATTCTTCACAATCCTTTCCCCAATCAATAGCAGCAACATCAACACATGGTTGACAATCCGCCACAACCCCATCAACGGGGCAATGGTGGTTCGTATCCTTCTGGCAAAGGACCATCTGCCATTTATGGCATTGAGAGTGTTGACCTTCAAACTCGCACCAAGCTTTATGGAAATCCTACCATAGATGCTCAGGAACCTGGAACTAGTTCCAATCCGCCGCCGCCCAACAATTTACATATCGAAAGGCCTACTGTTGAACCTGTAATTCGTCCCCCCAAAGGGACACTTCGACGCACGACTCATAACACCTCTGCACGTGCAGCCCAAAACTACAATATTGTAGAAGATTTGGCGCAGGTACCGTCGGCTATGTCTACACTTGAAGTATTACAAACCTGTCCAGCACAAAGGAAAGCCTTGCTTTCGGCCATTGGCGGAATAGACCCCCAGGATTCCATGCTAGCAATCTTTGATATAGAAAAGGCTAAACCTCGCCTCTCACATCAACTCGCATTCCAGGTGCAGGTTGTGTTGAAAGGGAGACCCATCCATCGCACTATCATAGACGAAGGTGCTTCAACTTGTGTTATGTCACAAGCTTGCTGGCTCAATTTAGGTTCTCCTACTCTAACCCTGCCATCGAATTTCCTCAAAGCTTTCGATGGCCACACTTTCCTACCCAAAGGATACCTTGCTAGCTTTCCCATCACTCTAAGTGGGAAAATGGTAAATGTGGACGTTGAAGTCGTAGAGCGTCACCTCGACTATAATCTATTGCTCGGTCGCAGTTGGTCTTATGCCATGACCTCCATCGTGTCTTCGGTCTTCCGACTCATCCTATTTCCATTGGATGGGAGAATAGTCAAGGTCAATCATCTATCCTTCTACACCCCTGATTATTCCACTTTACCAAGTAGCTCTGTACCCCTAATAGGAGGTGTCCCTGACTCTTACATCAGTATCGATACCGGTCTTCTGAAGGCATCTTCCCTACTGGGTTGTTTTCCTCTACCGTCGCCGCAGATCCCAAACACGGTTGCAATGATATCCACCTTTTCGGATGGCTCTATCGACCCATGGATCATCCTGGCACCTTCAGATATTGATTCCTATGGAGATCAGATGCCGCTTTCATCGGTCGAGTTGGCTTACCAAGCCATCCAAATCACATCTGAACCCTCCACTGATATGGTTTCGACCACAGGTACAAACCTCTCTCCCATCACAGTTCTCTCTAAGGATCTCCTCAATGAAGTCTGGCCTACGAACGAAGCTATTCAAGAGATCATGTCATTATAAGAACGACCTTGGGGAGAGTTCCACCATCGCACTTCGACGATTGATTCGAAGGCGATAAAAACTGAAATCCCGTTTTTTGACCAACCTGAGATAGTTCCCTCCTCTTATACGACTGTTCACACTATCGATTCAGAAGGGAACATGGGTAATCTTTCCAAGATGTTGCTCATTGATATCTCGGTCAAAACAGGTATCATGGAAAATATTCCGTATTGATTTTCAAATATCACACCTTTCCAACTTGCTTTCGGCCTGGAGGCAGTACTTCCAATCGAGTGCGAAATCCCATCACTCAAACTTGCCGTTGAACTCCTGCCTGGCACCACCGCCACTGAAGAGCACTTGCTCTCACTCGATCATTTGGACGAAACTCGTCGAGATGCTACACTAGCACTCGAAGCTCACCAGCACCGAGTTAAAGCTCAATACGACAAATCTGTTAAGCCTCGTTCTTTCCAAGAGGGCGATCTTATTCTACTTTATGATAAAAAACATGACCTCTTGGGGGCAGGAACACTCCAACCATTGTGGCTCGGTCCTTACGTCGTTACTAAAGCCCTCTCAAAAGGAGCTTACGAACTCCAGGACTGTGATGGAATTCCACTCGAGGAGCCCCGCAACGGGCTCTATCTGAAGAAGTATTTTGCCTAGTTTCGCACTAGGCATATGCTTTGTAATTTTATGTATATAAGTTTTGCCTATTTTTATTTTGATGCTTCTGGATTATTTTTGGTTTAAGGTGTTCTTCTCATGTAATATTTTTCTTTCGCACAGATGTCATCGCATTCGTTATCATACGTCGGATATGCAGACAGTGCTAGTCGTCACACTAGACACATTGCTTCAGCTGCTTGGGTTCTCTATACTCCTGAGTCGGACCTTCTTGGTTCCGGGGGGATCTTCCTGGGTAACGCCACCAACAATGTCGCCGAGTACATGTCAGTGATCCAACTCCTCACGGAAGCAGCATCTCGTGACATCTTCGATTTCGTGGTCAGTGTTGAGTCTCAAAAGTGTTCTCCATATTCATACATATTTCCATTATGTCATAACCATTTAGCTCTTATTTCATAGCCATTTGACCTAAAACCCTACATCAAGTAACCATTTTCATAAATATATGGGTTAGGATCCTTGTTTTCCAAAGTTATTTATTTTATGTATTTTAAGTGAATTTATGATTAGAAACTAGAAAATTAACATAGTTTCATATATCTATATATGTGTTATGAGTTTTGTGACATGTGTAGGTCAAAAGGAAACTTCTAGAAGACCCTTATGTGGCACTCTAAGGCCAAATTCGAATTTGGTTGGAGAAGATTATGAGATCAAGAGGATATGTGTCTCATTCCTCAAGTTGTGTTGAAACTCTAGAAAAACATGTGTCTTATCATTTCCTATTTTGATTGTAACTCTAGAGATGGAGGGAGAGATTCATGGACTCCCATTAACGAGATGACTCCTCATATTTTGTATAAATAGGAGAAGATTTCTCCTATCATAGGTAATGAGAAAGTAATGATGAAGTAGATTTGTAACTAAGTTCAAGATGGAATGGGATGTAGATTTGTGAGTTCTTTTTAATAGAGAAATTCAGTTCTTTGATGATGTTTTGATTACAACTTTAAGGAGCTGAAGGAATTCACCAAATTAGTAGCAGAGGGCCCCTGCTATCCAAGGAGGCTTTTACATGTTTTCTAGATAAGTTGCTTTCAATTCTGTTTTGTCATATTTCCTTACTTAGATTGCTTTCTAAAATCATAGCTTTTAGCATAATTTCTTGTTTCAGATTACAAATAGGCAGCCCGGGCATTTGCATATCTTTTGACTAATGACATGGAATCAATATTGTTCTGCTTCTAATTTATTTTTCTTAGTTTTTGTTTAATTCCAGTACTGCTTTGTTTTAGTCTTGCACATTTGCTTCAGTAGTTAGATTTAGATATATTAAATTGCTCATGTCTTTTTCAGTTACCTCCGAAAGCCACAGCTGGACTGATGGTGAGGGATTGAAGTATGAGTGTGTAGTTTGATATTAGTTTACTTTCTGCAAGATAGATATATTAAATTGCTCATGTCATTTTCAGTTACCTCCGAAAGCCACAGCTAGACTGATGGTGAGGGATTGAAGTATGAGTGTGTAGTTTGATATTAGTTTACTTTCTGCAAGATATATATATTAAATTTCTCATGTCATTTTCAGTTACCTCCAAAAGCCACAGCTGGACTGATGGTGAGGGATTGAAGTATGAGTGTGTAGTTTGATATTAGTTTCTTTTTCTGCAAATTAGATATCAGATTGCTCAAGTTGTTTATGGTTACCTCCGAAAGCCATAGCTGGACTAATGGTGAGGGATCAGAATTTAAGTTGATGTAATTTGATTTAGATTTACTTTGTTGCAATTCTTGGATTTCTTTAAGCTTAGTTTCTTTTGTGTTTAGACAGCAGCAAGGATAATTTGGTTTTCATGCTCAATAGTTCACTGTTTGATTTATTAGGCTAGCAGCACATTTTCATTTCCTTTCAAGTTTTGTCATTGTATGTTTCAAATTCCTTTTTAAGTTTGAAGTTGGTAAATCATTATAAATGACATCATTGCCTTGAATATCCATAACCATACTTGTCTTTTAGAATTTCATAAAAATCCAAAAAACGACAAAAAGTAAGAGATAGGTTATCTTGCACATATAGTGCGCCGCACTTCATCAGCTTACGAATCCCTGGTTGATAATTTATGTTAGCAATTTAGGACACACTAAATTGACCAAACATTTTGGCGCCGTTGCCGGGGAAGTGTAACTAGGTAGCCTTATTTCTTACATAAAAAAAAATTAATAATTCTTGAGTATGCTCTCCTCCTGCACTTTGTGTGATCTGGAGGATCAGAAAAATGATTGTTATGTAAAAAAAAAATTAATAATTCTTAAGTATGCTCTCCTCCTGCACTTTGTGTGATCTGGAGGATCAGAAAAAGAATTGTTATGTGAAAAAGAAAAAAAAGAGGAGACAATAAAACTTCATCATTTCAATTGATTCAACAATTTAAAAAAAAATTATTTTCATGAAAAACTTTGATTTCAATAAATTGTTTTGTTTAATGAATATATATGTGTATTTTTATTTTTTTTTTGAAAATATCACATACATAATTTTATTAAACAAATCAATTGAAAATTAAAAAAAAAAAAAAAAAAATTATTGTTTTGTTACTAAGATATATATGTATATTTTTAAAATTTTTGAAAATATATATATATATATATAATTTTAATAACAAATCATTTAAAAAAAAAAATATTCAATAAAATTTTGTTTTGTTTAGTAAATTACATATGTATATTTTTAATTTTTCAAAATTTAACATGTGTAAATTTTATTAACAAAACAAATAAAAAAAAATCAAATCATTTTGCTTAGTAAAATTTATATGTGTATTTTTAATTTTTAAAAATATAACATATAATTTTATTAACAAAACAAATAAAAAAAAATTGAAAAACAAACAAACAAATCAATAAACAAAAATCATGGCTTTTTGAAAAACATTGAAAAAAAAAAAAAAAACAAAAAATAAATACACATTTCACATAATAAAACAAATAAAAATGCATCATTTTGAAAAAGGCGGATAGCATAAGTTCGAATGAAAACACAAAATTAAACGCTGGTTCGAATTGCAATGAATCTTGTGCATGTACATAGGCTGGATTGAACCGTGCAGAAGCTCGAGATAATCATCTACAGGCAACAAGATCATCAACAACATTTTCAGATTGAAACGCAAAGAATCTGCTGGCAGTAGAAGCCTTAGCCACTGATCCTGATATTCCCAATTTCGTTGTTCTCATGCCTGTCCCTGTTCACAATAGTGACAAGTTAAAATCAGAGGAGGATGCCATGATTGTATTGTTCATTCATCTATCTATGCTGTGATCAAATCTAAAAAAAAAAATTTCAAAATCAATCACACAGCCGAATGCAGCAAAACAGAAAAACGCAAAACAGAGAATTGATTTTACAGCGCACTCAGAAAACGCAACTTTTATTAACACGTCATTTTTAAACACGTTTTCTGATCAAACTAGGATGAATTTTGAAAATCCACGACATGGGTTTTTTTTCTAACGTGGTCAATTAGATAACCCAGAAACCGTTTTAAGAAATTCGTGGCGGTCTGGGAGAAATTATCGGTTCTTTGAAGGCCATTTTTGCCTGCCGCGTGAGGAAAAACGGTTTTCTGTTTGAACAGTGGAGAGTTTGAACGGCACTTTGCTTGATTTCGCCCATAATCTGAAGAAGATGAATTCTAATTGAAATCAAATTCTTAACGTGGCATTCAATCCACATTTCACTGACCTTTGATGCCAGATCTTCAGTTTGTATTAGGTGTTGTTTCCAACACTGCATTTTATCTTCGGTCTGGGTCCTCAGCTTGGTACACTCAGAATTATCAGCCGCTTTCTATGAGAAGGTTCTTCAATCTGCATGGGGCTATAATATCATCTTCATACGTATAGACTGGATTGGTTGTGTTTGCCTCTGCAACTACGATGGTGTTGCTCCTTATGGAAACTCTCAGTGCTTTTCTCCATGCATTACGTCTTCACTTGGTTGAGTTTCAAAATAAGTTCTATGAAATTCCATCCATTCTCTTTTACTTTACTTAGTGAAGAGGATGATTAATATGTTGGCTGTATTACGACTACAATCTTCAATGCCTTTTGAAGCTCACTTTATTCATGTAATTTTAGCACGAGAAGAAAAAAATTCTTACAATAAGGGAAAAGAAAATGGCCACAAAATTGCAGTTTAGGTCCAACATTTGTTCAAAATAGTTTGCTGGCAATTGGCTAATCAATTCTAACTGATGATTGGAATTTCAATGAGGAAATGTGTGAATAATAGAGGAGCATTGCACAGAATTGTATTGTATAGCAGGTTTCATTTTCTGAAGTCATACTCGGACTTCATGAGATCAGTCCACCTTCCATCTCTTGGATTGTGAAAAGTTGTAGACATGGTCTTAAGTTCCCACTGCCTATGACGCTGTAGAGGCATTCTTCTTTTCCAAGATTGGTGCAACATTAAAAAAAAAAAAAAAAATTGCAATTTTGTTTTGATTATTTAAAAAAAAAAAAAAAAAAAATTGAATCAATGAAATGAATAAGTTATTTGCTCGTTTTTCTGAAAGTATTGATTAATTTTGGACTTATGATGAAGAATGAATGGCTAAATTTTTATTCAAGTTTTTTAGCTACAGAAACCGTCGACATTCCGCAGCTGAAGTCCAATTCCGCAGCTGTTCTCCAATTCCGCAGCTGAAGTCCAATTCCGCAGCTGAAAAACCTCATTGTTCAAATCAACATAACTTTCTCATACAAAATCAGATTTTGATGATTTAAGTATCGTTGGAAAGGTCTCAACAAGATCTATACAATGAGAAATCCATCATTAGAGTTTGAAATGGTAAATAATGAAATAAATTGTTGAAAAGAAGCTACATTCAACTTGAGGCACTAATTCCAAAACAGGCATAAATTCTTTTGATTTTTCCTTTGAGAACTTGTTTCATTAATACAAATTCTTAGTTTTGTGTGTAAATATCATAACTAGAGAGATTGATCACCTCTCTCCTTTGATAATCTTACATTCCATTGCAGAAGAAGTATTAGTTTTTTTTGCAGGTTCCAGGAGGAAGGACAAATGACTACAAGAGAATGGTGTCTCTTTAAGAGAACAATTTGTTTCATAAGAGGATGATCAGCAACAAAGAGGAGGAAATATGCTGATGCAAAATCAGAGCCAAACACTTGAAAAACTTTCAGATACTATTGTCTCCATCACATCCATACCTCATAATAAACCATTCACCTCATTTTATTTCATATTTTCCATTTCCATTCACATCCACTTTCCATTTCTTTTTGTCCATTCATAACCACAAATAAAAGCAAGAGGCTCATTCACATGCTTATTGCCCATTGCCATTTCTCATTCACATGCTTATTTCCCATTTTCCATTTCTACTCTCCATTGCCATCTTCCATTTTCATTTTCCATTTCTTGTCATTTTCATTCCACAAATAAGCCCTGCTTCAATGCAAATTATTGAGTCCATAGTCCTTTGAGTCTAAGTTCTTTGTAAAAACACCTTGAGGCTTGCATGCCTTAATGGCAAGTTCTCATGCTGACAAACAATGGGAATACATTAATGTCTCTTGTTCGTTAGATCTTCTAGGTGACTCGACATCAGCAAAATCATTCGTACCTAGCAAGATGTGTTTGGGCATCTTGACTCTCATTGTCATCAATGGTGAGAGTTCTCGTGTTGACTAGTGGAATCCATTAATGGCCACTAATTCAACAATTTCCTACTATTTTCGACATCAGAACATCTTTTCACATAGTAGAAATTGTGCCAATGAGTTTTGAAGACATGAAGACTATTATTTTCAGCATTTTGGAGCAGATTCAGCAAGTTTTAGTAGAAGCAATAAAAGTCATCTCATTTCTTTATCCATGACTCCTCTTATTCAGCCATTTGAAGAAGAATATGATCAGAATTTTGCAGCCACCACACATACACAACTCATCCACATTTAAGGTAAGTGAAGGTATGTTGTTTTCTAATTTTTAGTCATGCAATTCATTAGAATGCTAAAATTGTAACTTTGGAAAAATTCCTCACTCCCTTTTCCACATTGTCATATCTTTAGTTGGGGGGAAGGGACATCATTTCATATCTACATGTCATACACTATCACACATTTTCATTTCATTTCCACCCACATATACTTCCCAACCAACTATTGTTGCAACATGATCCAAAAGATTATATGCTTTGCAAATGATCAATTCATTGATGAAATAATTGATTCTAAATGTTTTCATGAACTTTGATGCAACAAAGAAAATAAAGCATTGTTACACAAGAACCAATGCTCAAAAAAAAAAAAAAAAAAAAAAATGGTTGTCACACAAGAACCAACCATTGAAAAAAAAATGTGTTCAATCAAATGTATTATACTTTGCCAAAAAAAGAAAATATCAAGAAGCAAAGTTTGGAACGAATCTATATAAGTCAAAGATCAACTCATGGACAAATAAATCATTGCAATAGTTGCATGAGGACATGCAACAACTTCAGTTGGGGGGTATGTTGAGTCTCAAAAGTATTCTCCATATTCATACATATTTCCATTATGTCATAACCATTTAGCTCTTATTTCATAACCATTTGACCTAAAACCCTACATCAAGTAACCATTTTCATAAATATATGGGTTAGGATCCTTGTTTTCCAAAGTTATTTATTTTATGTATTTTAAGTGAATTTATGATTAGAAACTAAAAAATTAACATAGTTTCATATATCTATATATGTGTTATGAGTTTTGTGACATGTGTAGGTCAAAAGGAGACTTCTAGAAGACCCTTATGTGGCACTCTAAGACCAAATTCGAATTTGGTTGGAGAAGATTATGGGATCAAGAAGATATGTGTCTCACTTCCTTGTTGTATTGAAACTCTAAGAGGATATGTGTCTCACTTCCTTGTTGTATTGAAACTCTAAGAGGATATGTGTCTCATTCCTCAAGTTGTGTTGAAACTCTAGAAAGACATGTGTCTTATCATTACCTATTTTGATTGTAACTCTAGAGATGGAGGGAGAGATTCATGGACTCCCATTAATGATACGACTCCTCATATTTTTTATAAATAGGAGAAGCTTTCTCCTATCATAGGTAATGAGAAAGTAATGATGAAGTAGATTTGTAACTAAGTTCAAGATGGAATGGGATGTAGATTTGTGAGTTCTTTTTAATAGAGAAATTCAATTCTTTGATGTTGTTTTGATTACAACTTTAAGGAGCTAAAGGACTTCACCAAATTGGTAGCAGAGGGCCCTTGCTATCCAAGGAGGCTTTTACATGTTTTCTAGATAAGTTGCTTTAAATTCTGTTTTGTCATATTTCCTTACTTAGATTGCTTTCTGAAATCATAGCTTTTAGCATAATTTCTTGTTTCAGATTACAAATAGGAAGCCCGGGCATTTGCATATCTTTTGACTAATGACATGGAATCAATATTGTTCTGCTGCTAATTTATTTTTCTTATTTTTTGTTTAATTCCAGTACTGTTTTGTTTTAGTCTTGCACATTTGCTTCAGTAGTTAGATTTAGATATATTAAATTGCTCATGTCATTTTCAGTTACCTCCGAAAGCCACAGCTGGACTGATGGTGAGGGATTGAAGTATGAGTGTGTAGTTTGATATTAGTTTACTTTCTGCAAGATAGATATATTAAATTGCTCATGTCATTTTTAGTTACCTCTGAAAGCCACAGCTGCACTGATGGTGAGGGATTGAAGTATGAGTGTGTAGTTTGATATTAGTTTACTTTCTGCAAGATAGATATATTAAATTGCTCATGTCATTTTCAGTTACCTCCGAAAGCCACAGCTAGACTGATGGTGAGGGATTGAAGTATGAGTGTGTAGTTTGATATTAGTTTACTTTCTGCAAATTAGATATATTAAATTGCTCATGTCATTTTCAGTTACCTCTGAAAGCCACAGCTAGACTGATGGTGAGGGATTGAAGTATGAGTGTGTAGTTTGATATTAGTTTTTTTTCTTCTGCAAATTAGATATCAGATTGCTCAAGTTGTTTATGGTTACCTCCGAAAGCCATAGCTGGACTAATGGTGAGGGATCAGAATATAATTTGATGTAATTTGATTTAGATTTACTTTGTTGCAATTCTTGGATTTCTTTAAGCATAGTTTCTTTTGTGTTTAGATAGCAGCAAGGATAATTTGGTTTTCATGCTCAATAGTTCACTGTTTGATTTATTAGGCTAGCAGCACATTTTCATTTCCTTTCAAGTTTTGTCATTGTATGTTTCAAATTCCTTTTTAAGTTTGAAGTTGGTAAATCATTATAAAGGACATCATTGCCTTGAATATCCATAACCATACTTGTCTTTTAGAATTTCATAAAAATCCAAAAATGACAAAAAGTAAGAGATAGGTTATCTTGCACATATAGTGTGCCACACTTCGTCAGCTTACGAATCCCTGGTTGATAATTTATGTTAGCAATTTAGGACACACTAAATTGACCAAACAGTCAGGTTAGATTCCCAACTCATCATTATGCAGTTAAACAATCGTTACCGTGTCCGCCACCCTGTGTTGCTACGTTATTTTTTACGAGTGCGACTTTTAGAGCGTCAATTTCAAACAATCACATTTGAGCACGTTCCTAGAGAATTTAATGCATTAGCCGATTCTTTGGAAAATTATGTGTTAGATTGGCATTTGTCACATTTATTGTAAAAGAGTTACTCATGAGTACATATATTTTTATCACATCAAAAAATGCATAAAAATTTAAAAACACAAAATCACCAAAAATATATATACATATACATATGTCATGTCTAGTACACAGTAAACATCAAAAAGAAAAATCTTCCAAAACTTGGGGTGTTTTACAAAAATTTGGCTACACTAAGCCACGCTCTCATACTAATAGATCTACTCCACTAGCTAAGCCTGATGTTCATGATAGCATACAACTGCTCTAGCTATCCTCCTCAGAGGAACCAGGTATCTCTCCGGCACACCTACAGTATGCCGCTGTAGACGAATTGGAACCTCCCGCATAGGAAGCGATGGTATACCCATACTCAGACCCTCCAGGTTCCTGGAGAGTTCATGTAACACTTGGGTATCATCATCGTCACCGGCTTCCGCATCCTCTACAGGTGCGCCAGCCCCGGGTAGCTGCAATCCTCGCCGTGCATAGCGAGGGGCCCCAGCTGGACGGACAGGTGCCACATCTGTGTCAAGCAAGCAAAAGCTTCATGTCAAAACTTAATTTTCACCCCTTTTCAAAAAAAAAAAAAAAAAAAATTACATAAACATTCAAAAGCTAAAAACAAAAAACTTCTTTGAAAAACACTGATCTTTTTCTTACCATCGGGCCCCCACTGGGTGCCAGGGGGCAAGACTAACTCCGGATCGCCTGTGAAGTTCATCCCTGCATAGGGATAATCCTTGATCATGACTATCTGGGAGCCTAGCCAATCAAAAAACCCGTCATCAAAACAGTGACGGACGGGACCCTCTCCAGTCCGTGGAAGCAAAGTGGCCCACCAAGCCTACCTCGGCTCGCGTGGACCCAATGGCGCTGTAGGGATCCTGGGCCTCATCAGTGGTATCTGCTCCAGTATGAAAGAAACAATCAGTGTTCCATACCCAAACTCTCTTTGAGTACGGGTCTTACATGAAGTAAGCTCTGCTCGGACTCGATAGACCACACCGTCACACCAATCGAAAACCTGAGGCTGCATGCAATCCAAGGCTAGGAGCATCTGAGCCTTGGTGGCCACATGCTGACTCTTGGCACCAGCCAAGCGAACAATCATCCATATAATAGACCGCAGTGGTCTCAAAGTCACCTGTGCAATAGGTATCCGATTACTCACAGCCTGGGTGCCACGTATGCAGTGCGCATGGATCAGATCAGTAGTGGAATGAGGATTAGCTCTAGACCCCGTCAAATTGGGCCTCGCCCCACGACATGATAAACCGGTCAAAAAGTACACATCATCCTTTTCGATGGCGAGCTCATTGCCCCCAATCCGAAAGACATGATGTCGTTCGTCCCACTGCTAGATCAGCCACTTCAGGAGGTCCTCTTGACCCCTCATCAGTTCTAAACGGGCATACTTGAGCAATCCGCACCTCCGGAGAGCCATTAAGCTTGCTGCATCCGTCACCATCTCTCGTTCTTCCTGCTCATGCTCTCTCTCTCGCCAGATACTCATGATTAACAGCTGAACACCTGCAAATGCAACATTTTTAACCGATTAAAACTTGCCTGGACCACTTCAAAAATGGAAAAATTGATTTTTTAGAAAGCAAGGTGTGCCTAACACGGGCACTAGTACAAAACAGAGCATTCTAACGCGGAACCCGTTCACGGGTCGTGCGTTTAACGCAGCTATTGTACTCCTGACCTGCGTTAGGCGCAAATATTTTTCTAGGGCCTCAAAATTTCCTAATTTTGAACCAGCAAAAACTAACAAATCGACAATTAAATGATAACAGGAGGTTCTAGCTCTTACCTGGATCTCGCGGAATAGAAAACTGTTGCCCGGATTGACCATAATCGTCAGCTGAAATTTTCACCCCTTTTCCACTCCAGAGCTTCTTCACAGCACTCAAAACAGTGAAAATGAAAGTCTTCTAACCTTCTTATAGCAAATTCTGGGGCATGACTCTCTTAAATCAGTCGGAAAAGTCGTGATTTCTTGCTGTACACATGTCGCAACTCTCGAGATTTGGTACTGATGTTCTAATAAGGGATCAAGATTTATGAGCAAACATACTCATGTTTTATCGAGCATTCTTTTTTGGTCTTTTCTTGCTCGTTAATCCGAAAAACCTCGAGTTCTCTTCTTCGGGCTCGTTAAACTTATACGAAGTTGGCATCGAGCGTTCTTTTTGGTCTTTTCTTGCTCGTTAATCCGAAAAGCCTAGAGTTTTCTTCTTCAGACTCGTTAAAACTATGGAGAAGCACTGAGCATTCTTTTTAGGAATCTTTTTCTCGCTCATAAAACCGAAAAAATCCCGAGTCACCTTTGTCAGGCTCGTTAAAATATTGAGACAGAGAACAAGGAGCCATTCTTTTCCTCTTTTTCAAAGCTCTTTAAACAGAAAAAGTAAATCGAGTTTTCTCCGCGTGACTCATTAAAATTTCACGAAGGTACCGAGTTTTTCTTTGTTGGACTCGTTAAAATTTCACAAAGAATTTTGAGTTTACTTCATCTCCTCGTACTCATAACAAAATGAGGTAGACGTCCATTGAACATAGATTTCTCACTTTTCCAGATTTGATGGACTAACTTACGGAAAATGAACTGTTTCGGGCTTACTATTACCCCTTTGCCGTGCCCGGTTATCAAGACATGACAAAGGTACCCGAATGGAGTCGTCTTTTACGACATTTTTTAGACTCTCTAAACATGAAAAATTCACCGAGTTTACTCGTCTGGACTCGTTAAACCTAACCAGACAGGACATGGAGTTGTCTTTTATGACATTTTTCAGACTCTCTAAACATGAAAAATTCACCGAGTTTACTCATCTGGACTCGTTAAACCTAATTAGATGGGGCACAGAGTTGTATTTTCTGACATTTTTCAGACTCTCTAAACATGAAAAATTCACCAAGTTTACTCGTCTGGACTCACTAAACTTAATCAGACGGAGAAAAATTTGGACAAAATGGTCACTACCTCTGTTACATTTCCAAAAAAGGTCGATTTGGCAGCAAAATTCTTGAACATGGAACTTCCCAGAAAACTCTTTCGCAGTTAGCCAAACCATACAATCTATGAGTATTAGCCTTCATTTCCCAGTGTCCCTGCACCGGTAAAATCCTAACACACTCTTTGGTGTTCATCATGCTTCAGCTGCCTAGTACCCTGCTAGAGTGCCTTCTATTGTTCAAGCAGATCTCGTTATCTACTGCTCCTGTTATCAACCAAACCGCTTATTATGCCAGAAATTATTTGTCTTCTGACGTTCCCATTTACTCTTCCTTATCTCAAATCATAAACAAAATCAGTTGGTTTCCGTATCATGTTGACTGATGTAGGATGCCTCAGTGCCTACCTTTCAACAGATCACTTCCTATCGACTCCAACATCTTATCTAGGAAGTTGATTCAGAAACCCATCAGTACCCGGATACTTGCAGACATCAGTGGCAGGTAGTCTTGTGTTTGATCAAGGGTCTTCATCATTGCCTCTTGGTCGAATGATTCTACGAGTGTTCGAATTCAACTCCTTTTATTCACACTCACTAGATTGTACTGGGCATCTTAGGGACCATCATCATTATCGGTGGCCACCTTCGCGTCTGTTAACAGTTTTCATTATTGACTGGTAATCAGACGATTTCTCACATGTTCGACGACAACTCCTTCATTCACATGTTGAGAAATATGCAGTTTAAGTGAATCGGCAGTCAAGACCTTGGGGCAAAGGCTACACCATTAAAGTTGTGTTCCCTCCCCCAAGCTGCGATATTTTTTATGGAGACAGCTTCTTCAGCCTGATCCTATTTTGACAGACACTTCCACATTGTGCCTATTGGTGGACAGATTCTTCATATCTCTATTCTAGAGAAATCATGTTGTTCAAGCTACTGAGCATGGGACATGCCCGACTCTAGGCAAATACTATATTTTCTGACATATGTTGTCGTTTCAGGTTTTCCTCAGTCTTTCAATCTCTCTATCTCTATGCAAATTGTAAAGTATTTTGGCCATCATCTTCGTCTCTGACCTCACACTTTAGGGGGCATCTGTTACAGGTCAAAATACCTCCTCATCAGCTCAGAGGGGAAGACAAATATGGAAGGGGTACAAAGACCTAAATTAAACCTATTTCTTCCAGGGTAACGCCTATATAGAACAGAACAAGAGAGTTATAATGCAGGCAATCAGTGCATTGGCCGCGTTAGTGGCTAGGGCAACGCTCTGTTTACACTGGAGGGAAGCGTTACCTGTTTTTTAAGTTTGAATTGGGAAAAGAGCACGGAGAATGATTTGAATCTCCGACTTTCCCTCACAAAGGAGTCAGTTCACAAAGGAAACTGCAGAAGCACCAGTGCATTATTGGTCATTGCCATAGAAGACTGAACTCCAAAAGAGGCAAAAGCATAGAGATCAAAGAAACATCTAAGTTTTTTCCATTCCAAACTAGTGGAAAGAGAAGGGAAACAATGGCCTTCTCCCTCTCCTATAAGAAGGAGCTGAAGGCTCTTAATTGAAGGTCAAAGGATTGCTCAAGGTTCTTGTATACTTGTGGAATAGAGAATAGTGTGACATTGTGAAGGCCAAGAGTCAAAGAGGTTCCTAGAGAGCTTGTTGACTTGGAATTCTTCACTTGAGAGATAAGAGAGATTGGGAGACTGAGGAGGGCTTGGTACAACCGGTGGTTGTAATCCTCCTTCTTTCAAAATCAATAGAACTGTGTTCGTTTTGTCCATTCAATGCTTAATGTTGTCATTATTGTTTAAACATTTACATAGTATGATATGAATGGCTCAGATGTGTATAATCTAGATGTTTTTTGTATATTGATTTAATTGATAGGATACTTGTTATATTAGAAATTATGCAGGTGCTTTGACTGATTGCAGGACCAAGATTTGGAGCCGGTGAAGAAGGACTCTTGCTTCGCTGTGCAGCGCTCTCCAAGGGACTCCAAGACTGTCAAAGAGGTAATTCTCTATTGTATTCCTTCAAGTTATTTCAAGCTAATATGAACATGCTCATGCCATATTTGTGAACAACATAGCTAATCTTACTGTCTGCCTCGGGCACCGGAAAGCCCTGAGAGGGATCCTCGAAAACCAACAACCCAAGCAGTTTACCCTATAGTAGTTATGAATGGGCCATTGTTAATAAATAAAGTGGTTAACCCATATTATGTAAAGGACCACTAGTAGTTAGGTTTTTGGATGTCAGAAAGATATAAATAGTATTAGATATCAAGAGAAAAATCATGTAGTTTTATTCTAATTGAGCTCTTCCATGTTGGAGGTTTCCCCCTAAAATAGGAAAGTGAAAATTGTATTATGCTTGTTGTTAGGTCCCTGTAATTTGTCAGATTGGTAAGACCAAATAAACAAGGGTAACATCAAACCAAATTTGGAGTCCTAGGACCTAGCCTTCCTGGAATCAGAGAGGGCTCTCTCTATATTTGTATAAAATATATAACTTGTTTGATTTAGGATGCTATTTTTAGGCTAGTTAAAATGATAGGGTTGTTTGTTTTGTTTTGTTTGGTTGGGTTGCTTGTTAAAAAGAAAAAACAGAGTAAGATAAATTCAAACCATTGGGCTATGGGGTCTGTCAAAGGCTTCAAAAGTACAACAATAAATCAAGGGTGTTTCATAGGGCAAGTTAACAAAGCCAAATGGATCTTAATAGCTTATGTGGGTGTGAAATGAACATTAAATTGTGAGTTTAGTAGGTTTTAAGGGAAATTAAGAATTGTTTAACATATAATAGAACAAGAAGAGTCTTTGAGATCACTATGCTTAAGAAAGAACCAAAGGACAGGGCACACCATAAACTTCTTTGGCCTAGCTTTATCAAGTAAACTTTGAGACAACAATCCAAAAAACCCTAGAGAGCAGGGAACTCCTAAATTTTCTAGATATTTACCTTCAGAAAAAGAAAACATTTAATGTAATATTCCTACTTAGCCTAAGCTAATAGGAATATTCATTTTTGGTTTTATTTTATGTTGCATGAATAAATGAATAAAGGAGGACATGTACAACTACTAAGTAGACTAAATAAATCAGTGCCCATGTGAACATAGTTAAATCAGGGCCATGTAAATAATCACTTGCAGGTGTGAAATGGGTTTGAGCTATGAGATTGGGTCAACCTTGACCAAATCCACAACGTTGTCTAGGTTCAATGCATCTCCTAAGTAGGAGGCCCCTCATGTGAAAGGAGCTAACTCATCAAGGTGGTTTAGGGTTTGCAAAGGCTCTCATATTATAAAAGGAGAAGGAAGGTAGCAAGAGGAGTTTTTTGATTGGTCATATTCTTGAGTATTTTTTCTTCTTAGACAAATACTATTCTCTGTTGTTTAGTGGAGAATTGTTCTTGGAATTCCTATGTAGGGATTTCACCTCTTCCTTTGAGGATCCTTGGAGGAGTATTTGCTGAATTGTTCCACTATTAGTCTTGAGGCCAAGCTCTAATTTCAATTACAGTGCTGATCCATTGAGGTTTCTGCTGCTCTTGCAGGTTGCAGCAAGTGGGAGTCTAGATCTGCAGAGATCTAGTGTATTTTGGGAAGCCTCTTCTCATGGAGCGTGTCTTTTAACCTCTTGGAAGAGTGCCTCTTTTGTTTCTACTTCAGATTTGCAATTCGAAAATGGCTATCTATGTCATTTGAGCTACAATGTTGTTCCCATTGATGGACTGCGTTATTTTGATATGATGTTCTTTCTGGTGTTTTGATCACTGTTTTGATTAGAGATCTCTAGTGTTGGGCTTTTCCTTCCACTTAGGTGATCCATGGATTAGCTTTTTGGTCCATGTTCTATTTAGATCTAATCCATTGTAATGAAATTTAATATTCAGAAATTATTGTAGCATTTTACAGATCTTCAACTTGTATCTCATATCTACTCTTATTTATGCATGATTTGGTCAAAACCCCAAGGGGATATTCTAAAGAAAACTATGTAGTTTCTAGATCTGATATAGATCTTATTTTTTGTCCACGTATCTATCCTAGATCTCAGTTGTAATATGCAGCTGCTACAACTCTTGAAAATAACACTGTTGAGCCATTTCTCCTTATATATACATGTTGTAGCTCTCTTTTCTGAAGATATTTTGCTCTCTTGTCTCATCTAATCTTCTGTATATTGAAAGGGCTTCACTTTACTTATGATTTGATGTTGTACATTCATTTATTGATTATATATTATAGCCTCCTACTTACATTATCAAATACTACGTTATTCCTAAAGCTGCTTGTTGTGCATAGCTGCAAGCCCTCTTGTAGGGTGTTTTCCAGCTAGACTAGGTTGTGGGAGACCTGTTTACCACACCTAGTTCGATTTTTTTTTTCTCCACTCTTGGATTTAGACTCTAGATTTGATGATCTAAGGGATCAAAGGGCTGAAAACTCATTTATGTACATCAATCTCCCAAGGAGTGCGTTATTTTTCTAATCTTGTTGTGCAATCCCAATTTGGGAACATTACAATGGTATCAGAGCTCCTTTCTTGGCACAACCTGTGCTTGCCTTGGATCACCAGTCATGCTACATTAAAAATAATATGATCCTCTTATTGAGAGGGAGAAGAGGTACTAGAACAAAAATCATAAGAAGTATGACTACACTATTAGTGATCCTGACAAGGATCAAGACAAGGGGAAAGCCCCTGAAACTGGGAATGATAAAGAAGTAGAGGATTTTGAAAAAAATATTTTGGATACCATGCAAGATCTTTCCAAGGAGATCGGAGAGATGAGGGTAGACAGAATGAGGGAATATCCTGGGAGATTTCAGTTGGGAGAGAGCTTGGATATGTCTCACCATGGGACTGGTCAACCAGTGAATCCACCACTAGCCCCACAAGCTTCACAACGCTCCACTATGCCTACCTTCTTGGTTGTGGAGAATGAAGGACCACATGAGAAAGCTTCCCTTGAAGATTACTTTGTGGAGTATGATTCTCAGAGTTAGAGATTCAGGGATCACTTGAGTTTACAGGAATTTTTTCACCTTAAGGCCAGAAGGAGAACAGGGTAGCAATACAGAGATGGTGGATTCTTTCATAGTAGTCACCACACTATGGGCAGATTCTTTTTCCCAAGTTTGATCGATCCTCCTCCAGTTCTGCCAAGGGATGGGTAGAAAATTTGGATATCTACTTCCAGTTGAACAAGGTCTCTGAAACTAAAGCCATCAATATTGCAACGCTGCACTTTGAGGGAGAAGCACATGATTGGTGGCTCTATGGATTGTCTAAATTGGGACATATCAATGTTACTTCATACTCTAAGTTTACTAGAAGATTGGTGGAGAGGTTTGACAGGAAGGATCCTAAAGCACCCTTCATAAGCCTTGCAAAGCTGAAGAAGTCAGGAGATGCAGGGATCTTTGAGTTTTTGATATTATCAGTCATGGTCCCTGATCTATCTTTAGCCAGAAGGGTCTACATGTTCATTGATGGCCTGGAGGAACCTTTGCATGGGTTGGTTAAGTCTACCAATCCCAGAACTTTGCATGATGCCATCGAGAGAGCTAGAGATCTCCAAGATGCCTTGCCAAAAGCAAAGGAAACTTTCCAAAGCAAGGCCCCTCATTCCTCTAAGGGGAAGGAAGGAAAAGTTGCTCCTCACAAGGAGAGCTCTTTGAAGAAGCCTCTTGATGTTGATCTCAGGAGGTAATTGAGGAAGAATAAGTTGTGCTTCACTTTCCAGGAGTCATGGGTACTAGGACATAGGTTTGTTGCTGGAAGAGCACACTACATAGAAGTCTTCTATGATTTTGAGGAGGAAGATGATGATGAGGAACCTAGGAAGGGTCACATCGCTGATGATGATGAGGAAGAACAAACACCCACCAGAGATGGGAAGGGAGCCTTTGCTTCAACCAGTGGGACTCTTGCCTCTTTGAGAGGAGTGCCTAAGTACTTTACCCTAAGAGTACAAGGTTTAGTTATGAATCAGAGAGTATCTGTACTGATTGATAGTGGGGCAACCCACAACTTTATTGATGCTCACCTTGTGCAAAGGAAATGAATCCCCACTAATAATTTTGAGGGATTTTCTATCTTGGTTTCGGGAGATAGGACCATGCAGTGCATGCAATATGTTCCATCACTCTCTGTCACTTGGGATCCTACATGTTGGTGGATCACTTATTTGTAGTTGACATACCAGACACCAACATCAACTTAGGTGTCCAATGGTTGATTACCTTGGGGAAGGTTACCACTGATTAGAAAGCCTTGCAAATGGAGTGGGTGGACTTGAAGAGTGGGAAACCACAAATTATTCAAGGCATGCACACTTATCCTTCACCTAATGTTTCCACACAAACAATAGAGATGGATTTGCGCAGTGGAAGCAGGGATCTCACAGTTCCTTCTCTCATGTTCATGAGGATGCTGCAAGGGACATTCTTATCTCATGGCAAACCACCTGGAATACCATCAGATTCAGATATTGTGGGAAAATTTCCATAAAGTACTTCTCCAAGTCTAGATCTAGGAAGGATTGGAGCAATGAGAGACCAAGTTACAGCGCTGGGAGGCTTGGGACATCCCAAGAATGAGGCAGATCTTCTTCCTGCTTGACTACCTCCCTCTCAATTTTCTGGATTTGCACTGTGGGAAGATGGGAATGGGAGGATCAACCTTCCAACAAACCATTTTGGAATGTGTAATTTCAAAAGAGAAATCAGCAACACGAAAATCACTTCCATGGATGCATCAACAGTGTTGTCATTGTTGAGTAGTGTGGATCTTTATTGGAAATCTCAACTGCTTATAGAGTATTCCAAATATCTCCACATAAGTATGATACTAGATGGCATGCATCAAGAGGATGGCTACTTGGTCCAAGGAGGGGTCATCTATTATCATGGTAAGGTCTTTTTGGCTAGAGCTTCCAAGCTCAAGCAGAAGATCCTACAAGAAGCATATGAAGAATTATTCCTTAGCCATATGTGTTCAATGAAGATCTATTTCGTGATCATGAAGAGTTTTGATTGGGAAGGCATGAGAGAGGTCTTACATCAGCACTTTCAAGAGTGAAATAGCTATGGAGGATTGGGGCAGCCAATGGACTCTTTGCAAGAGTCATTTCAGATAGCTCTTCCTTTGCTTGAGAGGAAGGGAGTGTTCATGCACAACTCCATGTGTGTGAAGGACTATGATGGTAAAGGGTTTGATCATGGTAAACAAGTTGTATTTTCTGATCTATTACATTCCTTTGCCATTTTTTTTCAGGATGAGACTCCTAAAGGGAGTGAGAGATCATATGGATCTCATAGTTTGTTGGGGGCCAATGAAAATTCTGAAATTGGCCACTCTCTTGTTGTGCAAAGGGAGATTCATTTTCATGATGGGTGCTTCCTAAAGGCACCAAACTTATGTAACACCTTCAGTCATGTTAAGGTGACTTATGCAGCAAAAGTGTGGTGGGAGTGCCACTTAACACATCAGGATATAATGAAGACAACAGGTGCACTGCGCTGGCATCTCATGTGGGATTTTGACCCACCTCCTCAAGTCCATATTTGAGTTTGTGTCTATGTAGTATTGCTTCCATACATTGATGATATAGTTTTATTGTTTATGGGGTTATATGGATAGAGGATGGGTAGTGTGTATGTACCACATGGGTTGGAACTTCAACTTGTACTTCATGATACATGTTTTAGATGTAGCATTGCTCCACCCATGTTTATTTCTGTTGAGTTTTTCACTCCGGAAGGGATGGACTATGCACATATTATGTTGGCCTTGGAGGAGCAATTCATGATGCTTTGGCTTGCTGAGCACTTGGGTTATGATGAAGGTTTGATCCTTGATGATGCCAACAATGAATGAGGAGAAGAACTATAGCTCTTACCCTATCAGTTGCTTGAGGACAAGCAACATTTTTCAGGGGAGGACTGTAATATTCCTACTTAGCCTAAGCTAAGAGGAATATTCATTTTTGGTTTTATTTTATGTTGCATGAATAAATGAATAAACAAGGACATGTGAAACTCCTAAGTAGACTAAATAAATCAATGCCCATGTGAACACAGTTAAATCAGGGCCATGTAAATAATCACTTGCAGGTGTGAAAGGGGTTTGAGCTATGAGACTCGGTCAACATTGACCAAATCCACATCGCTATCTAGGTTCAATGCATCTCCTAAAGGGACATCACAGTTTTAGTAGGAGGCCCCTCATGTGAAAGGAGCTAAATCATCAAGGTGGTTTAGGGTTTGCAAAGGCTCTCATCTTATAAAAGGAGAAGGAAGGCAACAGGTGGAGGTTGTTGATTAATCATATTCTTGAGTATTTTGTTTGCTTAGACAAATACTATTCTCTATTGTTTAGTGGAGAATTGTTCTTGGAATTCCTATGTAGGGATTTCACCTCTTCCTTTGAGGATCCTTGGAGGAGTATTTGCTGAATTGGTCCTCTATTAGGCTTGAGGCCAAGCTCTACTTTCAATTGCAATGCTGATCCATTGAGGGTTCTGTTGCTCTTGCAAGCTGCAGCAAGTGGGAGTCTAGATCTGCAGAGATATAGTGTATTTTTGGGAGCCTCTTCTCATGGAGTGTGTCTTTTAACCTCTTGGAAGAGTTCCTATTTTTTTTTTACTTTAGATCTACAATTTCACAGTGGCTATCTATGTCATTTGAGCTACAACATTGTTCCCATTGATGGACTGCGTTATTTTGATATGATGTTCTTTCTGGTGTTTTGATCACTGTTTTGATTAGAGATCTCTAGTGTTGGTATTTTCCTTCCACTTAGGTGATCCATGGATTAGCTTGATGGTACATGTTCTATTTAGATCTGATTCATTGTAATGGAATGTAATATTCAGAAATTACTGCAGTATTTTACAGATCTGCAACTTTTATCTCAGATCTACTCTTATTTATGCATGATTTGGTCAAAACCCCAAGGGGATCTTGTAGAGAAAACTATGTAGTTTCTAGATCTGATATAGAAATGATGTTTTGTCCATAGATATGTCCTAGATCTGATTTGTAATATGCAGTTGCTACAAATCTTGAAAATAACACTGTTGAACCATTTCTACTAATATATACATGTTGTAGCTCTCTTTTCTGAAGATATATTGCTCTCTTGTCTCATGTAATATTCTGTATATTGAAATGGATTCACTTTACTTATAATTTTCGGCTATAAATTCATTTATTGATTATATCTGATGGCCTCCTGCTTACATTATCAAAGACTGCATTATTCCTGAAGCTGCTTGTTGTGCATAGCTGTAGCCCCTCTTGTAGGGTGTTTTCCAGCTAGACTAGGTTGTGAGAGACCTATTTACCACACCTAGTTTGATTTATTTTTTCTACCCTCTTGGATTTATACTCCAGATCTAATGGTATAAGGGATACAAGGTCTGAAAACTCATTTATGTACATAATTCTCCCAAGGAGTGTGTTATTTTTCTAAGCTTGCTGTGCAATCCCAATTTGGGAACATTAAATTTAAGATGACATATAAGTGATGATTAAAGAGCAGGGAACTCCTAAATTATTTAATTAGACTTTAAAACACCTTCAAAGTGACTATTCAAGATGTACCAAAGGATAGGGCAAACCATAAACTTCTTTAGCCAAACCCTAATAAGTAAACTTCAAAGAAAGGTCTTAAAAACAATGTTTCAAGTTACACCAAAGGACAGGGCATACCATAAGCTTCTTCGTTTTGACTCTTATTAAATAATTTTTAGGACAAAAAGCTAGGTGGAATTAGAAATCAATTAATAATTCTCCAATCAAACCCAGCAGAGGAAAACATTTAAACAATAGAGAGCAGACGGACTTAAGGTGCCTCTAACATCATATCTTAACCTAAATTTTCTACTCTGTTATAAGAGAAAGGATGAAAAATATGAAAACATAAGGAAAAAAGTATAATATAAGAAAAAAATCACCATTTAGCAAAGTTCATGAATCCTGTGAATGTGCTTGCACCATTAACATTCAGTCCAAAATAGGTACAAAGCTCCAAAGCCGACTTCTTCACAACTCAGAATCTATGTAACATTTAGCTCAACAATCAACCAACAAAAACTATGACGCATACATGCAATATTTATCTGAAAAATGAGGAGGTGAACCCTAGCTAGGGTTTCAAGTGTCATTTATTACATATTTAATGCATTTTGACCTTTGAGACCATGCAAGGCCTAAGGCAAAATATCTAAAACTCATTCATTGCAATAATAAATTCTAACATAAATACTGAGCTAAATTTGGAATAAGTTTGAATTCAAGGCTTCAAAATATATTTTTCAATAACTCAGGGGAAGAGCACAACTCCAAGGTACAGGGGCGTAGCGCCAGTGCAAACGCGCAGCACCAAGATTGAGAAAATGGCATGTTTTTCAGGTAACGTTTGGAGGCCTTCCCTGTGTCAAAATGAGCTCCATGATGGCTCATTGGAAAGGTCTCTGAGTATAGTTTCCAAATCAGCTTTTACTTTCCAGAATGGTTCCCAGTTTCCTTTTCAAAAATAACTTCTCCCGAGACTTCTAAACGCACAAAGCCAGTGCCAAGAAGAGGGCAGAAAGGTGATTTTTTTGTAGTTTTTGGCCTTTTTGAGGGACCTGTTTTGCTCCAAATCTTATGAAAATTTTTGAGGTTGCTGTAATTGCCATTAGGAACAGGAATATGCATACAATTTTTAATTTTAGTGCAAAAAAGAGCGCAACTCCAGTGGCGCTGCACGTTTGGTCCAATTTCTGCAAGTCAAACTGTCAAAAATTCAAAATGTGTAAAAAGGTGCGAAAATTGGAATTTAGCTTGCTGATTAAGATTTAGAGGCTTGGAGCGACACATCAGCAAGGATATTGAGCTTCTCTTGCCTCGGTCAAAGCTCAAATATTTGCATGGTCTCGTTTGAGATTGGCCCTTGCAATCCTGTTTCTCATGGCATAATGTCTTGCCATCTTCCTATGGATGTCAATGTCTCTCTTGGACTTCTCTAGTTGACCCTTTAGGTGAAAATTGGCTCTCTCTATCCAAGACTCTGTATCCTTGCTAATTTCTATGGCAGGCATCTCACTTGGAGTGAGTTGCTCTGCCAATTATGCCTCCTTTTGCCTTTCCCGGGCTAAAGCCCTCTTCAGGCCAATGGTCTTTGGCCTCTGTCTAGGAAGCTGATCTTCCTCATCATCACTGCCATCAAAAGGGCCCAAGGTCTCATCTAGAAAACCCTTGGCCTTTTTGGCCTCTTTCTGAGCTCTAAATGTCCTAACCTCACTAATGGCCTGCTTTGTCTTCAAATGTTGATTCTCTAGCTCAAAAAAGTTAATCACATTCATTGCCCTACCAAGATTAGCTTTGAGCTCACTAATCTTGGTATCCATGATTCTTATCAACATATTGGTAATCCTCTCCTCATCCTCATCATCAAGGTCAAGTAGCTGAAACTCCTTCTCAATTTCATGTTTATCCTCATCTTCAACAATGACATGCTCTGTAACCTTTTCCTTGCCCTTATCAACCTGTTTTGTTGATGAATAAGGTGTGGACCATTTCATATCAAGTGAAGAAAACAAATTCATTTTTCCTCTCTGATAGGTCAAAGGAAATGGCTCCATATCAATCCTTTTAGTGCCAGCTGTCTCAATGTTTCTTTCCTTGCTTTATGCTCCAGTATCATGATATGAGGGTGAAGGATTGTGGAAAGGCGATGAGGAAGGATCAACTTGAGGTGAATGGATCTGAGAGGATGGTGATTTATGAACAGTGGGGTGTGATGGAGAAGTGGATATGGGAGGATGAGAAGATGAAGGAATATCCTGCTGATTATGGCCAGGTGGATTAGTGAAAACCTCATTCGAAATGAATGCATCCCATGAAATGTTTTTTTGTTGAAGTTGATGCATGACCATGGAGTGTAAAAACTCTAGTAAACTTGAATAAGTATATATTATTATTGATAAAATATGGGATTATTACAAGTGAGGATCACCAAGGCTTTAAATAGAGCCTTTATGGTGTCCATTAGCGAAGAGGCATGATCATTGATCATGCCCTTCCACATTAATAAACCTAAGATAACTATATTTAACTAATAATTAATAAAATATACATAACATTGCCCCTCTCTTAAAGATGCTTTGTCCTCAAAGCATATGTAATGATGGACAATGCTGACAAATGCCTAGGTTTCTCGAGCGGCGAGCTCTTGCTTCCCACATTTTAAAAAGATCGTGGAGCATATTTTCGAGTTCAATCTTTTGGTGATGTGGATAGCGAAAATATTTGATATTGAAAAGATCAGATCCTGTCTTGACTTCTAATGGATTTTTGATTTCCCTATTATGAGACATTTTGATTGGCAGGTCTTGAAATACTTTTTCGTCTGTCTGAACTATTCCTTGTACTACTGGTGATTCTTCATGGTTCCTTTTTATATTTAGAGGTAAGTTACCAACAATTATCGTCTGATGTAACTTCTCCTCATCATCAAACGCTTCCTTCTTAACAACCATATCTGCTTCATCACCGAAGGCCTCAACAGATTTTGGCGCTGTATCAATGGCTTCAGCTGTGTTTGTCCCTTCACATTTTTCTTTCAACTCTGGGGATGAAACATTTTGTTGTTTATAAGCATCTGTATTTTCATGGTTTCTTTAATTTTCAATGACTATGGCTATTGTTGCATCTGTGATAGGAGTCACGTTGAACTCTTTATGTGGCTCCTTCACCAACATTGTTTCTTTTTCTGCCATTGGATTTTCATTTATATAAAAGTTCTCAATAACTTCTACTACTGCATCACTGGCTTTATTATTGGGTTGAGTTGCATTTTCTTCTCTTGTTTTCTTAACTCTATAACTTTCATGGTTGATTTCAGAGTCTCTACTTCTAGGTATTTCAACACTATAGCTTTCATGTGAGCTAATTTCCAATTCAACCTCATTTAATTGCTCATTTTCAAACATGTTATATTCATGATTATGATCTGAATTAGCTGAATTGTTCAGTTGATTATGTTCAACATTTGGGAATATTGGTTCTTGTGTCTGACTTATCTTATCTATCTTATCATTTAACTTATCGAACAGTTCTGTCATCTTTTTCATTGCTTCGCTATGATTTTCTGTGGCCTCGTGATGATTTAGCCACATTTTTCTTTCTATTCGATTTGTCGTATCATGAACCTTTTTTATATTATTGGATTTTCCTGCAACTGTACCTTTGAGACCGACTAATCTTTTTCCAAAGTCATCTGAATTATTATTGATATGTTTCTCAAGATCCAGTGATTTTTTCTGGAATCCGGCCATCGACATTGATGACGACATACTCCTCATACTCCTTGTTAGGGCTTATCCCCTTTTCCTTAAAAAATTGTCCTCAAAGCTATATTTTTTTGACAATTTTCTTCACTTAAGATTTATCTTCTTTAGCGTATGTCATTCACCACTGGTACCTTCTCTTGTAATGTTGTCTTTGAAAATAGGGTTTTTTTTTTTAAATAATAATAATAATAATAATAATTATTATTTTATTATTTGAAATATATATATATATATATATATATATATGGTGAAAAAAAAAATTGTTAATTTTTGAAGAGTCACGTTGTTTTGAAAGGCATGTTGTTTTGAAAAAGGGGGAATGGGGAGCAGCTGGGGAGGAAGGGTTTCGAGGAAGAGAGCGGTGAGGAGAGGTGAGCCAAGGGCTACGTGAGAGGAGGGGATGGGAGTGAGCATTGAGTGTGGTGAGGGATGAGGAGAGCGAACGAGGCAGCGTGGAGGGTGGGTTGTAGGGTGAGTTAGGAAGGGCAGAGTGTGGTGAGCTGGGATGGGAGTAGAGTAGCGTAGGCATGTAGGGAGGTGCAGGGTTGGGCGGGGGTGGAGGGAGAAAGGGTGGCAGGAGAGCCAACTAAGGGAGGCGGGGAAGGGTGCGGACAGGGTGTGCAGAGCGGTGGGAAGGGGGGTTGGAGAGTGGGAAGGTGTTGGGAGGGCCGGAGCTATGGAAGGTGCGGGTGTGCAGAGCAGTGGGAAGGGGGGGTCAGAGAGTGGGAAGGTGTTGAGAGGGTCGGAGTGAGGAGGAAGCGGTGGCAGAAGGAAGCCGTGGGGGGAGAGCTGAGGGGGAGGCGGAAGGCGGAGGTAGTAAGGGTGTGGGAGTGATGGTAGGGCGGATGTGAGAGGTTGGGTGAGGGGGTAGCGTGAGTGCAGGCGGAGGTGGTTGTAGGGTGAAGAGTGTTTGCAGAGGTGGAGCGGGGTTAAGGGGTAAGGGGAGAGCATTGTAGTGGGGTATGGAAGGCCATAGGCCATGAGGGAGGGCCGAAGGCCGTGAGGTGAGTGTCGGTTGAGAAGGTAGGGCCGAATGTCGAGTTTGGAGAGAGGGTGAGTAAGGGGGATGGGTAGTGCTATGTGAGGGGGGTGGTGAGGTGATGAGTGTGAGAGCGTTGGGAATAGCGTAGGTGGAATCATGTGCAAAGAGGGGTGGGTGACTAGTGTGAAATGTGAGGGGGAAGAGAGAGAAAAATTCCAGGGAGGAAAATTTTGTAATTTTTCTTTTTAAACAAATGTTGCTCACAAGCACTCGATTTAAAAAAAAATCTATAATTCTGGAATTTTCTTGTAATTTTTTAATTCTGGGTGATCACACAGATCCTGAAGAGCGACTGCTTCGATACCAATGGAGCATAAAAACTCTGGTAAACTTGAATAATTATATATTATTGATAAAATATGAGATGATTACAAGTGAGGATCACCAAGGCTTTAAATAGAGCCTTTATGGTGTCCCTTAGCGAAGAGGCATGATCGTTGGTCATGCCCTTCCACATTAATAAACCTAAGATAACCATATTTAACTAATAATTAATAAAATATACATAACATACCACCATCTTGATGAGTGAATGATGAAATAGGCTCTGCATTTGCTGATTATAATCTCTCTTTTTCACAATGTAGGCCATTTTTTCAATACAACGAAAAAGATAATATGGTATATGCAGCATCCTAACTCTAGTGAAATTCATAAGAAGATGAATATGGTAAGAGGAAAGGTGGGAAAACCTTCCCTCACAGGTGAAATACTTCATTATTATCCTCATCATGGGTGCATATCTATCAATCATATGAGAAAAAGGGAAGATGGACTTGTGGTGATATTTATACCTAGGTTTGAGGCATGGTTCAAAATAAATCATGTCCAGGTTTGCTTGTTTGAACCACTTTTCTCCCACACTAGGTATCCTTGTAGCATCTGCAATGGCATCAGTGGACATCTCAAATGTAACCCCATCAAGATTGACCTAGTTGTCATGTAGATTAATGATGAAGAGTCTTGTTAGCTCCGGGTGATTTTGGACTTGTTTTACTCTCTCACAAAACTCAAAGCAGCCCACATGTTTAAAGAAAGAAATAATAATAGGAGATGCCATGATTTACTTTTTATTGAGGGGTTCAAACCTGTTTATCTTCCCTCCCTTATGATCATGTCTCCCTGGAATTTGTGCCTCACCACCACTTTCTTCACTCAGACATTTAGACTCTATTTTATAAAACCTTAGGGTACAATTGAAATGAGATGAGGGGAAGGGAATGAAATGGTAGCTTAAACAAATGAAGGGAATGAGTGAAGGGGTATAGGTGTAGGAAATGAGTGAGGGGAAAAATAACTCAATTTCAACCCTAAATAAATGAAATTATTGTCTATAACTGATACTCTGTTTAGGAGGATGAAATAAGTATATATAAAGTGATCTCTGATTTGTAGCTAGGTTTTGATTAGGGTTTTAATTTAATGCATTCAAGAATCAAAAAATAGCTTAGAAATGGGGTGATGATATGTACTTACTACTTAGGAATGTTGTGGAGGATGATAGGAGAAATTTGAAGAAGGTTTGAACTTTTTTGGAGGGCTTGAACCTTTGGCAATCTCCTCTGTCTAAGTGTGAAATGCCATTGGTTGAGGGCGCAACGCCTCTCCAAATGTGCAACGCCTCTTTGCAGGTGCACAACACCTTCACAAAATACATCGGAGTCCTCTGAGGTAAGGGTGCAGTGCCACTCCAAGCGTGCAACGCCAGTCTACAGGCACACAAAACCTTCACAATTGTGTTGAGGAAAACAAGCAAGGGCATAGCACCAACTCCCAGGCATGCAGCGCCAAGGCAAACACACAGCGCCAAGGAAATTTTGCCCGAATTTGCTCAGAAAACCCATAAACTCTTCCTTGCTAAATTCTCTTGATCTTTTGAAAGGTAAAAATGGTTCTCTTGAAGTGTGAAATGGGATTTTATAGGCTTATGGATTTAATTTAACTTTGAAAACCCCACTTTCTAATGTCTGAAGACCTTTTTCTTTTCTCACTAACACTCTTTGACACTTTTTCCTTACAGGTTGTTGAAGTCATGAAGTTGGCTTTTATTTTTCTCATTGAGGCTTGACATGCTAACTTTGACAACTTTGGGATTTAATCACATAGTAACATCTTCAAAATCTTCTGTCTTTTGTTGAAATTTGGTTACCGGAGGACAGGTGGTTCCCTAAGGCTTTAATCTTTGGCCTAGGGAAAAGTGTCCAAAAGAATTTAATTTTTCTCCTAAAGTGACTTTATAAAGTTATAAAGTCAAATCTAATTTAAAAGTGACTTTAAGTGATAAAGTTACTAAAGTCTAATTTTAAAGTGACTTTAATAAAATCAATGTAAAATTAGAAAGGAAAAGTGACTTTGGAAATAAATGACTAAGTGGGTCTTTATTAAAGTGGGGTGAATTAAAAAATAGAAAGTGAGATTTAAATGAGCATTTAATCTCAGCCCTAGATCTCAATATATTTCAGCCATTAGATTTAGGGATTCCCCAAAAGTCACTTAGGGTTAGGTTAAAGGAGGGAAAGGAGGAAAAGGTCATTCATTCTTTCATGATCAGATTGAGAGAAGGAGAGCAAGAGAGCAAGGGAGATTTCTAAGCAGTGAGGAGGAGGCAGCAGCTTGGCACACATTCCAAGGCAGTATTTCAGCAAGTCTGTACAACAGATTTTGCACACAGTTCAAGGCAGATTTGGCACGATTTCCAAGGTAGAATCCGTACAGCAACTTGTGGCACGTTTCCCTAGGCAGTTGTACCATTTTCTGGGCACATATTTCTAGGGAGAGGTTGTTGTTTTTGCTGCACAATTTTCCAAGCAGGCCGTATAACCTGTAGCTAGTTGCTGGCACAAAAATCGAGGTAGATTTCCGTACAACATCATTTAATACAGCTGCACGCATTCCAAGGAGGTCGTACAGCAGCATTTATTGTTGTTCTGCATGCAAAAAGAGGAGGCCGTACAACAGAAATTAATGCTGTAATTTTTGGGCACGTTTTTCAAGGAAATACGCACAGCATTTATTTCTGGTTCAGTTTTACTGTTTGCACATTTTCCAAGGTGGTGGTTAAGCACGGAAAACAAGATAAGTTGTAAAAGTTTACTTGTTGATTTTTCTGAATATTCTCTCACTCTAAAAAGAATTTTTTTTAGAAATAAGAAGGAGCTCTCAAACTCGTTTTCCCCAAGACTTGTAGGGGGTTTTTCCAGGGTCACCTTGACCAAAAATCACTGGGTTATCATGTGTTGAATGGCTGTTTGTATTTGCTGATTTTTATTTCTGCATTTTCCATCATTCTTTAAATTTTCCATAATTTGTGTTTTCAGCAAAAAAATATTTCCCAGTTTGTTGAATGTAAGGATATGGGAAAGGACATTTAACTATTTGGAGAAATAAGGTGAAACTGAAAACCGGGGTGGGAAACAAGAAATTTCTACATGGTATCAAATCTTGAGTGCTGAAAGTGCAGTTTGGGACAGCAAGGAGAAAAATACAGCCTGCTGATTTTTTCCCTCAGAAAATTCCAGCAAGCTGATTTTTCACAAACAGAATTTTTATCTTTACTACAACAGTGCTATTTTTTCAGTTTTAGGACAACAATATGTCATTGGGATTGAGGGTGGAGGATAGGTTGGATGGGCATACCAATCACAACGTTTGGAAGGAGAGAATGCATAGTATCTTTGAGGAGGAAGAAGTCTACGATATCATGGTTCATACCACACAACAGCCTGTTAATGTGCCTACTGATGTTGTTCAGTTGGCAGCATATAATAGAAAGAACAACAAGGGTAAGGGACTGATCCTAGATGGAATCAAAGACCATTGCATTCCTCATGTGAGAGGAAAGAGAAATGCTCATGAGATGTGGACAACATTGTCCAATCTCTACCAAAGTACCAATGAGAACCGGAAAATGGTCCTGAAGGAGAAGCTGAAAACCATTAAGATGGGTAAGACTGATAGTGCAGCTGGATATCTCAGAAATATTACTAATGTGAGAGATGAGTTGGTAGCAATTGAAGAAGTCATTCCACCCATTGAGTTGGTGCAGATAACAGTGAATGGCCTCCCTAGTTCATGGATGAACTTTGTTGATGGGGTTTGTGCACGTGAGACCCTTCCCACATGGGAGAGGTTTTGGGATGATTGCATTCAGACAGAGATCAGGAAAGGTCAGCTTGGGGCAGCAAAGCTAGTTGAGCAGGATGAGGATGTAGCACTGTTGGCAGGAGGCAAGAAAGGCAAAGGAAAGAAGAAAGCTTCCACAAGCAGTGGTGGGGGCAAAGGCAAAGGTAAAGGTAAACAGGGTAACACACAAAAGGACTATTCCAAGTTGAAGTGTTGGAATTGTCAGAAGATGGGACACTATGCAGTTGTGTGTCCGGAGAAGAAGAAGAAGAAGAAGGGGAAGAACTAGAGCATGGTAGCATCAACAGAGGTTGAGGACTTTGCAGATCGCTTTGACCAGGAGTTTGGGTTCATTGCGTGTGAGTCCTCTAGTGCAGGATTACCTGCCACAGAGATTCAGAGGGAGCATGCATTTCCCTCGACTAGCAGAGCATCTTTGGGTATCTGGTATGTGGACAGTGGGGCTTCACGTCATATGACAAGAGTCCGTGAGTACTTCTCAGAGCTTTCATAGAGTGGCACTGATATAGAGGTGGTACTCGGTGATGACAGAGTTGTTAGAGCAGTCGGTGTGGGAACACTGACATTTCAGAGGGAGTCTAAACCTCCCTTGAAGGTGTCAGATGTTCTTTATGTGCCAGTGATGAGCCTGTACCCTCACATCGTTTTAGCTGAGAAATAGATGAGACACCGCGGAGAGGGGTGGACAGGTGTCAAGGTATCCTAGTACCCAACGCGGATTCGGGCGCAGAGTGATAGAAGCACGCCTTGCTGCCACAGTGTGCGGTGTCATTTCTGCGCCCCTTGGTACTGAGCGCAGTACCGCCACGAGCTGCTCGCTTCCAGCGAGGTGGAGACTGGGCACCAGAGGGATGGGGCACATCATGGAGCCTTGAGGACTTTGCGGGAGACCACGGCGGTGTGCCGCATTCTCCAGTAATGATCACTTTGATACTTGTGAGATGTGCGATAAGTAAGTTTTCCTAAATCCCCTTTTCCTGCACGCTGACGCACTCAGTCGGGGATGTTTGATTTGACAGATTTGATTCATTCCCATGTTTCCGATGTGAGCGCTCTGATGTCTCATGTTTGAGATCATAGAGTGGATATTATTACTATGTTTTATTCATTGATGATCACTCCAGGAAGACCTAGATTTATTTCTTGAAGACCAAGAGTGAGGTCTTCAAGCGGTTTCAGGAGTTCAGAGCTCTTGTGGAGACACAGACAGGTCGAAAGATCAAGTCCCTGAGGTCGGACAATGGAGGATAGTACACCCTTGGAGAGTTTGTTGACTGTTGTGCGGAGGCAGGCATTAGGAGGGAGTTCACTGTTCCTTACAACCCCCAGCAGAACGAGGTTGTGGAGAGGAAGAATAGATCCATCGGAGGGGCTGCCAAAGCCATGTTGCATGATCAGGGGTTTCCATTGTTTTTGTGGGAAGAGGCCTGCAACACAGCTATTTATTTGCAGAACAGGAGTCCGCATCGTGCCTTGGGGCACATGAATCCGAAGGAGGCTTTTTCTGGGAAGAAGCCTGATATTGGTCATCTTCGTATCTTTGGGTGTATCACATACTCCTACATACCCAAGGAGAAGAGGACCAAACTAGAGCCCACCGCAGAGAAGGGTATCTTTGTGGGCTACAGTGAGACCTCAAAGGCCTTTTAGATTTATATTCTCGCACAGAGGAAAGTTGTTGTCAGGCAGGATGTGAAGTTCGAGGAGGACAGGGCCTTTAGGAGGTCATGGGAGTTAGAGTATCTGGATCAGCAAGACCCTCAGCAACAGCTGACTCAGTCACAAGGATCCAGTGGGCAGGGATCAGGAGGATCTGGAGGTACATTTATGACGATGTCAGGTCCGTCAGTGAGCAGTGGCTCGCAGAGTTAGAGGGGCGGTGCTTTGGGCAGCATGCAGAGCAGTCCACAGAGTAGTTGACTAGGGAGTCCACTTATGGACAGTTCACACGGTACTTCAACATATACAGGTTTAGGTGCAGGCAGGAGGACAGCAGATAGACAGTCAGGAGTTCAGGATCCTGATGATGATGAGGAGGAGGAGTTTCATTCTCCAATGGGAGAAGTGTGCTCAGGGAAGAGGAAGCCCAAGTGGCTTCAGGACACCTTGAGAGAGGCCACATCTGTTGCTGGGCCTAAGAGGCTGGTCAGAGAGAGCAGACCACCTGAGAGGTTTTGTAGCTATATGGCAATGGCTACCAGCATCCTTGACTCTAAGCCTTATAGCTATGAGGAGGCAGCTAGCCAGCAGGTCTGGAGAGAGGCCATGCAGGAGGAGTATTCTTCTATCATGAAGAATGATTTTTGGGAGGTGGTGCCAAGGCCTGAGGGAAAATCCATGGTTACTTCCAGATGGCTTTACAAGGTAAAGCATGCTGCAGATGGTAGCATTGAGAAATTAAAAGTGAGGTTTGTGGCTAGAGGGTTCTCCCAGGTAGAGGGAGTTGATTATGAGGTGACCTTCACTCCCGTGGCTCGATATACTTCGATCCGCTCCATTATATCGATAGCAGCAAAGATGGGTTGGAAGATCCACCAGATGGATGTGAATACCGCATTTCTCAATGGCTTCATACAGGAGGAGGTGTAGATTGAGTAGCCACAGGGCTTTGAGGTGCATGGGAAGGAGTCCCATGTGTGCAGACTGAAGAAGGCCCGTTATGTCCTGAAGCAAGCTCCCAGAGCTTGGTACTCCAGGATAGATACATACTTGCAGGGGATGTGTTTCACAAAGAGTGAGACAGATCCAAACCTTTACTATATTGTGATAGGTGAGGAGCCTCTCATTCTGGTGCTATATGTTAGGGTCCCGTGATTTGGCTGATTGGAAAGCCAAATGACAGTGTAACATCAAACCAAGCTTTGGAGCCCAAGGACCTAGCCTTCCTGGACTCAAAGAGGGCTCTCTCTATATGTGTAAGGGATATCTGTGTGTTTGTTCATTTGTGTTCTGATTTTAGGCTAGTTATGAAGTAAGTTTTTTGGTTTTTGGTTTTTTAAGTTGTGAGGGATGAAACTGATCAAAGATATAAGATAGGTAAAAAGATGTCAGATCAACTGGGCTATGGGGTCAAAAAGGTCAAGAAAGCTATCAGATGGTGATACAAGGATGTTGAAGGGCCGATTTGATTCAAGGTAGAAAGGATCTTTAGGCAAAATGGAGTAAATGGACATCAAATTTGTGAACAACAAAGAGTTTCAAGCATAACTAGTTTAACAGCAGACATAAACATGGTAGGGCAAGCCATTAATCATGCAAAATCTAACTACAAGTTAATCAATACATAGAAATAAACATTCAAGCCATGCATAGAAATATATGACCCTCTAACTTTGGGAAATGGCTATCAGACTTTGGGGAAAACACTTAAGATGGACAAACAACTTAACTTACTATGCCGGAACGCCTAAACATAGTACTTCAAATTATTGGGCACTTTGAACAACGAGATTTGCATAGTTTTAGGCAAAGGGCTAGATCGAAACTAGGCCTCCTTGGTTCAACAAAATGATAATCTAATCGGTCAAAGAGAAATTTCATGGATGGAAATATAGCTATCCATAGGTAAGCAGGGCGTGCCATAAGTCATACTTAGCATGTATAAAACCATGAATGAAACAAGCAACAATATCCTAAGTATTAAAGAGCAGTCAAGAATTCTTTAATGTTACTTAGGAAGAAGAAAACAAAGAAGCTATGAAGAAACAGGAAATTTGAGGTGCCTCCATGGGCATATCTCAAATTTTTTCTCTACTGATCTATAGCAAGCAAGAAACATGTATTCATGAATGAAAACTAGAAGACAACAACAAAGCAAAAGACACTATAACATTCTACCAAGTCATGGAATCCAACAACAATCCTTCTTCATTCATCCAAGAGCATCCAAGAGGCAATCCAAAAGCATAAGACAAGTATTTCTTCCAAAGCTTATATGACCATATATTGCTTCTCTTCTCAAGTTCAACCTTGTTTTACAATGAAAGCCTTTGGAATATATAGGCTTAAGTGAGGAAAACCTCATGGTTCAACTTGCTCTCCCATTGGCCTAATCAAAATATCTAAACTTGTCCTTGAGGCTTTGCAAAGCCCAAGGCACAAAATATCCCATAAAATATCTAAAAAATGCTAAAAAAGGGAATTAAATTGACTTTACACAACTTCTCATGTGAAAAAATAGCTAAATGCACATTTGGAAAAGGCAATTTTTTGAGGTTCAAAAATTACAAAAATATTTAAAATTTACATCAGCAAAAGGTCCCCTGACTTTCCAGCAACATTTGGCAGCCTTCCCGATGTTGAAACGAGGCTCATGATAGCTCGTTGGACATATCTGAGTGTCTAATTTCTGGAACAACTGAAATTTTCCCAATCCGATGCCTGGAAGTCCTCCAAAGATAGGACTGTGTGTAAAAAACCAGAAAATAAACCTTGCTGATAGACGGGGCAGAATGTTGAAAAAGTGAGTGTTTTTTGTATCTTTGGGAGACCAAAACAACTTCAAATGCTCCAAAAATTTCTGAGTAGATGATAATAAATGTAATACATCCAATGGTACCACTCTCAAGAGTTGAGGATGCTCCAAACTGAAATGACGGCGCCCGTGATTTTATGCAATTACGCCCAAAAATGTCGAAAAACAAGAACACGTCAAAATTTGCTCAATTTTGGGGAGCAAGTCCCTCAAGGCTTTTTAGAAACATGCCTAGAATCTCGGGCCAAAATTACAAGCCTAGAGGTGTCTTTCTCCTTTTTTCTCACCGGGCGCCCTCTTTGAGCAGTTTTGAGCCTTTCTTGGTTTTCTTCTTTGTCACTTGGCATTCTAGATTTGATGAAGAAGTCATGGCCCCTTGCCTAGGAGAGGAAGCTAGCACATGCTTTGGAGAATGCCCTTCATGATTCATGTTTTGTACTTGCTTGCCCTTATCAGTGCTTTCTTGAGGGTTTCCTTGTTTATCTTTGTCACTTTTCCATTTTTCTTCTTGAAACTGCTGTCCCTGAGGAGGTTTCTGTGGCTGATGTGTAACATGCTGTGGCTGCCCCTGTTGCTCTATTTCACCCTCATCATAAGTTTGATGTTCTTCATGCTGCTGCCCTGCCTTATAAGGTTTCTCCTTTCTCTTTGTATGCCAACCAACAAACAATCTTAGAAACAAGTGCACAATCAAAAAAAGATATACACAATTAAAATGAATTTTTGTGTTTGGACAAGGTCACAGGGTTCTGGTGTTTCTGATGTGAGCAAAAAAAGACCTGTAGTATTCAATAGCAATAAAATCCTTTTCAAAAAAAACACTGACCTCTTTATAATTCACTGTCCTCATACAAAGTTTTGACAAAAATACCTTTGAATTGCAGTGACAGCTTTCCTTACTGACACTGTATTTTCCCCTTTAACCCACAGAGGAAACTTTTGACCAATGACCAAGTAACATATGTATGGTTGCTGTGGTTGAAATTCAGACCACTGTTCCTTTTCTCAAATGCTGAGTTTCTGCTTTTAAAACAGTGCCTCCATCCTCTAATACTTTTTTTAGGGCAGTTTACAGGTTTTTAAACATTAATATGAACCCAAACTTTGCTATGCTTACTGCTGGACAATCAAAAACTACAGCACTCTTGAGATTTTAAAACGAATATTTGAACCTCCCAAGCACCTTTTATTCATTGAATATAGTTTGACAGAGTTATGGGTTTCATGCTACAGCAGTTTAAATGTCCCAAAGGCTTGACAACCCCTTTAGAAAAAGAACGTGATGCTTGAGCAATTTAAGGACAACTTTAAGCTTTTCGAAGCTAGGTTTTAACATTTCACTCTCATCAACTACTATTCCTTTCAAAACGTTCACTCAAAAAATTTGACTTACACCATGGCCCTTACTGCTTCGTAACCCTGTCTAGAAACTTGATTTAAAGGGAGGGAAAGACAAAAAATACCTTGAAACATCATTGCAATCTTTGTTTGCGAGTTGGAGCTATTTTGAAACAATTTTGGAGGTGTTTTAGGGCTTATTATAAGGGCGACGCGTTTGAAGAAGAGAGTGTCGTGCAAGAAATGTGGTCGGGTCACTTGTCGGGCCGACAGGACCCAAACTTACAGGCGCGCCGTGCGCGCCTGTGTATTTCTTTGTACAAAGTTGAACTGAGCGTGCCGCACAGTGTCACAGGCATGCCGCGCAGTTCAAACCTGAAAACTTTGTGTATCTTCACTCAAAAATTTCTTCTTTGATCTTGTAAACAGCAGAGGGTAACGTTGCCTTGTGTTTTGAGAAATTTAAAAGGTCTTGCAACGTTTTCCTTTTGTCCCTTGAATGCGAATAGGTCAAAACCCCTTGATTTTGAAATGTGAATGTTTTTGAAAAGTCATGTCATTTAAAACTTCTGCCTCCGTTCATTTTGAAACAAAATGATTTTGAATGTGTTTATAAAGGGCCTATGTTTGGAAAGTGTTGGTAAAAGGCTAGTGCATACTAGTTTAACAGTTGCAATAGTTAATGACTTTTTCTTCTTGTAATAGAATCATTCCAAGGTTCAACTCTGTCCACTGCTTGACACCTTTGGTGACATTTTTAACAAGGAAGAACCACTCAAGATCTGTCAAAGAGCATTGAAAACTGCTTTGTCATTTTGCAAGGAGATGGCCTGTCTTCTTCCAACTTGGTTGATAGCTTCTGCTTCCAGGTGTTTCATAAGCTCCTCCTCTGATTGTAGGTTCCATAATTTAGTTGCATCCATTCATGCTACCTTTCTTTGTTTATTTAAAAGGAACTCTTTCAGACTTCTTGGAATGCAACAGTGAGGTGTTGTTTGACCCCCTCTCATAAGGAAACTGCCCTCCTTTGTAACAGTGGCATGCATATTCAAATTTCCTTCTATCCACTATGATGTATAGTTTGAAAGACATTCCCCTATGAGTTATAGGAAAGCCAGTATTTTTTTGAAACATAATCATCATCTGTGGCCTGTGTCATGACATGTCCTTTTAACCAACAGCAGAAGTTTGGCAAGGAGGTGAGTTTTTGTAATTTTGACATGATTTTCCCTTTTCAGAAGCTTTCAATATCTTCTGTTGCTCTTACCATTTGTCTCTTGGTTAGTTAAAACCTGAAATTAGTCCCTGCTTTGGCCCTCTGCTAATGAATGAAGGAGGCGCTTTCAAAAACCTTCTGCTTATGAATGAAGGAGGTGCTTTGGTCTTCAAACCCTCTGCTTATAAATGAAGGAGGTTCTTCAGTCTTCAAACCCTCTGCTTATAGATGAAGGAGGTCTTTTATTCATGTTATATCAATAGCCTCTTGACAGTGTTGTTTATCCTTTTACTGTCCTTTCAGGCTTTGAATGAGGTCGCCAGAGCTTGATGAAAAACTCTTTGCTTTTTAACTGTATCTCGGGCTCAAGATCACATTGAGAAGCAGTTGTCTTCTCATGTGGAGCCAAAAATTTTCTTCTGAGATGCTGGCATGTTTCTGACTTTGAAACATCCATCAATCACTGTAAAAAGACCTACAATCAGCTTGACTTATGGTCTATGAATTGCTGATACTTAAGGGTATATTAGTGGCGCGACCTAGGGTTGTAACCAACTTCATTAGCAGAGTGGGAGGTCTGTTATGACTGGTCTATAGCAGATGGAGGCTTTTTTGGCTCTTGGATAGTTTGCCAAGGGTGAAATGCCTTAAAGCGCCACTTCCTAACTTAGGGGAGACTGTTTGAATAGATTTGGATTGTCTATTTAGAGCTGATGGGCAGAATAGTATGGCTGAAGCTGGATAGGGTTTGATAATGGGGTTTTATCTCGTCATGGGCGGATTGAAAGGTAAGAAGGCAAAAAAATTTATGGGTGTTTTCCCAGCTGGAAAATATGACAAATTTTGGATCAGCTGCTAGAAAACTTGGCTATCAGAACTAGTAATCACCAACAAGTGAAAAATACTGATGACTAACATTGTATGTGGATGACTTAGTCATTACAGGTGCAGAGAGACTCATAGAGCACTGCAAGAGAGATCTTGCGGCGGAGTTTGAGATGAAGGACATTGGCTTGATGCATTACTTTTTGGGTTTGGAGGTGTGGCAGGAGGAGGGGAATTTCTTCTTGGGGCAGGGGAAGTATATTGTGGACATCCTTGGCAGATTCCACATGGAGGATTGTAAACCCATGTCGACACCGATTATCACCAACTGGAAGAAGCTCCATGCTTCGGATTCCGAGTTGGTGGATCCCACATTGTATAGACAGTTGATTGGTTCCTTGATGTATTTGGTCAACACTAGACCAGATATTTGTTTTGTAGTCAACACGATGAATCAGTTTATGTGTGAGCCTAGGAAGGTTCACTGGGTGGCTGCAAAACACATTTTGCGGTACTTGCAGGGGACAGTGGATTATGGTCTGGACTACAGGCAGGGGGATGGAGTGAGATTGGAAGGTTACACTGATTCTGATTGGGCAGGTTGTGCTTCTGATAGGAAGAGCACTTCAGGGTGCTATTTTGGGTTGGGTTCGGCAGTGGTGCCATGGTTCAGCCGAAAGCAGCAGTCAGTAGCATTGAGTTCAACGGAAGCAGAGTATATGGCAACCAGTCTAGCTAGTTGTGAGGCCATCTGGCTTCGCAAGATGTTTTTTGGATTATTTGGTCAACCGTTGAGACCTTCAGTGATTTACTGTGATAATCAGAGTTGCATTAAACTCACAGAGAATCTAGTATTTCATGACAGGTCAAAGCATATTGGGATCAAATATCATTTCATCAGAGACTATGTTCAGAAAGGAGCTGTGAAGCTTGAGTATATTCCCACTGATGAGAAAGTTGCAGATATTCTTACCAAAGCCTTACCACGGGGCAAGCATGTCTACTTCAGAGACAAGATGGGTGTGGTGAGGAACACCTTCCTCGGTAAGAGGGAGTGTTGAAATTTGGTACCGGAGGACAGGTGGTTCCCTAAGGCTTTGACTTTTGGCCTAGGGAAAAAGTGTCCAAAAGAATTTAATTTTTTCTCCTAAAGTGACTTTATAATTTTTATAAAGTCAAATCTAATTTAAAAGTGACTTTAAGTGATAAAGTTACTAAAGTCTAATTTTAAAGTGACTTTAATAAAGTCAATGTAAAATTAGAAAGGAAAAGTGACTTTGGAAATAAATGACTAAGTGGGTCTTTATTAAAGTGGGGTGAATTAAAAATAGAAAGTGAGATTTAAATGAGCATTTAATCTCAGCCCTAGATCTCAATCTATTTCAGCCATTGGATTTAGGGATTCCCCAAAAGTCACTTAGGGTTAGGTTAAAGGAGGAAAAGGAGGAAAAGGTCATTCATTCTTTCATGAGCAGATTGGGAGAAGGAGAGCAAGAGAGCAAGGGATATTTCTGAGTAGTGAGGAGAAGGAGGCAGCATCTTGGCACACATTCCAAGGCAAGAGCCAAATAAGTCCGTATGTGCCAGAAGTTTACACACAGTTCAAGGCAGATTTGGCACAATTTCCAAGGAAAAATCCGTACAGTAGCTTGTGGCACGTTTTCCTAGGCAGTCGTACCATTTTCTGGGCACAGATTTCGAGGGAGAGGTTGTTGTTTTTTCTGCACACTTTTCCAGGCAGGCCATACAACCTGTAGCTAGTTGCTGGCACAAAAATCGAGGAAAATTTTCGTACAGCAACATTTAATACAACTGCACGCATTCCAAGGAGGCTGTACAGTAGCATTTATTGTTGTTCTGCACGCAAAAAGAGGAGGTTGTACAACAGAAATTGATGCTGTAATTTTTGGGCATGTTTTTCAAGGAAATATGCACAGCATTTATTGCTAGTTCAGTTTTACTGTTTGCACATTTTCCGAGGCGGTGGTTAAGCACGGAAGACGAGATAAGTTGTAAAATTTTACTTGCTGATTTTTCTGAATATTTCTCTCACTGTAAAAAGCATTTTTTTTAGAAATAAGAAGGATCTCTCAAATTGGTTTTCCCCAAGAGTTGTAGGGGGTTTTTCCAAGGTCACCTTGACCAAAAATCACTATGTTATCATGTGTTGAATGGTTGTTTTTATTTTCTGATTTTTATTTCTGCATTTTCCATCATTCTGCAAATTTTCCAAAATTTGTGTTTTCAGCAAAAAATTATTTTCTAGTTTGTTGAATGTAAGGATATGGGAAAGGGCATTTAACTATTCGGAGAAATAAGGTGAAACTGAAAACTGGGGTGGGAAATAGGAAATTTCTACATATTTTCCACCATAAAGTCCAACTCATATTTTCCACCTTCTATAGCCACCTTTTCAAAACCCTAAGTGTATGTAGTTCTTTACAGCAATCATCAGTGTTGTCTTCTAAGCTCTCTATATCGCTTTCAAGTTAATTCATTTCTGTCCAGTTCACCTCACCTTTTTTCCATATTCCATCAATATTTTTTTAATATAATTTCTTCATTTTTAGCCTTGTGTGTGTCCTCCATGTCATTTTCTTGCAAGTAATCACTACTTTGGCACTCAAATGGACTAACAAGTTTATAACCCTTGTCATCTATAAGAACAATTTTTTCCTCTTTCCCTTGCTGTAAGTTGTTTTCATTCAGGAGTAGACAATCTATATCATCAGTACTTTCTGCTAATAAATATTCCAAAACCTCTGCAAAAGTGCCAAACTTTTTCCGTTCTTCTCACTTGCAGACTCTGAACTGAGAAGATAATCCTCTTTGGAAATTTTAGGTCCTTCTTGAATAACCATGTCTTGACATTCTATTACATCTTAGTGTGACTCTAGCAAAGGAAAAGTAGTGCCTGAAACATCCAAGGATTTTGGGCGAATGACCTTGAAAAATGAAAAACCCTAATGACCTAATGGGAGTGCTTTTTGACCTGATTTTGAATGAAATTTGACTTAGAAACTTTCAAATGGAAAGAGAATTTCCAAAAGTGCTATTTTCCTCAAGGGGACATGGGAATGGGTTAGCAATAAGAAAACTTAGAGGGAGGGTGGAGTTTATTGACAAGGGGGAAATGGGGAAATGAGGTTCTAGGTAGGAAAGAAAGATGAAAATGAGAGGTATAAGCCCATAATGAGTCTTTTAAGAGAAAAAGGGTGACTTTGAGATGGAAAACTGATATAATAGTGAAAAAGGTTTTATGAGGATAATGAAGGCAGTGAGATTTCTGAAACTCAGGATATTCAAGGAATATTGTTTTCAGAAAAATATAACCATCCTATAGTCATCCAAAGATAGTGAAAAATGTTGATGACTAACACTTGTGAATAATCAAATACCTTTTTTAGCTTGTCTCAATCCATGTGATATTTCTAGGTTTATGGAAATATTATTTCATATTTCTGGCATTTTTTTATTCTCACAGGTCAAGTGCATAACAAATGGTATCATAGCACTTTCCAAGGCTAGTTGTATCTCCAATTTTGGAAGAATTTAATTTTAGGCTACAGACATGTTTTGGCATCTTTAAACAATGGGATCTATCATTGAGTACATAAACCTGCATATTTGGGGAGGCGTGCACATAGGAACTGCAAGAGGTGGTCATGCTTGTTGGATTCCCTTGTAACCCCTGTGGGTAACCCTTCGAGTAGTAACACATTATAAGGAACTACACACGGACTGCACGTCCACATACCCTTAGGTATCTTGGAAGCCCCCCTAGGGTAATCTGAAACCTAACCTTAGAAAATTCATTGCTTTTCTTTCTTCTATAGTACATTGAGAACAACATTCGAGGAGATTACTCACACATACGATAGAGTAGTCGGGTTGTGCGACTAAGGGTACGGTCGATCCTCCTTAGTTAGTGATATGAAATATTGGGTCGAGTACTACTATTAAAACCTTATGTATATCATGATATATATCACCTAAAACTCCTTGGTGGCCACAGTTCCCTCAATTATCTAAAGATCACCCCCTACATTTTTTTCCAGATCAAATTCTGCATTTGGGGTTCAGTCATCGTTGTACATATCAAATCCAACAATTGGGGTTCTGTCGTCGCCATATGGATTAGATTCCATAGTTTGGTTTTTCACAATGCAGATCAGACTCTTTATGTAGTTATGGTTTTGGCCGACATAGTCTAGATCATATTGTCAGAGCACATTTTTCAATCTCAAGGCTTTGGGGTCTTTGCTACTATAGTCTAGCCCCGATTTCTTAGGATATTTGGCAGTATCAATAATTTTAGATTTCAGACATCCTAATATTGATCAACTTGGATTTAAACTCCTTTCATAGTAAAATAAAAATGGATCCATCATGGGATGCTTTCAAGAGACTTAGAATAGTAAATTGAGGATGACGAGTTGATTGCAGTCATACCATTCACCTATAAGCCCCCCAATTTTCATTTGGACCCAAAATTTTCCCGACATGACTTCAAGTGACCCACATCACTAGACTCCTAATCTCACCCTATTTCCAACCATACTACTCTTACGTAAGCTCAAAATTTTACCAAATCTAGTGTATGCATGATACTAGATCTCAAGTTATGGTTGCAGAGAAATTCAATGCATCAAAGTAGTAGTATTGAAAGCCATTAGAAATTCTTGAAAACGCATGGGTGAAGAACACAATTTTGATGCATATGTAGAAGGAGAATCCATCCATCACATTCATTTCTATGGAGGTCACCAATATTCTAGCCACGAGACACCCAAGTTAGACATGTACAAATTTGATGGCTCTAACCCGACATAATGGGTGGCACAAATGGAACAATATTTCCACCTTAATAATATCTAGGATGATGACACTAAACTACAGGTGGGAGCTCTTTACTTGGACCAAGAGTGATGGAAGTGGTGGAAGTGGCATCATAAATTCTATTCAGGGAGGCCAACTTGGAACATGTGCTCAAAAGCCATTTGTGAATGATTTTATTGTGAATCTCACTTTTTGGGTTGTTGGCTTGAGGAGTCTTGATCCAGGTTCAGATTTATTACACAACCGAAAAACCCTCCACCTACTGGCCCTTTCGGTAATGACCTGCTTACGCAAATCAAAGTCTCATCCGAAACAGTATGGGGGGTGTTGGAACCAGGTTTCCACACCCTGAGGAATAATTTAATGCGGTGGCCCTAAACATACTTATAACAGAACTATAACAGATGGTATATAATTGTGCGCATAAACATATCAATAGAACAACAGATAAAATTCACTGTTGATTTATCAAATAATTCCTTAATATGTATTCGCGCACAGAAAACAAATATACTTTAATCACACTTATTCTTAAATTGATATTCCTGCATTATATATTTAATTCATTCGTTCAGATGCATTTAACCATAAACATAAGTAAAGAGGAAATAATAGAATATACTCACAATTAACAGATAAACAATATAGTAGAACACCTAACAGTTTCCAGTTCACGAAAATAGTCTTCTATATTAATAGATCCAACAGTTCCAGTACATTTACAATTTCAACACAACCTATCCTTTGTGCACATAGCCAGTGGAGTCCGCACATATCCAGGACTTAGGACTCTGCGCAAATAGCCAGTAGGAGCCTTTCTACCCAAAACCCAGACTTAGACCAAAATCTTACAAAATATTCATCACTAATCATTCAATATCTCTACTTGAATTGATCTATTCATATTTATACTAACTTAGCGCATAGATACCACAGTCTCAAACCATGGTTTGAGACGCATGGTTTTCCCTTAAAACCCATTACATTTATTTGGGACTTTGACCCACCTTAAAGCCCCTTTGATTCTTTTGAAAAACAAAACATATACAAAACTTTACCAAAATTGTACCCGAGGGGACCCCTCTCCAATCAGGCCCCTGACACAAACTATGGGGTGGGTTCCTTCATCCTCGCTTTGAGTGCTTTGACAGAGCTTTTTAGTGGAAAAGCCACTTCGACACTCTATGTGGAAGCACCCTACGCTTCATCCACAAGCTTCACAGTCATTGGTCCTTTGGCAGCCAGATTGATGCTGCGTTGGGTCTGTTGAAGGCTCTTCAAGGCACCATCCAAGCTTCGAGAAAACTATAGGGCTTCATCGGCCCACAAATCCATCCTTTCTTCCAATAATTTCTCTCGGCGATGCAGATATTCTATCTTTGTTTGAATTGGCCTACCCTCATGAAGGAGGGAAAGTCTTTGCGTTTTCACGAGTGTAGGCATCACCATCCTGATGTCTGTAAACTATTGTTCCTTCTCATGCAATTCATTATGCAGATGTTGCACTATTAGGTCATTCTAAACCAAATTCCAGACACCCATGGCCTCATCTAATAACTAACCACACTCTCTCATGGTGGATGAGATTCTATATGTGGCTGCTTTAACTTCCATCGCGCACTTTTCTCTAACCTATGGTGGAATTTCTAGCTGCAGCTTCATCTGCAAGTAAAAAATTCATTGTTTAAATGTAGCCCAGAGAGTCTAGACTTCATTGCGTGAGGCCTTCAGCGTGACGGCCAATCCCTCTAGATTTTCTATAGGCATGACTGAGGTGGGGACCTCTGGTAGGTCACCACAAACTTGTTCAATTTTGGCTTCTAGTGCAGCATGCCGAGCCTCTGCTTTGTGGCACGCCTCCTCCGATCTCTACTACTTTTGCTGAAGTACTATTACTTACTACTGTGAATCGTTCGTATCATGGTAGGCACGGTTCTCTCTATATTGCAGCCCATCCATAATCATGTTTTGGATCATGTGGAGCTTCCCTACTGGCAACACAACTAGATCAACATCGATTTCTCCATAGGCTCTGAGTTACACGCACAAAACATTCATTGGTTCTCTGGTGCAACTCAGTTTCTAGGTACCAATCAATAGATACCTTTTGCAACGTGTTGATGAAAATGTGTACCCATTTTGGTCTCAATTATGTGCCCCATACTTCAGTCCATTTCTCCATATGTCTGCGCGGATCATCCTTTCCAGAATAAATATCTTCCATCCTAGTAGTTGGACACTCAAAGCGCAACCTCATAGTTCGGGTGCATTCTTACCAGTTACCCAATTTTCCTTTGTGGGTCTCCCACCATCGAGTTGGGGTAGAGCGTAGTGCGATATCCAATGCATGGAATCTCTATCCTTTTGGAATAGTTCTTTCAAGTTCTCCTAAAAACATGTTCACATTAGTTAAACTATCATAATATAAAAATTCTCGTACCTCTAATGATATGCAGCGAAGGTATCTAGTCACTCTGTTGCAGTGCAACAAATATACTTCATGTAACCGGTTCTGTCAGTTCTCCAACTCTTCATTTGAATCTGAGAAGCAGGAACTATATTTTTCCCAATTAAGCCTTCCATTGGCTGTCGTGTTGATCCAATCATCATCTCGCGTAGTCATCTTATAGATATGGTCAACATGATCGTCTGCGCGCACTAGATCTGTATATCTTGCACCTTCTACAGGATCTAGAGGAACTACAACTCTAGTTCCATTGTTTTCAATTACCATAATTCTCCTCTCAAGATTTATGATGCCATTCATATCAATAGCCCAATACAAACCTAACAGTGCAAGATAAGGATCAATATCATCCACAATCTGTATGGCTTCTAAGTTTGTAAGCATATTAACTCCTTTTATATCTACTACCACGTGTGAGAGTCTTCCTAATGGAATGATTTTATATTTATTCCCCATGCACAGCTAAATAGTAGACCACTCCAACTTAGGCTCTCCCATGCACTACCAAGTTTTCTTAGGTAAGACATTTTCATCATAACTAGATCAAAAATGACCTGGTCCATCTCATAGGCACCAATTTGAGCAGTCAAGCGCATCTCTCGTCCAGTTCTTCTTTTTTTATTATAGATATTGTTGACAAATTTTTGTTCCATATGGGGTTGTTCTTTTTCTCTGGGATTATCTATCAATGCTTGAAGATTCTCCATTGCCTTCTTGTTATGAAATATTTTGATGCAAGCTTATAAAAATGGCTTTATTTCTTTGTCTACTCCAACCACATCCATAGGTCTACCTGATGTTGATGTGATTTCTTCTGCAAAACCCTTCTTTTCCTCTACAAAAGTGTCTTTTTCGCGCTATAAATTGAATTCATTCTTTTTATCAGGCACTTTTCAGATCCAAATATCAGTATCTGGCTTCATACCTTTGTCCTCACCAGTGGATGTGCCACTCCTAGCGACAACATTCATGCTGAGATCCTCTTCACGCAACTCTGCTCTTACCATATGAATATTCTGTGTCGAAGTTTGCGTTTTCTTTTCCAATATCTTAGAAATTAAAAGAGGACAATCTTAAATTACATGATCAGACTGCCTACAATACCTGTAATATTTTCGGCCAGGATTTGGACAGTTGCGCGCATAATGGCCAGCATCTCCAGAATTGTAGCAGATGAGTTCTCCCCTTCCTCTACCAACTTATCCTCCTCCTCCTCATCTTCCTCTAGTATGGAATCCATGATGCCTAGATGAGGATGCTCGTGAGGTAGGTACAACCTGCATTCTATACATCTCAAAATTTTCCATCATCAAATCAGAACTACGACAATGTTTCTCATCATGTCCTAGAGATGAACAAAACTTGCAAAAAGGTTGCTTTAGCTCAGGCATATATTTTCCAATTCTTAGAAAGTAACCAGTGGCATGCAGGCCCATAGGCTAACAAATTCTACACCATAATGCAGGTGTTTTACTCAACCAAGCCGAGCTCTTCAGTAGGCTAGGTCCTCCAGCTTGGAGATAATCATGAAATATGAGGCATTGATCCTTATGATGCATGACAACTTTACATCGTATGCACCATACATATGCACACACCTCCTTTCCCTTATCTTTGCGCAGATTCTGAATCTCTAAATTCATTGCTTCTGACTAACTTTGAAGCTGCTGGGTGCCAACCATAGTGGGTAACAGTGCAACTTCTAGTTTCATAGCAAATTCTGCAGCCTCAACCTACGTGGCAATCTTTTACCGACTCAAGGGCTGATGCAGATGTTGGAGAAGCATAGCAATAAACCATTCCTTGTGTTGGGTGTCCTTAATAGTGAATCCATTGTCTCTGATAATTTTATTTAACCTCTTATCCACATCCCATATAGATTCATTCAACTCTTGGTGAATCTCTTTCAACTCTGTTACACATTGTGCGTATGATTTTGGATTCTTGAATTGTTCTTTTAGGGTGTACTTCAGATTATCCATAGTTGCAATAGGGTTTTTTATCACTCATATTTTCCTTGAAGTTGTTGGGAAGAGGAAAGGGGTCCGAGGTAACCACAAACCAACTTTTAGGTACAGAATCTATCCAATCTGTATCTAGAGAGGGCTCTCTCTGTAAAATTTCGCTTTATTTTGAAAGATATTAGGCTAGTTATAAAGTCCAAATATTTTGATTGAGTTTGGGTGATGGAATTCAAAAGTTGAGGGTAATATTGAGTAATTTAGGCCATTGGGCTAATGGAGTCAAAGAAAATAGCTTAACCGGATTAAGTTTCTTAACAAAAGATGGTTTCACAGGGCAAGGTAATCAAACAGGGAACAATTATAGATCTAAAGTGAATGGGATGAACTCAAATTGGATGAAGGGAAATTAAGAATCCTTCAACACGTTTGAAATAGGGAAATTGAGTGATTATTAATCAAGAGAAATTAAGTATTCTTTACTAAATAATCAAAATGCTTAAACTAGAAAAACAGGAGCAAATAAGAATTCACTATTTAAACCAGTTCAGAAGAAAACATTTAGAATAACAACGATTAAAATCATATTACACTTAAGCACTTTATGATTTATTCCTTTTCGTTAATCATTCGAAAATGAAACACAGATGATATAATAAACAAATATAAAGACTTCAAAACATAAGAGATAGATGACTTATTGATCCGTAGTTTGACACAAGAATCCTGTAAAAAGTCTTTCGCATCAATTCCTCATCCATCTTGCCACACAAAATTTCTCCAATAGCACTTTATTCCAAAATAGTCAATGTTATAGCAAAGTCTAAGAATCCACCCGTCAATACTCCGATTGGGGGAGTATTTATACAAAAAATTATAAAAAATATCTCATAACAGATTGAGATATAATCTAGGATGACTCATAAGTATGTTGCAAAAAACTAGAGACAGATGGTCTCGTAGATTGAGAAATGATAATTGATGTTGTGCTGTTTCCTTATTTTGAGAATGTGCTGGATGCAGGCCCTATGATTTGGCTTGTTGCTATCCTCTTTTAGTAATTCTGTGTTGGCTGCTCCATTTTACTGATACTCTTTAACTGCACTGATACTCTTTAACCTCTGTTTATCCTTTTATCCTTCTTTATCATGACTTATTGTAGTACATAATAAAAAATTCATGTAAGGATAATTTTTACAAAAGTTCTAACATTTCTTCCCACCATTTATCTTCCGGTATTCTGGTTCTTTGCAGCTTTCTGAGAATTTCATCAGTCTCTGTATACCTAAAGAAAGTAGGTTGAATTGGGAACAAATGCCTTACCTCATGCTCGAGATAAAACAAATTTTCCAATCTATCATGAAGATTTTTTCTTGTAGGCAATTCTGTTGCTGATGAACTAGTTGAGGAACTAGCCTGATTGTCAGCATACTTGTCCAATTTCTCAACATAACTTTCAAGGTCCATCAATTTATCCTCTGAAACTAAAGGACTGGGAAATCCTTTATTCAACAAAATATCAAATCTTTTTATAAAGGTAGTGATTTCTTCTTGCATATCAAAGCATCTTCGTTCTAGATTCTGCATCAAAGTTCTTTTGGTAAAAACTCTTTTTATTTCCAAAATTGTTCCTATCCTGTCTTGAATGCCAAGTTCTTCAAGTTGATGCTTGTTCTGAGTATTTAAAAAACGGATAAGCTCATTGGCTTCTTCAGGCATGTTTCCCAATTCTTCTCTTGCTTTTAGGACTTCTTCCAGAGCCAATTTGACTAAATCATTATGTTCATACATTATTTGAATTGAGGGCCATACATCTTTTATTGACTGGATGATGTTGTCCCAAAGAATTTCATTTATTTCCTTTCAAGGCTTCTCCAATGTGAGATCCTTCTCCAATTTGTTGACCAATTTTTCTAATCTGTTGACCTCTCTTGTTTTATCTGCAACATTCATCTTCGAGAGATCATATTTTTGTTCTAAAGTGGTGAATTGTACCTTTTTTCTTTAAAGTTCTATCACTTGGAGTTTCAATTCCTCCATTGAATTTATTAACTCTTTGGTACTTAAATTGGAAATATTACCCTGTGATAATTCTGTTGGTTGACTTGTTTTTGTAGTACCTGTAATCACTTCAGTTTTAGATGCTGGAGTATTAGGCTGCTTATCTTTCAATGCCTTTTCAAGCTCTTTTTCAGTTTCATTAAGTTGCTCATTCAGTTTCAAGAGAAAATCCATCAATTCTTCTTCATAATTTTGCTTTATGATTTATGCAGTCTGTGGATGTCTTGAGGCTGGTAACTTCAGTTGTTTTCTCAAGGCTGCAATATCATCATCTTTTTTCTTGATCAAAGCTTCTATACCTTTGACATCCTTGGGATTATGACCCAATCCAATAATGATTTCCTCCAAAGTCTTTATCCTGTTGTCCTTAGCCTGAGAAGAGGCTTTTTCAAGATTTAATTGAGCATTAGTATTTTCCAAAGAATCCTGCAATTTATGGGTCATCATTGATTTATCTATCAGAGTAGAATAAATCATTTCACCTGTCTGTTTATGCAGCTCAATTTGATCCAAAGGATGAATATCCTTTTCTATGACTTCAAAATTAGTTCTGATACAATCTGTAGTTGTTTGAGGTTGCTGCACTTTGGGTTTGAAGTGACTCATTATCATTTTACCTTGTTGGATGTCATAGGCTGACATCAATCTTTGTTGATTCTTAGGAGCCATATTAAAACATTGATTGTACACTTGAAGTCTGAGTGGATCATCTCTGGCCTTTATATTTATGAATGTTCTTTTAATATCCCAAGCATCTTTCACTGGTGGTTTGAAAGATGATACTTCTGCACTTTGCTGCCTTTGCAGCTCTTTTCTCTGTAAAGTAGTGGATATCCCACTGATTGTACATGTTTGTTGACTACCCAATTCTTCTTGCGTCTGACTATCATGGATTTCGTGAACAGATTCCACTTCTGGAAGAGGATTCAATTTTTGTCTTTTAACATCAGGCTATTCAGAAGATCCATTGACAGGAGTAGCTACTTCAGCATCTCTCTTTTTACCCTTTTCTACATTAAGAGGAGTTTGTAAAATTGGCATTTTTGCCACATTGGTCTGAGTAGGAGAAATCTGTACTTGAACCTATTCTTTAGAAGTTTCAGTTTGTTATGTCATTGTAAATTTATCTGTAGCTTGTATATCAGCCTCTTTCTCCTTTCCTTTAGATGCTATCATAGCCAATGCACTGATTTCCTATAAATTTTGTTGAGAAGTCCCAGCAGAAGAAGAACCAATATCTGGTATCTGTACCTGTCCAAAAGAGTCTAGGTCAAGTATTTTTTTAAGGTATTTCATTAAATTTTCAACATTGACCTGCTCACTATCTTGTTCTATCAATGTCCCTTCCATCCATTCATCCATATTGTCATACTGTTCAATTTCTGGGATTTTTTGATGAATGTATGGTGATAGTTTGTTTTTCATTCTTCTATCACAAATAAAGTTGTTTGGGTCATAAGGTACCCAGTAGAATTTTTTTTGTAATTTGAGATAGTCTTCTAAGATTCTTTCAGCTTCCTTTCCAGCATCTCTAGAGTTACAGACAAAGGGACCTAATTGACTTTTAATCTGAGTTGAGCCTTTTTCTTTGCATTGCAAAAATGAACTATGTCTGAATTGATCATCTGTCTGAAATACTCTAATGGAAAGAGCCTCATTGGGACATATTTTGGCAACTTGAATGGGCATAATTCACACCCATATATTCTGATTTTTGTGTGATTTCGGTATAAGTACCAGTCACCTATCTTGTATTGCTTTGAGAGTTGGAGAATTTTCTTAATGTCACTGCTAACCCTACGAGGGGAGACTCTTGTCAACAAGGTGGTTGCAGGGTGTACAAATAGGTCAATAAACTCATCGTAGGAATAAGGATAATCAGGGGAATTATGAGTGATGGCAGACCAAAAGATTACAGACCTAGGTTTTCCTTTGGCATCAAGTTTTTTGACATAAAGAGGGAAACTCTCTGATTGAAAGTAAAGCATGAGATGATAAATAACAGAAGAATATTTGAACACTCTTTCATTCTCTAATCTCATGAAATGATCATGGATTTTATCTGCAATGTAGGAAGCAAAATCATACTTGACAGCAGGGGGTTGTCCAGGGGTAAAAATTGACAACAATAATAGGGTTAATTGATCAACATATTCACTAGTATTGAGACCCATTATAGAGGATATCATGTTCAAAATAAGCTTTCCCACATCAGTGAAAAAGGTATAACCATAAGGGGGAGGGCCTTTGGGCTGATGTTCTGGTAACATGAATGTTTGGCAGAGGCGATTTAACTCTTCATGGGATAAATTGGCAGATTTCTCAAGTAATTATCCCATGGACAGGGAAGGAGGGCTTGACCAGGTTGAAATTGTAACATTTCTTTGATAGACTGAGCAGTTATTGGGAAAAGAATGGTTTGATTTGGGGACAAAACTGCTCGTTGATTGGGATGATAATTTGCATGGCAGTAATGGATTATCTTGGGAAAAATATGGACTGAAGGGAGAAGATACATGGGAATATTGGATTCCCATAATCCAAAAATGTCAGAACCTTTCAAGTAATTATCTCTGCAGTAGCAAAAAATTCGATGAGGATTTTCACTGAGAACTAGGTCTTTAATTTGGAAATCTCTGTCTACTAAAGGCAGATAATCTAAATCTCTGTGAGGGAAATTCAAGGGTGTGACATTCAGAGCCACGATAATTTCCATTTCTGGTTCTTGTGGATTCAGAAATGAGTTCGGGTTTTGATGAAAAAACGGGCACAATCACAAGTTTAGGAATGCAATTGTAGTTTTGGGAATTGAGGAGTGACCTAAAGAGAAATCTTGAACCCTGTTTCAGTTTTTTGTTTGCAATTTAAAACAAAAACTAGGATTTTTACAGAGCTCAGGGGGGATTTTGGTAAATACCTGTTTTCCGGGAACTAAACAGTGATGAAAACAGGTGCTGGTTATGGCGGATGAACTCTGAATTACTCGACTACAACTTTCTTCGGCAAGGTAACGGTTGACAAACTTCGACAGTTGATTTCAAAATTCATTGCATGGGACACTGGTCACTGTATTAAATAATGAAAATGACGCAGGTTCTTTTATTTTATTCACAAATTCAAAGGTTGGTGGGTTTTTTTAATTTTTTAATGGATGAAGTCAGCAAGTACGGAGGCTTCATCACGGGAGGCAGGCGGTAAGCGGTTTCCATCGTACAGATTTTGGGAAAGAGTGGTTTTCAGCGTAGGGCGAGCGATTCCATATGATGGACGACGCGTGGTGCAACACTGTTCAGAAAACCGCTTCGCCATCACGCATTATCGTTCAGACGCGGATGTGCAGCGATATTGATAATAATCGTAGATATGAGATTAGTCGATCGGACGGCCGTCGGGAAAGGAAGACGACGGGGAATTAAAATGGCGGGCCCAATGCAATTTATTAAAAATAATCACATCGGGGATGATTTGATTGGTGGATTAGGTTATTAATTAACCTGGAGGGTTAATTAATCCCTTTATATGACAGAGGGTTGAGTTTATTTATTAATTGGAAATTTCAACCAATTAATAAATTTTAATAAATATATGGTTATTTTTCAACCAACGGGGCGGGATATATATTATATGGGAATTATTTAAATTAATACGAGCAAAAAGGGAATTTGCATAGGGATTTAAATAATAAGTTGAAAATTAATATGGAAATGAATGAAGCGCTAAGTGTAAAACATCAAGGTAATTTATTTAACTTATACTTTTATGAATAGGGTTTTTATGAAATATTGCATGATTTTCCTAAGTAAAATAGGATTTTACTTAGGAAAAGATTTTTTAGAAGTGAGTGAATGTCATGATGAATGATTTTAAGTACTTAGGATTTTCCAATTATTAGGCCGAGGGTCCGGTCCCTGCAAAAGTCAAGGAAATTCCTTGAGCCCCTTTAGTTTTCAAATGCCTTAGTACTTAGGGGAAATTAGTGAAATTTTTAGGGAAAAATGAGAAGGGAAGTTAATAATCTGACTTTGCTTTGCTTAAAATTCTTCCAGTGTAGTGTATGCCTTTGCACTTGTGATGAAAGTAAATATTTAACACATCTAGAGTCATTATACATCACATGTAATTATGCAACAACATCTACCTACCCTACCTACTTTACCCTACCATTTTTTCTTCTTTATTAGGGTGTACTTAGACTGGAAAACCCTCATCACACTTTTTCTTTTACATCTGAAAATATATCTAATTCTAACCTTATTACATCCAAGGGCTCAGATTGAACTGTTGAGCTCCTTTTATTTACTCTACATATCTACTTATCTGCCAAGATTAAACAGTTTGGTCAGATTTTATTCTCTGTCTCTAAAACATAAAATCGAAAAATGAACTAGCCAAGCTTAAACTGTTTCACTGTTCATAAATTGTGGCATAAAATACAAGTTGCACACAATTTTATTTATTACATAAGAGAAAAAAAGTAGTGGCATTTAGGCTTGCACACTTTCCTTGGCCTTTCTTTTGGTGGGGTTCATTTTTTTTCACTTTTTTAGCCATTTTATTCTTTTCACCCTTTGATTTTTCCTTTAGGGTATACCCTCTTTACATTTTTTAAATTTTTTTATATTTTTTGACAATGTGGAAAACCTTTGCAACAAGAAAAGGTATGAACATACTACATAGCTTATCAAGTCAATCATGATATATGACACCTATTGGTATAGGAGTCTAACAGGGTTCACCAATACATATCTTATATAATAATCCAGCACGTGGTCTTGAAAAGAAGTGGCCAACTGTGCTTTCTTAACATTGTTACTATTAAACTGTTGTGATCTCCATACAACATCAATGAAAAACCATAATTTATTTGTATCTTCATTCCCAATACCTTTGAAAGTAGACAACTTTATACACATGGCCATATTGGTGCTTGGTGGAGGTGGAGGTGGAGGTGGAGGTGGAAGTGGAGGTAGAGTGGATGACTTGTGAGATGATTTTGGAAGTGGAGTGGAGGGATCTGAACTATGGTCAATGCTCCTTGATTATTCTGATCTTGCAAGCCTTATTCTTCTTCATTATGCACAGATTCACTAGAGCTACTAGTCTCTGATTCTTCATCACTATCGTATCTACCCTTGAGAGGACTATAAATAAACCTTTATTCTAGATCCACACAATAAGTTCTTCCACTGTGTGTATTTGGGACTCTTCGGGACATTCACGCAATATGCTCGCATAGACTACCCTCTTTACTATAATATTCCAAATCTGGAATAGCACAGCAAGCCTGCTGAAATAACACAATCCTAGGAGATTTATGTACAGAAATGTCAGCCCTTGGATCCCTTACATCAGCATATCTGGGGTCTAGATCCAGAGGGGGATAAAAAAAAAATCAAACGAGGTGTGGTAAACAGATCTCCCACCACCTAGTCTAGCTGAAAAACACCCTACTAGAGGGGCTGCAGCTATGCACAACAAATTGCTTCAGAAAAAACGAAGCCTTGGAAAGTATGAGAAAGAGGCCATAAAATATGATTAACTTATGAGTATACAACAGTAAATCAGAATTACAATGAAGCTCTTTCAATATACAGTAGAATACATGAGACAATAGAGCAAGAAATCTTCAGAAAGAAGGCTGCAACATATATAGATACTGCCAAAATGGCTCAACAACATTATTTTGAGGAGATGCAGCAACTGAATATTACAACTCATATCTATTATAGATCTGTGGACAAAACATTAGATCCATTTCAGATCTTGGAACTAGATAGTCTTATTTACAAGATCCCCTTGGGGTTTTGACAAAATCATGCATAAACAAGAGTAGATCTGAGTTTTAAGTTGAAGATCTGTAAAATGCTACAGTAATTTCTGAATATGACTTTACATTACAATATATCAGATCTAAACAAAACATGGATCAGTAAGCTAATCCATGGATCATCAAAGTTAAAGGCAAAGCCCAGCACCAAAGATCTCTCATCAAAATTGGGATCAAAACACCCTGAATAATCTCATATGAAAATAACGTAGTTCCTCAATGAAAATTGCGCTGTAGCTTGAATAACATAGATGGCCAGCTGCCAAGATACAGATTTGAAGCACAAACAGGATAGGCACTCTTCTAGGAGGTTAAAAGACACACTCCATGAGAAGAGGCTCCCAAAACAAGCTATATCTCTATAGATCTAGAATCCCACTTGCTGCAGCTTGCAAAAGCAGAAAAATCCTCACTGGATCTGCACTGCAATTGGAAGTGGAGCTTGGCCTCAAGCCTCATAGTGTATCAAATCAGTAGATACTCCTCCAAGAATCCTCAAAGGAAGAGGTGAAATCCCTACATAGGAACTCCAAGTGCTAAGCAACACAATTCTTTACTAAACAGCAGAGAATAGTATTTTTCTAAGTAGACAAGATATTCATAAATATAATCAATCAACAACCTTCTCTTGTTGCCTTCCCCTTCATTTTATAAGATGAAAGCCTTTGCAAACCCTAAACCACCTTGATGAGTTAGCTCCTTTCACATGAGGGGCCTCCTTCTAGAACTCTGTTGTCCCTTCATGAGATACATTGAACCTAAAAAACAACATAGATTTGGTCAAGGTTGACCTAGTCTCACAGCTCAAACCTCTTTCACACCTGAAAGTGATTTATTTACATGGTCCTGATTTATCTTTGTTCACATGGGCATTGATTTATTCAGTATTTTCATGAATTTTACATGTCCTCCTTTAATCATGCAATAGAAATTAAAACAAAAATGAATATTCCTCTTATCTTAGGCTAAGTAGGAATATTATAGTCCTCCCCTCCAAAATGTTGCTTGTCCTCAAGCAACTGATAGGGTAAGAGCTATAGCACTTCTCCTCCTCCATTGATGGCATCATCAAGGATAAAGTCCTCATCATAAGCCAAGTGCTCAACAAGCCAATACATCATGAATTTTTCCCCCAAGGTCAACATAATATGTGAATAGTCCATCCCACCAGGAGTGAAAAACTCAACAGAAATAAACATGGCTGAAGCGATGCTACATCTAAAACATGTATCATGAAGCACAGGTAGAAGTTATAAAACATGTGGTACATACACATTGCCCATCCCTTATCCATACAACCCCATAAACAATACAAATATATCATCCAAGTATGGAAGCAAGACTACATATATGAAAACTAAAATCTGAACTTGAGGAGGTGGGTCAAAATCCCACATGTGATGCCAACACAGTGCACCACTTTTCTTCATTAGATCCAGGTGTGGCAAGTGGCATTCCCACCACACATTTTCTGCATGAGTCACTTTAACGTGGCTGAATATGTTACATAATTTTGGTGCCTTTGGGAAGCACCCATTATGAAAAGGAATCTCCCTTTGCACAACAAGGGAGTGGCCAAGTTTAGAATTTCTATTGGCCCCCAAAAAGCTATGAGATCCACATGATCTCTCATCCCCTTTAGGAGTCATAGGCTGCAAAAACATGGTAAAATAATGTGACAAATCAGAAAATACAACTTTCTTGGCATGATCAGTCCTTTTACCATCATAGTCCTTCATACACATGGAGTTGTGCATGAGCATTTTCCTCCTTTCAAGCAAAGGAAGAGCTGGCTGAGATAACTCTTGCAAAGAGTCCATTGGTTGCCCCAATCCTCCATAGCTAATTCACCCTTGAAAGTGCTAATGTAATTCCTCTCTCATGCTTTTCCAATCAAAACTCCTCATGATCAGGGTATAGATCTTCATTAAATACATATGGCTGAGGAAGAATTCTTCATGTGCTCCTTGTAGGATCTTCTACTTGAGCTTGGAAGATATAGCCAAGAAGACCTTACCATGGTAATAGATGACTCCCCCTTGGAATAAGTAGCCCCCCTCTTGCTGCATGCCATCTAATATCATACATGTGTGGAGATCTTTGGAATATTCTACAAGCAGTTGAGATTTCCAATAAAGATCCACACTGCTCAACAATGACAGCATTGTTGATGCATCCATGGAAGTTATTGTCATGTTGTTGATCTCCTTTTTGACATTACACATGCCAAAAAATTTTGTTGGAAGGATGATCCTCCCATTCTTCTCCTCCCACAGTGTAGATTCAGAAAAGAGAGAGGGAGATAGTGATGCAGGAAGAAGATCTCCCTCATACTTGGGCTGTCCCAAGCCCTCCAACGTTGTGACTTGGTCTCTCATTTCTCCAATCCTTCCTTGATCTAGATTTGGAGCAGCACTTTACGGATCCTTCCCCACAAGATCTGAATCTAATGGCATTCCAAGTGGCTTTCCATTAGATAATAATGTCTCTTGTAGCATCCTCATGAACATGAGAGAAGGGATTGTGAGATCCCTGCTTCCACTACACAAATCCATCTCTGTTGTTTGTGTGGAAGTACTAGGTGAAGGATAAGTGTGCATGCCTTGAATCATTTGTGGTTCCCCACTCTTCAAGTCCACCCACTCCATTTGCAAAGCTTTCCAATCAGTGGTAACCTTCCCCAAGGTAATCAACCATTGGACACCCAAAATGATGTTGGTGTCTGGTATGTCAACTACAAAGAAGTGGTCCACCAGAGTGTAGGATCCAATAGTGACAGAGAGTGATGGAACATATTTCATGCATTGCATGGTCCTATCTCCTTGGACCAAAATAGAAAATCCCTCAAAAGTATCAGTGGGGATTGCTCTCTTTTGCACAAGATGAGCATCAATAAAGTTGTGGGTTGCCCCACTGTCAATCAGGACAGATACTCTCTAATTCATGACTGAAACTTGTACTCTTAGGTTCAAGTACTTAGGCACTCCTCTCAAAGAGGCAAGAGTCCCACTTATTGGAGCAAAGGCTCCCTTCCCATCTCTGGATGGTGTTTGATATTCCTTGTCATTATCAGTGCTGTGACCCCTCCTGGGTTCATCATCTTCATCTTCTTCCTCAAAATGTGAGAGGACTTCTATGTAGTGTGCTTTCCCCACAACACATCTATGTCTCGGTGCCCATGACTCTTGGAAATTGAAACACAGTTTATTTTTTCTCAATTCCCATCTGAGATCAATATCAAGAGGCTTCTTCAAAGAGCTCTCCTCGGGAGGAGAAAATTTTCCTTCCTTCCCCTTAGAAAAGTGAGGGGCCTTGCTCTGGAAAGTTTCCTTTGCTTTTGGCAAGGCATATTGGAGGTCTCTAGCCCTCTCAATGGCATCATGCAAAGTGATGGGCTTGGTATATTTAACCAACCCATGCAAAGGTTCCTCCAGGCCATTGATGAACATGTAGACTGTCCTTGCTACAGATAGATCAGGGACCATGACTGATAATCTCAGAAACTCAGAGATATAAGTCTTTGCATCCCCTGATTGCTTCAGCTTTGCAAGGATTATGAAGAGTGCTTCAGGATCCTTCCTGTCAAATCTCTCCACTAGTCTTCTAGTAAACTCAAAATAGGTAGTCACATTGATATGTCCCAATGTAGAAAACCCATGGAAGCACCGATTGTGTGCTTCACCTTCAAAATGCAACACTGCAATCTTAATGGCTTCAATCTCAGGGACTTTGTTCAATTGAAAGTAAATATCCAGCTTTTCTATCCATGCCTTGGCAGAACTAGAGGATGATCCATCGAATTTGGGCAAAAATAATCTGCTCATAGAGTGGTGTCTATCTTGATTATGAAAGAACCCACCATCTCTATATTGCTGCCTTGGTCTTCTTCTGTATTTGAGGTGACAAAAATCTTGGAAACTCATGTGATACTTGAATCTCTGACTCTGAGAATCATAATCCACAAATTAATCTTCAAGGGAAGCTTTCTCTTGTGGTCCTTCATTCTCCACAACCAAGAAGGTAGGCATAGTGGAGCGTTGTGAAGCTTGTGGGACTTGTGGCTGGTTCACTGGTTAACCAGTCCCGTGATGAGACATGTTAGAGCTTTCCCCTGGATGAAATATCCCAGGAGATTCCCTCATCTTTTCCATCCTCGTCTCTTTTATCTCCTTAGCAAGATATTGCATGGCCACCAAAAGAGTTCTTGCAAACTCTTCTCCTTCTTTGTCACTTGCAGTCTCAGGGGCTTTACCCTTGTCTTGCTCATCAGTAGTATAATCATACTTCTTATGAATTCTATTCTGATACCTCTTCTCCCTCTCAGTAAGAGTTTCATCTTCTTCTAAATGCAACATGGCTATGATGCTCCAAGGAAAGCACAAGCTATGCCAAGAAAGGAGCTCTGATACCACTGTAATATTCCAAATCTGGAATAGCACAACAAGCCTGCTGAAATAATGCACTCCTGGGAGCTTTATGTACAGAAAGAATTTTACAGCCCTTGGATCCCTTAGATCAGCATATCTGGGGTTTAGATCTAGAGGGGGAGAAAAAAAAAATCAAACTAGGTGTGGTAAACAGATCTCCCACCACCTAGTCTAGCTAAAAAACACCCTACTAGAGGGGTTGTAGCTATGCACAACAAAATGCTTCAGAAATAACGAAGTCTTTGATAGTATGAGTAGGAGGCCATCAAATTTGATTAAATTATGAGTATATAGCAGTAAATCAGAATTATAATGAATCTCTTTCAATATACAGTAGAATACATGAGACAATAGAGCAAGAAATCTTCAGAAAGAAGGCTGCAACATATATAGAAACTGCCAAAATGGATCAATAGTGTTATTTTAAGGAGCTGCAGTAGCTGAATATTACAACTCAGATCTAGGGTAGATCTGTGGACAAAACATCAGATCCATTTCAGATCTGGGAACTAGATAGTCTTATTTACAAGATCCCCTTGGGGTTTTGACCAAATCATGCATAAACAAGAGTAGATCTGAGTTTTAAGTTGCAGATCTGTAAATGCTGCAGTAATTTCTGAATATGACTTTACATTACAATAGATCTATTAGCCACCTATAATATTTGTTATAGAAAAAGGCGGCTAAGACTTTTTTGAGCCTTCAAGGAACAAATTTAATTGCTAAAAATTGTTGGCTATTGAAGACTCTAGAAGGCCTCATGCCTCTGTTCAAAAACTCATTGCTATTGCCATTTTATACTCAAAAAATTCTACTGATTCCAAGAGAAATACTACTGAAAAACCATCATTTTCCCCCTTCTCCCACTCAAACTAACCTCCGTTTTCTCCCTTTTTCTCCATAAAAACTCCCTTGTTTTCATAATTCCTCTTCTTCCATTTATGAAAATAACTTTTACAAGGTTAAAGACTCACTCTTTAAACCTTGCCAAAACCCCAAATCCATTAAAAACCTTGAAAATTTTCATGAAAAATACCTATGTTTGCATAAAGACTTAAGCCCCTTGGGCTAAGTCCTAAACCACTTCCCCCACATGTCCATGCCCTAGAACCAGCGCTAACCCTTCTCGGCGCTTATCGCATCGGAAAGATTCAAATGGGCAAGTCTTTGCCATGATTCCGAAAGTTTCCATGCGATTGGCTTTGTATTGAAAAACCCCTATGCGATTAAGCCTTTGTATTTTAAAGAACCACGATCATATTATTTTGTTATATATATGTATCCCGTGGGCCCGTCTTCATGCTTAAAAACATTGAAAATTCTTTCCTGATCTGCTTTTTCCTTTGTAAAATACAAAAACCCATTTATCCAAATTTTGATTTAAAAAACCAAAGTCACGTGTTGAATACAAATGGGTAGATTAAAAAGACCGATCGCGCAATCGCATCGGAGAAATCCAATGGGTAGATTAAAAGGACTGGGCCTGAAGCTCCAATTTCGATTGACCTTTGTTTTATCGCAATCACATCGGAGAAATCCAATGGGTTGATTAAAAAGACCCGCATCAAACTTCCGATGCGATTATGGCTTATATATATAAACTCCGCCCCCCCGCCTCTTTATTGTATATGAATTTCACCCGAGACCAGGTGTTAAAGATCCCAGGCGCCAATCGCATCGCAACTTTCCAAATGGTTAGATTACAAATACTGGGCCCAAAGCTCCGATTGCGATTGGCCTTTGTTTTTATAAACCCCGGGCCCATTGTATTCCATGTATCCAAAGGCCCCGCAGTTGGGCACCTATCCACCTTATACATATATTCCGCCCCCCGTAGCATAAAACCTTTGTTTTATTCCAATTTTTGAGTTTTTATATATTATAAGGGTTTTTTCCGCTGGTTCGTTTCAAAACTAATCCCCGTCGTTGATCTAAGACTAATCCAACGGCCCGCGCGAAATCACATCGCAAGTTTCAATCGCATGTATTTGATTTTCCCCCCCGATCGGTCATCCCTTTGATTCGCTCCCCGTCGTTGATCTGATCCTCAGATCAACGACCATCACTTAATCACCTCTGCCCTCTCGATCACACAATTGCATCAGAGATTTTCATCGCACCCCTTTTCTCCTCCCGCCAATTGCAATCCTCCGTTTGAATCCGGACCGTCCACGTGTCCAGATCAGATGGTCCAAAATCACTCTGACTTGTTCATTTTCCCCACTCTTCTTTAAACTCCTCTTAAATAAATCTCCACCGTTGGATGCTTTCATCCAACGGCTATGCTCCTTCCCCACCTTCTTAAAGCAGTTAAACCTTAAAACGCAGGATTTTCTAATATTTTGTGTATTTTTGCAGGGATTAATGGTTTTTCCATTTCTTCAAAAGAAATGCCGAAGGCCGGGAAAGACGTTTCCCGTGCCTTTGAATTATCAATGGAGACTATTTAGAAGGTTCTGATTCGATGTTTTATCAATGCTTCATGGGAATTGATGCCTTTAAAAGCCCAGTGTGGCCTTGCACATCGACAAGACACTGTTTTATTAAAGACACAGTTAAAGAGTATCAGTGTTGAAGAAAAGAGCATAGCAGAACAGAGGAATAAAGACAAGTTTGGGAATTACAGCTAAGAATGATTATCAAAAGCCTAATTCCCAGAATTAAAACACCATTAAAAGAAAATCGTAAGTGTTTAACATACGGAAAGGCCTCCACCGCCATATCTGAGGAAAATTGATTCCTCCCAGCTACCACAGAGCCACATGTTGCCTCAAAGCATTCAAACAGAGGCTAAACTTATTGCAGAATCAAATATTTTGCCTCAACGCAGCCAGGGAGTTACTTCTGCAAGAAAATAAATGCAGAAATATCTGTAGAGTTACTCCAAACATTACGCAGAGCCTTGAAGTCAAATAAAATCTCCCACCGAGCTTTGATATTAATTGTAAAATAGTTAATAAAATGAACCACCTATAAAATTCTTCATCGGGCCCCTCAAAAGGCCAAGAATTCTTGAAGCTGTATTAATTTCCTTGAGAGATCTTTTATCAGATCTCACCTCCTCATCCTTCTATAAATACTTCTGTAGAAGATGAGAATCTGTTGGTTGCTGAACTTTGAAATACATCTGAGCTTAAAACTTCTGACTGTAAATAGTGTTCACTGGCCTTTGGAGCTCTGTTTGTGTTAGTTTTGTTAGGCTGGATAGTGAAGATGATTGCTAAACTGAAACATTGAATCTGAGTACTGTAACTGGTTTGACATCAATAAACAAGCTGTTTCTTGGGATCCTGGTCTATATCACTGGTGAAGTGCCCCTTTCTTTGTTATTTTTTTCCTTCTATGTATGTCATATTGTTCATTATTCTATAATAAAGAACAACATTTATAGAGTTAGGACCTACTATACATCAGTAACCTTCTCTGATTGAAAAGCTTTATCTCAATGTTTTCCTCCAATTTGTTTATTCAATAATGATTTAATACAGTTTAAGCAGTTAGGAATGCTAGAGTTCCCTCCTCCTAGTGTTTAATTTAAACATTGTTTCTTGAAATTTATTTTCCTTATTTTCTTATTAAAGATGACTATGGAAGATATGGTGTTCCCTGGTCCTAGTTTTTCTCGAAAAGAAAATTCTGAAAATTTCCCTTGCTGTTGACTGAAAGCAGACTAGGTTTAAAAGTACTTTATCTGATCTTAAGTTTATACTCTGTCTTATCTTATATGTTTTCATACTTTCTGAAGGTAATTATGTGGATTACTGGATTTTTTTTCAATTAAGCTGCTTTAATACAAACCTGCCCAAGAATTCAATGGTTAGCCCTGCCCTTGGTTGGTTTTAAATAGTTACTTAAGAGACTTTTTTTGTTTGGACTGACTATAAATCCCTTCTGAAATTATTATTAGTTTCCACCCCTCCAACACTTTATTGTTCCCATTCCATCATTTAAATCTCAAAAATCTTGTGGGGTAGATGACTTGCCCCTTGGATCACTCTTGATGTTGTTGCTCAATTAAAGCCCTGTTATGACTCCATAGCCCAATGGACTAAAAAATAGCATTATATCTATATTTTTAGCCTAGCTGTTCTATCCACTTGCAACTTCTCACCTTTGAAACTCTTTGCACTTAGGACTTTCTACCTCAAATAGTATTCATGCTCAACCATCCAAAAAACAAAATAAACCCTTGGCCTTCATAACTAGCCTAATATTATTACCCCAAACTTCAAAGAAAAATCCATCTTTTCACTTATTGCAGAGATCCCTCTCCGGATTCAGGAGGGCTAGATCCTAGAATCCCAAAGTTGGTTGAAACGATGTTGTTTCTGTGATCGGACTTTGCCAATCTTGCTGATTACAGATTCCTTACATTTCTGGCGACTCCGCTGGGGAATTCAAGTCTTTTTCATTTTAAATACTGCTAAGACTCAGAGTACCCATGATCTCTTTATATTGGTATATGGTGGTGGAACATTAAAAATTTTACCTCCTTAGGAGCTAAAAATCTTCCACCTAGCGACTCCACACTCTGAAACTCCCAGAAGACCAAATGACTCCACTGGTAGAGGACCCTGAACTGATTGACCAGACATAGTGACCTCTTTCTTGATTTAAAAACATGATTCCAAGGATACAACGAAGATATGCCCCAATGAGTAGAGATCATATCCCTGGATTTCCACATAAGATGCCCCAGGTGAATTGGGATGACAACCTGCCTGTTTTTCAAGGTGAAAAGTTTGATGACCCTCTATTACATCTCATCAAATTTCATATACATGTATGGAGGTTGAAAGTTGAATGGAATGAAGACTGCCTAATGAAAATTTTCATGTTAACATTAGAAGGAAAAGCTAGGGATTGGTATGAATGCTTAAGATCTAGTAGTTTGTTTTCTTTAAGAGACCTTGAATATTTGTTCTATGAGAACTATAAAGAAAACACTACATCATTATCATTGGGTGCAATATATTATGATCCATCACAAAACATCAGCCAACACATTATAGATAATGAGGAAGCTTTGGAAGAGATGCATCCTGAAGATCTTTTAACAGCCATTCATGAGTTTAATCTCCTATTGAAAAATTTTAAGAATATAGATGAATCAGTTGAGGAAGAGATGATCCAAGAAATTAAGAACATTCCTCAAGATATCCCTAAAAACTCAGATATTGATTCATCATCCCTTATAGCTGAGGCTCAAGAAGACATCCAGCCTCAAAATCAGTCTTCGCAAGAGACAGAGAACTGTTGTACTCTTGTTCAAAGGAACGTAGAAACATCCTTCCCTTTGACAAAAAAAGAGATGGATTAGACTATTTATAAACAATCAGTCTCTGAAACTTTTTGCAAAACAAACACTCTTTCCCATTCACATAGAGAACTTTGTTGTATAGATTTAGAAAATTCTTTTGTGGATCAGAATGAATAAGGACCTACTGACATCCCAATATGATTGACTGATGAAAATGTTTATCCTAATAAATTTTCAAACTTCAATCAGTCTTATGATGATGATTATTTCCAAGAAAAAACTAATCATGCAGGGAAACCAACATTTGATTGGTGTTATGAGTTTCACCATCATTAGCTTGAAAGCCGCAATCATCCTTTTCGATCCATCATAAAAATCTTTCACTTTATTAGGAATCAGCAGTCTTTCAACTCAGAAGGTGAAGAGAAGAGTAATGAAGAGATTTTTGAGCAAGAGGAAACCATTGAATACACCCCCACTCAAGAATATAATAACCTCTTCACAGAGTTCAGCCCACTGAATCCAAGCATACCAGGGCTACAAGATGACAACACTGCCAAATATGATGAGTCCTCCAGTTCAGATGATGAAGAAGAGGGAGAGAAACAAATAGAAGAGTATACTACTGTGGATATACTCTCTTTTCAAGAAGAAACTTCTCCCTCCATTAATGTCAAACTATCATCCAAAGAACCTGAATGTATATTAGAAGCAAGCATATGTTTATAAAAATAAAATATTTCACTGTTTTCTATTGTGCAGGTTAAAGATGATGACACTTCCAAGCTACATACTGAAGAGATAGTCCTCAAAGATAATGTCTTGGAAATAGATAATCTACCAATTGTGGAGGACCAAAAAGAAGACAATCTTCATCTATTCGTTGTTGACTTTATGGAAGAGTGTGTGGAAATCCCAATTGGCTCAAATTATCAAGCAATGATCCTTTGCAAGAGCCAGAGACATGAAAAGTTGTCACCTTCTGTGATAGCATTGATATTGAAGGTTAATCTTCAATATTTTCTATGGATACCTCTGACAAGCGACCATAGTTTCTACTTCTTCTTGACATTACTCAGCTGGTTGCATTGGCATTTTTGTATCATATGATAAATGTAAATACTCCATGTTTAGAATAGGTTAGATAGGACTGTCAATAAATCTCAGTTCTGAGCATGTAGATTAGTTGTTGTTTTCTGCTTTGAAGAAAAATCAAAGATTCAAAAATACAAAAACAAAGAAAGAAAGAAAACAGGGCAAATTGTGAAAACAAGAATGGTATAGCCCCATACCAAAAAGAGAAACAAATTCTGAAAGTGTGCAAGATTAAATGCCACTCCTACAAAACACACTTCTAGTTTGTCAAACAACCTAATCTTGACTAATTAGTTTTAAATTTTCTGCTGATAGGATAGTGAATTCGATTTTCCAAACTGTTTAATCTTGGCTTATTAGTAGATAGATTAGGATAGAAATTAAAGGTTCAAACATGTTCAAAATCTGAACCTAAGTTTCCAAAGAGAGATGACTCAAATCTGTTTTATTTTTCTTGAGTCAAAAAATATGTAAATATGGTTCAAATCAACTCAAAATCTGAACTAGAGAACAAAGAAAAACAACTCAAACAAATTCAAAACAAGAGTTGTGAAAAGAGAAGGCCATGATGAGAGACTTTCAGATCTTAAGCCTTCCATTTTGATTTAATTTTCTGCAAAATAAATGTCTATGTGCATCTGGTTTTTATGCCATAGACCAGCATCAAGTCAGGCTGTTCAATCCTGACTTGAATGCTTTTCAATTTCTGTTATAGAATTTAGAGAATAAAAATATGTTGGACAGTTTAATCCCAATAGATAGTAGAATAGGTAGAGAAGCATCTGAACTCAACTGTTTAATCTGAGTTCAGGGAGAAATAAGGAGTATAAATAGATTATATTTCCTGCTTTCAAAATATAAAATGTTGTAAAATAGTTTGCCAATCCAAGTGCACTCTAATGGAGAAAAAATGTTAGATCAGTAGGATTGGGTAGGTAGAAAGTTTGTATTGATGAAGATCCATTGTTTTTATGCTCGCTAATATGTTTTCAAGAGCACATCATCCACAGAAATAAAGGAAAACCAATGGATGAGGCAACTGATCAGCCTCCTAGAGAACATAATGGATGTGGCACAGGTCAGCCTCCCAGAGAATGCAAGTCTGAAGTTCTTGATGCCTTCAAGAAGGCACCATCCCCAAGTGGAGCCACTGTTAGACACCTATAATATTTGTTATAGGAAAAGGTGGCTAAGACTTTTTTGAGCCTTCAAGGAACAAATTTCATTGCTAAAAATTGTTGGCTCTTGAAGACTTTGGAAGGCCTCATGCCTCTGTTCAAAATATTCATTGTTGTTGCCATTTTATGCTCAGAAAATTCTGCTGATTCCAAGAGAAAGACTGCTGAAAAAACATCATTTTCCCCCTTCTCCCACTCAAACTAACCTCCGTTTTCTCCCTTTTTCTCCATAAAAAATCCATTTTTTTCATAATTCCTCTTATTCCATTTATGAAAATCACTTTTACAAGGTTAAAGACTCACTCTTTAAACCTTTCTAAAACCCCCAAATCCATTAAAAACCTTGAAAAATTTCATGAAAAATACCTATGTTTGCATAAAGACTTAAGCCCCTTGGGCTAAGTCCTAAACCACTTCCCCCACATTTCCATGCCCTAGAACCAAGTGCTAACCCTTCTTGGCGCTTATCGCATCAGAAAGATTCAAATGCGCAAGTCTTTGCCATGATTCTGAAAGTTCCGATGCGATTGGCTTTGTATTGAAAAACCCCAATGCGATTAAGCCTTTGTATTTTAAAGAAGCTCGATCATATTAAATTTTTATATATATGTATCCCGTGGGCCCGCCTTCGCGCTTAAAAGCATTGAAAATTCTTTCCCGATCCACTTTTTCCTTTATAAAATACAAAAACCCATTTATCCAAAGTTTGATCTAAAAAACCAAAGTCATGTGTTGAATATAAATGGGTATATTAAAAAGACTGATCGTGCAATCGCATCGGAGAAATCCAATGGGTAGATTAAAAGGACCGGGCCCGAAGCTCCAATTGCAATTGGCCTTTGTTTTATCGCAATCGCATCAGAGAAATCCAATGGGTTGATTAAAAAGATCCACATCAAAATTCCGATGCGATTAGGGCTTATATATATAAACTCCGCCCCCCCCCCCCCCCCCCCCCCCCCGCCTCTTAATTGTATATGAATTTCACCCAGGACCAAGTGTTAAAGATCCCAGGCACCAATCGCATCGCAACTTTCCAAATGGTTAGATTAAAAATACTGGGCCCAAAGCTCCAATTGCGATTGGCCTTTGTTTTTATAAACCCCGCGCCCATTATATTCCATGTATCCAAAGGCCCCACAGTCGGGCACCTATCCAACTTATACATATATTCCGCCCCCCGAAGCATAAAACATTTGTTTTATTTCAATTTTTGAGTTTTTATATATTATAAGGGTTTTTTACGCCGGTTCGTTTCAAAACTAATCCCCGTCATTGATCTAAGACCGATCCAATGGCCCGCGCGACATCGCATCGCAAGTTTCAATCACATGTATTTGATTTCCCCCCCCGATTGGTCATCCCTCTGATTCGTCCCCGCCGTTGATCTGATCCTCAGATCAATGGCCATCGCTTAATCGCCTCTGCCCTCCCGATCGTGCAATCACATCGAAGATTTTCATCACACCACTTTTCTCCTCCTGCCGATTGCGATCCTCCGATTGAATCCGGACCGTCCACGTGTCCAGATCGGACGGTCCAAAATCACTTCGACTTGTTCATTTTCCCCACTCTTCTTTAAACTCCTCTTAAATAAATATCCACCATTGGATGCTTTCCTCCAACGGCTACGCTCCTTCCCCGCCTTCTGAAAGTAGTTAAACCTTAAAACGCAGGATTTTCTAATATTTTGTGTATTTTTGCAGGGATTAATGGTTTTTCCATTTGTTCAAAAGAAATGCCGAAGGCCAGGAAAGACGTTTCCCCTGCCTTTGAATTATCAATGGAGACTATTCACAAGGTTCTTATTCGATGTTTTATTAATGCTTCAGGGGCATTGATTCCTTTAAAAGCCCAGCGCGGCCCTGCACATCAACAAGACACTATTTTATTAAAGACACAGTTAAAGAGTATCAGTGTTGAAGAAAAGAGCACAGCAGAACAGAGGACTAAAGATAGGTTTGGGAATTACGGCTAAGAATGATTATCAAAACGCCTAATTCCCAGAATTAAAACACCATTAAAAGAAAATCATAAGTGTTTAACAGACGGAAAGGCCTCCACCACCATATCTAAGGAAAATTGATTCCTACCAGCTACCACAGAGCCACCTGTTGCCTCAAAGCATTCAAACAGAGGCTAAACTTATTGCAGAATCAGATATTTTGCCTCAGCGCAGCCAGGGAGTTACTTCTACAAGGAAATAAATGCAGAAATATTTGTAGAGTTACTCCAAACATTACGCAGAGCCTCGAAGTCAAATAAAAGCTCCCACCGAGCTCTGATATTAATTGTAAAATAGTTAATACAGTGAACCACCTGTAAAATTCTTCATCGATCCCCTCAAAAGGCCAAGAAGTCTTGAAACTGTATTAATTTCCTTGAGAGATCTTTTATCAGATCTCACCTCCTCATCCTTCTATAAATACTTCTGTAGAAGATGAGAATCTGTTGGTTACAGAACTTTGAAATACATATGAGCTTAAAACTTATGACTGTAAATAGTGTTCACTGGCCCTTCGAGCTCTGTTTGTGTTAGTTTTGTTAGGTTGGATAGTGAAGATGATTGTTGAACTGAAACATTGGACCTGAGTACTGTAACTGGTTTGACATCAATAAACAAGTTGTTTCTTGGGATCCTGGTCTATATCACTGGTGAAGTGCCCCTTTCTTTGTTATTGTTTTCCTTCTATGTATGTCATATTGTTCATTATTCTCTGATAAAGAACAACATTTATAGAGTTAGGACCTGTTGTACATCAGTAACCTTCTCTGACTGAAAATCTTTATCTCAATGTTTTCCTCCAATTTGTTTATTCAAGAATGATTTAATACAGTTTAAGCAGTTAGGAATGCTAGAGTTCCCTCGTCCTACTGTTTACTTTAAACATTGTTTCTTGAAAGTTATTTTCCTTATTTTCTTATTAAATATGACTATGGAAGATATGGTGTGCCCTGGTCCTAGTTTTTCTCCAAAATCAGATTCTTAAAGTTTCCCTTGGTGTTGACTGAAAGCAGACTAGGTTTAAAAGTACTTTATCTGATCTTAAGTTTATAATTTGTCTTCTCTTATATGTTTTCATACTTTCTAAAGGTAATTATGTGGATTACTGTATTTTTTGTCAATTAAGTTGCTTTAATACAAACCTGCCCAAGAAGTCAATGGTTAGCCCTGCCCTTGGTTGGTTTTAAACAGTTACTTAAGAGGCTTTTCTTGTTTGGACTGACTATAAATCCCTTGTGAAATTATTATCAGTTTCCACCCCTCCAACACTTTATTGTTCCCATTCCATCATTTAAATCTCAATAATCTTGTGGTGTAGATGAATTTCTCCTTGGATCACTCTTGATGTTGTTTCTCAATTAAAGCCCTGTTATGACTCCATAGCCCAATGGACTAAAAACCAGCGTTATATCTATATTTTTAGCCTAGCTGTTCTATCCACTTGCAACTTCTCACCTTTGAAACTCTTTGCACTTGGGACTTTCTACCTCAAACAGTATGCATGCTCAACCATCCAAAAAACAAAGAAAACCCTTGGCCTTCATAACTAGCCTAATATTATTACCCAAAACTTCAAAGACAAATCCATCTTTGCACTTATTGGAGAGATCCCTCTCTGGATTCAGGAGGGCTAGATCCTAGAATCCCAAAGTTGGTTGAAATGATGTTGTTTCTGTGATCGGACTTTGCCAATATTTCTGATTATAGATTCCTAACAAGATCATATCTAAATATAACATGGATCAGCAAGCTAATCCCTGGATCACCAAAGTGAAAGTCCAAGCCCAGCACTAGAGATCTCTCATCAAAATTGGGATCAAAACACCCTGAAGAATCTCATATGAAAATAACGTAGTTCCTCAATGAAAACTACATTGTAGCTTGAATAACATAGATGGCCAGCTGCCAAGATACATATCTGAAGCACAAATAGGAGAGGCACTCTTCCAGGAGGTTAAAAGACACACTCCATGAGAAGAGGCTCCCAAAACAAGCTAGATCTCTATAGATCTAGAATCTCACTTGCTGCAGCTTGCAAAAGCAGACAAACCCTCACTGGATCTGCGCTGCAATTGGAAGTAGAGCTTCGCCTCAAGCCTGATAGTGGATCAAATCAACAAATACTCCTCCAAGAATCCTCAAAGGAAGAGGTGAAATCCCTGCGTAGGAACTCCAAGTGTTAAGAAGCACAATTCTCTACTAAACAACAAAGAATAATATTTGTCTAAGTAGACAAGATACTTAGAAATATAATCAATAAAAAACCTTCTCTTGCTGCCTTCCCGTTCCTTTTATAATATGAAAGCCTTTGCAAACCCTAAACCACCTTGATGAGTTATCTCCTTTCAGATGAGGGGCCTCCTTCTGGAACTGTGCTGTCCCTTCATGAGATACATTGAACCTAGACAACGTTGTAGATTTGGTCAAGGTTGACTCAGTCTCACAACTCAAACCCCTTTCACACCTGCAAGTGATTTATTTATATTGCCCTGATTTATCTTTGTTCACATGGGCATTTATTTATTCAGTCTTTTTAGGAGTTTTACATGTCCTCCTTTATTCATTTATTCATGCAACAGAAAGTCAAACAAAAATGAATATTCCTCTTAGCTTAGGCTAAGTAGGAATATTACATTTACACAATAGCATCTTAAGCCACAACTTTAAAAAGTGCATGAAAGTACCTCTGGGGCCCTTAAAAAATATTATTTCAGCTTCAGAATAAGATATGAACTGATAAATAGAAAACTCAGTTACAAATCCTCGCATAACATGATTGATCCAATGATCTATTGCGCAGGTAATTGTATTGCTAGTCTTTTCTAACTTTTGTACCAATTCTGGATTCCACTGAGTGACTGCATCATCCTTTGTGCAGGTATTAAATTCATTCAATTGAGACAACCACTCATGTAGCTCATTCAAAAAAGAAGCAAATAATATCTAGTGTACTTCTATATAAATGTACTTTTAAACCCAATCTTCAACAAATAATTTAGAACTTATATTCTCTTGGATAGTGAATTCAGAGATCTTTCTATCAAGCCAATCTTGTAATTCATTTTGCATAAGATGCCACAACATAAATTCTTCCTAAAAATTATCCTGGTCCTAGCAATATAACCATTTGTTGGCTTGAGGGGTCCTAACCCAGGTTCAAATTTATTGTGCAACCAACAAACCCTCCAACTACTGCCCCATTTGGCAATGACCTGCTTGCACAATTCAAAGTCTCACCCAAAGTAGTATGGGTGGGTGTTGGAACTAGGTTTCTGCACCCTAAGGAAGAATTTAATGTGGTGGCCCTAAACATACTTATAATAGAACTATAACAAATGGTATACAAGTGTGCGCATCAACAGATCAATAGAACAATAGATCAACTTCGTCACAGATTTATCACAGAATGCCTTAATATGTATTCGCACATAGTAAATAGATATAATTTAATTACAGTTATTCATCAGCTGATATTCACACATTATATACTTTATTCATTCATGCAGATGCATTTAACCATAAACAGAAGTAGAGAAACAATAACATAATAGATTCATAATTACAGATAAATAATACAGCAGAACGCATAACAGTTTCCAGTTCGCAAAAAATAGTCTTCTATATTAAGAGATCCAATAGTTCCAGTACATTCATACTTTAAAAAGAACCTATCCTCCCCTGCACATAGTTAGTGGAGTCCACACACAACTAGGACTTAGGTTTCCGTGCACACAGCCGCCAGGATTCTTTCTACCCAAAACCTAGACTTAGAGCAAAATATTACAAAACATTCATCAATGGTCATTCAATATCTCTGCTTGACTCGATCTATCCATATTTATACTAACTTATCACGTAGATACCATGGTCTCAAACCATGGTTTGAGACCCATGGTTTTCCCTTAAAACCCATTATATTGATTAGGGACTTTGACCTGCCCCAAAGCCCCTTTGACTCTTTCACACATCACGCACAACAAAACATATGCAAATATTTATCAAAATTGTACCAAAATTGTACCAAAACTGTACCCTAGGGGACCCTGCTCCAACATGGGTCATCTCACTAAGCTCGTGCATAAGGGTACAATACAAGACTACATTGCAACGTTTAAGAAATTGATCGTTCAGACCGAAGGAATAGGAGATTCCTTTTACTTGGAATTTTTTATTAGTGGCCTAAAGGAAACCATCCAAGCCCGTGTCTGAATGCATCACCCAACTACTTGGCTAGAAGCACACCTCAAGGTCTTATATGTAGAAGTCTCTTTAAATTACAAATCCAATTGTCCACATTTTGTCACACGGGCATGTCCCACACTCACTAAAAAAGTGGCTGAAATAAGGAAACAAGGACTTTAATACTACTGTGATGAAAAATACTCCCTGGGACATAAATTCAAGGAACCAAAATTCTTTAAAATTGACACTACTGACAAAAGCTCTGTCGATGAAGCTACATCCATTGAAGTTCCTAAGGAGGAAGATTTTGAACCCCAAAAAACCCTGTACAATGATCCGATAACTAATCCATATGGGCTGGTTATCTCACTCCATGCCTTGGATGTCATTTTTTCTACCTAGACTCTCAAAATCTTAGGTTTTATTAAACATTGGCCAGTAGTGGTGTCGATTGATAATGGCAACACACATAACTTTGTCCATAAGAGTAGTAGAAGTTTTTCATTATTTTTTTAGGGTGATATCTAATTTCTAAGACCTTATCAATGATGGGGGAACCATGAAATGTGAAGGACACTGTGAAAAATATTAAGCTTTAGATGGGGGATTATCACCCCAAAATCCAAATTTTTTCCATTGAAATGGGTGTTTGCGACATTGTACTTGGTGTTGAATGGCTCTGCACACTAAGCCCTATGACGATGGACTTCCAGGAGTTATATATGATCTTTAAGCAGAACGACCACACTCATACACTTGGGGGACACCAGGAAGGTGATCCTACAATCATCAGCTCACATCAAATGGAGATGTTGTTACAAAGGGGACATCATGGGATAGTGCACAATTTAGTGCCATCCATGCCATTGAATCCACTCCTCCTCATGTTGATCTTGATATACAATAGGTATTTGATCGCCACTAGCGAGTTTTATTTATCAATATTTTTCACTATCCTTGGATGACTAATAGGGTGTTTGTAGATTTCTAAAAACAACATTCTTAGAATATTGTAAGTTTCAGAAATCTCACTACCTTCATTATCCTTATAGAAAATTTTTCACTATTCCATCATCTTGCCATTCCATGGTCACCCTGTTGCTCCTAAAAGACGTCTTATGTGCTTTTACCTACCTTTCTCAACCTCCTTTCATGCTTCTAACCTCATTGTCTCATTTTCCCCTGTCCATAACTCCACTTTCACTCTAGGGTTTCCTATAAGCCTACTCATTCCCATGTTTCCCAGGTTTCTCAAGCATTTATGGTCTCAAAATTATCTCTGTAGGCTCTTTAGATAAATCAAGTACATTGGGTTTTGAATCTTCAATACAACACTTTGTCAATACTCTTTTTTTCACTTAAAGCCTCCAAGCCAATTTTCAGTCAAGGTCAAGTCAAAGGACCCTCCTACTAAGTCATTATGATTTCACAGTTTGTAAGGTCATCATTGACGTTTCAAACATTGTTTTTCTTATGCTAGAAGTTGGCTTAGATGTAATAGAAGGTCAGCACATGGTTATTCAAGGAAGACCTGAAAGTTTCCAAGGAAGACTACCCTATCAACTCAAAGTATGCAAGAGTTAAATGTAAATATTTTGACACTTCTGTAGGAGTGTTGAAGTTTCCATCATCATAAGGTGTTGGTAAGGTAGGCGTTCTTCTCTCAAATGAAGACAACTTACAACAGGAGAAAGGAAAGCACTTGATCTTGAGGAAAACTAGGGTTTTTGAGCTTAATGGACTAAGTAGAATGCCAAATAGTGATAAATTGCATAAATTACCATTAAGGAGGTACACCAAACCAAACATGAAGAAAGTCTGTCAAAAATATTGATGAAATAGGGAAAAAGGTGAGGTAAACAGGACATAAATCAATGAACTTGAAAGGGCTATAGAGAACTTAGAAGAAAACATTAATGATTCTCTTGAAGCACTCCAAACATCTAAGTATTTTGGAAAATATCTATAGAAGGTGAAATGATGAGTGGAACTCCATGATAAAAGAAAAAAAAATGATTTTGAAGATGTCACTATTTGATCAGATCCCAAACTTGTCAAGGTGAATGTGTCATTGCCTCAAAAGAGCAAAGGTGCAAAGAATATTAGTAAGAAAGGTAAATTCAAGGTTTTCAGTCACCTTCCAAAAAAAATATGATTTAAGCTCCAAGGGGGGAACAAAAGAAGTTTTTTGAGAAGCTGCTACTGTGGAGAGAATCCAAATGTTGTCAAAAGTGAATTTACCATGCTTCAAGGAGTAATAGAAAGCTAAGTCAGTGTTTTCAGGCACCTGCAAATCAGAAATGGCCAAAGAAGGTAGAAGGCATGGTTTGAACTCCATGGTAAAGGAAAAAGAGGGTTTTGAAGGTGTTTCTATGATAAATCCTCCCAAGGATGTTTAATGAGTTTATCATGCTTGAATGAGAAAAACATGATGTTGAACTCCAAGGTGAAATCCAATGAAGATTTTGAGGTTGCTTCTGTGTCAATAAATGTGTCAAATCTTCAGGATCAAAAGGAACACAAATTTCTTAATTATCAGCCAAGGTGAGAAAGACAAGTTTAATATTGTAATGGAAGCCATAGAATGTTTTGAATGTGCCATCATGTCTAATTTAACTCCAAATATGTGAAAATGAGTATATTATTCCTCAAGAAGCAAAGGAAGGTCAAAATCATGATTTCAGTACCTACACGCAAAGGTGTAAATAACATCAGTGAAAATGAGAAAAAATAAGAGTGGACTTCATGATCTAAGTCACCTGCAAAGCAAAAAGGTCAGAGAGTTAGTGAGAAAGGAAAAAAGTGAAAAAGACTTAAGACATTAGAAAATGGGTTTGCAAAGATTAAATTTAATTCCCAAGCCCATAAAAGGTCATTTCATTTTTCATATGACGCATTGTTCACTTGAAAAAGACCAAGAGTGCTTAGGAGAAGAAAATTTGTGTTTTTTCTAAGTGAAGCTAGACAATTTTCTTTGGTGCTACGTGCTCAGGTTGGTGTTGCACGCCTGGAGTTGAGCGCTACGCACTTGGAAAAGTTACCCCGTGTATCTTACATAGGTGTTGTGTGCCTGTGAGGTAGCATTGTGTGCCTGGTAGAGTGCTGCACTCTTGCCCGACAGGCCCCGTAAAGAATACCTTGGCATTGCGCGCCTAGACTAAACGTTGCGCCCTTAACACCAATGCTGCGCCCTTGGCCTTGGCACTGCGCACTTGGACAGGAGGGCTTTCCAAGCCATTTCAACACTCAAACTTCTTCAAAACTTCTTCAAGCTGCCTCCAAGGTTCTCCAAGCACTAGTGACGGTATGTATAGGTCCTCAACTCATGTTTCAAGAATTTTGATGATTTCATTAAAATAAATTAAAAAGATAAGGAGAAAACCCTAAAAAAACCATGCTTGAAGTCATTTTTTGAACCTCACTCCCTCCACCTATGAAGAGTATCAGTCAAAACAAAGGTTAATTGCACAACTGAGGTTATCATTAAGTTTTTATTAGCCTCTCATTCAACCTAATATACCTATTCACTAACTCATCTCATTCAAAAGCAGAATTCCACTCTATTACCCTCTTCATATCAGTTTCATATCAGTGCTAGGGTTTCAAAGGTAGAATGGTCAAAATGTTAGAAGGGGAGGAGAGTGGTAGTGGAGAAGAAGGCCTTAGCCAAGGAGAGAGCAAAAGAGGTAGCCTTGGTAGAGTAGCTCACTCCAAGTGAGTTGCTTGCCATAGAGATTGATTATGATCAGGAACCTTGGATTAAGAGGGCAAACATACACTTAGAGGTTCTGTTAGAGAAGACCAAGAGGGACATTGACCTCCAAAATAATATGGCAAGGCACTATGCCTTAAGAAACAAGATTGCAAGGATGGACTCACTTATGTAGTCCGAAACATTGGGTTACGAAAATACTTGGAACAGGTTATTACTCTATATTGAAAATAATGTTACCTGTATGGATTCTCTTTTTAAAAAGATTCAGTCCTACCATGGAAGGGACTTGATGGACAGTGCTACCCTCTTTGAGAAATTGCGACTATCTAGGGAAAAAATCCTCTCGAACCTATCATTTCTTAAAAATACTTGGATCCATTTGTCCTAATCCTCACAAATATTTCAAATATTTTAGGCATGTACCCCTAAGGATGGACTCACTTATGTAGTCTGAAACGTTGGGCTACAAAAATACTTGGAACATGTTATTCCTCTATCTTGAAACTAATCTTACCTGTATGGATTCTCTTTTTAAAAAGATTGCAAGGGCCAAGCTCAAAGGAGCCCTTGCAAATATTCAAGCCCTAAAGGAGGCTAAGGACAAAGAAAAACGTCACATACTTGCTGATGCATCCCTATAGGCATCCCAAACATAATTAGCAAGGCAAATTCATATTTTCGATCTTTTTGTAAATTTTGGTTTTTGACTATTTTTGAAGGGCCAAAGGTGCAACGTCACTGGCAATGATATCTTTTTTGGGACACTCTTTTGAGAAATGGTTTAAATTTTTTAGTTCATTAGGCCAAGGACATCATCCACAAAATATTTCAGCTCATTTGGAGCAGAACTGGTACTCCAAAAGTGCCAAAAACACCCAAAAAATCACCTTTCTGCCCTATTTTTAGAGTTGGTGTTGTGCCCTGAGCAGTCTTGGGATATCGAGTTTTTGAGTAGGTAAATGAAGTCAAATCAGAAAAATAAAGATTTTTTTCGAAATTATACTGGACAAACTTTCCATTGAGCTATCATGGAGCTCATTTGGACACCTAGAAGGCCTCCAAATCTTGGTCACAATGCGAGAAATATTTCTAGTGCAGACGTTGCACCGTTAGCCTGACGTTGTGCCCTTTGACCTCAGTGCTGCGCCCTTGGACCTCAGTGCTATGCCCTTTCCTGAAAATTAAAAAAAACACACAAATTTATTTAAAAAATATATTTTTGAGGACTTTTAAGGAAAATCACTCCTAGTTAGATCATAATTTATGTTTGAAGTTATTTTGCATTTATTAAGTTAGAAATTTTGTGCCTTGGGCCTTGCATGGTATCTTTGGACAAAAATGGCATTTATAATGTATTAATGACATTTTGGAAACACTAGCTAGGGTTTTTGTCCCCCTTGCTAGTTAAATACTACATTGAGGCCTCATTGTACATGTTGGTTGATTATTGAGGAGAATATCATAGACTTGAAGATTGAGGAGAAATTTGCTTTGGACTTTGTGGATGTCTTGATTTGCATGATAATGGAGCAAGCTCACTTGCAAGATTCATGAACATAGTTAATCGTGATGTATTTATTATTTAGTGCATGTTTTCTTATGTTATCATTTTGTTTCATCTTTCTCATGTAGTAGGACAGAAATTTTAGGCTGAGAAATGTTGTTTAGAGGCAGCTTAGCTCTATCTGATTTCTATTTCTTGTATGTTTTCCTCTACTAGGTTAGATTAGAGAATTCTTAAATGTTGTCTAGTTCCACTTATGCTTGTTTATCTTAAGAATGATTTAATGGAACCAATATCAAAGTAGTTTATGGTTAGCCCTGATCTTTGATGTAACGTAAACATTGTTTTTTAAGATATTTGCTTTGAAGTATTGCAAATTAGGGTTTAGCTAAAGAGGTTTATGGTTTTCCCTACCATTTTTTTCATCTTAAATGGTTTCTTTGAAAGTATTTGTAGTTTTATTAAGGAGATTAGGAGTTCCCTACTCTTTTATTATTACTATATGTTGTCTTATATGTTTTCTTTGCCTGAAGGTGAAATCACTAGAAGTCTTACAAGTTTCTTGCCTTCTATAGTTCACTGGATTGTTGTCTTAATGTTTAATTTCTAGGGTTTGGTCAAAGAATTTATTGGTATGCCTTTTCTTTGGTTATTTCTTTATGCATATTGATCTTAAAGGCCATTCTTGTTAAATTATTTTCTAAAGGATTCTTAACTACCCTTTGCACCTACTATGTTCACAAGTTAATGTTCACTTCACTCACATAAGCTTTTAGATCCATTTGGCTTTGTTAGACTTGCCCTGTGATATACCCTTGCCCTATTGTTGTACTTCTTGAGACCTTTTTCAGACTCCATAGCCCAATGGTTTAAACCTCTCTCACTCTATATATTCTGCTTGACAACCTACCCAACCAAAAAAGCAAACAAACAAACCCTAATCACTATAACTAGCCTAAAACCAAAACGCTAAAATCAATCAAGTTCACGTCTTTTACACAAATATAGAGAGAGCCCTCTATGAGTCCAAGAAGGCTAGGTCCTAGGACTCCAAAGACTAGTTTTATGTTACCCCTGTACATTTTGTCTTTCCAATCTGACAAATTATGAGGACCTAACAGCGGGTATTTTCAAACCTAAGGAGATCCCACCCTCTAGGGATAAAAACGATCATAACATCCCTTTTCTCGTAGGTACCCAGTTGCCAAATTTCCACCCCTATCGATATCCTTTTGCACAAAATAATGAAATTTCAAAAAATCATTAAGGAACTCCTCAAAGTTAGTGTTATTCATCCCAAAACCAACCCTTACTCATCTCCAGTGGTAATGGTTCTAAATAAATATGGTGAATGGTTCATGTGTCTATAATTTAGGGCCCTTAACAACCTCACTATCAGGGAAAAGTTTCATATCCTAGTAGTTGATGATCTCCTTGATGAAATACATGGTGCCAAATTTTTTACCAAGATGGACCTTTGCTCGGGCTATCGCAAAATATGGATGAAATAAGTTCACATTCCCAATACAACCTTATAAAATCATGAAGGCCATTATGAATTCTCGGTCATGCCATTTGGTCTTTGTAATTCCCCAACCACTTTCTATAGCCTCATGAACCACGTTCTGAAACCATATCTCAAAAAATTCTCACAGTCTCATCTACAACATAATATGGGACACATACCTTCAAAAAGTTGATCGGGTATTGCAACTGAACTAAGATCATAAATTATTTGTCAAATTATCCAACTGTTCCTTTGGAATGGAAGAAGTTGAGAATTTGGGACACATTGTGGGTCGTTAAGGTGTGGGGGTTGATGTGAAAATATGTAGGAAATGAAAGATTGGCCCCAACCAAAAACCTTCAAGATTTTGAGGGGATTCTTAGGTCTCACTGGATACCATCAATGTTTTTTTAGAAATTGTGGTCACATTTATCGACTCTTTACTAGTATTCTCAGGAAAAATTCATTTCTTTGGACTGACACAGCTCAGCAAGACTTCGTGGCTCTCAAATAGGCCATGTGATCCACTTCAGTATTGGCCCAAACAGGCTTTAAAAAACATTTTCTGATTGAATGTGTTGCTTTAGGTACGGGAATTGGAACAACAATAATGCAGGATGGTATACAATTAGCTATCACCAGTCAACAACTTAGTGCTAATCATATGGGTCAATCTACATGTGAGAAAGAAATTATGGGAATCATACATGAAGTAGACACTTGGAGACCATACTTATTGGGGCATCATTCCCAAATTTTTACCGACCATCATAACTATTTGTTTATGGTTATGAGAGAATTTACAAGAAGGGGTGTGATAATGTAGTGGCCAATGTATTATTGTGCCAATTTGAGGAATAGGGCACCATTTTATCCCTCTCTCTACCCATACCAAATTGGATTGAATAAGTTCATCATCAATGGTTCTCCCACCACTCTCTATCCCATCTAATTAATAGATTATGGGAAGATCATAATTCCTAAAAGGAATACTCTTGGGAAGATGAGCTTATTTGCTTTAATTATTAGGTAGTATTATCCCCTACCTTTTTTAGTCATCAATAATTTTTGTTGATATCAAAAGATGACTAAGTAATGGTCCTATATTTCTAAAAACAATATTTGTGGAATATTGTGAGTTTTAGAAATCTCACTGCCTTCATTATCCTAAGTAAAATATTTCAATAAAATTCTCCCTCTTTGCCTTCTAAAGTTTCACTTCACTACTCCAAAATACTTCATTCTCTGGGCCTATTAACCACATTTCACTACCTTACCCTCACTCTCATTTATTGCGTTTTTTCCCTTTGAAAACCCCATTTTTCCTCTTTCCTAAAAAACCCCATGAAACACCCCCCATTCATCATTTTTCCTCTAAAGCATTAAAAAATGTAAAATCTCCCTTTTACATTGATTTAAACCAAGTTTTTAGCCTATAAGGTCTTTTAAATTTTATATAAAACCCTGTTTTATGTTTAAAACCCACCCTATTATATGAAATATGCCTTAAAGCCCCTTCCTTCTAAAAGATCCATCCCCCTTGCGCTCATAAAACATTGATCCCTGCTTATCCCGAGCCCCTTCCCCATACAAATAAACCTCCGCCCTTTTATTTTAATAAGCTCCTTAAACCTTATAAAAGGCCCCCTTAACCTTTGAAATATTAAAAATGGGCCATGCTTCCCATTATACCTGGCACCCTCCATAAACCTTATAACTTAACGCATTTTGTTAATATTTAAGGCCCGGGGCCCATACTCCACCGAACCTCGCCATTGAACCACATCTCACCATCTTTCCTCCCCTTTTGCTAGCCCAATCAATTTCTCGTTGCCTCTTGGATGTGCATCAAGCGTCGATCTCCCATCCCGAGATCCAACGGCCCACATCTTATATCGCAAATAAAGTTGCGATAGGGTTAGTGTTTTGTGGCTCACGAAAAATAGACGGTTTTTCCCCACCACGCGTCTCCTCTTGAGGCATATCATGCACCTCCCACCAAAAACCACTTACCGCCCATTCCTCATGCGATAAATCGCTCTCTATTTTCAAAAACTGCCTACCTTCCGCGCCATTTTTCAAACCTTTCCCGCCCCATTCAAATTTCTCCTGGTTCCACCTCTAGAACCTTGCCTCCTGCGCCATCTCCTCCTCTGCAAACTCCCTCTGATAACCCAAAACCATAGAAAATGAAGTCATGCACCCTCCTCGTAGGTTTTAAATTAATTAATTGTTTTTTATGTGTAGGTTTAATGGCATAATGCTAGAGAGGCATTCTGATGGTCAGAAAACGACCAATTTAGCCTCTGGATGATGATCTAAAAGTTTGAATTGAATTACAGGGGTACAAAGGCCTTATATCAAAGGCCAAACCATCATGAAACATGATCATCGATGGTCAAAGGAACCCTCCAACCACAAAAGAAAGCTTCCCCTGCAAACAAAAGACAAAAATAGTTAAAGGAATAGTGAAGAGAAGGAGTCATAAGGATTAAAGGGCTAATCCTAATTAAAGGACAAAACAAAAGGATTAGCTAGTCAAAGCAGAAGATTAAAGAAAGCACGCAGACAGTTAAAAAGAGATTAAAGGATAAAGGCAAAAGATCAAATAGATTAAAGAAAAATATGATAAAAAGAAACAGTCAGAGCTTAAAGACAGATTTTAAGGCTTAAAACATAGATATTAGAGATAAAACAAAGGGAAGATTAACCCAAAGCAAATTCGAATGACTCAGCCTATGGTTGTTACTCTTCCGCTTTGGTTCATTCAATAAAGCATTAGGCAGTTATTGAGCCTAGTCAGAGATATTTATATTTTCCAAACAGTTATTGTAAAAGTTATGAATAGGCCTTAACATCAAACATTTCATCTCTATTCCCTTAGGAGTTAAGATAGAAGTTATTATTCAGAGAAATATCTGTAGATATTCTTGCCTTGGGCGTTGCATGGTCTTCAAGGTTAGGAATTCATTCACTCTATAAAAAATGACACCCAAACCCTAACTTAGCTTCACCTCCTCATTTTCAGATAAATACTACATTTGAACTCATTATCTTGTTGGAATTTGATGACTCTTTGAAGTAAGACATAGTCTCTTGGAAGTTGAAAAGAAATTGATGTCTTGGAACTTGTGGATGCCCTAATTTGTTTGTTAATGGAGGAGGCTAGATTGCAAGATCCCTAAGATTGGTTGTTGGTGAAGTGCTTCTAATATGTTATTGTTATTTCCTGTTTCATTATGTTTCCATCTTTCTATATTGCAGTAGAGTGAGAAATTTAGACTAAGAAATGTTTCTAAAGGCACCTTAGTTCTGTTTGTTCTTCAATTCCTTGATGTTTTCTTCTGCTAGGACATTTTAGATAATTCTTGATTGCTCTCTAGTCCCCCTAAGCTTGTTTATTTCATGAATAGTTCAATACAGTTGGTATCAAGAATGATTTATGGCTAGCCCTACTTATTTTATGTCACTAAAACACTGTTTCTGAAGTCTCTCTCTAAAGTACCATTACTTAAAGTCTGCCAAAGAGGTTTTGTTTCGATCATACCCTTTCTCCTTGCTTAAATAATTGTTTTAGAGATCTTCATAGCTATACTCAAATATGTTTAGGAGTTCCCTCTTCTCTGATTACTGTTATATGTGTGTCTTGAATGTTTTCTGTCCTTGAAAGTGAAATCACTGGAAGTTAAATGAGTTTCTTGCCTTCTATATTTCATTGGAAATGTTTGACTTGAATAATTATCTGCTTTAGTTGAATCAAAGAATTTATGGTTTGCCCTGTCTATTGATTGCCTCTTCATGCTTATGTTATTTAAGTCCCTTTGTTAAAAGTCACATATGATAAAGGATTCTTAATTTCCCTTTGTCCTACTTTTTATTCTCACAATTGATGTCCATCTCATTACCCCTAAAAAACCTTGAAGATCCACTGACCAAGTTATATTTTCCCTGTGATGCTCCCTGATCCATTGATGAACTTTTCATGAATTTTATTAGACTCCATTGCTCAATGACTTAGAGATTTCCTCAATCTATCTATTCTGCTTGATCATCATACCCAACCAAAACAATAAAACAAACCCCACACTTAATAACTAGCCTAAAATCAACCATCTAAAGCAAAAAATTTCATATCCTTTGCAAAAAAATAAAGAGAGCCCTCTCTGAGTCCAAGAAGGCTAGGTTTTAGGACTCCAAAGACTGGTCTGATGTTGCCCTGTCCATTTGGTCTACCAAACTGCTAAATCATAGGACTAAAACATAATGGCAATCACAATGGAACCTTTGAGTCTATAGTTTCCTGAATACATATTACAACTCATTAGACCCTCAATTAAGATTAAGAAAATCAATTGATAGCCAAGAGTAGAACATGATTGTCTCACCATCCTAGCTAAATGATGATTCAGTTAGAAAATGCTCATACAAACCTTAGGGCTACATAAAGAAGTTCTTAAAACCCAAAAAAAATTCCTAGATTGGTTTCTGTCAATTATTGGTGGTGTAACATAAGAAATATATCCTCAAAACAACTACAACGTCCACTTGGAAACTCCACTAGCCTCTAGTAGGCCTATTACTTCACTAGTCCTCATTATACTTCCCTAGGATTGGGTCAAATCAGCCCTAAGATGCTTGATGCCTTTGACCTCATGGAATTTGAAGCAGAAACCATAGAAATGAGGAACTTTACCCAAAGCTTAGGACGAGAAGCCAAAAAATGGTTTAAAAGCTTAAATCCTAACAGCATACATGATCTCCCTTCTCTATACCAGACATTCATGAACAGGTGGGAAAATAAGAAAAACCCTCCCCAACCCTCACAAAACTATAGAAGCCCTGAAAAACCACATGATGATAAAAATAAACTTGAATTCATGCAAACTAAAAATGAAATTTTAGAACCAAAAATCAGTTTAGTATATGAATCAGGTTGCTCAAAACAAGAACAAACCTCAAAAATACAATTGTTCCCTTCTACGAATCCAGAAGTACTAAAATGCCCTCATAGAACAAAAATCTTTGGAAATCTAGATCAAAATAGTCTTATGTTTTTGCCTTACATAGATACTTCATCATCAAAGAGTTGTGTCCCTTCAAAAGAATTTTTGACTCTCACAAATATTTCTATTAACTCTAAAGAAGTATCTAATGGAACTAATATAGAGGAGTATAATGTAGGCACCCTAGGAAGGCCCAAAATGATTAAGAAAGCCAAAGGGTGCAGGTTGTGTATAGACTTTAGGTACCAAGGTAAAACTCCCATGAAATACAAATACCCTTTTCCCAAGATAAATTATCCTATGCCAATGGTAGGGGTTTCTAATGAGATGTCATTACATGATAGCGTTCTAGGATACCATCAGATGATACCACTTCAAATCAATCAGCATAAAGACATTTTCAAAGTTCCTTGGAACAACTACATGTTTGACCAAATGTTGTATGGGCTAAGGAGTGCTGAAGACACCTTCCAAAGAGTCATAGCCCATGTTTTCAACTTCTTGACTATGATATTCATTGATGACATCATCATCTATTTTGAAGCTGATAAAGAATAACTTTTCTACCTAAGGAAGACCTTTGACAGAATCAATTTTGGGAAGCATGACTCAGAGAAGAAAAATCAAGGAGAGCATGGATTGTTTGAAAATTTGGGATCCTTGTACCACGTTTTCAAATGGAGGTAACTATGATTTATGTTTACAAAAGTTGTAGGACAAAGAATGTTGGGAGGTCCTTTTGAGGATAGGATACTCAAATACCACTTCTGTAAAAACCCTTAGCCTATAAAATTTTCTTTCATTGTACATAAACATTGCATGAGAAAATCACAAAAAATTCATAAAATAGAAAAAGGAAAAGAGGCCAGATTTGAAAAGAGGTACAACCCCATACCCAAAAAAAGTGTTGTTGAAAGTGTGTAAGCGTAAATGCCACTACTGGTTCAAAAAAAAGATCTTGTTCAGACATCTAGCCTAATCATGGTTGAACATGCTTTAAATTTATGTTGATAATTTAGTGAAAACAATAATTGTCAAAATTATTCAATCTTGGCTTATCAGGAAGGATAGATTAGGGAATAAAAGATAATGTTTCCACATGCTCAAAAAAGAACCAAAGAGAAATATGAGGATGCATAAAAAATGATAGATCATATCCCTTATATTTCTAAGTTACTTTTTTATACAAAATAATGTTTGTGTGCAGCTTGTTCCAATGCCACAAACCATGGTAAGTCAAACTACCTAATCCTGATTTGAACCATGCTTTCAATTTCATGTCAATAGTTTAGAAAATCAACACTGCCAAATAGCTTAATCTTGGCAGTCAAATAGTCTAGGTAGAAAATAAAGTTCACTAGCTTAATCTGAAATCTTGAAAGCAATAAGGATAGAAATAGATAGTTTATTTTTGTTTTCAAAATAAAAAGTTCAAGAGTTTTCCAGTTCAAATGCACTCAAGGAAGAAAAAATGTTAGGCCAAGTAGGTTCGGTAGATAGAAATGTTTTTCAAAGAATCCTATGTTGCATATTATTAAGATCATCACCTCAAAAGAAATATTAGCAAGTGAAAAGAAGGGAAAAATCTGCCCAATGGAAGAGGCATTGGTCTTCAAAAACTCAGAAATTTGATGTTTGAAAGTTATGGACACCTCCAAAAAGGGAGTTGCCCTCCCCAAGTGGACTCACTGCTAGTCATCAGTAATTTTTGCTAATATCAAAAGATGACTAAGTAATGGTCCTAGATTTATAAAAACAATATTTGTGGAATATTGTGAGTTTTAGAAATCTCACTGCCTTCATTATCCTAATTCAAATGTTTCAGTAAAATTCTCCCTCTTTGCCTTCTAAAGTTTCACTTCACTACTCCAAAAGACTTCATTCTCTGGGCCCATTAACCTCATTTCACTAACTTACCCTCACTCTAATTCATTGCCTTCTTTCCCTCTGAAAAACCCATTTTTCCTCTTTCCTAAAAAACCCCATGAAACACCCCCCATTCATCATTTTTCCTCTAAAGCATTAAACACTATAAAAGTGTAATGTTCCTTTTTCAGAAACGTTGTCAATCGACAAGAAAATCTATTCTAGAGATAGACTGAAGGGGAATTTACTGGATTTGTCACCTCCATAATGAAGGATGAGCTCTAGAGACTTCCTAGCCCACTATCAGACTCTGTCTATAGAGTGTTGTCAAGGGATAATATCCCCAAAAGGGAAATACAACAAGATTGGGAATCTTGCAAGATAACCCAAAAATGCAGCTACAACAATATAAAGACATAAACTAGAAATAGTAATGAATAAAAATTATTCCAAAATGTATGAAAACCCTTGAGCCATTTTATTATGAATATTAGCAGCAAATGATACAATGAACATCAAAAGAACAAGGCAAGAAGCCTTCCATGAAAACATATGCCAAAATACAAAGTGTTGCTCCATAACAGAATGCCCATGAATAGGGACTGCGTAGTCATAGAAGGGAGACTGCTGTAATGAGTGAAAAACGTCATGGATCTACATATACATGGCTCCTACATCATTGGGAGAGAATATCTAAGCTCCCAATCACTACCTCAAGTCAATCCATGAAGGATTGACTGAAATATGCAAAACTGTCAAAATGTCGGAGTTACTCGGTAGCTGCAGCGACTCAATATGTGGATTGGAATGGAGAAAGCTGAATGGCTGAATCTGATGATGTTCCTTTCTCCAATGATTCTCCCAAATTTCATGCTGGTCCCGACACAAGAGAGTTCACCCTCTGAAATGTCTGCAACACCCTCACTGCAAATATGCTCCAACTAGAACATAGTCTATGAGAGGGTCTGCGCTATAAATGATGGTAGTGGTTGGCCTTTAGCTAAAGATAGTGGAATAAGCTCTAGAACCATCCTCACTAACCTCTCGGAAGTAGAGAACCTCCCTCCTCTGAAATATCAACTCAAAATGGTGTTGTAGGAAACCTCCCCAGCAACATCCTGCAACACTACACAATAATCTGCTACAGACACTGTGTTGATGGAGTAGGCTGATGCTATGGAATGAATGCCAGAATATGGAGGATGAGTGCAATCCTTCATGAGATCCTCAAGAAGGAAAGGAAATCATAAACAGGACTCCCTTGTGCCCGAGGGAACTGCAGCTCTACTGAACAGCAAGAGGCAGCAATTTGTCTGAATAGACAAATAATCAAATGATCCAAGATAATCTCAATTGGCTGCCTTTCTCCTCTTTTAAACACAATGAATTCTCCACCTTCCTTCCTCTAGAAGTTTCCTCCCCCATGGAATATTCATCCACTAAAACTACATTGTCCCACTTAGTGCTTTCCAACTCATGCCAACGCAGTTTGACTTGGTCAACTAGGCCTTGTCCATTTTCATTTTAACCTCTTTCACACATGAGGGTGTGAATTCCTACTCCATGATGATCCCTTTTCACATTGTAAGGGATTTTATTCCTATTTATTACATTAATGGGTCACTTTACCCACTTTTATTCAACAAAATGGAAATATGCAACTATAATGTTCCATTTTAGCTTGAGGCTAAAATGGGGAACATTATAGTCCTCCCCTCCCACATGTTGCTTGTCCCCAAGAAACTGCATAGAGAGAACACAATTCCTCCTCCTCCTTCTCATGTGGCCTCCTCATCCATGGTCCCACCACTTCTCAAATATGCTGCAATAAATCTGCCCTCCAATGCTCTCTCCCAAGTATGCAAACTGAAAATGATGCTCCTCATGAAAAGATAGAAGGTGTAGTGGAATCCTTCCTGCTGGAATGTGGCCTCCTTAAGGTAGGAGTGATGATATGCATGGGATAATTCTACTGCCAATGATGATCCTCTCATCCATGCTATCATCCAAATGAAAATCTCAACCCCCGGTTTCCGCAATGTGTTGGGGCTGAATGGAGAGTGTGCTTGTGCTTCTCAAGATGGTCCTCTCTCCATTTGAAGTGTTCATGGGGCTACCTCTATACTTGGGCTGAAATAGTATGGCCTCGAAGAATGGCCCTAGCTACCCCCTCAAGAAAATCAGCTATGAAATGCCTCTGCAAATTCTCCAAGTGGTCCCTCCCACAAGAAGGTACAAGTAGCAATGTGGCAATCATGGTTTGCCCATGGTATCTCCTGCAACATAAAACATGTATAATGGGGAGAATATTGCTTCCAATGGGATATAAATACAATGCTCTCCAAATAATGCTCCTCAATAGGTATACAACATCAGAAATATATAAGGAGAAATATGCAATAGAAACAAGTTGTCGAATGACAACCGGAGAGTGGTTCCAAATCCCACCCATGGAACCTGCACAGTGCCTCCTTGGCCTGCTTCAAAATAAAAAGTAACAAGTGTTGTACTAGCCACTTTTTTGCTGCCACAACATCTCCTCATAAGATGAAACATGAAAGTACAAATAGGTGCCAATGGTGCACACCAAGAAGTATGTGGCTTCCCCCACAAACCATCATAAGAATAGCCAAAATCAAGGCTACAAGTAGCTGCAAGTACATTCCACCAAGTGCAAGAAGGGATGACCCTCCTTGATCAATATGCTACTCATATAAAGGAAAGAGGTACATAATGTGAAATTATACCTTCTCTACCATGTACTTGAGACCTTGAGCTGAAATGGCTCATCTGAATGCTCTCCCTTTTCTCCAATGAGTAAGGGAATGGTTGTGCCAACCTCTCCAAAAACAACTGGCCTATGCATCTATCCATATGCTGATGAATATCATGATGAATGCCCTCCAAAGTGAACTCCTCTAGCAAGGCAAAGTATGCATCCAAGTGCATAGTTAGGAAGTCCTCATGTGCTGCATGCAAAAATTTCTCCTTGAGACTAGAAACTCTAGTCAAGAAGAGTCTGCCATGATGATAGATGATCATATCATCCACTAAGTATCTACCATCTCCATCAAGGCCATCCAATAATCATGCATGCATCAAGATCCTGGGGAATACTCAACCAAATTTGAGTCATCCATCCTGGATCAATCCTCCACATAGATAGCGCTGGTGTTCTGCACTATGGTGCTCCATCACGATGTTGCCTGCTACCTTGACATCCCCTCATGCCAAATTCATCCTCCAAGTTGCTACCATGCCATCATGCAGCTACTCATGCTCAAATATAAATGATGATCTCTGAAAATGAGCCTCCCATGACAGACTATCACCTCCAAAGAATATCCCGATCCTGGCCAATGTAAGCATGAGTGGCCTCCATCTACTCCAATGCATGAAAGAGTCCTTCCTAAAAGGAAGTATCCTCCCTCTCATCAAATCTGTGGAGCAATCATCTTGCATCATGAAGATGAAATCCTCCATCCCTGCAACAAAATATGTCAGCACAGTATGACTGATGAGAGTGGGTGATGCTGAAAATGAGAGAGTGTCTCCCTCCTCCTTGTGTCTATCCCAAACTCTTTATTTTGTGCTGAACTTTCCCAAGGTTTCCACCCTCCTAAAATCAAGGCGTGAGGCCCCAAAATATGGAGCATCCAACCTCCTCTGCTGATCTAGTGGTCTCCTTGGTGCAATGTCTCCATGCAATGAGACACCATCATCAAGAGATGACTGAATGTATGAATGGAGAAAATCCTCCATGCTTCCACTGCGCAATCAAATTATCATATTAGGTGCATAAACCTCATAAAATAGATAGGGTGTGTGCTCCTCATCACATGATGCTGATCATCCTCCATATCTTCTCCTTCTATCTCCATAGCTCTACACCCTACTACCAATGGCATAGATGTATCATGAGTTGTGCCTTGATCTCTACATGGGAGATCCTGGGGAATTCTTGCAAAGACACAAGGATCCATCTATGTGGAGAAAGAGCTCCTCTTTCCTCTGCATGAGGCACTGGATCAACTCTAGCTATACCAGCACAGTTGCCCTCCTCCTTATCAACATGTAGGGGCAACTTCTCCCAAATTTTGATCTCCTTTTGATAAAAAGGCCTCCATGATATTTTGTGCAAGAATATGAGATGGATACCTTGCCTTCAACAAGGTATGATGCAAGATGCCAGCCTTCTCAATAATATCTTGAAGTGGATCTGAGTTTATATTTCCTTCCTTCACATGCAATATCTTGGTTTGCTTCTCCGCATGTGTTTCAGATTTTCTCCCACCAAATCTTTCCATCATTGCTTCAATGAAACGAAAATAGGAAGAAGTATTTGTATTCTAAATAACATGACTCAAATATCCACCTTGCATAGGTCTTACCTCTAAATTGCAGCATTGTAAATCTGATAACACCTCCTTTGGAAACTTTGTGCTGTTGCAACATGGTCTTCAACTCCTCTACCCATGCTTTGGCAGAACATGTAGGTGAACTTCTGAAAATATATAGAACAAATATATCTTGCTGCTGGCTCCCCTTCACCTTAGACTTGCAAAAATCAATGAAGTGAGATGATCTCTGAAAGCCTGAGTTTGAGACTCATGCTCTCTTAGAAAATCTCCAAGATTTTTCTTCTTGGTCACAAAACTGCACCTATGACTGCGTTGTGCATCAAAGGATGTGACTACATTCTCACATTCCTCATTAGAAACCCTAGAGTTTGTTTCTGCTTCAAACCCTTGTGGAGATTCTTCAAATCTATCCCTTCTCTTTTGCTTGTGGCACCCATGAAAGCCCTAAATGGATTTAGGGAGAAGCTTGGCTAGCTCATCTCCTTTTTCTTCTCCACAAAGTGGAGTCTTCCTCTTCTTCTTAGATGGCATCTTGGTTGAAGATCCACAAGCTGAGCCAAGATTATGCTCTGATACCACTGTAACATTCCTTTTTCAGAAACATTGTCAATCGACAAGCAAATCTATTCCAGAGATAGACTGAAGGGGCATTTATTGGATTTTTCACCTCCATAAAGAAGGATGAGCTCCAGAGGATTCCTGGCCCACTATCAGACTCTGCCTATAGAGTGTTGTCAAGGGACAATATCCCCAAGAGGGAAATACAACAAGATTGGGAATCTTGCAAGATAACCCAAAAAATGTAGCTACAGCAATATAAAGACATAAACTGGAAATAGAAGTGAATAAACATTATGCCAAATGTATGAAAACCCTTGAGCCATTTTATTATGAATATCAGTAGCAAATGATACAATGAACATCAAAAGAACAAGGCAAGAAGCCTTTCATGAAAACATACGCCAAAATAAAAAGTGCTGCTCCATAGCAGAATGCCCATAAATAGGGACTGCGCAGTCATAGAAGGGAGACTACTGTACTGAGTGAAAAACATCATGGATTTGCATATACATGGCTTATACATCATTGGTAGATAATATCTAAGCTCCCAATCACTACCTCAAGTCAATCCTAGAAGGATTGGCTGAAATATGCAAAGCTGTCAAAATGCTGGAGTTGTTGGGTAGCTGCAGCAACTCAATATGTGGAGTGGGAAGGAGAAATCTAAATGGCTAAATCTGATGATGTGCCTTTCTCCAATGATTCTCCCAAATTTCAGGCTGGTCCTGACATAAGAGAATTCACCCTTTGAAATGTCTACAACACCCTCACTGCAAATATGCTCCAACTAGAACGCAGTATATGAGAGGGTCTGCATTGTAACTGATGGTGGTGGTTGGCCTTCAGCCAAAGATAGTGGAATAAGCTCTGGAACCATCCTCACTAACCTCCCAGAAGTAGAGAACCTCCCTCCTCTGAAATATCAACTCAAAATGGTGTTGTAGGAAACCTCCCCAGCAACATCCCGCAACACTACACAATAATCTGCTACAGACACTGCACTGATGGAGTAGGCTGATGCTATGGCCTGAATGCCGGAATATGGAGGATGAGTGAAATCCTTCATGAGCTCCTCAAGAAGGAGAGGAAATCCTAAACAGGACTTCCTCGTGCCCGAGGGCACAGCAGCTCTGCTGAACAGCAAGAAGCAACGATTTGTCTGAATAGACAAATAATCAAATGATCCAAGATAATCTCAATGGGCTGCCTTGCTCCTCTTTTAAACACAACGAAGTCTCCACCTTCCTTCCTCTATAATTTTTCTCCCCCATGGAATATTCCTCTACTAAAACTACGTTTTCCCACTTAGTGCTTTCACACTTACGCTGACACAGTTTGACTTGGTCAACTAGGCCTTGTCCATTTGCATTTTAACCTCTTTCACACATGAGGGTGTGAAATCCCGCTCCATGATGATCCCTTTTCACATTTTAAGGGATTTTATTCCTGTTTATTACATGAATGGGTCAATATACCCACTTTTATTCAACAAAATGGAAATATGCAACTATAATGTTCCATTTTAGCTTGAGGCTAAAATTTGGAACATTACAAAAAGCTCCCTTTTACATTGATTTAAACCAAGTTTTTAGCCTATCGGGTCTTTTAAATTTTATATAAAACCTTGTTTTATGTTTAAAACCTTCCCTATTACGTGAAATAGGCCTTAAAGCCCCTTCCTTCTAAAAGACCCAGCCCCCTTGCACTGATAAAACCTTGACGCCCGCTTATCCGGAGCCCCTTCCCCATACAAATAAACCTCCACCCTTTTATTTTAATAAGCCCCTTAAACCTTATAAAAGGCCCCCCTTAACCTTTGAAGTATTAAAAATGGGCCCCGCTTCCCACTATACTTGGCACCCTCAATAAACCTTATAACTTAACGCATTTCATTAATATTTAAGGCCCCAAGCCCATACTCCAACGAACCCTGCCATCCAACCACATCTCACCACCTGTCCTCCACTACCGCTGGCCTGATCAACTATTCATCGCCTCCTAGATGCGCACCAACCGTTGATCTCCCATCCTGAGATCCCACGGCCCACATCTTATATCGCAAATAAAGTTGCGATAGGGTTAGCATTTCATGGCCCGTGCAAAATAGGCAGTTTTGCCCCACCACGTGTCTCCTCCTTAGGCATATCACACACCTCCCACCAAAAACCACTTACCACCCATTCCTCATGCGATAAACTGCTCCTGGTTTTCAAAAACCGCCTACCTTCCGTGCCATTTTTCAAACCTTTCCCGCCCCATTAAAATTTTGCCTAGTTCCACCTCTGGAACCTTGCCTCCTGTGCCATATCCTCCTTTGCAAACACCCTCCAACAGCCCAAAACCACAAAAAATGCAGATATGCGCCTTCCCCGCAGGTTTTAAATTAATTAATTGTTTATTATGTGCAGTTTTAATGGTGGAATTCTAGAGAGGCATTTTGATGGTCAGAAAATGACCAATTTAGCCTCTGGATGATGATCTAGAAGTTTGAATTGAATTAAAGGGGTATAAAGGCCTTATATCAAAGGAAAAACCATCATGAAACATGATCATTGATGGTCAAAGGAACCCTTCAGTCGCAAAAGAAAGCTTCCCCTACATACAGAAGACAGAAATAGTCAAAGGAACAACGAAGAGAAGGAGTCAGAAGGATTAAAGGGATAATCCTAATTAAAATCCAAAACAAAAGGATCTACCAGTAAGAGCAGAAGATTAAAGAAAGCAGGCAGACAGCTAAAAAGAGATTAAAGGATAAAGGAAAAATATGAAACAAATTAAAGAAAAATACGATAAAAAGAAATAGTCAGAGCCTAAAGACGGATTTTAAGGCCTAAAACACAGAGATTAGAGATTAAAAAAAGGGCAGATTAACCCAAATCAAATTCGAATGACTCAGCCTATGGCAGTTACTCTTCTCAAAATATATTTTTTCCACTTAGTGCTTTGTTTCCTTCAATAAAGAATTAGGCGGTTATTGAGCCTAGTCAGAGATATTTATATTTTCCAAACAGTTATTGTAAAAGTTGTGAATAGGCCTTAAAGTCAAAAATTTCACCTATATTCCCTTAGGAGTTAAGATAGAAGTTATTATTCAGAGAAATATCTGTAGATATTCCTGACTTGGGCCTTGCATGGTCTTCAAGGCTAGGAATTCATTAACTCTATAGTAAATGACACCCAAACCCTAGCTTAGCTTCACCTCCTCCTTTGCAGATAGATACTACATTTTAACTCATTATCTTATTGGCATTTGATGACTCCTTGAAGTAATACATAGTCTCTTGGAAGTTGAAAAGAAATTGATGTCTTGGAACTTGTGGATGCCCTGATTTGTTTGTTGATGGAGGAGGCTATATTGCAGGATCTCTGAGCTTGGTTGTTGGTGAAATGCTTCTAATCTGATATTTTTATTTCCTGTTTCATTATGTTTCCATATTTATATATTGCAGTAGAGTGAAAGATTTAGACTAACAAATGTTTCTAAAGGTGCCTTAGTTCTATTTTTTCTTCACTGCCTTGATGTTTTCTTCTGCTAGGACATTTTAGAGAATTCTTAATTGCTCTCTAGACCCCCTAAGCTTGTTTATTTCATGAATAGTTCAATATAGTTGGTATCAAGAATGATTTATGGCTAGCCCTGCTTATTTGATGTCAATAAAACACTGTTTCTGAAGTCTCTCTCTAAAGTACCATTACTTAAAGTCTACCAAAGAGGTTTTGTTTCAATCATACGTCTTGTCCTTACTTAAATAATTTTTTTAGATAAATTCATAGCTATAATAAAAAATGTTTAGGCGTTCCCTCTTCTCTGATTAAAATTATATATTTGTCTTGAATGTTTTCTGTCCTTGAAAGTGAAATCACTAGAAGTTAAATGAATTTCTAGCCTTCTATATTTCATTGGAAATGTTTTTCTTGAATAATTATCTACTTTAGTTGAATCAAAGAATTTATGGTTTTCCTTGTCTATTGATTGCCTCTTCGTGCTTATGTTATTTAAGTCCCTTTGTTAAAAGGTACATATGATAACGGATTCTTAATTTCCCTTTGTCCTACTTTTTATTCTCACAATTGATGTCCATCTCATTACCCATAAAAAACCTTGAATATCCACTGACCAAGTCATGTTTTCCCTGTGATGTTCCTCGATCCATTGATGAACTTTTCATGACTTTTATTAGACTCCATTGCCCAATGACTTAGATATTTCCTCATTCTATCTATTCTTCTTGATCATCATACCCAACCAAAACAATCAAAACAATCCCCACACTTAATAAGTAGCCTAAAATCAACCATCTAAAGCAAACAAGTTCATACCCTTTACAAAAAAATAAAGAGAGCCATCTCTGAGTCCAGGAAGGCTAGGTCCTAGGACTCCAAATACTAGTTTGATGTTGCCCTGTCCATTTGGTCTACCAATCTTCTAAATCGGGGGACTACAACACCTTTACCCTCAAAACCCGCATCTTGGAAGAGTTGCACTCACCTCCATTCATAAGACATTTAGGATTTCAGAAGACTTATGCACGAGCATGTCGCTCTTTATTTTTGACCGTCATGAAGAAAAAAATTATTACTTTTGTACCTAAATGCGAATTATTCCAACATAGCAACAGGGAAACAATCAAGCTACTGAGAACCTTAAAAACCTTTCCACGCCCTACTTCCATCTAGACATATGTTTCGATGGATTTCATTATAGGTATCCTAAAGTTAGGCAACAAATTAGTCATCATTGTGGTTTTTGACATATTTTCAAAATATTCTCATTTTTGCGCTCTGCTGCACCCATTTACCCCAACATCGGTAGCTCAATATTTCATGGACCAAATATTCAAACTGCATGGAATTTCGACTTACATTATGTTTGATCGAGACCCCAATTTCACTAGCCATTTTCGGTAGGAAATTTTCAAGATACAGGGCACACAAATCCAATTGTGTAGAACTTATCATCCTCAAACCAATGTTAAAACAAAACCAATCAACAAATGTATAGAGACCTATCTACGTTTTTTCACTTCAGACAAGAAACATCAATGGGTACACTGACTGCCTTTAGATGAATGGTAATATAATACTAACTATCATGAATTTTCCAAGATGACACCATATGAGAAAGTGTAGGGACAACTCCCACCTTCACCAATTTCTTATATCCCCAAATCTTCCAAAGTACAGGAAGTTGATAAGCTCCTACATAATTATGCTTCCATGACCACTCATCTCAAAGGAAATCTACATCAAGCTCATAATATAATGAAGAAATATTTTAACCAGCATCGTTCAAAGAGGTAATTTCAAGTATGTGACCAAGTGTTCCAACAAATACAACCTTATAAGAAGATCTATATCTAAGAAAAGGGATGCCAGAAACTAGCACCAAAATTCTATGGGCCTTATTAGGTACTTCAGTGTATAGGAGAAGTCGCTTACAAGTTAGCCATGCCGACTACTTCCAAAATTCACCCAGTCTTCCATGTATCCTGCCAAAAGAAAGTTGTTGGGAACAATTGTAGGGTTTAAACAAGTTTGCTAGAATTGGATGACGAAGGTTCACTTTGGCTCTGACTCAAACAGGTCCTCAATACTCGTGAAATACATCTCCGCAACTACACGATCAAGGAAGTCCTCATCAAGTGTAAATACACCTCTCCAGATGATGCGACATGGGAACCATCCACTACTCTTCAAAAATTTCTACAACTTCATATTTAAGGACAAGGATGATTTTGATGGGGGAAGGCATGCTAGCGTCCAACCCTAACCACTTTATTTATGTAATAAGTCCAAGGTCCCTTGTCAGAGTCATATTTAGTTAATTGAGTCAATAATTTTCATAAGCAGTTATCCACATTAATAATAATTAGAAGTGGTTGACCTGAATTAGATAAATGGGACTACAATTAGTTTTAAATGGGCCATAGTTAATAAATAAATTAGTTAAACCATATTATGCAAGGAATCACTAGTATTTATGGTTTTGGATGTCATAAAGGTATAAATAATCTTAGATAACAAGGGAAGAATCATCGAGTTGTATTGTAATTGATCTCTTATATACTAGAGGTTTCCCCCACAAAGAAGCAATTGAACATTGTATTTTGCTTCTGAATAATAAAATACCTTTGCAGCTTGTCTCAATTCATGTGATATTTATGTGTTTCTAGAAATATTGTTTCGTATTTATGGGATTTTTTTATTCTCACAGGTCAAGTGCATAACAGATGATTATAAACTTCCAACCCCAACTTCTTAAGCATCTATGGTGCAATGAGGTTTTCCTGCGATCCTAAGTCAAATAGAGAATGAATCTTTGTATTCTTGACTACTTTTGCCAGTCATTTTCAGTAGGAAAGTTTCAAGCTATAGGGCACACAAATCCAATTGAGTACAACTTATCATCCTCAAACCAATTATAAGAAAAAATAAATCAACAAATTTTTAGAGACCTATCTGCAGTGTTTCACTTCAAACAAGCAACATCAATCGGTACACTAGCTGCCATTAGATGAATGGTGATATAGTACTAACTATCATGAAGCTTCCAATATTACATCATATGAGAAAGTGTATGGAAAACTCCCACCTTCACCAACTTATTATATCCCCACATCTTCCAAAGTACAAGAAGTTGATAAGCTCCTGCATAATTGTGTTGCCATGATCACTCATCTCAAAGGAAATCTACATCAAGCTCAGAATAGAATGAATAAATATTCTGACCAACACCATTCAGAGAGGTAATTTCAAGTATGTGACCAAGTGTTCCTCCAACTACAACTTTATAAGAAGACCTATCTCTAAGAGAAGGGATGCCAGAAACTAGCACCAAAATTATATGGGCCTTATCAGGTACTTCAGCGTATAGGAGCAGTCACTTAAAAGATTAGTTGGCCTTTTAAAAGACTGTCATATTTGTCTGAACTTTCTCATTATTGGGTCTAAAAACACAACATAGTGTCTTCTAAAATAATTCATACTAGAGTCTATCCTGACCCAAATCCTCCTAAGATAGCTGATAATCCAGAAAGTATCCTTAGGAAATCTCCTAAATCCAAGACTCAAACTATTGTCAAACCAATTCATAGAGCTAATTTTGTCACTGAAAATCTCTCAGCTCTGCAAGATATGCAAGTTGACTTACCATTCACAAAAAATCCATCAAGAACTAAGTCACTTAGTGATATAGATTAGATAGACTTTGAGCCTCCATACTCACCCCAACATAGTGGCGACCATACTGGGGAGTATACTGAGTGATAGATAATCTCAAAGACTCAGAAAAACCCATTCTAAAAAAAATGATGATTCAAGTGTCTCCCAAGAGTGGTTACTGATTTTTGATGGTGGACAACAACCAGTCCTATAAAACAAGTAAAAATCCTCCATCTGGCGACTCCACAACTCTCAAAAGACCTAATGACTCCACTGGTAGAAGACTCTGAACTGGTTGAAAAGATACAATGACCTTAGTCTGATTTACTAACATGGATCCAAGAATACAATGAAGATATGCCCCAATGAGTAGAGATCATATTCCTGGGTTCCCACACAAGATGCCCCAGGTAAATTGGGATGATAACCTACCTGTTTTTTCAAGATGAAATGTTTAATGACCCTTTGTTACATCTCATCAAATTTCATATACATGTATGGAGGTTAAAAGTGGAATGGCATGAAGACTGCCTTATGAAAATGTTCATGTTGACATTACAAGGAAAATCAAGGGAATGGTATGAATGGTTGAGGACTGGTAGTTTGTTTTCCCTAAGAGACCTCCACATGGTATTTTATGATCATTATAAAGAAAAATCCCCATATCTATCATTGAATGGAAGTTGTTGTAATCAATCTAAGGACATCATACAATACCTTGCAAACATTCATGAAGATTTAGGAACTTGGCATCCTGAGAATCTCTTAGAAGCCATTCATGAATTTCATATTCAAGACAACTATCATAAAAACCTAGATGAATTAGTTGAGGAAGAAATTAATCAAGAAATAGAAGAAAATCCTCAGGATCCAACTAAAAACATAACTAATGATGATTCACCATCGCTTCTAGGTGAGGCTCAAGAAAACATCCAGCCTCAAAATTAGTCTTCACAAGAAAAGGAGGGTTGTTGTACTTTTTTCCAAAGAAAAAGAAAAATTCCTCTTTTAACAGAAGAAGAAATTAATCAAATATTAAACAAGCAGCCAGCCTCTAAAACTTTAAAAGAGCCAAAACCTTCTATTCATTCCCTTGCTAATCCCTGTTTCCATAAATCAGAAAGTGAACTCATAGATTAATTTAAAGAAATACAAATTGATAATCCAAAGAAGCCTTGCTGGTATATAAAGAACTGTTTCAAAGCCTCCTTTTCCTTCATTCCATCCATTTTACCATTTTACCTAAAAAAGGCCACTTTCCTCCTTTCTAATCGCTTTTCTCCTTTTCATTATACTTAATTTCCTCAAAAAATCCTTTTAAACCTTGTAAAATCCCTCTTATAAGGTTTAAAACCCCTTCTTTATACTTATCGGAACCCCTCAAAAAGGTTAAAAAAACCTCATTTTTTGGCCTTTTCCGCTCATTTTTAGCATAGCCCTCAAGTGCCTTCAACTTAAGCCCTAGACCCTTTCTCCGTCATAAGACCACGCTTTGTGACCAAGCGCCAAGCCCCCATCGGCCATCGCACTTCGTCATTTCCTGTTCCCACTGTCCCAAACCTCCGCCGAGGATTATCTCCACCGATGGAATTGTAACCATCAATCTCCCTCAGATCATATGGTCCACGCTCCATCGCAAACCACAAAGGGTCACTTTTGCCTTCCCTTTCGCTACCGATACGTGCTCTGTCGATATGATCTCAACCGTTGATCCTAAAGATCTAATGGCCCTCACTTCCCCATCATCCGTTCTCCTGACCCCATTCATTACCCCATTGCTTCCCCGATTCAATCTCAATCATTGATCCTCTTGATCTAATGGTTATTGGGCGCCCTTTCTGATTTCTCATTCCCCAATCCTCTTTACCTTTTCCTCCTCGATTCAATATTCACTGATGATCTTGAAAAATCTAACGGTGATTAGCCTTTTTCCTTTGCAAAAGCCATATTCCAGATTCCTTTTGTTGGTTTATCCCTCCATTCATCCTCACCGTTCATCTTGCTGATCTAACGGCTCTCACTGACTCATGATTCCAAACTCCACCCAACAAACTTTCACCCCACAACTTGAACATCCCACTACCCGACAAAGTAATGACGTCACCTCTAGCCCTACCCTGGCGAGCACTTCTCCCGACGCTTTCACCCTCCACCGTAGATCTGGATCTCCCAGATCTGACGGTCCAGAACTGTTTTCGCGCCCGATCGACCAAAAGGATTTAATGCCCAAATTCAACGCTAAATTGGTGGTTTTTCTGAGACACGTGTCACCCATTCTGCGGTATCGTGTCCAAAATGGTGAATACCATTTACCGCCTAAACCCAGTGCGAATACCACCTCGATATTTCACAAAACTTCTCATTTCCATTTTCGTGCCAGATTCAATTGTTTCCCTATTTTTTTCATGGTTTCACCATGAAACCCCTTCCCTGCAATTTCCCTTCCCTCCACAATGCTCCATAACCCCTCCTCGAGCCTCTATTAGCAGTCTTATCCAAAGCACAGGTCTTATTTAATTGTTTTTATGTTTGAGTTATAGGTTTTTAATGGCGGCCAATTATGCATGCCGTCCCACAGCTAAGGAAACAGTGGAAAAGCCCAAGATGACGATCCTCAGGGAAAAATCACGTAGAAAGGGAGATCACAAGGTTCATTTCCACTAATTATTCAGATGTGTCATGAACATCGGTTAAACATTCAAAGCCCTCCAGTGTCAAAAGTTACATGTCAGCAAACAGTGAAGAAATATCAGGGATAAAGTTAAATGGTTAAGCATAAAATTTGAAGACTTAAACTTAATCTATAGTTTAAAGGTTAAAGACGCATTTTGAAGACTAAAGATGATTAAGAGAGGCATAAAATCATATCAAAGGCCTAATTCAAGTTTAAAGTGACAAATCAAAACAGATCACCCAAAATAATGCTTTGAATGGCACATCAATGGAGCAATTACTCCCTCCAAGGACCAAAAAAGCTACCTACTAGCTTATTTTATCTCAAAAGAATGAAAATTGAATGCGCAATCACAAATATTTTCAAAGACAGCTCAAAAATTAATTGCCAGCTACCAAAAGCTTCAAAAGTCAACAAAAGTGACTGAAGTAGATGAAAGTTAATGTAAAAATCAATTAACAGAGTTAAGACATTAGATATCTTCTCCATTAGGCCTCCCAAACGTCAAGAAGCATTTACTTTGTATTAATTGAATAGTTAGACCTTCCTTTCACTCCACCTCCTCAATTTTGCAATATATATCATATAAGGAGCCCAATATTGTTGTTGGTTGGATACTTATTGAATGTAAATAGTTGTTGAAGCTCTATTGAGTAATTGAAGAATATTAGGCAGAGAAGAGAAGTTGGAGATGTAAAGACCTATTGGACTTAAAGATTGTAATTGGTTTGAACATAAAATATACAAGTTGATTTATGGGATCCTGGTATGTGTCAATGGTGATGTTTTTCTATAATTGTTGTTTTTCTTATGTTTTCATACTGTCCACTTTCTCTGATAAAGAGCAACAAATTTAGATTAGGATTTACTATAAAAGGTACCCTAATTCTCACTAATAAGCTTTATCTCTATGTTTTATTCTAATAGTTAATTTGGGAATGATTTAATAGAGTCTAACCAGTCAAGGAATGTTGGTGAGCCCATGTATTGCTAAGTAAAACTTGAAACATTGTTCTTGAATGATATTTTCAATGCATGCTAAGTAAAGTTAAACTAGGGAACTCTATGGTTAGCCCTATCCTCTAGTTTATCTCCAATAGTCACTTTGAAAATATCCCTGAGATTATGCCAAAAGAAGAATAGATTTAAAGTTCTTACTTGATATTTGGCTATTCTTTTGTTTATCTCGAGTGTTTTCTACTTTCTGAAGGTAGTCTTAGGATTGCTGGATTGTTGTCTGAAAAGTGTGCTTTAGTAAAAATTTTCCCAAAGATTTATATGGTTTTCCCTGTCCTTTGGCCTTCTTCAAACAGTTAATTTGAAAGGCTTTTCTTGTTTAGTGAAGTTAATAGATTCTTAAATGATTATTAGCTTTTCTTGTTTCACAACACTTTTAACATTCCATATCACAAATCAATCTAAAGATATCCTTTGATATAGATGAATTTCCCCATGGACCACTCTTGAAACTCGTTGTGCAATTAAATCCTTTTGTGACTCCATAGCCCAATGGATTGATATTGTCTCTTACCTATCCTATCAGCTGAACCATTCTTTCAACTTACTCACACCTTTACCCTTCAAAATACTTCCTTTATTTTGATGATATCCTACCCAACCAAAACCAAAACAAGTTCCCTTGAGCTTTATAACTAGCCTAATATCATAATTAAGTATAAATATATATCATTCTAACACACTAATAGAGAGATCCATCTCTGAATACAGGAAGGCTAGATCCTAGGATTCCAAAGTGGTTTTGATGTAGGCCTTGCAGTGTTTGTTCTTTCCAATCTTGCAAACTACGAGACCCCAACATAGTGGCGACCATACTGGGGATATATTGAGTAATAGATAACTTCACAACTCAACAAACCCCTATTCCTAAATGAGACAAGTGTCACCAAGACTGGTTATTATTGATTGTTGATGGTGAAAAACAACCAAACCTATAAAACAAGTAAAAATACTTCACCTGGTGACTCCATTGGTATTCAGTAGGCCTGCTGACCCCACTGGTTTTTCCTAAGACCCCACTGGGAAATTATTTTATCCTTCAAACATCATTCAAACCCAGTTAAGAAGACTTTTAGGATTGAGTTTTCTTTGAAAAATATAAGATGGGCTGAAATTTCTCATTATTGGGTCTAAAAACACAACATAGTGGCTTCTAAAAGAATTCATACTAGAGCCTATCCTGACCCAAATCCTCCTGAGATAGTTGATAATCCAGAAAGTATCCTTAGGAAATCTCCTAAATCCAAGACTTCAACTATTGTCAGACCAATTCATAGAGCTGATTATGTCCCTGAAAATATCTCAGCTCTGCAAGATACGCAAGTTGACTTACCATTCACAAAAAATCCATCAAGAACTAAGTCACTTAATCTATAGTTTAAAGGTTAAAGACGTAGTTTGAAGACTAAACATGATTAAGAGAGGCTTAAAAGCATATCAAAGGCCTAATTCAAGTTTAACGTGACAAATCAAGACAGATCACCCAAAAGAATGCTTCGAATGACACATCAGTGGAGTAATTACTCCCTCCAATGACCAAAAATGCTACCTACCAGCTTATTTTACCTCAAAAGAATACAAATTGAATGCACATTCAGAGATATTTTCAAAGATAGCTCAAAAAGTAATTTCCAGCTACCAAAAGCCTCAAAATTCAAGAAAAGTGATTGAATTAGATGAAAGTTAATGTAAAAAACAATTAACAGAGTTAAGACATTAGATATCTTCTCCATTAGGCCTCCCAAAGGTCAAGAAGCATTTACTCTGTATTAATTGAATAGTTAGACCTTCCTTTCACTCCACCTCCTCAATTTACCTATATATATCATATGAGGAGCCCAGTATTGTTGTTGGTTGGATACTTATTGAATGTAAATAGTTGTTGAAGCTGCTGAAGCTTTGTTGAGTAATTGAATAATATTAGGCAGAGAAGAGAAGTTGGATCTATAAAGACCTATTGGACTTAAAGATTGTAACTAGTTTGAACATCAAATATACAAGATGATTTATGGGATCCTGGTCTATCTCAATGGTGATGTTTTTCTTACTGTAATTTTTGTTTTAATTATGTTTTCATACTGTCCACTTTCTCCGATAAAGAATAACAAATTTAGATTAGGATTTATTGTAAAAGGTACCCTAATTCTCACTGATAAGCTTTATCTCTATGTTTTCTTCTAATAGTTAATTTGGGAATGATTTAATAGAGTCTAACTAGTAAAGTAATGTTGGTGAGCCCATGTATTGCTTAGTAAAACTTGAAACATTGTTTTTGAATGATATTTTCACTGCATTCTAAGTAAAGTTAAACTAGGGAACTCTATGGTTAGCCATGTCCTCTAGTTTATCTCCAACAGTTTCTTTGAAAATATTCCTGAGAGTATGCCAAAAGCAGGATAGATTCAAAGTTCTTACTTGATCTTAGGCTATTTTTTTATTTATCTTGAATATTTTATACTTTCTGAAGGTAGTCTTAGGATTGCTAGATTGTTGTCTGAAAAGTGTGCTTTAGTAAAAAATTTCCCAAAGAAGTCTATGGTTTTCCCTGTCCTTTGGGCTACTTCAAACAGTTACTTTGAAAGGATTTTCTTGTTTAGTGGAGTTAATATATTCTTAAATGATTATTAGCTTTGCTTCTTTCACAACACTTTTAACGTTCCATATCACAAATAAATCTAAAGAGATCCTTTGATATAGATGACTTGCCCCATGGACCACTCTTGAAACTTCTTGTGCAATTAAATCCTTTTGTGACTCCATAGCCCAATGGATTGATACTGTCTCTTACCTATCCTATTAGCTGAACCATTCTTTCAACTCACTCACACCTTTACCCTTCAAAATACTTCCTTTATTTTGATGATATCCTACCCAACCAAAACCAAAACAAGTTCCCTTGAGCTTCATAACTAGCCTAATATCATAATTAAGTATAACGATATATCATTCTAAGACACTAATAGGGAGATCCCTCTCTGAATCCAGGAAAGCTAGATCCTAGGATTCCAAAGTGGTTCTCATGTAGGCCCGGCATCATTTGTTCTTTCCAATCTTGTAAACTACAGGACCCCAACATAGTGGCGACCATACTGGGGATATTTTGAGTAATAGATAACTTCACAACTCAAAAAACCCCTATTCCTAAATGAGACAAGTGTCACCAAGACTGGTTATTATTAATTGTTGATGGTGAACAAAAACCAAACCTATAAAACAAGTAAAAATACTTCACCTGGTGACTCCATTAGTATTCAGTAAGCCTGCTGATCCCACTGGTTTTTTATAAGACCCCACTGGTAAATTCTTTTATCCTTCAAACATCATTCAAACCCAGTTAAGAAGACTTTTAGGATTGAGTTTTCTTTGAAAAATACTAGTTAGCATTTTAAAATACTGTCATATTTGGCTGAACTTTCTTGTTATTGGGTCTAAAAACACAACATAGTGGTTTCTAAAATAATTCATACTAGAGCCTATCCTGACTCAAATCCTCCTAAGATAGTTGATAATCCAGAAATTATCCTTAGGAAATCTCCTAAATCCAAGACTTCAACTGTTGTCAGACCAATTCATAGAGTTAATTTTGTCCCTGAAAATATCTCAGCTCTGCAAGATACGCAAGTTGACTTAACATTAAAAAAAAATACATCAAGAACTAAGTCACTTAGTGATATAGATTAGATATAATTTGAACCTCCACACTCACCCAAACATAGTGGCGACCATACTAGGGAGTATACTGAGTGATAGATAATCTCAAAGACTCAGAAAAACCCATTGTAAAAAAAAATATGATTCAAGTGTCTCCCAAGAATGGTTATTGATTGTTGATGGTGGACAACAACCAGTCCTATAAAACAAGTAAAAATCCTCCATCAGGCGACTCCACAATTCTCAAAAGACCTAATGACTCCACTAGTAGAAGAATCTGAACTAGTTGAAAAGATACAGTGACCTCAGTCTGATTTAGTAACATGGATCCAAGAATACAACAAAGATATGCCCTAATGAGTAGAGATCATATTCCTGGGTTCCCACACAAGATGCCCCAGGTAAATTGGGATGATAACCTACCTCTTTTTCAAGATGAAAATTTTGATGACCCTTTGTTACATCTATTCAAAGTTCATATACATGTATGGAGGTTAAAGGTGAAATGGCATGAAGACTACCTTATGAAAATGTTCATGTTGACATTAGAAGGAAAAGCAAGGGAATGGTGTGAATGGTCGAGGACTGGTAGTTTGTTTTCCCTAAGAGACCTCCACATGGTATTTTATGATCATTATAAAGAAAAATATTTGTATCTATCATTGGATGGAAGTTGTTGTAATCAATCCAAGGACATCATACAATTCCTTGCAAACATTCATGAAGATTTAGGAAATTGGCATCCTGATAATCTCTTAGCATCCATTCATGTGTTGAACCCTTAGTTAAACTGAGAGCGGGGGGGGGGGTGAATCAGTTTAACACATTCATCGTATTTTAAAACTTTTCATTAAACCTTATTTACACCTTCATTTATGTCAACCTTAATATGTGAGAAATCTTAGAATGTGAGCAGCAAGTATTAATATAATATAACAGTAGACTTAATGTCAGAGCAGCAGGTATTAAGCAGATGATATAAATCATATCAACACATAAACATGATGCACAGAGACACCAGATATAAGTGGAAACCCATAAAGGGAGAAAACCACATCTTATTATTGTTGTGATGCGAAGGCAAGCTCCAACTCCCTCTCACCACTGTTTTTCTGCAGGCACCAACCTACAGGAGGATCCAACCTTAATTATGCAAACCACAACTTGCAAGGAAGCACCTACTCCCTTCAATTTTCTGCAGGCACCAACCTACAGGAGGCTCCAACCTCAGTCAGCTACAACTAATAGCTATCAAGCTACAACTTGATAGGGAAGCTCCAACTGCCTCAATTTATCAAACTGAATGTTTGCTGATTTACCTCAGATATCAACTCTGTTCTGTAGCATCTCTTTCTGCTCTTCTTTTCTTAATCTTCTCTTCCTTACTCTTCTATACTCTGCATTCTCTATATTTTCTCTCTCTAACCTCTGTATGCATATCCAGTTGATATTATTTATAGAGTTCCTCTCATGACTGTTTTTATTTCAATAGGAATTTGGAGTGAACAGTCATGACTCTTTGGCTTATGTCTTCTCATTCCTTTTATCTGCTCATTTAGAAAAATATAACTGTAGGTATCAATTTAACATTACAATGGGATATTTTCTCTCTTCCGGAGACTTGCCAATGCATCACAAACAATAAAAATTAATTAAAACATTTACAATCAAATTACAATGAGAACTCCAGCTCAACTCATTTAGTCTTTTGGCTCGATGTGCATTTATCTTTTCTTTGACTGTGTTTGTATTTTCTGTGACTGTGTTTTATCTCTTTTCAGCTTGGTTTTCTCTTCTATCCTCTGCTGTGGTGTAACTACTGCATACATGTAACTGTGCTTTTTATATCAATGCATTTTGTATATATATGTAACTGTTGACTTTAAATCTGGGCAGATTCCAACACTTTTTATACAGCAAGTGTCTTGTTGATGTGGTGAGTTCCGCAAGCGGAACATATATACACCAAGGCCTTTGTTTTATGGCCCGATGCGATTGCACCTATCGCATTCGTATTATATTAATAATCGCCCTCCACCTTAAGCCGAGGCCCGTGGGTCCACAGACCACGCGGCACATTTCTATACAATCGCAACAACGTTTTCTATATATATAAAAGCACCTTTTATATATATAAATATATCATAATTTCAACTCTCGGCACACTTATACAAAGTTTTAACAAATAGACTGCCATTTTATATAACATATGTGACTTCCAGTGATGTACTACTGAAAGATAATTTTAATACATAAAATTCCCGACGGGCCCACTCGCCAATCTTTCCGATGCGATGTATCACTTCTCGACCTCTTCCGATTGCGATGAATCGCAATCACAATTTCCATGTGAATGTACCGACGTCTCAATGCTCCGATGCTCCAATTCCGATTGTTCACTATTATGACAAAACTTCAAACATATATCAGTCGTGGTTTATAAACCCATCGGGTCCAGTTTTCAATCGCAATCGGAACTTTTAGTTGCATGTGATCCGCTGCTCCTCTTTAACTCCGATGTGATTGACCACTATTCACTGGAACTCAAAACATATATGAGTCATAGTTTATATGCCCGTCGGGTCCAGATCTCAATCACAATCGCAACTTTCTGTTGTGATGTTTTGATGCTCCACTTTAACTCCGATGCGATTGACCTGATGCGATGCGATTAATCGCAATCGTAACTTTTAGTTGCAAGTGATCTGCTGCCAGTTTTTCTCCGATGCGATCAAAGTGCGGACCCGATTGTATTTTATATGACAAAGTTTATACGACTATCGCATCCGGCTTTGCCAATCGCAATCGCAACTTCCTGTTTGCATGTTCCGCTGCTTTTTTTTTCTCTGATGCGATTTGGTCCCACCTTGTGGTACTTTGGTTATCATAAAGCACTCCACTTATAAAAATTAATATATATTCTTTGGACCTTTAGTCGTTTAATCTTGCGCAATATATGTAAATACACTGCATATATACTCCAGCGTGGGTAACGATTCCCAAAATGAGATTTAGATCTATAATTTGCTGCTTGGGTTATACGACTCCCAGAATTGTGTGTATGTTATATGTGACGCCCAACTGGGTAATGATTCTCAGAATAAGGTTTATATATATATATATATATATATATATATATATATATATATATATATATACTTTCCTCTTGGGTTTAAGATTCTCGGAATATTGTTTATGTATATATACTTTGCCGCCTAGGTTACGGTTCCCAGAATTTATATTTATAGTTTCTACCAACTGGGTAGTGATTCTCAGAATAACGGCTCTACCTCTATATTCGCTGCCTCTGCCTCTACCTCTGTCTCTGTCTTTGCTGCCTCCATTTTCTATCTTTGTCTTTTCTGCCTCCATTTCCATCAATGACAATATTTCCAACAGTCTCCCCCTTTGGCATTGATGGCAATACACTTTCTCTGTTTGCCTGCTCTTCCTCCTGTTGCTTGCTCTTCCTCCCCCTTTGACATCAATGGCAAGGGGTTTGAATTCTTAGTGTAGTTTCTATTCTTTGATCCTGTGATTTCATGCATTTTCTTTCTCTGGAATTTTTTGACTTTGTACGCTGTCGCTTCAACCTTTGGATTAGATTTACGTCAGGTTCACCACTCTTCCATGTTCGGTTCCTGTCGAGTTCACCACTCTTCCGCTGCGCCACTCTGATCCTTTTTCCTTTTTATTGATTCTTTTAAGCTGAATGTATTCTTTCCATAATCCTTTTGATCCTGAGGACCTGTTTTCATGCTTCCCTTGCTGGTTGATCTCCCCCTGAGAATGATATTTTCATTTCTATTCTCCTCCTAAAGTTGTGCTTTCTCTTCATATTAGAGAATAGCATCTACAGATACTACCCCTAATCTGTCTCTAAAATATTCAAATGGTTCTCTGGCAAGTGGTTTGGTAAATATGTCTGTTGTATGTTCTTTTGTTGGCACATACTCCAGTTTTACTATCTTCTGAGCCACTTGTTCTCGAAGAAAATGATACTTGATTGGGATATGTTTAGTTTTAGAGTGAAGCACAGGATTTTTAGATATACTTATAGCACTTGTATTATCACATTTGATTGAGATAGGTTCATCAATGCTTACCTTCATGTCTTGAAGAGTTTGCTTCATCCACATGACTTGTGTACAACATGCTGCTGCTGCTATATATTCTGCTTCTTCTATAGACAGAGAGATAGATGTTTGTTTCTTGCTTAACCATGCCACCATACTTTCTCCTAGATAGAAAGCACCTCCACTTGTGCTTTTCCTGTCATCCACACAGCTGGCCCAATCTGCATTTGTGTATGCTATCAAAGTGAAGATTTTTCCTTTAGGATACCAAATTCCATACTGTGCTATTCCTTGTAGATATCTAAATATTCTTTCGACTGCCATAAGATGGTTTTGTTTAGGTGTTGCTTGATATCTAGCCACTAGTCCTACTGCTAGCATGATGTCTGGTCTTGATGCTGTCAGATACAACAGACTTCCTATCATGGATCTGTAGAGTTTTTGATATATATTAGCAGACCCATCATCAACACACAACTTGCATCCTGTGATCATGGGAGTTGACACAGGTTTGCAGTCCTCCATTTTGAATTTTTTCAACATTTCTTTCAAGTATTTTTCTTGTGAGATGAATGTTCCTGTGTTATTTTGCTGAATTTGAAGTCCTAAGTAGAAACTGAGCTCTCCAATCATAGACATCTCAAATTCTGTTTTCATCTCATCATCAAACCCTTTTGCTAGTTCTTCTCTGTTGCTTCCAAACATAATGTCATCAACATATACCACAACAATCAGGAGTTCATTTTCATGGGATTTTATGTATAGATTGCTGTCTACTCCGCCTCTCTTAAAGCCTTGCTTTTGCAAATATTTATCCAGTCTTGAGTACCAAGCACGAGGAGCCTGTTTCAGTCCATATAAAGCCTTCTTCAGTCTGCACACATAGTCTTCTTTGTTTGTCAATAAGAAGCCTTCTGGTTGTTCCATGTAGACTTCTTCTTCTAAGTCTCCATTCAGAAATGCATATTTTACATCCATTTGATATACTTTGAAGTTTTGGTAGCAAGCAAAGGCCAGAAACATTCTGATGGCTTCCATTCTGGCTACAGGGGAAAATGTTTCATCGTAATCAAGTCCTTCGATTTGTGAATATCCTTTGCAGACCAGTCTGGCTTTATTCCTGATTACTTGTCCTTGCTCATTCATTTTGTTTTTGAATACCCATTTTGAGCCTATGAAATTTTTCTCAGTGGGTCTAGGAACTAATTCCCATGTATTGTTTTTCTCAATTTGGTCCAATTATTCATTCATAGCATTTACCCAAAACTTGTCCTTGTTGGCTTCTTCTAATTTCTTTGGATCTATTTGTGACAACATGGCTATGTATACCTCTTTAGTTTGTTCTGTTAGCTGCCTTCTTGTTTGGACCCCTACTCTCTTGTCTCCAATGATTTGATCTTCAGGATGGTTCTTCTGAGTATATCTTGAGGGAGCTTTAGAACTTAGCTCTGTATCTTTTGTTGTCTTGCTTGTTTCCTCATCATCTTGGTTTTCTTCTTCATGGTTGTCTGATGGACTGCAGCAGTCTGTATCTCTTGTATTGTTTGGAAGTTTTTCATCAAATCTCACATCAATGCTTTCTACTATTTTTCGAAGAGCCTTTTTGTAGCACTTGTACCCTTTACTTTTGGATGCATATCCTAGAAATATCCCTTCATCTGCTCTTGCATCAAATTTTCCAAAATTTTCATCATTATTCTTTATGTAACACTTGCTTCCAAAGATTCTGAAATGTTTGATTGAAGCTGGCTTTCCATGCCACATTTCATAGGGAGTCTTATCACTGCTTGGTCTTAAGTGAGATTTATTAAGGATATGTACTGTTGTGTGCACTGCTTCTGCCCATAAGGTCTGAGAAATATTACTTTCATGCATCATGGCTCTGTCTATTTGCTGTACAGACCTGTTTTGTATCTCTTCTACTCCATTTTGCTGAGGTGTTCCTCCAATAGTAAATTGTTTCTTTATCCCATGTTCATTGCATAGGTTAGCAAAGTCATAATCTGTGAATTCACCTCCTCTGTCTGATCTGATGCATTTCAGATTGCATCCTGTCTGATTTTTTGCTAAAGCTTTGAATATTTTGAATTTTTCCAGAGCTTCCAATTTATTCTTGAGAAATGCAACCCATGTCATTCTGGAGAAATCATCTATTATCAGCATGAAGTAGGATTCTCCACTTGGTGTTTTAGTTCTTGCAGGTCCGCATAGGTCCATGTGCACAAGTTGTAGAGGTCTTCTTGTTGATAACTCATCTTTGGCCTTGAAGGATGTGCGATTCTGTTTGCCTAATTGACATGATTTGCATATGGTATTAGAAGGCCTCTTTATTTCTGGCATTTCTCTAACAGCTTTCTTCTTGCTTAGTCTGATTATGTGATCGAAGCTGAGATGTCCCAACCTTTTATGCCATAACCATGACTCTTCTAGTTTGCTAAGATGACATGCTTCATCTTCCTCTTTCACAATGTAAGCATTACTCTCTGTTCGAACTCCTTTGAGCCAAGTCTTACCTGTGGTGCTTGATCTGACTTCACAGTCTTGTGCTCTAAAAAGAACTTCACAGCCTTTGTCACACATCTGACTGACACTTAGCAAATTTTCTTTCAGCCCATCTACAAATAGTACATCTTGGGCCTTTCCTCTGCCATTGTCTATGCTGACTGAGCCTTTTCCCTTGATTTTACCTAATTTATCATTGCCAAAAGTAACATTGCCAGATTTCTTTTCATCAAGAGTTACAAACTTGCTTCTGTCTCCTGTCATGTGTTTAGAGCAGCCACTGTCCAAATACCATTGACTTTTCAAATCTTAAGCAGTTAGAGCCAAGTCACATTTATTCACCTTCTTTATCCACTGGAGGCACCCTTTTGTTTGGTATCTTTTGTGAGGTGATAAATTACATCTTCTTAGAGGACATTTGGAAGGTATATGTCCAACTTGATTGCATACACAACATTTGATCATAATTTTTGTAGAATTCTGAGTATGAACAGAATTTCTTTGATTCATAAACTTCCTTGAGGTGTTAAACATCAATCGTTTTCCATACTTTCTACACTCAATGATTTTATGACCAAATTCCTTACAATAAAAATAGTAACCATAGAAACTATTTGCATACCTGATGTAAGGTTGTCTCTTCCATTTGTTTGCTTGAGGCAGTCTCTTTAATGTTTGCATCTTTTTCTAGTTTGAATTACTCCTCCTTGCATGACAATATGGAGCAATGTGTCCCAGCTTGTGGCAAGCATAACAGGTGGCATTCCTCATAGGAGGGAAGAATCTCCTTTCATGGTTTCCAAAATTTACATACTCAGGGGTCTTAGAATTTATTACATTCTTTCCTACTAGCGGTTTATTCTGATCTCTGTCTTCCTTATTACATGTTTCTTATTTTGTAGGAATTTTTTGAGTTGCTTCATCATTCTTCTTTTCTTTTACAAAAATAATCTCTCTGTCAACCTTTTCTTAGCCTTTACTTGATTCTCCTTCATAGCCTATTCCATTTTTTATCATGGGAGATCTTTGAGCTACCAGAATTTCATTCAACTTACTAGAGCTTGTTATTTGAGAAGAATTTATAACCACTTTCCTTTGAGCATTTTCTAATTTCTTCCTGAGACATACTACTTCTTCTTCCAGCTTCTCTTGTTCTTGATTTTTCTCCTTGATTTGCTTAAGTAACATGTCCTCTATCTTCTTGGCTTCTTCAAGCTCTATCTTTAGCTGCTTTAAGACTTCTGAATTATGTTCTTCTCTTACATACTTGAGGAGAATGTCCTTTTTTTTTTCTACACTTTAGTTTGAGTCTGTCAATCTCCTCTAGAGCACTTCTTAGCTCCCCCTCAAGGTCGACTTCCCCTTCTTCTTCTTCATATTCTAGCAGGAGTCCTTCAAGTTCTTCTATGGCCATCAATAAGAATTCAGAGGTTCCTTCTTCACTTGAGGGTTCATCTGAATCTTTAGATGTACTGCTGCCTTGTTGAGCATAAAAGGATTTTCTACTTAACTTCTTTCCTTTCTGCCAGTTCTTTGATTTATTTTTCTCTGACTCTTGAGCCTGATTCCTTACTTTCTTATGAGGACACTTAGCAGCATAGTGTCCAACTCTTCCATAGTTAAAGTATTTGAAAGGAAGTTTACCTTTGTATTCACCTGAGCCTCTATCCAATTTCTTGACAAATTTTTCCTCTTCTTCATCTGAGCAAGAGCATATGTCTCCCTCTTCTTCTTTCTTATTTTCTATTTTAAAGGTTGCCTCCCTTGTACTTGGCTTCTTCTATGGGAGCCTCATCTCATAAGCTGTTAGATTTCCAAGTAGCTGGTTCATGGTCAAGGTCTCCCAATTAGCTGTTTCTTCTATTGCAGACACCTTGGGATTAAACCTGGATGGAAGAGATCTTAGAATTTTTTGCACAATTATACTTTCTGACATGGTTTCTCCAAGAGCTTTCATATTGCTAACAATTTCTGCAACTTTTAGGAAGAAACTAGCAATGTCTTCATCGTCATTCATTTTTAAGTTCTCAAACTGGGCTCTATAGACTTGAAGTTTGGCAGTCTTTACTTTCTTTTCCCCCTCATGGATGTTCTCCAGAGTATCCCACATTTCTTTGGCAGTGTCTTTGTACATTACTTTAATAAACTCTGCTTCACACAATCCATTTAAGATGGCATTCATGGCTTTTGCATTAGCCACAAAGTCTTGTTTTGTTTCTTTCTCTGTGTCAGTTGCCTTTGGGGCATATCCTAATTCCACAGCAGCCCAGACTTCTATTCCTAGAGACCTTATGTATGTCCTCATTCTGATTTTCCAGAAAGCATAATTTTCACCAGTGAAAAAAGGGGCTTTATTGGTTGAGAATCCTTCTTTACTAGCCATCTTGGGAACCTAGGATCTCCTTTCAGTTGTTATACTGGTACAAAGGAACCCACTCTGATACCAATTGTTGAACCCTTAGTTAAACTGAGAGGGGGGGGGGATGAATCAGTTTAACACATTCATCGTCTTTTAAAACTTTTCATTAAAACTTAATTACACCTTCATTTATGTCAACCTTAATATGTGAGAAATCTTAGAATGTGAGCAGCAAGTATTAATATAATATAACATTAGACTTAATATCAGAGCAGCAGGTATTAAGAAGATTATATAAATCAAATCAACACATAAACATCATGCACAGAGACACCAGATATAAGTGGAAACCCATAAATGGAGAAAACCACATCTTATTATTGTTGTGATGCAAAGGCAAGCTCCAACTCCCTCTCACCACTGTTTTTCTGCAGGCACCAACCTACAGGAGGATCCAACCTCAATTCTGCAAGCTGCAACTTGCAAGGAAGCACCTACTCCCTTCAATTTTCTGCAGGCACCAACCTACAGGAGGCTCCAACCTCAGTCAACTACAAATGATAGCTATCAAGCTGCAACTTGATAGGGAAGCTCCAACTTCCTCAATTTATCAAACTGAATGTTTTCTTATTTACCTCAGATATTAGCTCTGTTTTGTAGCATCTCTTTCTGCTCTTCTTTTCTTAATCTTCTCTTCCTTACTCTTCTATACTCTGCATTCTCTATATTTTCTCTCTCTAACCTCTCTATGCATATCCAGTTGATATTATTTATAGAGTTCCTCTCATGACTATTTGTATTTCAATAGGAATTTGGAGTGAACAGTCATGACTCTTTGGCTTCTGTCTTCTCATTCCTTTTATCTGCTCATTTAGAAAAATATAACTATAGGTATCAATTTAACATTACAGTGGGATATTTGTTCTCTTACGGAGACTTCCCAATGCATCACAAACAATAAAAATTAATTAAAACATTTAAAATCAAATTACACTGAGAACTCCAGCTCAACTCATTTAGTCTTTTGGCTCAATGCGCATTTTCCTTTTCTTTGACTGTGTCTGTCTTTTCTGTGACTGTGTTTTATCTCTTTTCAGCTTTGTTTGCTCTTCTGTCCTCTGCTGTGGTGTAACTGCTGCATACATGTAACTGTGCTTTTTATATCAATGCATTTTGTATATATATGTAACTGTTGACTTTAAATCTGGGCAGATTCCAACACTTTTTATACAACAAGTGTCTTGTTGATGTGGTGATTTCCGCAAGCGGAACATATATACACCACGGCCTTTGTTTTATGGCCCGATGTGATTTCACCTATCACATTCGTATTATATTAATAATCACCCTCCACTTTAAGTCAAGGCCCATGGGTCCACAGACCACGCGGCACATTTCTATACAATCGCAACAACGTTTTTTATATATATAACAACGCCTTTTATATATATAAATATATCGTAATTTCAACTCTCAGCACACTTATACAAAGTTTTAACAAATATATTGTCGTTTTATATAACATATGTGACTTCCGGCAATGTACTGCTGAAAGATAATTTTAATACATAAAATGCCCTGACGGGCCCACTCGCCGATCTTTCCGATGCGATGTATCACTCCTCGACCTCTTCCGATTGCGATTAATCACAATCGCAATTTCCATGTGAATGTACCGATGTCTCAATGCTCTGATGCTTCGAGTCCGATTATTCACTGTTATGACGAAACTTCAAACATATATAAGTAGTGGTTTATAAACCCATCGGGTCCGGTTTTCAATCGCAATCGCAACTTTTAGTTGCATGTGATCTGCTGCTCCTCTTTAACTCCGATGTGATTGACCACTGTTCACTGGAACTCAAAACATATATGAGTCATAGTTTATATGCCCGTCGGGTCCAGATCTCAATCACAATCACAACTTTCTGTCGTGATGTTCCGATGCTCCACTTTAACTCTGATGTGATTCACCTGATGCGATGCAATTAATCGCAATCGCAACTTTTAGTTGCAAGTGATCTGCTGCCAGTTTTTCTCCGATGAGATCAAAGTGCAGACCCAATTGTATTTTATATGATGGAGTTTATACGAATATCGCGTCTGGCTTTTCCAATTGCAATCACAACTTCCTGTTTGCATGTTCCGCTGCTTTGTTTTTCTCCAATGCGATTTGGTCCCACCTTGTGGTACTTTGGTTATCATAAAGCGCTCCAGTTATAAAAATCAATATATATGCTTTGGACCTTTAGTCGTTTAATATTGCACAATATATGTAAATACGATGCATATATACTCCAGCATGGGTAACGATTCCCAGAATGAGATTTATATCTATAATTTGCTGCTTGGGTTATACGATTCCCGGAATTGTGTTTATGTTATATGTGATGCCCGACTGAGTAATGATTCTTGGAATAAGGTTTGTATATATATATATATATATATATATATATATATATATATATATATATATATATATATATATACTTTCCGCTTGGGTTTAATATTCTCAGAATATTGTTTATGTATATATACTTTTCCGCTTGGTTTAAGCGATTCCCGGAAATATATATATGTATCCTTCCGCCTGGGTTACAGTTCCCAAAATTTATGTTTAGAGTTTCTACCAGCTGGGTAGTGATTCTCGGAATAACGGCTCTGCCTCTGCCTCTTCCTTCGCTGCTTCTGTCGCTTGACCTCTGCCTCTACTGCTGTGATAATGGTTATGCCTCTGCCTCTGCCTCTGATAACGGCTCTGCCTCTATATTTGTTGCCTCTGCCTCTGCCTCTGCCTCTGTCTTTGCTGCCTCCATTGTCTGTCTCTTTCTTTGTTGCCTCCATTGCCATCAATGACAATATTTCCAACATCATGAATTTCATATTCAAGACAACTATCATAAAAACCTAGATGAATTAGTTGAGGAAGAAATTAATCAAGAAACAGAAGAAAATCCTCAGGAGCCAACTAAAAACATAACTAATGATGATTCACCATCCCTTCTAGGTGAGGCTCAAGAAAACATCCAGCCTCAAAATCAGTCTTCACAAGAAAAGGAGGGTTGTTGTACTTCTGTCCAAAGAAAAATAAAAATTCCTCTTTTAACAGAAGAAGAAATCAATCAAATATTAAACAAGCAGCCAGCCTCTAAAAATTCAAAAGAGCCAAAACCTTCTATTCATTCCCTTGCTAATCCTTGTTTCCATAAATCAGAAAGTGAACTCATAGATCAATTTAAATAAAGACAAACTGATAATCCAATATGTTTGATTGGTGAGATTGTTATACTAATGATTCTCCAATTTTTTATCAGTCTGATGATGATGATGAGCTCCAAATTGAAACTAATCATGTAGGGCAACTAGTAGTTGATTGGTGCCATGAATTTCATTACCATCAGCTTGAAAGCAGTAATCAACCAATAAAGCCCATCAGAAATATCTTTCACATAATTGGAAATCAGAAATCTATCAGTTGTAATGTTGAGGTTGAAAATAATGAGGAACTTGTTGGGCAAGTTGAAGATAAGAAGCTTTCTCCTGAAAGGGTTGAGGTGATCAAGAATACCCTTGCTCAAGAACATGGTGAACTCTTCACAGAATTCAGTCCACTAAGTCAGAACATACTAGGACTACAAGAGGACAATAGTGCAATATATGATGAGTCCTCCAGTTCAGAGGATAATGAAGATGAGGAAGAATTTCTTTCTCAAAAGAATCTTAACATTGACCCAGTGGAAAAAGAAGTAATACTGGTTGAAAAATATCTTTCAAATACTCATAACTAGGTATTATTTCAGGATACCTATGCTGATTTTTTGAAGACATTTGAAGAGGGAGTAAAGGTTGTTAGGAGCAGTTTATTGCCAAGTGCAAGAAAAAATTTTAGCACTGCTTCCAAGAAACAAGTGAGATAGGAGTGGCCCTTTTGTTTATCCAGTATGCTCAAGGAGATGAGTAAAGACCAATCATGGAATCATCTGATTGATTAGATGTATTGGAAAAAATAATTTACCAACTAAATATGTAAATTCCAAGTTAGATTAGGTTAGACAGGAATGAAAATAAGCTCACCCTTTGAGCATCTAGTTAGTTTTTAAGTTGATTTGAGAGAAATATGAAAAATACAAAAACAAAAGAAAAACAGAAAAGAGGGCAGATAAAAAGAAAAGGTACAGCCCCATACCAAAAAGAGGAAAATATGAAAGTGTGCAAGCTTAAATGCTACTACTTCAAAGAGCACTTCTATTTAGTCATATAGCCTAATCATGACTAGATAGATTTAAATTTACTTCTGATAGGTTAGTGAAGAAGATTTTCCAAACAATGAAATCTTGGCTTATCACTAGAATATATTAGGATAGAAAGAAATGGCTCTAAACAAACCAAAAATTGAGCCAAAGATACATGAAAATGGTTCAAACATGCTCAAAATTTGAACCAGGACATAAAAAGGAAAAGGATGACTCTAACCAGATCAAAATCTGAGTCATAAGAAGAAAGAAGGATGTTCTTAATTTTCAGATCTTAAGCCTTCACAATTTTGTTTTAAATTTATGTAGATTTCAGTCTATGTGTAGCTTGTTTTTTTGCCATAGTCTTACAGAAAATCAGACAGCTTAATCCTGGTTTGTATGTATTTAAATTCCTGTTTAGAATATAGAGAATGCAGATCTGTCAAACAGTATAATATTGAAAGATAGTGGAATAGGTAGAGAAGCTAATGAGTTCAACTGTCTAAACTGAACTCATGGAAGTTATAAGGGTAGGTTTAGATTAGTTTTCTGCTTTCAATAAAAGAATAAAATGTTGATGTCAAAAGGTTTGCAAGTCTAAGTGCACCTTATGAAGAAAAATGTTAGGAAAGTAGGTTGTGTAGGTAGTTGTCTGGGAAGAAATTGATTTGTTATGATGTAATGTTGATCATATTTTCAAGCAGCATGATCAAAGAAGAAAAGTTTTTCAAAATGCAAAAGCACATGTCTACATTCCAGAGATAAATCTCTGAGGTTCTTGACACCTCCAAGGAGCTGCCATCCCTAAGTGGAGCCACTGTTAGCCATCCATAATTTTGACATATTCAAAGATGGCTAAAACAAGTCTTTAGCCTTTAAGAAACAAATTTGAAGCAAATCTGTGAGTTCTTGAAGTCTACTGTGTTCAATATCCTTCATAGGACCCATCTCATTGATGTCTTCACTCAAAATCCTCAAAGAAGCCCTACTGGTATATAAAGAACTGTTTCAAAGCCTCCTTTTCCTTCATTCCACCCATTTTACCATTTTACCTAAGAAAGGCCACTTTCCTCCTTTCTAATCCCTTTTCTCCTTTTCATTATACTTCATTTCCTCAAAAAATCCCTTTAAACCTTGTAAAATCCCTCTTCTAATGTTTAAAACCTCTTCTTTATACCTATTGGAATCCCTCAAAAAGGTTAAAAAACCTCATTTATTGGCCTTTTCTGCTCATTTTTAGCATAGCCCTCAAGCGCCTTTGGCTTAAGCCCTAGACTCTTTCTCCGTCATAAGACCATGCCCTGTGACCAAGCGCCAAGCCTCCATCAGCCATTGCACTTCAGCGTTTCCCATTCCCACTGTCCCAAACCTCCGCTGATGTATTTGTAACCGTCGATATCCCTCAGATCGGATGGTCTGCGCTCCATCGCAAACCACAAAGGGTCACTTCCACCTTCCCTTTCGCTTCCAATACGTGCTCTGCCGATATGATCTCGACCATTGATCCTCAAGATCTAATGGCCCTCGCTTCCCCCATCATCTGTTCTCCCGACCCCATTCATTACCCCTTTGCTTCCCCGATTCAATCTCAACCACTGATCCTCTTGATCTAACGGTTATTGGGCACCCTTTCTGATTTCTCATTCCCCGATCCTCTTTACCTTTTCCTCCTCGATTCAATATTCACCGACTATCTTGAAAAATCTAACGGCGATCGGCCTTTTTCCTTTACAAAATCCATATTCTAGATTCCTTTTGTTGGTTTATCCCTCCATTCATCCTTGCCGTTCATCTTGCTGATCTAACGGCTCCCACCGAATCATGATTCCAAAATCCACCCAACAAAATTTCACCCCAAAAATTGAACATCCCACTACCCAACAAAGTAATGACGTCACCTCCGGTCCCACCCTGCCGAGCAATTCTCCCTACACGTTCACCCTCCGTCGTAGATCTGGATCTCCCAGATCTGATGGTCTAGAACTGTTTTCTCGCCTGATCCACCAAAAGGATTTAATGTCCAAATTCAATGCGAAATTGGCGGTTTTTCTGAGACACGTGTCACCCATTCTGTGGTATCGCGTCCAAAATGGAGAATGCCATTTACCGCCTAAACCCAACGCGAATACCACCCTGGTATTGCGCAAAACTTCTCATTGCCATTTTCGTGCCAGATTCAAATGTTTCCCTAGTTTTTTCATGGTTTCACCATGAAATCCCTTCCTTGCAATTTCCCTTCCCTCCGCAATGCTCCATAACCCCTCCCCGAGCCTCTGTTAGCAGTCTTATCCAAAGTGAAAGTTTTATTTAATTGTTTTTATGTTTGAGTTACATGTTTTTAATGGCGGCCAATTATGCAGGCCATCCCACAACCAAGGAAACAGTGGCAAAGCCCAAGATGATGATCCTCAGGGAAAAATCACGCAGAAAGGGAGATCACAGGGTTCATTTCCACTAATTAGTCAGGTGTATCATGAACATCGGTTAAACATTCAAAGCCCTCCAGCACCGAAAGTTACCTGTCAGCAAACAGTGAAGAAATATCAGGGATAAAGTTAAATGGTTAATCATAAAATTTGAATATTTAAACTTAATCTACAGTTTAAAGGTTAAAGACACAGTTTGAAGACTAAAGATGATTAAGATAGGCCTAAAAGAATATCAAAGGCCTAATTCAAGTTTAAAGTGACAAATCAAGATAGATCACCCAAAAGAATGCTTCGAATGACACATCAGTGGAGAAATTACTCCCTCCAAGGACAAAAAATGCTACCTACCAGCTTATTTTACCTCAAAAGAATACAAATTGAATGCACAGTCAGAGATATTTTCAAAGATAGCTCAGAAAGTAATTTCTCGCTACCAAAAGCCTTAAAAGTCAACAAAAGTGACTGAAGTAGATGAAAGTTAATGTAAAAATCAATTAACAGAGTTAATACATTAGATATCTTCTCCATTAGGCCTCCCAAAGGTCGAGAAGCATTTACTCTGTATTACTTGAATAGTTAGACCTTCCTTTCACTCCACCTCCTCAATTTACCTACATATATCAGGAGCCCAATATTCTTGTTGGTTGGATACTTATTGAATGTAAATAGTTACTGAAGTTGTTGAAGCTCTATTGAGTAATTGAAGAATATTAGGTAGAGAAGAGAAGTTGGAGCTATAAAGACCTATTGGACCTAAAGATTGTAACTGGTTTGAACATCAAATATACAAGCTGATTTATGGGATCCTGGTATATGTCAATGGTGATGTTTTTCTTACTGTAATTGTTGTTTTTCTTGTGTTTTCATACTGTCCACTTTCTCTGATAAAGAACAACAAATTTAGATTAGGATTTACTATAAAAGGTACCCTAATTCTCACTGATAAGCTTTATCTCTATGTTTTCTTCTAATAGTTAATTTGGGAATGATTTAATAGAGTCTAACCAGTCAAGGAATGTTGGTGAGCCCATGTCTTGCCGAGTAAAACTTGAAACATTGTTCTTGAATGATATTTTTATTGCATGCTAAGTAAAGTTAAACTAGGGAACTCTATGGTTAGCCCTGTCCTCTAGTTTATCTCCAACAGTTTCTTTGAAAAGATCCCTGAGAGTATGCCAAAAGTAGGATAGATTCAAAGTTCTTACTTGATATTAGGCTATTCTTTTGTTAATCTTGAATTTTTTCTACTTTTCGAAGGTAGTCTTAGGATTGCTGGATTGTTGTCTAAAAAGTGTGCTTTAGTAAAAGTTTGTCCAAAGAAATCTATGGTTTTCCCTATCCTTTAGCCTGCTTGAAACAGTTACTTTGAAAGGATTTTCTTGTTTAGTGAAGTTAATAGATTATTAGCTTTTCTTCTTTCACAACACTTTTGACGTTCCATATCAAAAATCAATCTAAATAGATCCTTTGATATAGATGACTTTCCCCATGGACCATTCTTGAAACTTGTTGTGCAATTAAATCCTTTTGTGACTTCATAGCCCAATGGATTGATATTGTCTCTTACCTATCCTATTAGCCGAACCATTCTTTCAACTTACTCACACCTTTACCCTTCAAAAGAATTCCTTTATTTTGATGATATCCTACCCAACCAAAACCAAAACAAGTTCCCTTGAGCTTCATAAATAGCCTAATATCATAATTAAGTATAAAGATATATCATTTTAAGACACTAATAGAGAGATCCCTCTCTGAATCTAGGAAGGTTAGATCCTAGGATTACAAAGTGGTTCTGATGTAGGCCCTACAATGTTTGTTCTTGCCAATCTTGCAAACTATGGGACCCCAACACAACGGATCTCTAGTAGTTATGGTTTTGGATGTCATAAAGGTATAAATCATCTTAGATAGCAAGGGAAGAATCATCGAGTTTTATTGTAATTGAGCTCTTATATATTGGAGGTTGCCCCCTCAAAGAAGCAAGTAAACTTGCATTATTCTTATGAATAATAGAATATATTTGCAGCTTGTCTTGGTTGCTCGAATTAGTTTCCATGCAATTTTTATTCTTATTGTCTTTCATTTTGTTCTTCGTGTTAATATTTGGATGCAACTTCCATCACTTGTCATCTTTATGGTCGTCAATGTTGCAATGGCTATAGTGATTTATAGGATCATCACACTGATGTGTTGTGGCTATTTTATTTTTATCTTTTCAGTCTTTCTTATTCTTATTAACATCCTTAGAAGTGTCTTATTTCTCCTTCTTCTTTGATCCACTTGATTACACTTTCTTCAGGCCTATGTGCTTCAGGTACTGTGCCTGTACACAAGCCACAGACTCCACTAATTTGGTCTTCAACATCATCACTTCCTCTTGCAGATGGTGGTGTAGACCCATCAAATTATTGAGAAGCTCAACTGGTTTCTTTAGGGAGATACCTAGCATTATGGAAATCTTTCTAAACTTTGTGGTGTACTCTTTCACACTTTTCCCTAGCTTTTTCCTAAAGTAGTGCCATCGGATCCATTGGTACTCTACATACCCAATAAGGTAAAATTGTGACTTAATGAGGATTTTAAAGTCCTTTCACTTCATTAAGGGAGGATCTCCCTCCAACCTCAAGGTATCCATGTGGCTTTCCCAATAATTTAGGGAATGGACCTATAATTTTAGTCGTGCAAATGAAATATTTTGATCTTCCTCAATTTGATGAACATTTAAATATAGTTCTAATTTCGAGAACTCATGATTTAGCTTCGAAGCATCTATCTCATCTTGATATGGCTTAATATATACCTTCCCATCCATTTTGAAAAATGGTTGTGATTGATTCACAACACTCAAACTAGGTTGATCGTATTGGACATCGGATAAAACAACACTCCACGTGTGTTTTGTGACATAGATTAACCTCCTCTCATTGATCCTTGTCTCTGGTGATGCGATCGTTGACTAATACCTACGGGTTTTGGTCTAATAATAATCGTGATTCCCAGAAAGTTGTATCAGAGGGTAGGTCATGATTTCGGTACACACCTGACTTGTGTTCAGGTGGAGATTGTTGGACATTAGATAAACCAACACTCCCCATTTGTTTCGTGACATGGAATAACTGCCTCTTGTGGATCCTTATCTCTAGTGATGTGATCATTGAATAATACCTGTGGGTTTTGGTCTAAGGACCATCGTGATTCTCAACAGATATTTTTTGGGTTCATTTTTTGGTTGGATCTCTTTTTCCTTCCAATCTCCTGATCCCCTTTCTAATTTTTCCTCTGCATTAGAACCCTCATCTTCTCTGAAAATCCCATGATTATTTCTCACGACCACCATGAGGAGATTTATATATGTGACTTTTTGTTCCAACTGTTAAAAAATCTCCTCCACATGATAATGTGCATTTTTCATAGATTTTTCAGTGATGATTGGGGTTTTACAACTTTGGCCCAATCGATCTAGATCCACTGCAAATCTCCAAAATATACCCAAAGAAACCTACTCTAGTACCAATATGATCTAAAAAATGTCATGGATATTGTTACACCATTTTTTTGGTCATCTAACTCATTATCACTAGATGAACCCAAGTACACCATGTAAGACCAATTTTACCCTAAGTAAAATTGCTTTCACCATGTCAAATAACATTGGTTCATATTTCCTGGTCATATTTAACCCAAAACAAGAAAATTAATTAAATAAATCATTATTTATTTAATTATATTCCCATCATTTCCCTAAAATGATAAATAAATCATTCATTTAATTATTATCTATAATTAAAGGAATTGACCCAAGTCAAGAATCCTTTTCCCTCCAACAAATATAGTAAAATATTCCTAAAGGGTGCTTCTAGAATTCAATTAATAATATTTTATTCACACACCGAGTTCTAGGCCGCCCCAATATTTTGTTATAAATAGGAGGGTTTTACCCATTCATTAGGCACCTTCATTGTATTAGATCACACTAGATCTACTCTTGGTCACCATTTTCCATTTTTTCTTTGTGAGCTCCCATTGAGTTCTATGTTTGTCAGGGTTTTTCTACCACAATAAGAGAGAGGAATTTTAGATCTGAAATGCTGAGGACTTTCAAGAACCCATCCCATTGAGGAGAACCAGAAAACACCTTTCTTGTTTTCCTCTCAGGTGCCCCATTCTTTAATATAATACAAATCATTCTTTTAACACTTTGTTCTTGTCTTGTCTATTGGATGCATGGAGCCATATTATATTTCATCTGCTTAATGTCTTTTGTACTTAGATCTGAATTTTTGCAGCAGACTTAAAGATATTTTCCAACCATAATCGATGTTAGGGATATTTGTTATGCTTAGCTAAAGTGATCTTTTACAACGAAAGATTCATACTAACAATTGGTGACTCCACACGGGTTTTATTTTACGACCGCTGTCGTTTTATCTATTCCTTCATATCTATCTATTTCAGACCCTAGGGTTTCTCTTCCATTTCCTTTTTTTCCTATTTTTATGGTTCTTTTCACCTCCAAAACCCGCAAACAGTCAAATTTTTAACTTCCGTGTGTTTCTGGCCTTATTGCGCAGGTGACAGACATCAGCTGCAGCTGAGACGACAATTTTTTTCTGAAATCTGCCACCGAAAGAGCCAGATCTGCAGGTCGCACTTATCGGCCCAAAAAGTGCGACCTGAGCTTGAGGACGCACTTTTCTACCCCAAACTTGCGACCTGGACCGAAAATATGTCAAAACCTGTGACCTGCACTTTTTCTGCAAATTTTTCCGCACTTTTTCCGGGTTTGTCTGAAGCTTCTGTCAAGGTTTTCCAGCCTCTGTCTCCGCCCGTTTAGACCTGTTTCTGATTTTTTTCTCTCAACTAAGTGGGAATCTTTCCCCTTAGGGCTCTAGTACCCTCCAATTTTTGTGGGAGATTCTTTGTTGTTTCAGACGTCTGCATTTTTAGAGTTTCAACCTTATTTCTCTCAGATCTGATACCTCCTTTTCAGATCCCTTTAGATCAGCTCTTCTCCCTCTCAAATCACCTCATATCATTTTGTTTGGGTTCCTTTCCACAACCACCACCTTTTCTCTTCTCTTTTTAGTTAATCTCCTCCTTTTTAGCAGCAACATTGCCTCTGCCTATTTGCTGTTCTCTGCACCACTTTTCAGCAGATTTCTCCTTTAGATCCCAGTCCCTCCTGACATTAGATCTATTGGCCTCCTTTTTTTGTGCTTGGCTTATTTTTTCCCCTCTTTTAGACTAGTTTTGAGAGGCCTACCTTCTTGGGTTAAATTGATGCATTAGTAGCTGTTAATTTTCTGTTCTTTTCGTTTTATTTACCGCAGTTTTATTTTCAGTTACAGAGCACACTTTTTCTTTTACTCTCAAAATGTCTGGGTTTAAACAAATTAAAATTAATGCACGCCACACACTGACCCTAAGTGAAGAAGAGCCTAGTTAACACCGCCTGACAAAGACTTTAAATTCAATTGTCTCTACACCTCTCCGCCCTTGACCGCACTTGATTTTATCCCTCCCTGTCCTTGTCGGTTTTTCTTCTTCCCGTCATCATTGCGCCCCCAAGGCGCTTCTCTCGGAGACTTCTTGGCCTTCACCCTCAGTTTCTACTCGGTCGAATTCCTCCTTCTCGTCATCCTTGAGTAAATCCTCCCTTGAGTCCACACTCCGACTCTTCTTTTGATTGTTCGGGTTCTCCCACTACTTCTGGTTCTCCCTCTTTTACCTTCCCCATGTCTAGTTTAGGACCTAGCCCTAACCCCAGTTCTACCATTGGGTCCATTTCTAGTGGAGCCACTATGGGACCTACCTCGACTGCCCCATTACTCCCTTATATGGCCGGCCTCAGTCTCCCCGATTTCAATCAGATGATTAATGATCCTATTCGCCACGATGTTAGTTGGCCTTCTATGCCAACCAAGCTCCCCTCTGACATTCCCAAGTTCGAAGGCCTTGCTAGTGAATATCCCTCTAACCATATCCAATATTTCCACATGTGGTGTTCCTCCAATTCCATCACCGATGACTCCATCCGTCTTCGTTTGTTCTAGCGCACGCTTACCGGCGAAGCTTCCAAATGGTATGCTCATCAAGCCACCTCTTCCCATACCACCTTTGTGACCATTTCCCAAGCCTTTTTATCCTATTTCCAGCTCCCTCTCCGATACGACACTGGCACTGAACTCTTAACTTCTTTCCATCAATCCTCTTCAACCCGCCTTTCTGCTCATGTCCAAGAATGGCGGCAAAGACGGAGCTTATGTCGCGCTCCCCCCTTTGAATATTGGGTTTACATGGACTGGTTCCTTCGCTCTCTCTTACCTCCCATTGGCAAATATGTCACATCCCATTTTCCCCAAACCAAGGAAGCTGCCCTCCAAATAGCCTTGAAATATGACCTTATCTATGCCCAATCTGGTTATGTTTATACCGTCCTTCCTGACCTTCCCAAGCCCGGTGGCCCTAATGCCTCGGGGGCATCTCACTCTGCCGACGGTATCGTTGGAGCCCTGTCACATACCTCTGCCCAAACTCTTCTGGGCCATGGTTTCCCTCCAGGGGCCAGCCTCTCCGGCACGTTTTCCCCTCCAGGTAGCATGTATTCAGGATACGGCATGCCTCCTCCTTTTACCCACCCTCCTGCTTACCTCACTACTACCCACCCTACCCCTTATCTGTATCCGCAGCCTGGTGTCCCAGCCCCTCCAGCATTTGGAGCCCCCACCCCCTTGCCTTTTCCACCCATGCAACCGCACTTACTACCCCCTCCAGGGCAAGTCTTTGCACAGCAGGGGGCACCTAATTTTCTTCCTTCTCAAAGAAAGATGAAAGGAAATCAATCTGCCCCTGGTACTCATGGACCCAATCCTTCAAGTATTGATCCTCACACTACTACCCAGCCACAGGGTTCTCAGCCCAAGTCGAACAGACCACTTCGCACCAATAAGCCCTGTTCGTGTTGTTGTGTTTATGGTCATTACACTCACGATTGTCCCTTATTACCACAAATTCGGCAGATGTGGGACTCTCAGGCCACCGTGCGGGGACAACACTCCTCCCCTACTGTCCCTCCCACCCCAGCTACTTCTCAACCCGTTGTGTTTATCAATCCTTTCCCTCAACAAGGATTTGTGGCCACTCAAACCCCTCATGCCCTGGTAACCACTCAATCTTCCCCTTCTAGTTCTTCTGATTACCAGATTCTCATGATGGCCTCTGACCCAACTCTCACCATCGACCTCAACCTTCAAACTCGGTCCCGTTAGTATTCCACACCTCCCGTTCCATCTGTCTCCGAGTCTCCATCGTCCGGTCCTACAAAGCCTCTATCGACACCCAATGGTCCCTTGCAACTCCCTCCGCCCAAAGCCGAGGTTCATCCCAAGCCTCCTAAGGGACCATTATGTTGAAATGCTGCCTCTAGTCGGGCTTCCCATTCATACAACATATTAGATGATCTGGCCCAATCTCCTGCTGCCATTTCAACACTGGAACTCCTCCAGTCGTGTACTTCTCAAAAGAGTGCTCTACTATCTACTTTGGGCGCTGTAGATCCTGCTGATGACCATTTGATCGTTTTCGATGCCCATCAATCAGACCATCCCCCTCTTCCTCCTTCGGTTGCTTTCCAAACCCAAGTCAAAATTCAAAACACCAATGTTGCTCGGTGTATTATTGATGAGGGGGCATCTACCTACGTAATGTTCGCTTTGGTTTGGAAACAACTCGGATCCCCTGAACTGGCCCCTTCCACCAACACCCTTCACGCGTGGGATGGCCATGCCTCCCAGCCCATTAGCCTATTCCGTAACCGTCCTATCACCCTTGCAGGCAAGACTGTTTGTGTCGACGTTGAAGTTATCGACACCCCTCTTGACTACAAAATCCTTTTGGGGCATAGTTACACCTATGCCATGTCAGCCGTCCCATCCGCAGTCCACCGTAAGATGTTTTTCCCTTATAATGGCAAGATTGTCACCATTGACCATTTGACCTACCATGAACCAAAATCTCAGACCTCCCCTGAGTCTACCATCTCTACTGTCACTAATAAACCAACTGTTGATTCTTTGACCAGTGTTTCCCCTGGCGTCTACAAAGATTCCTCTTTTCTTGGAACTTTTCCTGGTCCTCCCCCTCCTCCTGTCTCTGATCCCAGCTTAGCGAATGTTTGCATGATGCAATCATCTCAGGCTAGCCTTCCACAGCCTGCTCTGGCTAGTCAGCAACCTCAATATCACCCACCGCCTCCTGCTCCTAGCCCTTTGCTTCAGTCCACCGAGCCTTTTTCACCTGACCCTTCCCATCACACTCAGGAACCTCCCTACCCTCCTGAGTCAGTCCCCTCAGGTCTCCACCATATGGGAGCTGTCCCCCCTGGTCATTACCCCGCCAATCAAATACCTTTCCTTCCCCCCCCCCTGGACATCTATTCGGTCCTCGTCATGGCCACCCTTTCCCTCCCTAATTTAACCTTGGGAATTCTGGAATGGTATCTTACTCCTCCACCCGAGACCCCACCAGGCCACCCCAAACCATACATAGCCATGACACCAGTGCCACCGATTCCCTTCACTCCTTCCACCACCACTTTTCCCCTAGCCCCTCCGCAGAACCCTCCTAATGTTGCGACAGCTATAGGCAAGAAACGAAAAACTCGCAAGGGGGAATCCAATGACAAGGCCACCGCACCTGACCCTACCCCTCCCCCACCCACCAAGCCTTGTGCCTTGTGTGATGGTATCGTTCATCCCACCCACACTTGTCTCGAGTTGCCCCGTATCCAACCCATGGTTAAAGTCGCGTTCCCTGAATCTACGATCCCTAAAACCTCTGTTTCTTCCTCATCCGTAGCCAAGAACCCAAAGACTCTTCGCACCAACAAACCATGTGCTCTGTGTGGTGTCCATGGCTATTATTCTCACCATTTTCCTCACCTCACGCATTACTGAGCCTCTTTAGAGGTTATCCGCGAGTACGAAGTTGAACAAAATCAATCCGCCTCTCCCATCCTTGCTCAATATGCGTCCAGTCTACTCGCGGATCCCCCTGCTACCATTGACATTCCTCCCCCTAATGTTGAGATGTCAGACCTTGTTGCTTCCCTTCTATACCTATCATCATCCACGCGCTCCTCGGAGTACATTCCTTCTGAATCCTCTCCACCTATTCTGCTTGATTCCCCTCCAGACACGGGTCCTTCATATTTTGACCATCTTTTTACCTGTTCTTCTGTCATTCCCCGTGATGACCCATATCTACACCTCCCTTCCCATACTGATGATTTAGGTACCTTTGCAGCATCGTATGGTCTCCTTGACCTTTCCATTCCCTCTCCTAATCACGATCATACCGACCGTATCTTCGATGTTCGTCGCAGCCTGAGTGCTCGCTCTTCACCCCATAGTTCTCATTCATCTCCCTCTTGTCGATCTATGAGTCCTAGACTTCCTACCCGGACCGCTCCCTCCTGTCGCCGTCAATGGATGTCTATCCTCTACTCACACTGCCATCCTTTTTCTCATCCCTCCCATTTCTTGTCTTATGACACTATTACATCGGCCCTCTTTTCCACACCTTATCTGGGTTACACCGATGGGGTAAGTTGCTATTCCCGCCATCTCTCTTCAGCCGCATGAGCCCTCTTTACCCCCTTGCATACCCTGGTTCTTGCAAATGGGGTCTGCATTGGTAAGGCCACCAATAATCAGGCCGAATATGACGCAGTTCGTGGTCTCTTAGCCAATGCCCTCTGTCATCACATCCTCCATCTACATGTTCATTTAGATTCCCTGCTTCTTGTCTTACAACTTAATGGTGTCTATCGTGTGAATAACCCTATCCTGTTTAGAAAATATTTACGCGTGCAACTTTTTATCTGAGAATTTAGATTCATTACATTTAGCCATATACTTAGAGATCAAAATCACTACGTAGATCAAATCACAAATCATGTTCTAGACTGGCATTTATCACACACAACACAATAACATTTAACACCATCCATCAAATGCATATACATAATATATATTATATAACATGTGTTTTTAGAGTCCATCTACTCTGAAACATATGACATTCCCATAGCATGTTACAATAACAAAACTACAAAAATTGGGGGCACCACTCGTCCCTACATAGACACTGGGGGGCACCACCTACCCTACATCTAATCACTCTCTGGAGGATCCCGAGCCAATGGCTCTGCTCCCGCAGCTCGTATATCATGCATAGCCTGACCGACCATCACCATGCATCGCATGATACCTCGCCACTCCGAGGGTAGCCCAATACATAACTCTATGTACCAGTCGTCTAAATCCTGCCAACCACGCTCCGATACACCAGTCAGCAGCCCCTCACAGCTACGACGAATGTCCTCCACTTGAGCAGCCATATCCTCGCTCTGCGCCGTCCTCGATCCACTTTCACCTGTAGCTCCTGTCGCTGCAGGTCGTCCCATATATTCGGCCGGTTTTACCGGAGCTATATCTGCATTCCAAAAAACATCACGATTAGCACCATGTATACTAGTCACAAACTCTAAAATAAACATAAAAGAATAGTTGCTTGTCACTTACCATCGGGCCCCCACACTCGACCAGGCAGAAGCGGCAATTCCGGATCTCCCCCATAACTCATCCCACTATAGCGATAGTCGTCTATGTATAGTGGCATCTGATCCCAATGGGCGAAGAACTCTAGTCGGAACACCCGTCCAACTGCCCCTCCTCCTCCTCTACACAGTAATCGTCCCCGCCGATGCATCCGAGGCTCTCTCGGACCTCCATCGGGTAACTGTATACGAGGTCGCAAGGTCGAGATATTCTCAAAGAAGAAAGAGCACAAACCGTCCCATAGGCACAATCATGATTCACTTATCGCTTGCATAGCGACAGCTATCGTTTCACTGACACCAACATCATCTGGTCCCACCCATAGTAGCTGCCCCCCAACACACTCTCTATAATCATCATCTGCCCTCTAGTGATGTGATGGAACACCTGGCTGCCAAAGATCCGCAACACTGCTGTGGCCACTGCCCGGGTCTCCAACCTCTCTAGATCACCAATGGATATCTGAGTCCCTTTGACTCGGACACCTGGTTGACAATGTCTCTCAAAAAAATCCATAATGTTACGCCCCTGTGGTAACACTGGCTGCGTATTTCCCACCATCCCTAATGGTGGGAGACTAGTCAAGAAATACAAATCCTGGACTGTCAGCTCGATCCTGTGTCCCTGCACTACAAATGCCTCATGATATGGATCCCAATAACTGGTAATCCAGGCCAACAAGGGCTCTCCAGCCCTCATCAAAGGGTTCTCCAAAAATTTTAGAACCCCATGCCTAGCCAGTGCACGACGGACACCCTGATCCACCTGGATTTCCGTCCGTAATGTCCCTAAGTCTCTCTCTCTCCACTTGATCCATATATCTACCATATATGCACAAAAACATCATTTTTTTCAGCCTCCAGATCAACAAAACTACATTAACATACACCAAAACAGACTCTCAGCCCATAACTGCACTGAAATCCCCCACATCTAACAGGTCGCACTTTTGGGGAAAAACCTGGGCCAGGTCGCACTTTTCAGGCCAAAACCTGAGGACTTTCATTTATTTATTTATTATTTATAAATAAAGGAATTGACGAAATCAAGAATCCTTTTCCCTCCAACAAAGATAGTAAAATATTCCTAAAGGGTGCTTCTAGAATTCGATTAATAATATTTTATTCACGCACCGAGTTCTAGGCCGCCCCAATATTTTGTTATAAATAGGATGGTTTTCCCCATTCATTAGGCACCTTCATTGCATTAGATCACACTAGATCTACTCTTGGTCACCATTTTCCATTTTTTCTTTGTGAGCTTCCATTGAGTTCTATGTTTGTCAGGGTTTTTCTACCACAATAAGAGAGAAGAATTTTAGATCTGAAACTCTGAGGACTTTCAAGAACCCATCCCATTGAGGAGAACCGGAAAACACCTTTCTTGTTTTCCTCTCAGGTGCCCCATTCTTTAATATAATACAAATCATTCTTTTAAACACTTTGTTCTTGTCTTGTCTATTAGATGCATGGAGCCATATTATATTTCATCTGCTTAATGTCTTTTGTGCTTAGATTTGAATTTGTGCAGCAGACTTAAAGATATTTTGCAGCCATAATCGATGTTAGGGCTATTTGTTATGCATAGCTAAAGTGATCTTTTACGACGAAAGATTAATACTAACAGATATTCCACTGGATAATCCATCACAATAGATCTGATAAAATATACTTAAAAATCCAAGATCTACACTATTCAATTTTATTTCTCTTTTGATTTGTATATTTGTAGATTATTGTTAATAGTGTATGCATGTGAATTAAAATCGTGTAAAAAAAAGAGAATAGCTAAAACAATATCACACACATATTCGACACAATTTATGACTTGGGAAACCCTTTTGGGATAAAACCCAACTAGAAGGTGAGGTTGCTCTGCTCTCATTCTCTTAATGGAAATATGAAAGTGAGTACAAAGAAATATGGCATATGTTCCATGGGATACTACAATGCACAAATCCTCTCTATGTGTTCTACCTCATATCCCTCTTGGCTATTTTTTCTCAACTATGGAATAAATTCAATTGAAATAATGGAAATCCTTTTCTACATAGTGGCCTGGTTATAACACAACCTGATACTCTATTAGTGGTTAGGTTTTGCTACCTCAACTCTTATCCATATTACAATATATACTCTTCTAGAATCTTCTTCATTATAATCAAGTGGATAGCTCATTTTCCATGAGTAATGGGGGCTGGCGTGGCATCCTTTTATATTATGGTGGTGAAAACAGGAAGGTCAACTTCTCAGTAACATAACCAGGATTCTTGCATCATTGGAAAGGTCTCCTTGTATAATAGGAAAAAAAAAAATTGCACTAAAGAAACAAATTTTTACCCCTAAAAAAATTATTTGATGCCTTAAAATGTTCCCAAAAGGTTTTAGAATCTAATTTTCCAAATTGGACCCCGTTGGTAAAAATGGTTATGAGAATTAATTCCTCCTCTTTTTCTATCCTAAAAGCATCAACATGGATGATAAAAAATATAATGATACAATCTGGATCAATACCTTAACATAATTTCCCTTTGAATGAGGAAAGAAACCACCAAAGGATGGATACAATCCCACCTTTGATGTGTTGATTTTCTAAAAACAAACACCAATAACTTTGTTAACTACAAATCCTCTTCCCTCCACACATAAACCATATGCTCATGTACCATCCTAAAAACATTCAATAGCTCTTACACCTTGATTTAACACCTTCATCCTGAGGCTCCCAACTTCCAGATATCCAATGTAACAATAATGTTGTGGGGGCACTAAAACATTAGCCTAGCTATCTCCATTTACACCACTAAGCGAAGGGGTGTGGGACGAAATGTTTTCCTTAGAGGAGACCATTGCAACATGGGTTTTTCAACTTGAGTACTCCCCTTCAACACCCAATAGATTGACCTCCTCAGCAAAATGTTTTTTTGAATGTGTTAGCCCCCCTATAAATTTTTGACAAGCAAAACGGGGGGCTAAGATTGTTGTTGAGCCTTCAAGGAATGCATTTCCTCTAAAAACACATCATCCTTGAAGCCTCCTCTTGTCTTTCGTCCTTTAATGAAATCTCCTCTGCTGATTTCCATCATAAAGCCTCTCTGTTTGTGAAGAAATGCCCAAAGGCCACTTTTTCCCTCTTATTTCATTGCCCCTAAGCCTTTGTTTTTCATCCTTTGTCTTCCCTCCTATTTTCCCTTTTTACCCTCTCAATCCTCCCAAAATCCCCTTAAATTTCTACCCTTACCCTTTGTTTAACTTTTTCCCCTTTCCCTCTCTACCGTTCCCTTCCTTGGCTTTCAAATTCCACCAAAATGGGTAAAAAACCCACTTCCGACCTTATTATAAGGCCTAGCCCCTTTTCCGCTAGCCCCAAACACTTCCCCCACACATGCCCGTGTGCTGGGACCAAGCGCTTAAGTCCCAAGCGCTAATCGAAATCGGAAGCATCGGGCGGGCGAAATCCCTTTGTTATATTGAAAAGTCCGATGCGATCGGTTTATAACATCAAGCCCTGCGATGGGTTATACATTGTCGATCTTCTGTTCAGATTCGACGGTGGAGCTCTAATCGCAAACCCCTGTCCGATCGCAATCGCAACTCACAGTGGTGCCGCCCCGATTGAGATCTCCCGATCAAATCATAGCCGCCCATTCCTCCGCTGATCCAACGGTCAGCGCTCAATCGTGCCCCGGCCTCCGATCGCATTCGCAAACCTTCCCTCTGCCCTTTCAATCGCATTCCTCACCGTCGATCTGGACCCGAGATCCGACGGCTAGCGCTCAATTGCAAATCCCCTTCTGATCGCGATCGCAAGCCTTCCCATCCAACTCCCGATTGTGATCCCCCAATTGCATCACAGCCATCCACTCCCCTCGCAGATCCGACGGTCATCGCACTAATTGCTCCATCCCTCCGATCGCATTTGCGAGTCCTCCCCTCTGATTCTCGATTCTTCCGATTCAATCCCGTCCGTCCGTCCGATCAACGATCCAATGGCTATCGCTTGTCCCCGCCAATCGCAATCGGGAGTTTCAATGTATGTCACCTTTGTCCCCCTCCGATTATGATTGCCCGATTTCATCCTGACCGTCCATCCTCCCCTTGATCTAACGATCAAGATTTGATCGCCCTCTGCCTCCGCCGGGTCCCACATCCCAGACCCCGCTCCCTTGTTTATTGGTGTTTTCCTTTGTTTTTCGCCCAATGTTAATTGTTGGGTTTTCACTCTATTAACCATTTCTTCCACCATTCTCCATTATTTTCACCACTGATTTGCCACCATTCCTCCGCCTCCGCAGCATTTCTCCACCCCTGCCCAGTTTGTAACAGGTTTATTTTAATTGTGCAGACAGCACAGAGAGGTCTATTCAGCATTTGCCAGCGAGTTAGCAGAAAGGATTCAGAGGGGGTTAATGCTATTGTTGATATTATTAATGTTTGACCCTAAAATTCAAAGGATTAAGGCTCAGCTTGAAGACTAGTAAGCGCGCCAGCAAGTCATAACTGCGCTACCCAACAACAGAACATGTTATCTCCAGAGGTACACCTTCCTACAGCGGTTTCCATGCCGCCTCGAGCCCATAAGCAGTTAATTGCACTGACAGAGCTTCATTAAAGATTGTCTAAGCAGTATTAATGGAGGTATGGAGAAGCCCGCAGACTTTAAACCAGTTAACCTGATCCAGAAGGCAGCGCAGAGTTCCAGACAGTCATAAGGAATTAAATAATGTAACAAAGGTCAAAATCGACCTGACAGAGATCTCCGAACCAATCTCAGAGTACATATAGCGTTGCAGAAAGCCATTAAGCAGCATGGGAAGGAACTCCTCCTCCATTCTGTCTTAATGAAACTCATTTAATTGTTCACCTACTTCTGTTTCTTCCTCTTCACCTATAAGAATTCCCAAGAACGAATTGTAAAGGTTGTTCTTGTTAAGTTGATGTTGTTGCTGTTAGAGGGATTCATTCGACTGTTAGAACAGTCTTGGGAGGGAATAACAGAGTAGTTGTATGTAATAGGCTGGGAGGAGAAGTCTGGACTGTATTAGCCATTGAGCTTATTGTACATGACTGGTTTTGCATCAATTAATCAAAGCACATTTCACAGGATCCTGGTCTATTAAGTATTGGTATGTTTTTCCAAATCAGCTTTTATTACATCTTCATACTGCTCCATGCTCCTCCTCGGTAGGAAACGGGCAAGTATAATATAGGGATCTACCCTTGTTAGGTGCCCCTATGTTCCTGCTCTCCCTACCTTTAATGTTTTCTGCTTTATGTACTCTCTGAGAATTGTTTTCAGTTGATTTAACCAGTGTAGTGGATGATATTGCCTACTCTCTGATGTATGAATTAAATGAATCAGTTCTTAGACGTTCTTGTTGGGTTCAAGCTGGAAGATTTGGGAACACTAGGGATCAAAGTTAGCCCTATCCACTAGGATCCTTGTGCAACCAGCTGACCCTCCTAAGATCCCTTTGTTAATCTTATCTCTGTTTTCCCTTGGAGCATGCTAAAGATGACCTGGAGTTAAATGAACTTTGGTCCGATCTATAAGCTGCCCCTTCGTCCCTCTTTGAGAGCTGCCTTTGAGTATGTCCAAGCAGGTCTGGAGTTAAATGACCTCTGACCTGATCTATAGACAGAAAATTGGGTTGCTCTCCTTCTCTCATTTTCCTTCCTTAATGTTCCATCCCACCATCTAATATAAAAGTTCCTTTAGTATTAGATGACTTGCCCTTTGGAAGACTTGGCTAGTGGATGCAAGTAATTTTCTTTCATGACTCCATAGCCCAATGGAAGGCACTTTCTTGACCTATTCCCCTTCGCTGAAACATCATGTTGCTTTGTTCTTTCTCCCATCTCTTTCTCAGTCTATGATCTCATGACTCAACCCAGCAACCCACCAACCAAATCATTTAAAATTCACTTTGTGCTTCATAACTAGCCTAACATATCATCTTGAGCTTCAAAGATATATATCATTCTTTGCTCTATTTGGAGAGATCCCTCTCCGGGTCGAGGAGGGCTAGATCCTAGGGCCCCAAAGTGGTTTGATGTTGTCTCATCTTTTGGTATTGCCAAATCTGCCAAAACATGGGAACCCCAACATAATGGCGACTCTGCTGGGGAACGAATCTGAGAGTCAAGAACTGCTAATAGTTGGTCTATTTCCCATTGTCGTCACCAACATAATGGTGACTCCGCTGGGGACATAGACCACTTTGCCTTTAGATTGGCTTCTCATTGCTGATGGTGGACAGCAGCCTGCTTCAAATAGTTAAATTCATCCACTTGGCGACTCCACACTCCCTACGATCCAAAGACCTAATGACTCCACTGGTGAAGGACACTGAACTGGTTGAGAAGAAGCAGTAACCTTCTTTGCATAAGCATGAATCCAAACATGGATCGGGATGCAAAGTATGACGCTTTGTGCGATCAATTAATTGAATTGAGAGAAACGTTTGGTGAAGTGCTGAAGATGTACATGGCTAATATGAATGCAGATGATGGTTATTTTGAGCAGCCCATGCATCTTTCAGAGCAAGAACAAACTCAAGACCAAGACGATGAGCAAGAAATGTATGATGCTCAAGAATCTATAGAAGATGAGGAGGGAAGTGATCAAGAACTGCCTGATTGCTTGCCTATGCCTTGTGTTACACTGACCAGAGAACATCAGGACCTATTAGCAAAGGCTGATAGGGAAAGCTGCCTTGAGGAAGCAGAATATCACATAGAAGAGGCAGGACCTGATGTGGAAGAAGAGGCTCAAGTAAACATCCTGCCTCCAAATCAACTAATACAAAAGGGAGAGGACTATTGTGCTTCTGTCCATGACGAAAGGGAGACCCCTATTTTGACAGAAGAAGAGATTGAACAGATATTAAATCAGCAGTCTACCTCTGAGGTCTTCTGTAGAACACACGCTCCTGCTCAGTCATTTTATGAGTTTGATGATTCAGATTCATAAGACTCCTCTGTGGATCAGGACGAAGAAAGACCTGTTATGCGCCCATAATGGTTGACTTGGCCGAGCCAGCCTATTTATGACACTGATGGAGAGAGCCACGACAACATAATAGTAGATGAGGATTCTATGAATCTTCAGTCTGCTTTACCACAAATCATCAGTGAGACTGGACACCAGCAGCCTTTCCTTTCAGAAGATGAGGAGGAAAGCAAAGAAGAGGTTCCTGAGCAGTTTGAAAGGACCAGCCATGGGATCACTTGATGGACTAGTTACATTGGAAGACAACGTTTGTAAGCTAGACTGTACATATTTCAGTTAGAGTAGGGTAGGTAGGAAAAGCTCAATAAAGCTCAGTGCATGAGCAAGTAGATTATTTGTTTCAATTTCTGTCTTAGAATGTAGAGAAGAAACCTGTTAGACAGTCTAATCCTAGCAGGCAGTAGTGTAGGTAGAGAAACATATGAGGCCAACAGTCTAATCTGGTCTCATGGAGAAATAAGGGTAGATTTAGAATAGGTTGTTTTTGTTTTGAAAATAAAATGATGTAAAGGGTCTGCAAGTCCAAGTGCACCCAGAAGAAAAATGTTAGGACTATAGTGTGGGTAGGTAGTTGTCTGGGAGAAATTTTACTGCTGATGTAATGTCTTCACAATTTGTGGTAGTCGACCCAAGAAAGAAAATGACGGTTCAAGTAGCAGGCAGCTGGCATACTCCAAAGATCATCTCTGGTTTCTTGACTCCTTCAAGAAGAAGCCATCCCCATGTGGAGCCACTGTTAGTCCCCCTATAAATTTTTGACAAGCAAAACGGGGGGCTAAGATTGTTGTTGAGCCTTCAAGGAATGCATTTCCTCTGAAAACACATCATCCTTGAAGCCTCCTCTTGTCTTTTGTCCTTTGATGAAATCCCCTCTGCTGATTTCCATCATAAAGCCTCTCTGTTTGTGAAGAAATGCCCAAAGGCCTCTTTTTCCCTCTTATTTCATTGCCCCTAAGCCTTTGTTTTTCATCCTTTGTCTTCCCTCCTATTTTCCCTTTTTACCCTCTCAATCCTCCCAAAATCCCCTTAAATTTCTACCCTTACCCTTTGTTTAACTTTTTCCCCTTTCCCTCTCTACCGTTCCCTTCCTTGGCTTTCAAATTCCACCAAAATGGGTAAAAAACCCACTTTCGACCTTATTATAAGGCCTAGCCCCTTTTCCGCTAGCCCCAACCACTTCCCCCACACATGCCCGTGCGTTGGGACCAAGCGCTTAAGTCCCAAGCGCTAATCGCAATCGGAAGCAAAGGGTGGGCGAAATCCCTTTGTTATATTGAAAAGTCCGATGCGATCGGTTTATAACATCACGCCCTGCGATGGGTTATACACCGTCGATCTGCTGTTCAGATCCGATGGTGGAGCTCTAATCACAAACCCCTGTCCGATCGCAATCACAAATCATAGTGGTGCCGCCCCGATTGAGATCTCCTGATCAAATCATAGCGCCCATTCCCCCGCTGATCCAACGGTCAGCGCTCAATCACGCCCCGGCCTCCGATCGCATTCGCAAACCTTCCCTCTGCCCCTTCGATCGCATTCCTCACCGTCGATCTGGACCCGATATCCAACGGCCAGCGCTCAATCGCAAATCCCCTTCCGATCGCGATCGCAAGCCTTCCCGTCCAACTCCCGATTGCAATCCCCCGATTGCATCGCAGCCGTCCATTCCCCTCGTAGATTCGATGGTCATCGCACTAATCGTTCCATCCTTCCGATCGCATTTGCGAGTCCTCCCCTCCGATTCCCGATTCTTCCAATTCAATCCCATTCGTCCGTCCGATCAATGATCCAACGGCTATCGCTTGTCTCCACCAATCGCAATCGGGAGTTTCAATATATGTCACCTTTGTCCCCCTCCGATTGCGATTGCCTGATTTCATCCCGACCGTCCATCCTCCCCTTGATCTAACGGTCAAGATTTTATCGGCCTCCGCCTCCGCCGGGTCCCACATCCCAGACCCCGCTCCCTTGTTTGTTGGTGTTTTCCTTTGTTTTTCGCCCAATGTTAATTGTTGGGTTCTCACTCTATTAACCATTTCTTCTGCCATTCTCCATTATTTTCACCATTGATTCACCACCATTCCTCCGCCTCTGCAACATTTCTCCACCCCTGCCCGGTTTGTAACAGGTTTATTTTAATTGTGCAGACAGCATAGAGAGGTCTATTAAACATTTGCCAACGAGTTAGCAGAAAGGATTCAGAGGGGGTAGTGCTATTGTTGATATTATTAATGTTTGACCCCACAATTCAAAGGATTAAGGCTCAGCTTGAAGACTAGTAAGCACGCCAGCAAGTCATAACTGCGCTACCCAACATCAGAACGTGTTATCTCCAGAGGTACACCTTCCTACAGCAGTTTCTGTGCCGCCTCGAGCCCATAAGCAGTTAATTGCACTGACAAAGCTTCATTAAAGACTGTCTGAGCAGTAGTAATGGAGGTATGGAGAAGCCCGCAGACTTTAAACTAGTTAACCTGATCCAGAAGGCAGCACAGAGTTCCAGACAGTCGTAAGGAATTAAAGAATGTAACAAAGGTCAAAATCGACCTGACAGAGATCTCCGAACCAGTCTCAGAGTATATACAGCATTGCAGAAATCCATTAAGCAGCATGGGCAGGAACTCCTCCTCCATTCTGTCTTAATGAAACTCATTTAATTGTTCACCTACTTCTGTTTCTTTCTCTTCACCTATAAGAATTCCCAAGAACGAATTGTAAAGGTTGTTGTTGTTAAGTTGCTGTTGTTGCTATTAGAGGGATTCATTCGACTGTTAGAACAGTCTTGGGAGGGAATAACAGAGTAGTTGTATGTAATAGGCTGGGAGGAGAAGTCTGGACTATATTAGCCATTGAGCTTATTGTACATGATTGGTTTTGCATCAATTAACCAAAGCACATTTCACAGGATCCTGGTCTATTGCTATTGGTGATGTTTTTCCTAACTCTGTTTATTACATTTTCATACTATTCCATGTTCTTCCGGTAGGCAAAAGAAGTATAATATAGGATCCACCCTTGTTAGGTGCCTTATGTTCCTGCTCTCCTTACCTTTAATGTTTTATGCTTTATGTACTCTCTGAGAATTGTTTTCAGTTGATTTAACCAGTGTAGTGGATGATATTGCCTACTCTCTTATGTATGAATTAAATTAATCAGTTCTTAGACGTTCTTGTTGGGTTCAAGCTGGAAGATTTGGGAACACTGGGGATCAGAGTTAGCCCTATCCACTAGGATACTTTTGCAACCAGCTGACCCTCCTAAGATCCCTTTGTTAATCTTATCTCTGTTTTCCCTTGGAGCATGCTAAAGTTGACCTGGAGTTAAATGACCTCTGGTCCGATCTATAAGCTGCCCCTTCGTCCCTCTTTGAGAGCTGCCTTTGAGTATGTCCAAGCAGGTCTGGAGTTAAATGACCTCTGACCTGATCTATAGACAGAAAATGTGTTGTTTTCCTTCTTTCACCTTCTCCCCTTAATTTTCCATCCCATCATCTATCTAAAAAGATACTTTAGTGTAGATGACTTGCCCTTTGGAAGCCTTGGCTAGTGGATGCAAGTAATTTCCTTTCATGACTCCATAGCCCAATGGATGGCACTTTCTTGGCCTATCCTCTTTGCCGAAATATCCTGCTGCTTTGTCCCTTTCCTCCCATTACTTTCTCAGCCCATGATCCCATGACCAACCCAGCAACCCACCAACCAAATCATTTAAAACCCCCCTTCGTGCTTCATAGCTAGCCTAACATCTCAATTCGAGCTTCAAAGATATATCACTCTTTGCTATATTTGGAGAGATCCCTCTCCAGGTCCAAGAGGGCTAGATCCTAGGACCCAGAAGTGGTTCTGATGTTGTCTCATCTTTTGGTCTTGCCAATCTGGCCAAAACATGGGAACCCCAACAGAATGGAAGAAGGAAAAAATTGGTTTTAGGCTCAAGAATCTTTAGAGTAATCCAAAATTTCATCATTACAATCTATAGGTACAACTCCAAAAGAAAAAATTTAAACTAAAATGGAGAACCTATATTCATCTTATGAAACCCTAATGACATACTTCATTCTTTCAACATTTTATATCTTAATAATAAACTTTTCTTTTTGTTACTTGGTTGAGCCTAGGTTGGGGACAACCTATTTATTGGATGGAAGAAGCATGATAAACTCATAGTGAGATGCTTATCACTAGGATTGCATGAAGTTCAGTCAAGCTAGGACACCACTTGGGATAGTTTTAATTGCCCTAAAGTGCCTTCTATCATGAACCCCTTCCCATGAAGATTGAACATGAGATTTGGTACATATTAAACCCCACACAAACCAATTAATCTACACATCATGAATATTTTAATAATAAACTTGAGATAAAGCTCCTTGATTATAACAACTTTACATGTAAAAATAAAAAATAATAATGTAAATGCCTTATTAATCACTTCAATTTTTTTTTAATTTTTTTTTTTCCCTTTTCTAAATTTCAAATAACTATAAAATCTTTAAAAATTAAATTTAAACTAATTATAATTAATTCCATCATCGAATTTTATTGCTAAAATACAATTTAACCTCATCCATACATGTATATGGCCACAAGTGCACTTTCTTCCTCATATATTTATTTTGTTTTATTAAATTTAATTAAACAAATGAATGGGTTGGGATGGCTTCTTGTTACATCTGCATTTTCCTGATGATTTAGTCATAGGAATAATTAATTGTGAAGATATTATCATGTTTTGAAGAGAGAAAAACTCATCATAACTAAATTGTACTGAACCATTTAGGATTAGTCAGATATGGAAAACATATCATGCTTTGAAGAAAAAGAAAAACGTAAAACAAATCTATGTTGCTATAATTTCGTCGGTGAGACAAAGTATCAATCTGTTAATAATTCAAATTCAAATCATGGAAAGTATAAATCCCGTGATTATATATTGAAAAGCAAACATCAGATTTACGTAAAAGTTTAGCCAAAGGGTCAAAGATGCTCTTGAGTCAATTCTTTAAGGATGTGAGAACTCGCTTCTAGAAATATTAAATAGGAGATAAGCTAAGCTTATTAAGTACAATAATGTTGTTGCCCGTGAAGGGTACATTCTAGATAAAGTAACATTACACACATTTTTCTTTTAAAACCGTTTGTGAAACCACAAAACCGTTTGGGAAATGACATTGATTGCACAAAAATTTAGGTACAACTCCAACTTTGCTAAAGGTGGTGAAGATGGAAAGATAGTCAACTCACATAAAACATAGTATTTATTGGATTGGATTGGATTTAATATGAAGGGAATGGTGTTTTCTTTTTGTGGGGTGGGGAATAAAAACATCGAGAGGGAAAGCTTTAAATAATATTCTCAACTTGTAAATAATTTTTTAATTTAATATCTAAAAAGATCAGATACAAATTATATGGTGTGGATTTTAAAAGTGGAAGGGTTGAGAATGTAAATATGAGATTTGGAATAATTAAAAAGAAATATTATATTGAGGGTGGTAATATAATACATTTAAAAAATTAAAATTAAAAAAAAATAAAAATAAAAAAATAATAAGAACCATTATAATTTATTTTAAATTTATAAAACATTTTATTAGTAAATGTGATTATTTTATTTATAAGATAATGTATCTAAATAATAATGCATTGTTATTATTTAAATAATAATATATTTTAAATTTTATTTCAAATAAATTAAAAATTAATCTACGAAAACAATACTCTCATTGTATTGTTATAATTTTTTATATAATACTTAGATTATAGTAATTTGTTACTCTCATTCAATATTAATAATATTGATTCAAAATTGTACTAAAATTTACAATTTACAATTTTATATTTCTAAAACAATTACAACATTAAAATAATATGTAATTAAAATTATTATATCTATATATATATATATATATATATGAATAATTATTCTAACGGTAAAAAAAATTAAATAGTATAATTTCCATAATATCAAAATGTAATAAAATTTAATGAGAATGTGACAAGGATGACAAATTGGAACACACACCAACTATTAGCAAGTTCTTGATTTAATTGATTTTCTTGTTTAGTTTGGGCTTAAAGGAAAACATATATTTATTAAAATTTATTCATATCTATAACTATAAAGCGAGTATTATTAAGTTTTTAAATTTTAAATTTAAATAATTTTAAGTTTTTTTCTTAATACTGATATTTTGAATAAACAAAATAAAAATTTTTGCAATGTATTTGGTATTTGTAATAGTTAAATTAAAAAAAAAAACCCTAAGTTGTAGGCTAGTTAGTAACATGGTGTGTTGTTAAGGCAGTGCTTGAATAAAGGTCCCAAGTTCAAATCCTTATTCACCTACTACAATAAGGGTAGTTTTGGACACTTAGTCATTATAGTGGTAGTCATTGGAATCGATCTATGCTAACCTAATTTTCAATCCATTTAGTTACACATATATTCTATAGAGCTTTGAATATATGGTGATTAAAGACATTACGGAAAATTCTTTAATGTTAAGATCACTAGTTCAAAATTCATAAATGAGCAATCTCTCTTAACCTAATTGTCGATCTCTTTAATTACAAATATATCCCATATAACTTTAAATATATAATAACTAAATACATTATTAAAATCTTAATATCAAATACAATAATATATATATATATGAAATTAAAAATTTATTTCAAACTCCAAGCTTCTCAAACAATTTCCAACCAATTCAATATTTTTCATTCTTATTTTCAAATTCCCAAAAACATGGAAATAAAAATGAATTTAAAAATGTTGAAGACCATTTCCATACAACTATATAAAAAAAAAGATAGTATATTTATTTATATCTAACATATAAATATATAAAACATTTTTAAACTTTTAATACATTGCAATATTAAAATGTGTGTTAACCTTTTTAACTTTTAATACACTACAACATCGAAATGTATATTTTTTAAATCTATGTGAAAAATACCACATGACATTACAAAAAATTCCTCTTCAACGTGTCCACGTGTACATGCTTAACCCCTAATCTTTAGCATGTCATTTATTTTGCATTAGTCTTCAAGAGGTATCGTACCAAATCAACACCATATCGGCATATGATGCCAAAGCACCACCTTAATGACAATTCATTTATCATTGAGTGAGATCTCTTGGTTCGTAGGTTTGATGTTCTTCACTCGTTGAGTGATCATTGATTAAGTCTATTCAAGTAATATTCTTGGTGATAAAATTAAAGTTAATTCAAGTTATATGCTTGGTGAATTGATTTTTATGGATGAACTTTATTCATGAATTTAGTAATACAGTTGTGTAAATATAAGTATGATTTTATTTTAAAAGGTTCCATAATTTGGTTCTAATCACCTTTTTGTGAGATTGAATTCATACACTCTTTCAATTATAAAATATCCACAATGTGTTGGTTCTCATTAATTTTATGTTACTATTTATTTCTTTCAATTAAGTTTTTGTTATTTTCGTGAATTTATGTTACTATTTATTTCTTTCAATTAAGTTTTTGTTCTTTTCTGACGTATTGTTAAATGGTTATTGATTTATCTATTTTAAGTTTAGTAGTATATTGCCAAAATTAAATTTAAAAGGTGGAAAAGATTTGTGGATGACATCTTTGTTATTTGGTCTCATGGGAAAGATGCTTTAGAGGGTTTCAAACAACATCTCAACAGTCTATCTAGCTCAATCAAGTTCACTATGGAAACTAAAACTAATGTCAGCTTGCCTTTCCTCGACATTCTCCTCTCTTGTAACCTTGACGGATCCCTCTCCCACCAGGTCTATAGAAAAAAGATTCACACTAAACAATAATTCCATGTCGCCTCTCACCATCATCCATCCCAAAAACATGGGGTCCTAAACACCTTAGCATCCAGGTCTATAAGAATTTATGACAAAGATCATTTGGATTCCGAAAACGCACATCTCATGGATGGGTTTTCTAGAAATGGGTATAACAAATATCAAGCCATTAGAGCCTTCCGTAATGCCAACAAACCTAAGAATAACAATAACAGGAACACTATAAAAAATGATAACACAGTTGACAGGGTCAACATACCTTACAGCGAAGGTATCACTCATAAGATTGCCAACATTTTAAGGAAAAATAACATCTTTTCCACTTTCAAACCTATAAATATTATTCGCATCAACCTCAGGTTGGTTAAAAATCCCCTTGACCCTAAATTCCAAAAAGGAGTTTATCTCATCCCTCTCTCATGTGAAAAACCATACATCGGGGAAACTGGGAGCTTCATCAAAACTAGAATCCAATAGCACTCTACAGACATACAACACAATCGGTCCAAAACCTTTGCCCTATCGGAGCATTCAAACAGCACCAAACATCACATATGCATTGAATACTCACGTATAATTGCCAAGGTTGACCATTATTTCTACATGAAATTTAGAGAGGCCCTACAAATTAATAAACATCCTAGTAACCTTAGTCACGACGAAAGGTGGAACATTAGTGAAAATCGGATTCCCACATTGTCCTCTATGATAACCCACTCTCAACCCTAAAAATATATTATGAATGGGATCTTGTTGCATTATAATTATTCACATTAACGTCACCTTTATTAAACCTAAATACATCTAATAAATCTCAAGCCTCTTAAATCTATTTTTTTTTGGTAAATTAAATTATTTCTAATAGAAAATCATATGGTACAATATGTATTACAATCAAGAGGGGCTAGATAGCAGGGAACCAGAAATGAAGAACAGTCAACCTCGATCCTGATAAGTAGCCAAAAGAGAAGCAAGAGATTCAATAAAATAAGCAAGGGAGCTAAAAGATAGTCACTGGATTCTGCCCAGAGTGGGTAGCATCCTCAGTACGACTTTTCTTTCCTTTATTCTTTTTGAGATTTTGACCCAAGCATCCTTAGGTATTTGGGCTAGTATCACTTACAGCTTGTTGATGTCTGAAGGATTGGGCTCCTTATCTAAATTTGAGGAGGAGGTTTCATGAGACCGTTTCTGAGCACTCAAGGGACTAGTGGGCACTACAGGGTCTGTCGGGGTCATGCCCATCTCCTGCTTTTCAACCTCCACATCTTCTTCGATCTCTTCCTCATCTGAGTTGAAGCAGTCAATGTCATCCATGGGAGGCAGTACACATGGTTTCTAGCTCTTGGAGTTTGATTTCCGATTACTCCCCTTCTTTTGGGCAAGGAATGAGGAGAAAGTGTTCTAGAGGTGTCTTGTTTGACGATAATGACAGTATCTGAAAGCGTTGTTCTCATATTCTAGGGTATATTTCCAATGGTAATCTCCTACTTTGAGATTGATTTGATCTGGAAGGCCCTTTCTGATTTCTATTTCAGTGCATATTATACCATATGTGTATATGCCTGATTCCCCCCTTGAGGTATCCGTTGCCAGAAGGAATCCCAAGGTGTTACCAATTACTTGAAAGACATAAAAGTTCCATAGAGGGGCCAGTAAATTTGGAAGCCTGTCCCAAATGGGAAGTTGGTAATAATGACTGTGGACGGGTCGAAGTCTGGGAACCATGGTGTGAGGAATAGCCCAACTTTTCCCCAAAACCAAGGTCCTCCTGTTAAGGATTTTTGATAGTCCTCATCGAAAGCGAACATAACTATGATGAAACCCTTTGAGCAGAAGAAAATTCTGCTGTTATTAGTCCAAGTTAAATGGACCCATTGATAAAGATCTGTTGAACGTGGCCAGAATCCATTGAATCGAAAGATAATGACATTTTCTGCATATGCTTGAAACTGGTCATCCAATGTTGGGTGTGATATTTCCACCGCTGGTTTGTCCTCCATTTTATCCACTAGAAAAAGCTTGGGAGCCTCAGTGGGATGGGAAACTTTCTTGGGATACTCAGCATGGACAACATCCTTGTAAGAGAAAGCTTGAGCAGAGGATGTCTTCCCGGTAGCCCCTCCTCGCAGATGAAGGGAAGAAACCAGAGTGGCTCTTTTCTAAATATTGTAGTAAGAGAGAAGAATATTGATTTCGAGTTGTTTACCTTTGTAGAGGAATCACTGCATTCCAACAGGGATCTTCAGATTGAGTTTGAGAGCCTGCGCTAAACTCTACACAAAATTTGCAAATCGAATCCAGTAGAGCAGGGTTTTTCCATTGAGAAGTGAGATTTTGATATGGAAGGTGAGGGGCGAGTCTTCCTTTTCAATTGATGCACCACTGCTGGTATAGGAGGACTCGTGAAAGGATAGGGATGTGCCTCGGCTCTAGTCGATAGGCACAACATGGTAGATTTGCGATGAGACGACGACAGGGGGGTACACGCTAATGCAGGTCTGAGCCTTCATATTCCATCACGTATCCAAGCACATCTGAGGTGAGACAATTATGGGGAGGTGCGCGCACATGCGGATTTGATCCAACAGCTTCCATCGCGTAGTAGCGTCACAGTGAAACCGGATCTATCCATCCAAGGGTGGGTTTGTTGAGCTCCCAAATTGCAGATCTGTGAGGCTGAGTTGTTGCAAAGCAGCAATAGATGGAGGGATTGCGCCTTTTGTTGCCACGGGCTCCATCATCCGTTTGGACGACTCCCTCGCGTTAAAAGACAGTGCTGCATGTAGCCTACTCTGATCCTCATTTCTAAGGCCAAAAGGAGTTGCAATTGATTCATTCTCTCTGTAGCAGCCGATGTAGTAGCGAGCTTAGTGATGGCGGTGGCTGCAAAGAATTTAGGAACCCTAAAAATTGCCATCTTCTCAACCTATCGTTTAGAAATAAAAAATAAAAAATAAAAAAACAAAAAACAAAAAACAAAAAACCTCTTAAATCTATTAATAACATTCTGCATCTCCTTTAAAATAAAATAAATTCTAGTCTTTAATTTACTAATTTAACTCTCATAATAACGAGTTCAAACTATTATCACATAATCATCATAATGTAAAAAACTTTCTCCTTTTAATAATGACTTTCACCTAATACTTACCTTTATATAAAAATAATTTTAATCACAAATACTAATCATTGTGTAATTAATCCATATTTTATAAATTAAAAATAGTATAATTCAAATATATTATAATTATTGACATTATAAATTAAAAATATTAGTATTTAAATATATCATAATTCTTGACATTATAATTTAAAATAATATTATAACTAAGTATACATTAAAATAAACACATTACCTTAATACATTTATATAAATTATAAAAACTAACCCTATAAAAATTTAGAAATAAAATTGAAAATATTAATAACAAATAAAATTTAGACTTGTCGGTTCTTTTATTTTTATTCTTTTCCCCCTCCTATTTATTTCCCATTGCTGAGATCTTTCTTTCTCACATTTCTATCTTGATAATTAACCTTCGTAGATGATTTGAAACGTTGGTATTACAAATCACATGATGCAATGGATTCGGTAGAGACACCACAACAAATTATTATTTTGTTAATGTTATGTATTATTGGTTGGAATTTTATATATTTGTTGGTAAATTTAACTAAATTATGTTATATTAAATTATCAATCCAAGTAGATAAACATATGAAGTATGTTAGTCATCAGTATTTTTGCCTGTTGTGATGACTATATGCATTACCTAGGTTTTCTAGAAACCAATTTCAAATAGTCAGTTTGTCCTCTAGAAAACCCCTTAGAGAATTTTTTATCTTTTCCCTCTCTTACAGACTGTGTTAGAGTTGGCCATCAAGTTTCAGTCTTGATAAAACTCCCCTGTCCATAACTGTCATAAGCCATGTATATCTGATATTCAAAATCCTCTATTTTCACACAGCTCTCTGTCAAAGCATAAGACAAGTTGTCTTTTTCCACTCTCACTGTTTGAATGTCCATTTGATGATATAACTATGTCTGAGAAACCCTTCAGAGGTCATGAAAAAGTGTCTAGGTTTAGGTGAAGGTGTTTAGAATAGGTATCTTGAGAAAAATATCTCTAGTCAAAAACTTGGTTTTGAATTTCAGTCAGCCATCCTCTTTCTTATCTGGCAAATCAAAACCCTTGTTTACCCCTAGGTCATACACCATCAAAATTATCGTTGTGTTTTGTTTTAACAAATCTTATAAGGTTCAAATTCAAGAAGAAACTGAGTAAGAAGGTCCTATTTCCGAAGAAATTAATCAGGTGAAATTTTCAAACATTATCATCATGATACCTCAGGAAAGGTCTCCCATGGTCAAAGACATTTTATCAATGCATCTCTACAGGGGTGCTATGGATAGATTGCAATAAGCAGTTCTAAAATAAAAGAGACACTTCAAGGAAATTTTTCAAGCTAGAACAGTTGACTATTGTGAAATAAAGGAAATGCAGATTTAAAAGAGAAAGGAAACCTACAGAATTCATACCTGCAAACTCAAAGCACCAAGAAAGTCAAAGAATCATCCATCATGGAAAAATGAGTACAAAGGTTGGGAGTTTACTGCATCTAGCATTTCATGTCAACTCACAATGGCATTTGCACATTCTTCCCAAAAATATTGGCACAGTTTTGAAAAACAGTCTTATGAGACTAGGTGTGTTAGTTCTCTGGAAAAAAACTTCCAGCAGTTTAGGCATCAAATTGAAAGAGCATAAAAAGGGAACAACTACCTTCTTTATATCCCTATAGCCTAGACTCTAAACCATCAAAGACACTGTCATCACAGAAGAAGCTAAACCTACTACAAAAGAGAGTTAACCTAAAAGACACAAAGCATATATGTTGGAGTTTGAAATATCTTACCTGTTCACTATCACCACAGTAAATTTCTACAAAGAAACATGTCTCATGGAGATTGATAAAAGATAAACCATTTGAAATGCCTCCTTCAATAATGATAAGCAGATGGCAATCACTTTTGTTTATGAAATGCCTCCTTCAATGATGATAAGCAGATGGCAATCACTTGTGTTTATGAAATGCCTCCTTCAATAATGATAAGCAGAGGGTATAAACAGTTATGTTTAATTTACCTCCTTCAATTTATAAGCAGAGGGCAAAGACTGCTTTAAAGGACCTCCTTCAATTTATAAGCAGAGGGCAAAGACTGCTTTAAAGGGCCGCCTTCATTTAAAAAAAATAGAGAGGAAAAAGTTTATAGGAACTACCTTAAAAAGCCAAAGAAAGTGGCACCTCCTTCATACATAAGTAGAGGGTACCTACAGTTGGTAAAAGGGCCTCTTTCATAAAAATTAAAGGGCACATTTTATGAATTGAAACAGAGGATTTTTTCTTTTACACAAAAAATGAAAACTTATTTCGTTGTTTGCAAAGCACTTTTTTCAAAAAAAATTCATAAGAAATAGGGTAAATGAGTAAAAAAGGGTAGAGGTTTGATAAAACTATTTTTAAAAATTCAAAGGAAGGCTACATGTTTTAAAAACATTGCACAAGACACAAAAGGCCTCAAAGGGAATATTTTATTCTCATATTACCGATTGGCAAAGAAGGAGGGTTTCTCTGGTTCCTCGGCAAACACCTCGTCCAAAAATCCTTGGTCGCGATGCACCTGTACCTGAGTGTTACGCGCCTATAGCAGCTCACTGTAGGAATTTACAAAGGACGCGATGTGCCTGTGCACTGGCATGACGCGTTTCAGCACCCGATCCTCGTTCAATCTCTGCCCGGCACCCACAACCGCCTGTCGTTCAAACTTTGTTCAAAAACATAGTTTTTTGAACTGGCATGGTGTATTTTCCTTGTTCAGCCTCCGTTCAGAAGCTACGCGCCTGTCTGCAAGGGTGTAGCACCTACTCATTTCGTTTCAAAGGGTCTAAATTGCCAATTTTTCTCAAAGGTCAGTGTTCATCACTGCAAAGAAGCTTTTGAGGTATTTATCACTATTTTTACCCCTCATTTGCTCTTAAAACATAAATGATATTTCAAAAACTGAATTAAAGGAGAAAGAAGTGTTAAGGGAAGAGAAAGCCTGTTTTTATTTAAGGGTTTTCTAGTTGACTTGGGAGAAGAATAGAAATATCAGAATGCCTCCAAAGAAAAGGGTAAAAAAGGGAGGCCAACACAGCAGATTTGAGCTCACCACTATTCAAGAAATCACTGCCTCTCCCTCAATTTTGTCCTATTTTCAAGAGGTAGGATGCTTTGATTTTTGTAGTAGAATACCAGAGAGGTCACTAGCCACCCTTATTTAACTGATCTGTTTGCCCTAAGATTGGATGGAAAGCAAGTTCACATAGCAGGTCTAGATTTTGAACTCACTCCTAGAGCCGTTTCTAAAGCAACAAAAATCCTTAGCATAGGAGAGGAGTGGTTCAAACAATGATACCTTGACCTCAACAACTATCAACCTTTTCTCAAACCAAATCATCAAGATGCATGCAGCTCCATTTTCCCTTTCTCACACTTGCTGGATGACTATGTAGTCCTCATGAAAATAATCATGAAGTTTTTCACTTGTCAAGGTAGATTCTCCCAAGTATATTCCTATCACGTCAGACTCCTTATGCATTTCACAAAAGCTAAGTTGATAAACCTACCCTTATTCCTATGCAAGAGTATAGACAAGATGTCTTCCATTGTTAGAAAAAATCCTCCAGTTCAGCAGAAACAAAGTTTATTCCATCACTCTCTCATTAAGATCATTATCCTTCACCAGCTGAAACAAAAGGGCATCCCTTGGGAAAATTTCATCTCTCACCCTGATTTCACTTCTGCATCTTCTATGCCACTACAAATCAGACCATTTTCATCCCGGGACCCTCCTCATGCTCATTCCTTGCCCTCCACACCTTATGTTTCCTCTTCTTCTCATGATTCTACTCCCCAACAAAAACCATCCTCCACAGATAGCAGTGAGAAAGAAGAATGTAGTAAAATCAAAGAACAAGGAAGTGATGGTGACAAAGAACAAGGAAGGGATGGTGAAAAAGAGAAGGAAAGTGATGAAAGCAGCAGTAGAGGGAAAGGAAAGCATGATGAGGCAGGTAGTCCACAATAAGGGAATGAAAGCAGTAATCATGAAGCTGGCAGCCCACAAGGAGAAAATTAAGACAACGATGAAGAAGGAGACAAGCCACAGAGAGACAGTGAAGAAATTAAAGAGGAAGGTAGCCCACAACAAGAAAATGAAGACAATGAAGATACTAGAGAAGAACGCAGACCACAGCAAGAAATGAAAACAGTGAACATGATTAAGGCAGTCCACATCAGGAAAACATTGAAAACAATGAAAATGATGGAAGCAATCACAACAAAGAGGGAAGTAATAAAAACAGTCATGACAACAAGAAGATAGATGAAGGCAGAGATAGTTTTGAAAAGGAAAAAACAGTAGACCTAGACATCTCCCACCAAATAGAAAAGGAGCATGATCTTTCTGAGTTTACTCCTGATAATGAGTTCATTACAAATATCAAATTTAATGAACAAGGAAATTCCCCACAGCAAAGTAACCAAGAAGTGCAAGCAAAGAATATTTTTGGAGAAGAGGATAGCCCTAAGGCTGCAGGAGACCAAACTAAACAAGCCCAGGTATTAACTCCTCCTCTCACTTATCATCAGCAAGGTCAAGAGCATGTGTTTACTACCTCTCCAAGGCAAGGGGCCATGCTTCCTTCATCAAAAGTAGCAAAGGCTAAAAACACCAAAACAACAAGGAAGAAAACCACTGACTAGAAATGTCACGAAGGAACTAAGGAGTAGAGGAAAATTGCCAAAGAAGAGCAAACTAGAATTTCCCAAGAAAACCAGAGGAAAGAAAATCATTAAAGGCAAGGGCAAAGAGAAGGTTGAACAGCAAGAGAGCATCCATGAGCATCAAAAGGGAATTTGACATAATAAAAATAGACAGTGATGCTGAAGATGATGAGGCCAGTATTCTTAGATCTCTTTTGCAAAACCGGGAGGCTCAGATTACAGATTTGGAAAATGGCCTAGAAATGTAAAAAGACATAATTCACTATTTGCAATTGCAAAATAATCAAATCAGTGGACATATGGCAATATTTGAGCCTCGATCACTCAAATATAGAATGGAACGTCAAAATTCATAAGTAAGGCTAGAAGAATACATGGGTGAGTATGCAGAAGATGATGATGAAGAAGGGCCAGCAAGAAAGAGACCTAGGACCATGGGTCTTAGAAAATCATTGCAAAATTATAAAGAGTAATAATCAGCTCGTGCACAACAATACCCTGTTACGGAGCTCCTTTCCAAAGAAATTAAGAATGATAAAGAGTCTTGGCTTGAGAGGGAAAATTAGCATTTGGAAAACAAATTGGAAAAAGCCCATCCCAGCTTGGGATTCTTGCTCAAGCTTCATTGCATGTTTCTGAAAACCCTTAATGGGTTTACTCACCAAAATTGGGCATTTTTGGACACATTCTTGTTTTTTGGGAATTTTAGGCCTAAAATCATAAAATCATGGGTGCCATGCTCAGAAATTTTCAGATCAAATGAAGCTATTTTTGTCTCTCAAAAAGGCCAAAACAACCATTTTTTACCTTTCTGCCCCTAATATCAGCAGGTGCTACACTCCTTGGTTTTTTCACCGTTTCTACTTTTTTACTGACTTTCAGGTATCAGATTGGAAAAACTCAAGTAGTTTTTGAAAGTAGATATCCAAGCTTTCCAATGAGCCATCACGAGACCCATTTCGACATCGGGAGGTTAGCCAAAAATTCACTACAAAACAAACTTTTTTCTGGTGCTACGCTCCTGTAAATTTTGCTGAAAAGCAGTTTTCTGAGTGATGACTGGGCCAAATGTGCGTTACATAAGTTTTTATTTTTTTTCAGGCCTTGAAAGTGATTCCTTTTTGATATTTTGGTCTGAAAATATATTTTTGAAGGATATTTTGTGCCTTGGACCTTGTTAGGCCTCAAGGACAGTTTTAGATATTTGTTTTTGGCCAATGGCCTTCTAGTTTCTCTAGGTGGTTTTCCTCCTCTTTGGCTTATATAAACCCAGAGGATTCATTGTAACAAAGGAGGCAGAACTAGATATATTGAGAGAAATGCATAGCATTATGAGCTTGGAAGAAATACTTGTTTTATGAAGTGGATGATGTCTTGCTTGGCTTGATGGTGGAGGAGCATTGTGTGCAGGATTCCATGGCTTGGTGAGGTGATGTTTCTCTGATTTGTTTATGTTTCCTTGGTTTCATTAATGTTTCCATACTTCTCATTTGCTGTAGATCAGAAAAGTATATGTTGAGACATGCTCATGGAAGCACCTCAAACATCTTGCAATGTTATAGCTTTGATGTTTTCCTCTTCTTGATCATTTCTAAAGGATTCTTAACTGCCCTTTAGGTCCATCAAGAGATTGTTATTTGTTTCATTTATGGTCAGTATGTTTTTCTATCTAGTATTATTTAAGGTATTCCCTGCTTACTTATAGTTTCTCAAAACTCCATTTCTGAAATCTTTCTATGAAATATTGGTTGTTTTAGTTAATTCAAAGATGCCTCGTTCAATCTTGCCCTTTGTCCATGCTTGCAAACTTATTTCAGAGTTCTCGATAGCTCAATATATGTTGTTTAGGAGTTACCTCTTCATATATTGAGTTGTTTATTTATCTTATTTGTTTTCGCAACAGCTGAAGGTGATTTTCTAGAGTTAGAGGTTCTTATACTTCTATGTATCGCCAGATTTTTTATCTTTCATATGTATTATTTTGAGTTTTATTCATAGAGATTCATGGTTTGCCCTACCTCATGAATACCTGATTTAAAACTATAGATGTTTAATATATCTTTGTCTTTCACAAACTTAATGTTCATTTCACTTTACTTTCACCCAAAGAATCCATTTACCTTGACTAAATCGGCCCTGCAGTAATACCTTGTCCACCTTTTAGACAGTCTTGAATTTATCTGACCCCATAGTCCTATTGATTTGATGAAATCTCTTTCTGTTTGTCCTTTTTTATTAGTTTACCTCAAAAAACAAAAAACAAACCAAAATATACTTAACAGCTAGCCTAAAACCAAACATACAAAGCGAACAAGTTCACATCCTTCACATAATAGAGAGAGCCCTCTCTGAGTCCAGGAAGGCTAGGTCCTAGGAATCCAAATATTGGTCTAATGTTGCCCTATCATTTGGTTTATCAATCTTCCAAATCACGGGACTCCAACATAATGGCGATCACGATGGGACATTTGAGTACATAGTTGCCTAAATACCTCATACAAGCTTAGTTAGACTTAGAAATATCAGTGAAATTGCCTCCTCATCGCCACACTGAAAAAATGGTGATTGCAGTGGAAACACTAAGTGCATAAACAACCTAACCAACCTCGGTAGACTCATTAGTCCTTCTATATTAAAATCAGACAAACAACCTATAATTTCCATTTAGATTAGACTCTCTTTATTTTAGCACCTTAGCTAAGTGAAGAATCAAATATAGGACACTCTTATGGAATAGGCTATATATAAAACTCTTTAAAAAACCTCACAAAAACATCCCTAGATTGGTTTCTATCTTTCATTGGTGGTGGACCATAAAACTTTGTCTTTACAAGACAGTAATATTCACCTGGCAACTCCACTAGCCTCTAGTAGACCTAATACTCCACTTAAAAAACTAAAAAATTTCCATAAGCATGCTATCCTATTGACTTAAATTTCTAATCAAAAATATCATGATGCAACCTCTAAAATCAGTGAAAAACTAAGTACTACTTAGGAATTCAGAAATTTTCATCAAACATAAAAATTCAGCAGAATAGCCCAAAAACAGAGTTATAGTTTTCTCAACATCCTAGCAAACTGTTGATGTAAGTTTTAGAACACTCTTACAAGTTTTTGTGTAAAATTTTTCTAAAAAATAATTTCCTAAAAAACACCTTTGTCGGTATTGGTGGTGGACCATAAACTTCAAAGCATCCACCTGGCGACTCCACTAGCCTTCATTAAGTTTTAAAAGTTTACTAGCATCCGTAGGACCCTTAGAGAGGAAAACCATCCAAAAATAATCAAGACTGTCATCCTCTCTAAATTTTGAATTTGAAATCTGGCTTCATGAATAATTAATACCAAATCTCATCTAGATCCAAATCCTCCTATCATAGTTGACGACCCAGAAAAGATTTTGTGGCAAACTTCTGAAACTGGTAACTCAGCTACCGATAGGAGAATTCACAAAGAAAGCTCTGTACCTGAACATCTTACATCCTTGCAAGATCCCCCGTTTGACTTGTGTTTAGCAAAAAGCCTTTTTATAAACAAGTCACAAAGTAAAATCAACCTTGTCGATCTTGAGCCCTTAGATTTGTAGCAAAGTCCTAGCACAGAAGCCTCACCCACTACACCACCAGATTTTCAGCTTCTTCACCACTTCGGCTCTTTTCACTCTAAATCTGCTCAAAATTAGTCTACAAGTCCAAATACCTTCATCACACCCATTCAAAACACCACTATGAAAATCAACTCATCCCATACTACAAATCCTGATATTGTAAATCTACCAACAACTCCCATCATGGCAACCTGGCATGCACCCTTAGTGTTACCACAGCCTTTGGCACCTTTGCAAAATGATTACCAAACTAGAATCCCACATTTCACTGGGGCTGAGTCTACTACTTCCCAACAACATGTAGATAGAATCAGTCATGCTTTTGACTATATGGAAGTAGAAGATGAAACCATAAAGATGAGAATGTTTGCCCAAATCCTAGGTGGAGAAGCCAAGAAATGGTTTAAAAACTTGGCTCCTAATAGTATACAAGATCTCCCATCACTATACCAAACTTTTATAAATAGATGGGAAGTCAGGAGAAACCCCATCCAAATCCTTTCTGAATACAACAATCTTAAAAGGAATATGGGGGAAAGTGTTCAAGACAATTGCACTAGGTTGAACAGTGTCTATAATGCCCTCCCACCTCACATGAAACCTCCACTTGGCTTAGCACTAGAAAAATTTCCCGAAGTTTTTGATCCAGATATGACATACCAATTAAGAGAAAGAGACCCCACAACTTTATAAGAAATGAAAAGGGTAGCTATTAGTGCCGAAGCCAACCTAGCCGAGAAGAGAGCTAGGATGAGATTAGAAAAGAAAGTCACTTACCGAGATGATACCATACCTTCCAATTCCTCTTCAGACTCCAAAATAGACAATCTGGTTAGAACTATGGAGAGAATGATGGAAAGAATAAATCTAAGTGAAAGGGCGCCTCCCAGGGATAACCAGCCAAATCCTCAGAACAGAAACCGGAATCAGAACTTTAGAAGGGACCCACCTCAAATCAAACCAAGGGAGAATGATCAACAGATCAGGCCAAATTTCCAAGAAAACTATGTTGATAAGGTAGAAAGAGATATTGAACCACTTGATGAAAATCACTTAAACTTGATAGGTTCTGATAGTGAGGGTGAAGTTTTTCTTACAGAAGAAGAACAAGTTTTCTTCTCCTCAAACCAAAATGAAACAAATTACGAGGACCCCGAAGATCCCGAATAGGATTACAAAACGCCACAATGGAAGTTCATAGGCAATATGATCTTAGGAGTAAGAAAAACCAAGACAACTCTACAAAAAGTAGCCCAGACACTGCTGTTACAAAAGCCCCAAATACTATTCTTAAAAGAATAGAAGATAGTAACAAAATCATGGCTAAGAAGACTGATCAAAACAAAGACAAAAATATCTAGGAAAACCTTGATCCTAACTGTCCTAGTACCTCTACTAAGATCCCCGAAACAACTGTATTGAACAAAACCCCGAATCAAAATCAGAAAATTAAGAATATAGAAAAAGTCATGGCTGAGAAAACTAAAGCAAATATATCTAAAATACAAGTACCTTTTAGTTTTGAAGGGGAAATTTCCAAAATTAAGATCACCATGCCTCTCACTAAAATTATTGCCCAAAGCTCATACAAATCTCAAGTGCTAAAGGTCCTAAACATAGGAAATGATGCATATACTTTACACCTAGCTGATGATACCCCTGAGGTGTTGTTTGGACCAAAAATAGAAGGAAAATATCAAGAGGGAACCACTCCTCCTTTTTACATTAGTCTGAATATACATGACCAAATCCTACATAATGCCATGCTAGATTCCGGGACCTATCACAATCTCATGCCAAAAGTGGTAATGGAAATATTAGACCTAGAAATAACCAAACCTTATCAAGACTTATATTCATTTGATTCAAGTAGAGTCAAGTGTTTAGGCCTGATAAAGGATCTTTGTGTCAGTTTGGCACAAGTACCTGCAAAACACCTGGTCATGGACATAGTGGTAGTAGACATTCCTCCCAAGTACGAAATGCTTTTATCCAGGTCCTGGGGGGCCAAGATTCAAGGAAATATTCAATTAGATATGTCTTATGCCACCATTCTCGTTTTTAACCAAACAAGAACATTATATTGAGAATCACACATGAAATATATGGTTAGAAATCTAGAAAGGCCAGACAACATACTTCTTTATTTTGTGCATTCAGACCTTAATTCTTTCATTTTACATACTAATGAAGACATTGATGAACAGATAGGTAAAGTTGAAGCAAATCTAGGCCCACTGCATAAAGCACACCAGCTTCTCTGTGATGAGCTAGATACTCAAAACTATCACAACTCGGAACAATTATATCCTGATGAAAAAGAATCTGATGTTCTAGACAGAAAATAAAACCTCAAAAATAGAAAACATTTTACACTCTCAAGCAAGTTGCTCAAGCCAGGTAAAAACCTCAAAAATACAATCAGAACCTTTTCCCAATACAGAGGCACTAAAAAATTTGCATAGAACAAAAATATTTGGAAATCAAGGCCAAGAAAGCCTTATGTTCTTACCATATCTAAATATCTGGCCATCCCAAGACTTTACCCCTCCAAATAAAACTTTAAATATTGCAAATACTTCTGTAGAACTGGGAAAAATGTCTGATAAAGATAATATGGGGGAATGTGATAAAAGCACTCTTGGAGAACCTGAGCTGATTGAGCTAGCTAAAATTTTGTCATTACACCAGAAATTGAGAAGTGCTAGGATACACAAGATTCTTCAGAATACTAGTACATGTCGAGAGAATAAATCAAAACACCATGACACAACCATTATTTCAAAAATTCATCCTTGCGAAAGGGAACACAAAAATCTTGATCAACCATTAACACTTAAAAAGAAAATAGCTGGTTACAGGATATGTGTAGATTTTAGAAACACAGATAAACACTCCCTAAACAACACCAATATCCTTCCAAAAATAGGTCATACCATACAGAACCTAGGAATTTCTAACCATGTGTCCTTGCATGATAACATTTCAGGATATCATCAGCTAATTCCTCTTCAAAACAAACAGCTCAAAGATTTTTTCAAATACACTGGAAGTAGTTTCAATTTCAAACCCAGTTTTTCAAAACTGCAAGACACCGGGGACATGTTTCATAGAACTATGTTTCCAGTGCTGAACTTCTTTACTATAATGTACCTTGATGATGTCATCATCTATTTTAAGAATGACAAAGAATATCTGTATTACCTAAAGAAGATGTACAACAAAGGCAGGAGTGGAAATCAAAGGTATAAGGAAAAACAACAAGCAGACACACGGTTTTTTAAATATTCTTGCAAGAACCCTTATGTTGTGCTTACAAAAGAAAATTTGCCTGATTTTTCTTTTCAAGAACTAAGTGGACCAAGAGCATCAGGGGATCCTTTTGAATATAAGATGCTTAAATTCCACCGTTATCAAGAGTTCTAGTTGTGAATTTTGTTACTCGTTATACATATTTTTGTTGAAGAAAACAAAAAATACAAAAAAAACAAAAAAATATAAAAAGAGGGAAGTCTTAAAGCATCAGTAAAGCCACATGTTCAAAAAATAGTCATGCTGAAAGTGTGCAAGTCTAAATGCCACTACTAGTGCTCAAAAGATGTCTTGTTCAGTTATCTAGCCTAATCATAATTGAGCATGTTTTAAATTGATTTCTGATAAGTTAGTAAAAAAGAATGATAGTCAAAATATGCAAGCTGGACTTATCAAAGAAATTAGATTAGGAAACAAAGATGTTGGTTCAACACGCTTAAAACATAACCAAAGAGAAAAATAGGAACAAAAATAAAACTATGTATCTTAGCCCTGATTTTCCTAAATCTCATTTTGTGCAAAATAAAATTTGTGTGTAGCTTGTCTTTATGCCAAAAACACATGAAAAATCAGACTGTCTAATCCTAATTTGATCGTTTTTCAATTCCATGTTTTAGTCTAGCAAATGAAATCCTGTCAAACAACTTAATCTTGACAGTTGATCTAGTATAGGTAGAGAAATAAAAGAGTTCATTAGTTTAATATGAACTCCCGGAAGATATAAGTGTAGAAGTAGATAGTGTTTTCACTTTCAAAAATATCATGTCAAGGGTTTTCCAGTCTGAGAGCACCCAAAGAAGAAGAAAATGTTAGGCAAAACAACTGGGTAAGTAGAGATGAGGTTGATGCTAATCATGCTGTCAGTTAGTCAGAAAGCATCATTTTCAGGAAAAGTATCAAGAAAAAGAGAAATTTTTGCCAATGGATGAGGCAATGGTCTTCATAAGCCATAGATTTGCAACTCTGGACATCTCCCGAAAAGGAGCTACCCTCCCCAAATGGAGCCATCGTTAGCCATCATTATTTTTTCCTGTTGTGATGACTATATGCCTTACCTAGGTTTTCTAGAAACTAATTTCAAACAGTCAATTTGTCCTCTAGAAAACCCCTCGGAGAAATTTTTATCTTTTCCCTCTCTTACAGACTATGTTAGAGTTGGTCATCAAGTTTCAGTCTTGATAAAACTCCCCTGTCCATAACTATCATAAGCCTTGTATATCTGATATCCAAAATCCTCTATTTTCACACAGCTCTTTATCAAAGCATAAGACAAGTTGTCTTTTTCCGCTCTCACTGTTTGAATGTCCATTTGATGATCTAACTATGTTTGAGAAACCCTTCAAAAGTCATGACAAAGTTTCTAGGTTTAGGTGATGGTGTTTAGAATAGGTATCTTGAGAAAAATATCTCTAGTCAAAAACTTGGTTTTAAATATCAGTCAGCCATCCTCTTTCTTATCTGGCAAATCAAAACCCTTGTTTACCCCTAGGTCATACACCATCAAAATGGTCACTTTGTTTTGTTTTAGAAAAGCTTATAAGGTTCAAATTCAGGAAGAAATAGAGTAAGAAGGTCCTATGTCCGAAGAAAGTAATCAAGTGAAATTTTCAAACATTATCATCATGATACCTCAGGAAAGGTCTCCCATGGTCAAATACATTTTATCAATGCATCTCTACGGGGGTGCTATGGATAGATGGCAATAAGTAGTTCTAAAACAAAAGGGACACTTCAAGGAAAGTTTTCAAAGCTAGAACAGTTGACTATTGTGAAATAAAGGAAATGCAGATTTAAAAGAGAAAGGAAACCTATAGAATTCATACCTACAAACTCAAAGCACCAAGAAAGTCAAAGAATCATCCATCATGGAAAAATGAGTACAAAGGTTGGGAGTTTACTGCATCTAGCATTTCATGTCAACTCACAATGGCATTTGCACATTCTTCCCAAACATATGGGCACAGTTCTGAAAAACAGTCTTATGAGACTAGGTGTGTTAGTTCTCTGGAAAAAAACTTCCAACAGTTTAGGAATCAAAGTGAAAGAGCATAAAAAGGGAAAATTTACCTTTTTTATATCCCTATAGCCTAGAATCTAAACCATCAAAGACACTGTCATCACAGAGGAAGCTAAAGCTACTACAAAAGAGAGTTAACCTAAAAGACACAAAGCAGATATGTTGGAGTTTGAAATATCTTACCTGTTCACTATCTCCATAGTAAATTTCTACAAAGAAACATGTCCCATGCAGATTGATAAAGGATAAACCATTTGAAATGCCTCCTTCAATAATGATAAGCAGATGGCAATCACTTTTTTTTATGAAATGCCTCATTCAATGATGATAAGCAGATGGAAATCAGTTGTGTTTATGAAATGCCTCCTTAAATAATGATAATCAGAGGGTATAAATAGTTCTGTTTAATTTACCTCCTTCAATTTATAAGCAGAGGGAAAAGACTGCTTTAAAGGACCTCCTTCAATTTATAAGCAGAAGGCAAAGACTGCTTTAAAGGGCCTCCTTCATTTAAAAAAAATAGAGAGGCAAAATTTTATAGAACTACCTTAAAAAGCCAAAGAAAGTGGCACCTCCTTCATACATAAGCAGAGGTTACTTACAGTTGGAAAAAGGGCCTCTTTCATAAAAAGTAGAGGTCACATTTTATGAGTTGAAATTGGGGAGGTTTGCTTTTACACAAAAAATGAAAACTTGTTTTGTTGTTTGCAAAGAACTTTTTAAATAAAACACTGTAACACATGTTTCAAAACTGTTTCATAGAAATAAGGTGAATGAGAAAAAAAGGCAAAGGTTTAATAAAACTTTTTTGAAAAAGTCAAAAGGAAGGCTGTGTGCTTTAAAAATATTTCAAAAGGCACAAAAGCCCTCAAGGGGCATATCTTACTCTCATATTATCGATTGGAAAGAGGAGAGGGTCTCTCTGGTTCCTTGGCAAACACCTCGTGCAAAAATCTTTGGTCGCAACGCACCTGTACCTGAGTGCTACACGCCTGTATCAGCTCACTGAAGGAATTTACAAAGGGTGCGACGCGCCGGTACACTGGCGGGATGTGCCCACAACCGCTCGTCGTTCAAACCTCATTTGAAAACCTAGTTTTTTGAACTAGTGTAGTATATTTTTCTCGTACAACCTTCGTTCAGATGCTACACCCCTGTGTGCAAGGGAATAACACCTGCTCATTTCGTTACAAAGGGCCAAGAAACAAATTTCCAGTCTAGCTCAAGGATAAGTGTTCATCACTGCAAATAAGTTTTTCAAGGTATTTATCACTATATTTTACCCCTTATTTGCTCTTAAAACATAAAGGATATTTTGAAAACCGAATTAAAAGAGAAAGAAGTGTTAAAGGAAAAGAAAGTCTGTTTTTATTTAAGGATTTTTTAGTTGATTTTCGAGAAGAACAGAAAAATCAAATTCCTCCAAAGAAAAGGGTAAAAAAGGGAGGCCAACACAACAAATTTGAGCCCACCACTATTCAAGAAATCACTACCTCTCCCTCAATTTTGTCCTGTTTTCAAGAGGTAGGCTGCTTTGATTTTTGCAGTAGAATACCAGAGGTCACTAGCCACCCTTATTTAACTGAGTTTTTTTCCCTAAGATTGGATGGAAAGCAAGTTCACATAGCACATCTAGATTTTGAACTCACTCCTAGAGCTGTTTCTAAAGCAACCAAAATCCCTAGCATAGGAGAGGAGTGGTTCAAACAATCATACCTTGACCTCAGCCACTATCAGCCTTTTCGCAAGCCAAATCATCAATATGCATGCAGCTCCATTTTCCCTTTCTCACACTTGCTGGATGACTATGCAGTCCTCATGAAAATAATCATGAAGTTTTTCACTTTTGAAGGTAGATTCTCCCAAGTATATGCCTATCACGTCAGACTCCTTATGAATTTCACAAAAGCCAAGTTGATAAACCTACCCTTCTTCCTATGCAAGAGTATCGACAAGATGTCTTCCATTGTTAGAAAAAAGCCTCCAGCTCAACAGAAAGAAAGTTTATTCCATCACTCTCTCATTAAGATCATTATCTTTCACTAGCTGAAACAAAAGGGCATCCATTGGGAAACTTTCATCTCTCACCCTGATTTCACTTCTGCATCATCTATGCCACTACAAATTAGGCCATTTTCATCCCAGGACCCTCCTCATGCTCATTCCTTGCCCTCCACACCTTATGTTTCCTCTTCCTCTCATGAGTCTACTCCCTAACAAAAACCATCCTCCAAAGATAGCAGTGAGAAAGAAGAATGTAGTAAAAGCAAAGAACAAGGAAGTGATGGTGACAAAGAACAGGGAAGGGATGGTGACAAAGAGCAGGAAAGTGATGAAAGCAATAGTAGAGGGAAAGGAAATCATGATGAGGAAGATAGTACATGAGGAGAGAATGAAAGTAGTGATCATGAAGCTGGCAGCCCACAAGGAGAAAATGAAGACATTGATGAAGAAAGAGACAACCTACAAAGAGAAAATGAAGATATTAAAGAGGAAGGCAGCCCACAGCAAGAAAATGAAGACAGTGAAGATACTAGAGAAGAAGGTAGCCCATAGCAAGAAAATGAAAACAGTGATCATGATGAAGGCAGTCCACATCAGGAAAACATTGAAAACAATGAAAATGATGGAAGCAGTCACAACAAAGAGGGAAGCAATAAAAACAATCATGAAAAAAAGAAGATAGATGAAGGCAGAGATAGTTTTGAAAGGAAAAAACAGTAGACCTAGACATCTCCCACCAAACAGAAAAGGAGCATGATCTTTCTGAGTTTACTCCTGATAATGAGTTCATTACAAATATCAAATTTAATGAACAAGGAAATTCCCCACAACAAAGTAACCAAGAAGTGAAAGAAGATAATGTTTTTGGAGAAGAGGATAGCCCTAAGGTTGCAGGAGACCAAACTAAACAAGCCCAGGTATTAAATCCTCCTCTCACTCATCATCAGCAAGGTCAAGAGCATGTGTTTACTTCCTCTCCAAGGCAAGGGGCCATGCTTCCTTCATCAAAAGTAGCAAAGGCTAAAAACACCAAAACGGCAAGGAAGAAAACCACTCAAACAGTGACTAGCAATGTCACTAGGGCACTAAGGAGTAAAGGCAAATTGCCAAAGAAGAGAAAAGTAGAATTTCCCAATAAAACCAGAGGAAAGAAAATCATTAAATTCAAGGGAAAAGATAAGGTTGAACATCAAGAGAGCAGCCATGAGCATGAAAGGGAATTTGACATAATACAAATAGACAGTGATGCTGAAGATGATGAGGCCAGTATTCCTAGGTCTCTTTTGCAAAACCAGGAGGCTCAGATTAAAGATTTGGAAAATTCCCTAGAAAGGTCAAAAGACATCATCCACTATTTTCAATTGCAAAATAATCAAATAAGTGGACATATGGCAATCTTTGAGGCTCGGGTGCTCAAATACAAAAGGGAAGCTCAAAAGTCACAAGTGAGGCTAGAAGAATACATGGGTGAGTATGCGGAAGATGATGAAGAAGAAGGGCCAGCAATAAAGAGACCTAGGACCATGGGTCTTAGAAAAGCATTGCAAAAGCAGAAAGATGAAGAATCAGCTCGTGCACAACAGTACCCTCCTACGGAGCTCCTTGCCAAAGAAATTGAGAATGATAAAGAGTCTTGGCTTTAGAGGGAAAATTAGCATTTGGAAAACAAATTGGAAAAAGCCCATCCTAGCTTGGGATTCTTGCTCAAGCTTCATTTCATGTTTCTAAAAACCCTTAAGGGGTGTACTCACCAAAATTGGGCATTTTTGGAGACATTCTTGTTTTTTGTGAATTTTAGTCCTAAAAGCATAAACTCATGGGTGCCTTAACATTTTCTCGGAGCATCCTTAGCTGAAGAAAAAAAAAATTTTAGATTCATTGACATTGAAGGAACATGCTCAGAAATTTTTAGATCAAATGAAGCTATTTTGGTCTCTCAAAAAGGCCAAAAACAACCATTTTTTACCTTTCTGCCCCTAATATCAACGGGTGCTACACTCCTGGGTTTTTTCACTGTTTCTAATTTTTGACTAACTTCCTGGTATTAGATTGGAAATAATCGAGTAGTTATGGAAAGTAGATATCTGTAACTTTCCAAAGAGCCATCACAGGACCCATTTCGACATCGGGAGGTCAGCCAAAACTTCACTGCAAAACAGACTTTTTTTTGGTGCAACGCTCCTGTAGATTTTGCTGAAAAGCAGTTTCCTGAGTGATGACTGGGCCAATTGTGCATTAAGAAAGTTTTTATTCTATGTCAGGCCTTGAAAGTGATTCCTTTTTGCTATTTTGGTCCGAAAAGATATTTTTTAAGGATATTTTGTGCCTTGGACCTTGTTAGGCCTCAAGGACAGTTTTAGATATTTGTTTTTGGCCAATGGCCTTCTAGTTGCTCTAGGTGGTTTTCCTCCTCTTTGGCTTATATAAAACTAGAGGATTCATTGTAACAAAGGAGACATAAATTGATATATTAAGAGCAATACATAGCATTATGAGCTTGGAAGAAATACTAGTTTTATGAAGTGGATGATGTCTTTCTTGGCTTGATGGTGGAGGAGCATTGTGTGCAGGATTCCATGGCTTGGTGAATGGTGATGTTTCTATGATTTGTTTATGTTTCCTTGTTTTCATTAATGTTTCCATACTTCTCATTTGTTGTAGATCAGAAAAGTATATGTTGAGACATGCTCATGGAAGCACCTCAAACATCCTGCAATGTTACAGCTTTGATGTTTTCCTCTTCTTGATCATTTCTAAAGAATTCTTAACTGCACTTTAGGTCCATCAAGAAATTGTTATTTGTTTCATTTATGGTCAGTATGTTTTGCTATCTATCATGTTTTAAGGTATGCCCTGCTTAATTATAGCTTCTAAAAACTCTATTTCTGAAATATTTCTATGGAATATTGGTTGTTTTAGTTAAGTCAAAGAGGTCTCGTTCGATCTTGCCCTTTTTCCATGCTTGCAAACTTATTTTAGAGTTCCTGATAGCTCAAGATATGTTGTTTAGGAGTTCCTTCTTCATAGATTGAGTTGTTTGTTTATCTTATTTGTTTTCCCAACAACTGAAGGTGATTTTCTAGAGTTAGAGGTTCTTATGCTTCTATGTATCTTCGGATTGTTTATCTTTCATATGTATCAGTTTGAGTTTTATTCATAGAGATTCATAGTTTTCCCTACCTCATGAATACCTGCTTTAAAACTATATATGTTTAAGATCTCTTTGTCTTTCACAAACTTAATGTTCGTTTCACTTCACTTTCACCCAAAGAATCCATTTACCTTGACTAAATCGGCCCTACAGTAATACCTTGTCCACCTTTTAGACAATATTAACTTTATCTGACCCCATAGCCCTGTTGATTTGATGAACTCTCTTTCTATTTGTCCTTTCTGATTAGTTTACCTCAAAAAACCCAAAACAAACCAAAATATACTTAACAGCTAGCCTAAAACCAAACATACAAAGCGAACAAGTTCACATCCTTCGCATAATAGAGAGAGCCCTCTCTGAGTCCAGGAAGGCTAGGTCCTAGGACTCCAAATATTGGTCTGATGTTTCCCTGCCATTTGGTTTACCAATCTGCCAAATCACGGGACTCCAAAAAATTATACAGTAAAGTACATGTTAGGAATTTAGTTTTCAATTTTAATGGAAATAAATTAACATGAAAAGAAGAAAATGAAAGATTTGAAAGTTTAATTTAGAAAGAAGGTAAATTTATTCTATGAAAATGTGTAAATATAATTTTGCGTTCACATCCGCATGAGTCCCCCTTCATTGGAACAGGGAACGTGCCTTCTTTTTGGGTTCCCATATATGAACTTGCATATCATGAGCTAATAAAACTACAACCACCTTTCGGATAGAGACTAGCAGGTACATATAAAATACCCTACTACCTAATAAGGCTAGCATGGAGATATAAACTAAACCTAGCATGGAGATATTGTTCATGGAAGGTCTTATTCATTACTATGACCACTCCTATTCTAAGCGTGTTTGATCGATTCACACAAATATCTATCTTGTCAGTTCTTTTCCATAGTCTTGATCTATGGCAAGTTGATCTGTTTCCGTGACTAATGCTTTAATTAAAATCTCCCTCAATTTCATATCTTGTTATTATATATGAAAGGGTATAAATATATTCTAAGAAACCATGAAACTTAATCTATGAAAGCACACAAACTTAGTCTATGAAAGCATGAGAATTTTACTCTAAGAAAACATATGTTTATATTATGAAAGAAAGAAATTTTCTCTATAAAAACATAGAAATCTATTTTATGAAAGCAAGAATTATATTCTAAGAATGAATTCAAAATAGTTCTATGAAAGAAAACACTCTTAGTCTAGGAAACCAAGCAACTCTTGATCTATGAAAACATGGAATTTTTAATCTAAGAAATATTTGTAAAAATAATTTATGAAAACATATAAATAATTACAAGAGAGTAGCTAAGTTTGATATACGAAAGCATTGAAATAAGTCTACTCAAGAAAGAAATAAACTTGAACTATGAAAGCTTTGTAGATCATAACCTACGAAGCCTCAACATAAGCTCGAAATCTAGTTTAATGGAAATCATTCAATACATAAATGAAAATGTTGTAAATATAAATATTTTTGGGCTTTTGCAAGTGCTTGATTGCAATCTAGAAAAGAACATAGTAATGATTAAAAACCTAAAACAAAACAAAATAAAACCAGACCATAAAGACAAATGAAATGCAAGGTAATAAAATATTTTATAATACAGGTAGCTCATACGTCCACAAGGGGGCCCTCCAGGTGATCATGTGAAGCTTGAAGAAATGCATAAACTTTATTCTAGTTGAGATCAATCACTCATGAATACACATTGGAAGTAAAATGTTTGATTATTTGATATTAAATCAAAGGAAACATTATATACATGAATTCAAACATAAAACATTGTCTATTGTACTTTGTTCTACCCAGATAGGTGAATTTATATTGTTTTTGAAATAACAAACTTAAAATAAAAATGCTACATATCATAATGAGGATGATGACTAAGTGCCCATTTGATAATTTTAAGATTTAATCCATATGATTTGATTGTAACTCAAAAAAGTAATATGAAAACATAATTTATCAATATTCTATTCCTCAACATGTTTGATCCATCAAGTTATTGTGCTTGCTTGATGTAAGTTCACCACATAATAGTCCCGATGTAATTTGTCTTTGCACTTTAGGCCAAATGATGACTTGACCGAAGGTTTAACTATGCCACTATGATGATCTAATTGCTTATTTGATGCAATGGATGGGTGGATCACCATATTGGATTCTTTTTCCACCTATCCATGTGCTTCATTTGGCTTCACCACTTTAGGAGTTGTACTAACCTTCAATTCTGCTACAAATTGATAAAGGAGCTAAAAAAGTTGTCAATTTTTGCAATACTTATGTATTAGCCTAATTTCACAAAGAAAAACATATAAAAGCATATAATAATGTGTAATATTCCAAATTTTCCATCATATAATTAGAATATTAGAGTTCTTTCTTTTCTTATTTAGTTAAGTAAAAAAAAGGGTGGAGGGACCCATAAACCCAATAGATGAATAAAATCCACTTCTATTGTGTGAATGTGGGTTAGTTAGGTAGTGGATCAACATTATCAAGTAGCTTATAGATGAAGGAATAGTGGATATCATAGAGAAATAATGAGGAATATGATGGAGATAGTGGGGGAATAAATGTAAGATCATGGAGGAATAATGATGAAGTGATGGAGAAAGTGGTGCATTAAATGCATAGATGAAGGGGGGAGTGGAGACTAATTGCAGATATGATGGAGATCATGGAGAATAGCATAGTCTTATGGAGGCTAGTGGTCACATTTTTAGCATAGTAATGAGGTGGGCCAAAGTTAGGGAAGGCTCACAAGCATAAATGGAAAGTGATGGTAGCCATAGAGGGAATTCTAGAATTTTATATTCTATTGTCGTTTACGACATTTTTTTGCACGCTTCAGCTATTTAGCTAAGTCTGTTGTGTTGTTTATCACTCGGGTGTCTCCAAGTTGATATCCCACCCTTATCCATGGAGGACTTCAAGTTCCTACTCTGGAAATATTTCTTTGAAAATCCGTCCATCATCAAACAATTGTGCCACATTCAACCCCTCTCTTCAACACTTACAGCTTCAGGAATTACATATTCCCGCCTTAGGGTTTGAGAGGAGGAAGGTAGTTCTCTGTATTTCAGCTGAGAAACCTATGGAGGGATCAACCCTTCACTTTTTTCATCCATTGCAGTCTTCCGAGAGAATCATTTCTATATTTGACATTAGCCCATCATTCTACTCTTCTATGCAACAACAGTTCCTGCAGGAATTATGCATTCTAGATGTTGTGGATCATCTTCATATCCTTTTCTATTTTATTTTGAAAATAAAAAAAAAGGGCAAAAAAATATGAAATTCAGCAAAAATATATGCTATAGTATAATGTTTTTTATACTATAACATAAAAAAGAAATGTTTCTAAAAGCTCGATGCAAATTAAGTTTATTGTTAAACTTTATTGGGATGTATATTATAGTTTCATGTTTAAATGTCAAGCAAGTCTCCAAGTGGAAGTAGCAAGTATTGAAGATTATAACCGAATGATAAAGTGCGGAGGCGCAAAGAGCTCGTGAGTTATTGAATCAAGTGCCCCCGCAGTTGACCTGTTTGACCGCGGGGTAAACAACGATCAACAGTGTAGATTCATTGCGGGGGGACTAGCCAAAATTTGCCGCCGTACTCCAGGAGCCTCCGCAATGATGTCATGAGGCAAAGTGGAAGACAGATGTAATCCATGATAAACCTTGTGAACAGCTTTTTACACGTCATTTCAGGCATTTATTATGGGTTTGCGCGGCTTTTAAATTGATCTTTATCACATTTTCAAATCATTTGTAATTGTTTTCCCCTTTGAGCCGTGTCGTCGCCACCTTTTCATTCTCCACTACTTTACGGATTGCTTCTGTTGTTTGTACAGCCATGGCCAAGCGATTTTCACTACCTGGTTCGACTAGCCACATTTCCCTCATGGAAAATGAGAGAGACATCCAAGATACCGTGTCTTCCGTAAATCATCCCCTCTTTTATCATCAAGTAACGCTAAATGCCGAGAATTCCCCGGTTTTTTTTGCCATGAAGAAATCCGGTGTCCTGTCTGCATGTATCCCAAAATATAATTTCTTTCCCGAATTTATCTGTTGGTTGGTTTCTTCAATGTATCTCGGTAAGTTCTTTACAATGAATTTACAGGGGGAGAATTTTCTACAAGTGTCGACGTAGTTGATTCGCCAAGCGTTTTGTTTCTCCGAAGATGGGTCATCACTTCAATTCTCAGAAGACTCATTGGCAAGTTATTTTGAAAACCTTTTAGGAGAAGAATTTAATTAGGGTATGTTTCATTTGAGACCAAATTCAAAATAATTTCAACTAGAAGGTTAAGAATTCAATTTGGAGATTTTTTATGCTGAGAATAGACCAGTTCTGAGTTGTATTGCAGAAATTCTGGGCAAAGATAATGACCTTACTGTTAGGTCTATGTAATAAGAAAGATTGGAAAAAGTTCGATCACAGAGTTAACATCATTTCAACCAACTTTGGGATTCTAGGATCTAGCCCTCCTGAATCCGGAGAGGGATCTCTCCAATATGTACAAAGATGGATTTGTCTTTGAAGTTTAGGGTAATGATATTAGGCTAGTTATGAAGTCCAAGGGTTTGTTTGGTTTTTTGGATGGTTGAACATAGTTGTTGTCTGAGGCGGAAAGATCTATATGCAAATAGGTTCAAAAGTGAGAAGTTGCAAGAAAAAAAGAGTAAGCTTCGGTCAAGAAGAAAGATGATGGCAGATTTTCAGTCCATTGGGATATGGAGTCATAAGAGGATTTAATTGAAACAATCAGGTTCAAGAGTGGTCTATGGGGCAAGACATCTATGCCTAAGGACCTCTTTAAAGTTTGATTTATGGAATGGAGTGATACAATAAGAAAGGGAAATGACAGATGCAGAACAAAGAGCAGCCCAGGATCTGGTAAGTACTTTGAAACTAGCCAGCCTTTGACCAGGCACTTGAGAAAAACATAGAAGCAAACGAGGATCTGGTAAGTACTTTGAAACTATCCAGCCTTTGATACACTTCTGATAGAAAACATATAAAAACAAAAGGGAAACTTGAAGGCAACTTTTGGAGTAGAAGCTGGCGGGCCTGGCACACCACAAATCCTCTCCTAGCTCTTCTTTACTTGGTTACTTTCAAGACAGTCACAGAGATAACACAAAATGGCCTAAGATCTGATAAGTACTTTGAAACTAGTCAGCTTTTAACACATCCTAAGGGAAACAATCAAATATTTGAGCAAATAAGAAAGGGACTCAGGGCTAACCTTAATTTCCTCAGTTCATCTTCACACAACATATATTGAAAGTAACATTTAAAAATAACATTCAGCTAAGAAAATAAGACGAGGGAACGCCGACATCCCTGTATTTAAACTGAATTAAATCATTTTCAAATAACACAGTTGAGAGAAAACATTTAAATAAAGGTTTTTCAGCCAGAGAAGGTTACTGATATACAGTAGGTCCTAACCCTGTTTAAACTGTTCTTTATAGTGGAAAATGAAACAAATTGAAAACACAAACAAAATACAAGTTACAGTGAGAATAACATCACCATCAGCATATACCAGGATCCCATAAATCAGCTTGTATTGATGCTTCAAACCGGTTACAATCTTCAAATCCAGTGTGTCAATTCATCTCTCTTCATAACCTAACCTATCTGTTACAAGCAGAGCTCCAAGAGCCAGTGAAATCCTATCTACAATCAAGAGTCTTCAGCTCAGTTACAATTACAATGCTTCAGCAATTACATTAACAACCAACCCCTCACTCATCTTCTACTGAAGTATTTATAGAAGGATGAGGAGGTAAGGTCTGATGAAAAGATCTCAAATACAATTAATGCGGTATTAATGTCTTCTTGGCATTTGGGGGCCAAAATGAAGAGACTATACAAGTGTTTCACCGCATTAACTGATTTACACTTACGATTCAAACTCGGTGGGAGCTTTTGTTGACATTTGTGGCTCTGTGTGATGATAGGGTTACTCTGCCGACCTATTTTCATTAAATCCTTCGCAAAGATAACTCTTTGGCTGCTTTTAAGGAAAAATATCTGACTTTGATCAATAAATTCGGTTCTTGATTGAATCCTTTGAGGCACAGGTGGCGCTGTAGTCGCTGGGAGGAATCAATTCGCCTCCATTTGTGGCGGTGGAGGGTTTTTCTGATAAAACACTTTAGATTTTCCTTTAATCTGCATTTTAGATATGGGGATTAGGCGTTTGATAACTGTCTTAGCCTTAATCCCCACAAATCTGTCCACTAATCTGCTGTTCTGGTTCATTTTTGGTCTTCTACTACTGATACTCTTTCTCTGCCTCGGTTTCTCATGGTTTTCTTCTTGTGCAGGGCTGCGTAGGGCATGTAAGGCATCGATGCCTGTGAAAACATCAATGAGACGTGAAAAACTGACTCTGTGAGTGATTTCCTCGGAAGAATCGAACAAGGGAGGGTCTTCACCCTCCTTCTCTGAATCTTCCTTAAAAAATGCGAACAAATAGTTTAAACCCTGCAAAATGAAAAAACACGTTAAAAATCCGGCTTTATAGGTCAATCTGCATTGGGCACTGTGCGGAGGAAAGGGGCGATCGGAGCCGTCGATCGCACTGTGATCGACGGTCGGGAGTGATTGAGAGAAGTCAGCGGCGGAAATATTTTGACTGGGCAACGGAATCAAGGGAACGAATGTGGGCCGTCGATCTGCAGAGATCGACGGCGGAGATTAAATTTCCGTAGCGCCGGGGCCTGGCTAAACCATATGCAACTTGGTTAAAGATCGAACAACTTCAACGAATGCCAGCTGTTGGATGTGAGGGGTCAGATCGGATGACTGCCGTTGATTCCGCTGGGCGGTCATGGCTCGACGGATAACGCGCGGGGGACTGACTTTATGCGGTGGTTTTGAAACAGGGCGGAGGACACGCGTCGGCGAGCGTATGGAATCGCTGGCCGACGGGAAAAAACCACCAACCGGCGGAGGGTGGTGCGGAATGATACCGGCGGTTTTTCTGAAAACAGCGCGGGGAGTGGGGGCCATGGGCAAGTCACGTGCCGCACCATCCGATTTGCGGAGCAGATCGACGATCGAGATAAATCCATAATTTCTCGGGCAGAAAACTTTAGAATTTAATTAAAACCCGTTTTTCATGTTTTTCAAAGGTTTTTTGGTGTTTTCGGGTGGAAGAATTTCATTGGAGGGATAAGTGCCCGTTGGATAAAGCGGTTGGTTCTGGTGCTAGAGTTTATGGAGGAAGGGGCTAGAGGCTTAGCCCGAGGGGGCTAAAGTCTGATGTATGAAAAATAGGCATTTTGTATAGTTTTTACAGGGAAATGAAGGTTTCGGTAAGGTCAAAAAGTGGGTTTTTAACCTTATAAAATGAATTTAGATGAGGGGGAAAAGGAGAAACAAAGAAATGATGGATTTTCATGGGGAAATGGAGAATAGAAAATGAGGTTAGTGAGGAAGAAAAGGAAGGGGACCAAGGGGTTCTGCAGCAGTATTTATCTTGGGATTTTTGAAGGATTTCAGAGGATTTTAGGATGTAAACAACAATAAGGGATCTGGGCAGAGGTATGAGGCCTTAGAGAGACTTCAAGAGCAAAAAAATTTTAGTGATAAAATTGTTCCTTGGAGGCTCCAAAAATATTTAGCCACCTTTTGGTATAACAAAATATTATGGGTGGCTAACAGTGGCTCCACATGGGGATGGTGCCTTCCTGAAGGCATCAAGAATTCAGACTTGATTCTTCTGGGATGCTGACTTGTGCCTGATCCTTTGGATTGCTCTCTTTTGCTGGATTATCTTGCTCTGCTTCATAAAAATATTGTCAATCATGAAAGATAAATGGACTTCATCAATACAACTTTCTACCTACCCAATCCTACTGATCTAACATTTTTTCTTCATCAGAGTGCACTTGGATTGGCAAACTCTTTTCACAACATTTTATTCTTTTGAAAGCATAAAAACTAATCTACTTCTACTCCTTATTTCTCCTTGAACTCAAATTAAACAGTTGAGCTCAAATATTTCTCTACCTATTCTACTGTCTGTTCGGATTAAACTGTCCAACAGGCTTTCATTCTCTAAATTCTAAAACAGAAATTTAAAAACAGCCAAGTCAAGATTAAACTATTTGGCTTGCTGTGATCTATGGCATAAAAACAAGCTGCACATAGACATTATTTTGCAGGAAATTAAAATAAAAAAATGGAAGGCTTAAGATCTGAAAGTTGAGCACTTCCTTCATCTTTTTCATAGCTCTGTTTTTTATTTTTCTTTGAGCTCTTTCTTTTCTTTTGTTCTGGTTCAGATTTTGAGCTGATTAGAACTAGATTTACACTTTCTTTGACTCAAAAGATAAAACAGTTTTGAGTCATCATCTATTTGGAAACTTTGGTTCAGATTTTGAGTTTATTTGAACCTTCAATTTCTATCCTAATTTATCTACTAATAAGCCAAGATTGAACAGTTTGGCAAATCACATTTTCTACCCTATCAGCAATAAATTGAAAACTAGTTAGTCAAGATTAGGTTGTTTGACTAGCTAGAAGTGTGTTTTAGGAGTGGCATTTGAGCTTGCACACTTTCAGCATTTGTTTCTCTTTTTGGCATGGGGCTTTGCCTTTCTTGTTTTCATTTCTGCCCTCTTTTCTTTCTTTTCTCTTTTTTTTTTGTATTTTTGATTTTTTGATAACTTTGAATGCAATGGTGGATGGACTATTCATAATGGAAAAAGATAAAAAGGCTTCAAAACATAAAATGGATCAAGAGAAGTAATGCTTAAGTATCCTACCATTGACAGGACCCCCAAACAATTCTGTTCCATCCAGTTCCTGTAAGAAAAATGCATTATTACCAGCGACTGAATGAATAGAGTAAGGGCCAAGCCATAGATTGTCAAATTTTCCATGCTTGCCCTTTTCTTCCCTTCTTGAGTCCCACTTTAAAAATTTGTCCCCAATTTTGAAATTGCTGGCTTTTGCTCTTCTGTCAAAGATCTTCTTGATACTATCTTGCTTCTGCAATGCTTTGTTATACACTTCCTCTCTGGTTTGCTGAAGATGAATGGTTTGATTTATTCTTCTGATTATGTCATTTTCTTCAGTCTGCAATTCTTGAATTAACTTCATAACTGGTACACCAAGGCTGTTAGGAAAAATTGCATCTGTACCATACACAAGCTGGAAGGGTGACATACCAATAGATTTCTTCAAAGTTAATCTGTCAGCCCAAAGTGCATGGATCAGCTTTGTGTGCCAAGACTTTTTATTGTCCTCCAACAGTTTCTTGATTATGTTCACTAAGCTTTTGTTGGAAGATTCTGCAATTCCATTACCTTGAGGGTAATAGGCTGTGGAGTGTCCCAATGTTATCTGATACTTGTGACAGAATTCAACCATTTTCTTTGATCCAAATGCTGCTGCATTATCTGTGATGATCTTGTTAGGACAGCCAAATCTGGAGAGGATGTTAGTCTCCATAAATTTTATGATAACTGAATCATTGGCCTGCCTACAAGGAATGGCTTCTATCCACTTAGTGAAGTAGTCTGTGGCAGTGAGAATCCACCTATGCTGAGCAGAAGATGGTGGATGGATTTCTCCTATGAAGTCAAGTCCCCATTGTTGAAAAGGGGCTTCGACAGTGATTGGATGTAGAGGCACGGGTAGCAGTTTTCTCTTGCCTTCAAACAATTGGCATTTATGGCAAGTAGTGGTCATCTTATGTACATCAGGAAAAAGAGTGGGCCAATAGAAACCAACCCTCAAAATTTTGTTGGCGGTTGCCTTCGAGTATAAATGACCTCCACACTCTCCTTCATGGAATTCCTGCTTAACCTTCTCTGCATCAAACTCAGGAAAACATTTAAGCAATACACCACTCGCATTTTTCCAATAAAGACATTTATCAAATATGCAATAGTTTACGGCCTTTAACTTTAGGAATCTTGCCTTTGTTATTGATAAACCAGGAGGTGTATTCAGATTAAGCAAAACATAAACAATATCAGTATACCAAGGAGAATTCACAAAATGGTCTTCAATAATGGGAGCTGAAAATTCTTCTTGGTCATCCAAAGCATTAATCATATTAATATCCAGAACTTCACAATTTGATTCGGCCATTAATTTAGCTAGACCCTGGGCTTTGATGAGCTTAGTGGGTTTTATCTCTAAATCATATTCAAGAATAACAACAATCCACTTACCTCTCTTACCATCTGGGTCTTGTGTTAGAATGTCTTTAACAACTGAATTTGGGACAAAGGCAATAATGTGTGAGTGAAGGATGTATACTCTGAAGTCTTTCAATGCTTTGACCAAAGCAAAAGCTTGTTTTTCCATAATGTTATACTTCAAAGGGGCATCCCTCAATGCCTTACTAAAGAATGCAATAGGTTGCTCTTGTCCTTGTGGATTTTTCTGTAAAAGGACAGCAGCTATGGTATGTTCTGATGCAAATGAGAAAATATAAAAATCTTTTGAAAAATCAGGACTTATGAGAACCGGTGTTTTGGTTAATGCTTGTTTCACCAGCTCAAAGGATGTCTTTGCTTCCAAGGTCCATTTTATCCCTTGCTCCTTCTTCAACATGTTTGTGATATTTCTAAGGAGCTCTGCCAAGTTAGGAATGAACCTTCTCAAAAAGTTAATCTTTCCAATGAAAGACTGCAACTCTTTGATATTTCGAGGATGAGAGATTTGCAATATAGCCTCAATCCTCTTTGGATCTATCTTTATACCTTCTTCTGAAATAATGTGTCCAAGAAGCTTACCTTCTTGGAGACCGAATAAAGTTTTCTTAGGGTTCAAAGATATTCCAAACCTTTTGCACTTCTCGAAAACTTTCCTCAAATGTTCTAAGTGTTCTTCATCTATTTTTGAAAACACAGTTACATCATCAAGATAGATAATGATGAAGAAACCCAATTCTTCCGAGAATGCTATGTCCATGGCTCTCTGAAAGGTCGCTCCAGCATTCATTAGACCAAAAGGCATTTTCACATACATGAAAGTGCCCCATGGTGTAGTAAAAGTTGTCTTTAATTGATCATCAGGGTGGACTAAGACTTGATTATACCCTGAATAGCCATCCAGCAAAGAAATTCTTTTAGATCCCACCACCCTTTGTAAAATATGATCCATCTTGGGCAAAGGGTAGTTGTCTTTTAATGAAGCTTTGTTTAAATTTCTGAAGTCTATACAAAGCCTGATTTCTCCAGTCTTTTTCCTAACAGACACCAGATTAGATACCCATTCAGAATATCTAATAGGGACAATAATACCAGCATCGTGCATCTTCATGATTTCCTTCTTAACCAATGGCAACTGGACAGGGTTTATTCTGCGCAGTTTCTGTTTGAATGGTTTTTGGTTTTCTTTAAGAGGGATTTTTTGTTGTATTATTTCAGTGTCATAGGACTTAAGATCTTGGTAACTCCATGCAAAAACATCAGAAAAATATTTGAACAGCTCTATGTACTTGAGTTTAATGTGAGCTGGCAAAGTTTTGGACAATTTGATCATTTTCGGTTTTTCCTCACTGCCTATATTGCATTCCTCTACCTCAGTCTCCACAGGCTCCAATTTAGGTTTATTGGCCACATCATTAAAATCAAACAATTCTTCTAGAGGGGCCAAACCCTTGGGCAAACTATCATCCTTAGAATGTAGAGTTTCCAACTCCTCTGTTTCAGATTTTGCACTCAATTCTGTTTGGTTTCTAAGTTTTCTAGTCTAAAGGTTAATATCTACAAGCTCAGGAGACGGTTCTTCTTCACCAAGAAAATTTTCTTCACTGCAGTCTGTATCATAGTCTGAATCTGAACTATGGAGTTCAAACTCATTTCTGAATTGCATGAAGTCTTCTATTTGTTTATCTCCATCAAACACCTACCAATATTTCTTGTTATCCAGGATAGCTGGTCTGAATTTTATTTGAGATGTGTCATCATATAGTATTGGGCAGGTTCTAGCAGCAAAGGCTAAATTGTGGGCTGCAATGTTTCTTTTCCTTGGGACAAAAGTCAAGTTGGATTCCTCAAATGTTTTTAAAAGATCCATGACATCATTCCTATAGGCCCTAAGTCTGGGATGATTTGCATTATACTCCCCATTGACTTTCCTAATTGTTAACTCAGAATCCCCATATACATTGATTCTCTTGGCACCTAGCTTTTTCAAGAGATGCAAGCCTAAGAGAAGGGATTCGTATTCTACTATGTTGTTGGAACACTGAAAGTTTAATTTACATGAATACATTCTGTATGCTTGCTATCAGTGTTAGTAATCCAGACACCTGCACCAGCATTTGTTCTAGTGCATGACCCATCAAAATACATAGTCCAGAGAGGATCATCTTTATTTTTATCAGTTTGGTGCATGTCCTTTGTATGATTTGACTCCTCAAGTTTTTCATCGGGTTGAGGATTGTTCTCTTGACTGTCAAGATTTAAGTTTAATGGATTGATGTTTTGTAGTTTCAGACCTGTGCTTCGTTTGCTAAGGTTTTCGAATACAGCAAACTGCTTTGACACTTCAGTGTTGTATTCCTCTGCCTTCGTTTCAGCCATTAATTCTGTTGAAATGATTTGTGCTATGAGGGTTTCATCATTAAACATGATAAAAGAATCAAGGTTCATACTTACAACATACAGAGGAGAGTTTTGAGGCTTGTCTTGACTTGTCACTGTGTATTGCATGTGAGACTCCCTGTAAAGTCTTCTGGTCTGATTGAAAACAGGGATAGTCACATAGGTCATGTCCATTTTCATGGTCCCTTGTAACTTAGCCCCCCAAGATCTTGATAAAAGCATTCCATACTTTGGGGGTACATCAGCCACAACAACATCCATAAATAAGCATTTTGCTGGAAGCTGGGCTAAGTTAACACAAAGGTCTTTGATCAATCCTAAACACTTGACTCTGCTTGAGTCAAAAGAGTAAAGATATTTATAAGGTCTGGTGATTTCAAGGCCCAGGCTCTCCATTACAGCTTTTGGCATTAAATTATGGGAAGCGCCTGAGTCATGCATAGCATTGTGTAGAATTTTTTCATGAATATTTAAACTTACATAGAAGGGAGGGACAAGTCCCTCTTGAAACTTACCTTCAATATTTGGACCATTGGTCATCATTAAGATTGAGTGTATCCTCATTTTTTTCTATGTTCAAAGCCTTCAAAATTTTGGACCTATATACATGTTGGGCAGCTAACTCAGTCAAAGGAACAGAAATTTTGATCTTTGAGATTTCCTGTTCCAAACTGAAAGGAATTTGGTTCTTTAAGGCACTGGTTTCAGCCTTGTTTACTGCCACTTTATCAGCAACAACAACTTGCTGAATTGTTTTATCTACAGTTGTCACAATGGTTGAAAAAGGAGTACTAGCTGAAGTGTTAGTACTACTGATGTTTGCACTCTGTTTTTCAATATTTTGAGTGTCTTTCTCTTTACCTTTACCAGAATTATCAGCCACTGTTTTGTCTTTTTGTTTGACTGTTTTAGGCTTGGTTGCAGTGCTATTTTGAGAAGGTTTGTTAGAGGTTTTGTTGTTGGGGGTTTGTTGATTAGATTTACTTCTGAGTTCATATTCCTTTGAAGGCTCTATGACAGCATTTTCCATGTTTTGATAATAATTTTCATTATCATCTCTTTTGTCGTCGTAAGGTGTATAAAGACCTTGTTTCCTATCATAATGAACCTCGAAGTCATCATCATCTACCAAAAATAGGTTCATATCATTATCCTCTGTTATTTCATCTGTTTCCTCAACCTCACTTAAATAGTTTTGATGAAAGGGAGGAGTGATCTGCTGATCATCTTCCCTTGGTCTGTTTGGAGGCTGATTTCTTCTCAAATTCTGATTCTGGTTTCTGTTTTGAGGAGCAGTTTGATTTTGACTTGCTTGTGCTCTCTCAATAATGCTCATTTTCTTCATCATTTCTTCCATCATTATTTCCATCTTTGAGTTTGGAATAGAAGATGATGACTCCTCTCTAAAATATACTCTTTTTTCAGCTTTCATCCTTGCTCTCTTCTCCATTAAGTTTACTTCCACAGAGAGAGCACCTCTTTGCATATCTTCAAGGGTTGCAAAATCTCTTTCTCTGAGTGAATAGGTCATGTCAGAATCAAACCCTTCAGCAAACTTGTTCAAAGCTGAACCTTGGGGAGGTTTTAATTCTGGGGAAAGTGCATTATACACACTGTTAAATCTGGTACAATAAGCCTGTACACTTTCCCCTGGGTTCCTATGGAGATTGTTATAGTCAGCAAGGACTTGGAGAGGATTCTTCCTCACTTCCCATTTGTTTAAGAATGTTTGAGGGAAGCCTTGGAGATCATTAATACTATGGGGGGCTAAACCTTTGAACCATTTTCTTGCTTCTCCCCCCAGACTTTGAGCAAATAATCTAAGCTTGACAGAATCATCATCAATTTCATTTCTGCCAAAGTAGTCATTAATCTTGTCCACATGTTGTGATGATGTTGTAGTATTGCTAGCATCATACAACGGGATTTTGGACTGATAGTCCTGTGGAAGATTGACTAATGGTACAGGAAGGACTAAGGGAGCATACCATGCTGCCATGATAGGTGGTGGGGGTGGATTGACAAGAGGAGGTGTGGGCTGAAATGAAGTGGTTTGAACAGTGGATGAAGGATGAATAGAAGTGGATGGAAAAACAGTAGATTGCTGAGCTGATCTTGGATGCGAGACACCTAAGTTAAGAAGAAAATGTAAATCAGGAGGTGTTGTTTCTCTGTTCCCAAGGTGTTCACTTGTTTCAGGAGATGAAAGTGAAGTCTCAGAATCTAGTTGATCCAAATCACCAAATGACCTAGTCCTAAATGGGTTCAATAAGTCAGTTTGTGATTTCTATAGAGCTGAAAGATTTTCAGGGACTGAATTGGCTCTTATGTGAGATCTGAAAATAGTTGAGGATTCTATCTTAGGAGACTTCCTAAGGATACTTTCTGGGTTATCAACTATCTCGGGTGGATCAGGGTCAGGATGGGCTCTAGTGTGAATCTTTCTAGGAGCCACTATGCTATGTTTTTAGACCCAAATGAATAGGAAAAGTTCAACCAGGTATGACAGTCTTTGAGAGGTTGACTAATCTGTTTTCACAATTTAAATCCTATAGCCTTATAACTGAGTTTGAAGGATATTACAATGATAAGGGTTCTTCCCAGTGGAGTCTTAAGGTCTGTTTAGGATTGTGGAGTCGCCAGATGGAAAGTTTAGAGTGTGTCCAAAGAAGTACACTGTCCACCACAGTGCTTGTGAAACGTCCCTTTGAAGGGTATCCCAAAACACAACAAACTCTAATCAGAGATTAACTGGGAGGGCATTCACCAGATATGTCACCTCTAAAAGAGGATGAGATCCGGAGGCTACCTGGCCCTTTCCAAACTCTGTATAAGAGTATAGGGTAAAACACATCAAAAGGTGTAGACAAGATATCAAAAACTAGTGTTTTACTACCAATATGAAATGTTTTTGGCTTTTCTTATTTCTTTTTATTTGTGTGGTTTCTAAGAATGTCCTAACTTTTATTCAAAACTTAGCTACGGTTATGAGACAAAGACAGTCTACTCTTATGGTTAAGCTAGCTGATTTTCCAAGGTTAGATAAAAACTTAAGAGAATGCTAGGGTTGACCTAGTTTGTCACTGATTCAAACAAGTTTCATCATGATTACCATTTCTTGGTAGTGCTTGAAAAGGCTGCTTTTAACTCTCAAATTTTTCTTGAATAAAAGGTTTTATGAGGTCTCTAAGGTTTTATACAAACACTCAGTCCCCAGTGGAGTCGCCAGAAATGTTAGGTGACTCCAGCTGGTTAATAAAGCAAATTCTCTATGAACCAAATCTCTGATGTCGTATGATTATCTTTAAATGAAAATGATTCGGGGTTCTTCCCCAGTGGAGTCGACAGAAATGTTAGGTCTCTGTAATAAGCAAGATTGGAAAAAGTCCGATCACATAGTTAACATCATTTCAACCAACTTTGGGATTCTAGGATCTAGCCCTCCTGAATCCGGAGAGGGATCTCTCCAATATGTACAAAGATGGATTTGTCTTTGAAGTTTGGGGTAATGATATTAGGCTAATTATGAGGTCCAAGGGTTTGTTTGGTTTTTTGGATGGTTGAACATAGTTGCTGTCTGAGGCGGAAAGATCTATATGCAAATAGGTTCAAAAGTGAGAAGTTGCAAGAAAAAAAGAGTAAGCTTCGGTCAAGAAGAAAGATGATGGCAGATTTTCAGTCCATTGGGCTATGGAGTCATAAGAGGATTTAATTGAAACAATCAGGTTCAAGAGTGGTCTATGGGGCAAGTCATCTATGCCTAAGGATCTCTTTAAAGTTTGATTTATGGAATGGAGTGATATAATAAGAAAGGGAAATGACAGATGCAGAACAAAGAGCAGCCCAGGATCTGGTAAGTACTTTGAAACTAGCTAGCCTTTGACCAGGCACTTAAGAAAAACATAGAAGCAAACTAGGATCTGGTAAGTACTTTGAAACTATCCAGCCTTTGATACACTTCTGATAGAAAACATATAAAAACAAAAGGGAAACTTGAAGGCAACTTTTGGAGTAGAAGCTAGCGGGCCGGGCGCACCACAAATCCTCTCCTAGCTCTTCTTTACTTGGTTTCTTTCAGGACCATCACAAAGATAACACAGAATGGCCTAAGATCTGATAAGTACTTTGAAACTAGTCAGCTTTTAACACATCCTAAGGGAAACAATCAAATAGTTGAGCAAATAAGAAAGGGACTCAGGGCTAACCTTAATTTCCTCAGTTCATCTTCACACAACATATATTGAAAGTAAAATTTAAAAATAACATTCAGCTAAGACAACAAGACGAGGGAACGCCAACATCCCTGTACTTAAACTGAATTAAATCATTTTCAAATAACACAGTTGAGAGAAAACATTTAAATAAAGGTTTTTCAGCCAGAGAAGGTTACTGATATACAATAGGTCCTAACCCTGTTTAAACTGTTCTTTATAGTGGAAAATGAAACAAATTGAAAACAAAAACAAAATACAAGTTACAGTGAGAATAACATCACCATCAGCATAGACCAGGATCCCATAAATCAGCTTGTATTGATGCTTCAAACCAGTTACAATCTTCAAATCCAGTGTTTTAATCCATCTCTCTTCATAACCTAACCTATTTGTTACAAGCAGAGCTCTAAGAGCCAGTGAAATCATATCTACAATCAAGAGTCTTCAGCTCAGTTACAATTACAATGCTTCAGCAATTACATTAACAACCAACCCCTCACTCATCTTCTACTGAAGTATTTATAGAAGGATGAGGAGGTAAGGTCTGATGAAAAGATCTCAAATACAATTAATGCAGAATTAATGTCTTCTTGGCCTTTGGGGGCTCAAATGAAGAGACTATACAGGTGTTTCACCGCATTAACTGATTTACACTTACGATTCAAGCTCGGTGGGAGCTTTTGTTGACATTTGTGGCTCTGTGTGATGATAGGGTTACTCTGCCGACCTATTTTCATTAAATCCTTTGCAAAGATAAATCTTTGGCTACTTTTAAGGCAAAATATCTGACTTTGATCAATAAATTCGGTTCTTGATTGAATCCTTTGAGGCACAGGTGGCGCTGTAGTCGCTGGGAGGAATCAATTCGCCTCCATTTGTGGTGGTGGAGGGTTTTTCTGATAAAACGCTTTATATTTTCCTTTAATCTGCATTTTAGATATGGGGATTAAGCGTTTGATAACTGTCTTAGCCTTAATCCCCACAAATATATCCACTAATCTATTGTTCTGGTTCATTTTTGGTCTTCTACTACTGATACTCTTTCTCTGCCTCGGTTTCTCATGGTTTTCTTCTTGTGCAGGGCTGCGTAGGGCATGTAAGGCATCGATTCCTGTGAAAACATCAATGAGACGTGAAAAACTGACTCTGTGAGCGATTTCCTCGGAAGAATCGAAAAAGGGAGGGTCATCACCCTCCTTCTCTGAATCTTCCTTAAAATACGTGAACAAATAGTTTAAACCCTACAAAATTAAAAAACACGTTAAAAATCTGGCTTTATAGGTCAATCTGCATCGGGGACTGTGCGGAGGAAAGGGGCGATCGGAGTCATCGATCGCACTGTGATCGACGGTCGGGAGTGATTGAGAGAAGTCAGCGGCGCGAATAGTTTGACTGGGCAACGAAAACAAGGGATCGAATGTGGGTCTTCGATCTGCAGAGATCGACGGGGGAGATTAAATTTCCGCAGCGCCGAGGCCTGGCTAAACCATATGCAACTTGGTTAAATATCGTACAACTTCAACGAATTCCAGCCGTTGGATGCGAGGGGTCAGATTGGATGGCTGCCGTTGATTCCACTGGGCGGTCATGGCCTGACGGATAACGCGCGGGGGACTAACTTTATGCGGCGGTTTTGAAACAGGGCGGAGGACACGCGTCGGCCAGCGTATGGAATCACTGGCCGACAGGAAAAAACCACCAACCGGCGGAGGGTGGTGCGGAATGATACCGACGGTTTTTCGGAAAACAGCGTGGGGAGTGGGGGCCACGGGCAAGTCACGTGCCGCACCGTCCGATTTGTGGAGCAGATTTACGGTCGAGATAAATCCATAATTTATTAGGCGGAAAAATTTAGAATTTAATTAAAACCCGTTTTTCATGTTTTTCAAAGGTTTTTTGGTGTTTTCGGGCGGAAGAATTTCATTGGAGGGATAAGTGCCCATTGGATAAAGCGGTTGGTTCCGGTGCTCGAGTTTATGGAGGAAGGGGCTAGAGGCTTAGCCCGAGGGGGCTAAATTCTGATGTATGAAAAATAGGCATTTTGTATGGTTTTTACAGGGAAATGAAGGTTTCGGTAAGGTCAAAAAGTGAGTTTTTAACCTTATAAAATGAATTTAGATGAGGGGGGGAAGAAGAAACAAAGAAATGATGGATTTTCATGGGGAAATGGAGAATAGAAAATGAGGTTAGTGAGGAAGAAAAAGAAGGGGACCAAGGGGTTCTGCAGCAGTATTTATCTTGGGATTTTTGAAGGATTTCAGAGGCTTTTAGGATATAAACAGCAATAAGGGATCTGGGCATAGGTATGAGGCCTTAGAGATACTTCAAGAGCCAACAATTTTTAGTGATAAAATTGTTCCTTGGAGGCTCCAAAAAGATTTAGCCACCTTTTGGTATAAAAAAATATTATGGGTGGCTAACACTTACAGTTGACAAATCAGTATTAGGAATGATCTCCGGAAAGTTACAGAAAAGAGAATACTAGGAATCAAAGAGACAGTGAACAAGTTTGATATATCATTTGATAAATTGACAAGAACAGGTTTACCTTCATGTTGGACAGAGAAAGGAAACATTCTGTCATGGAAATTTTATGAAGATTCATTAATACTGGCAAAAAGCAAGATGGATAACAGGCATGAAAAGACGCAGATTTTAAAAGGAGAAACAGTGTTTAATTTCTTGCAAAGGCATTTCAATTTGTTATGGATGGTGAAGACTCTCTTCACAGAAATACCTACACACAGTCAGATTGTTGCATTCAGGTTGGAATATCATAGATTCAAGAATTCATCAACAACCCAAAGTGAGATATGGAAAAAGTGCAAAACATTCTCAATGGACTCAGCAAAAGGAATCCCAGCATCTCAAAAAAAAGTATCCGTTGACTCAGCAACCGTATCAGAAGTGGTTTTTCTTATAGATTACGAATTTTCAATTTCACGTTATGATATTTTCTCAAAATCATGTAAATTGTAATAGGACCTTTTTGAGGCATGTACCTCTGTAACTGTAAGTAGTTAAAGCAGTTAGAATTAGTTTCATCGCTGGAAACTGTTTTGTTATTTTGTATTTAAAGAAGATTCCAAGAAAGGAAAAGGTTCCGAGTTTTTAACCTTGAAGCCAAATTTTTGTACCCAAGAATGGAAAATTAATGAATGAGTATGCAAGTTTCTATCATTCTGTTTATGCTGAAAATTTATCCAGTTTACACAATGTTTTCTTATCTATGAATAAAATAGAGTAATGAGCAGCAGGTCTCTTTATACATATGTATTTAAGAGTTAAACAAACCTTAATGTGCGCTCCTCTGTTTTAAATTTATCTTTACTTAATTCTTTAGGGTTTTAAAATGATAGATTCTGTTTGAAACAACATATTAGATTGAAATCCTCTTCTCTTTTTCTTCCGTTCATTCATTTCAGCATAAGTGGAATATAGCATTGCAAAACATACATGGATTTGATATTTAATGGTTACATAATAAATTTTTAAGGGTTTATAAGACAGAGACAGATATATATTCATTTGTGACATAATCAGATAATGTCTTAAGCACTGATTCCTTATCACAACTAAGGGATTGTCTCTTAAGGTACAACATAAATTGGCGCCGTTGCCGGGGAACGAAGATTCAAAGGTTTTCCCTGGGTTTTATTTTACATTTCCTCTGGTTGTTCAGAGAGGAGGAAATAATAAGTTGTGTTTGTTTTAAAATAGCTCTGGCTCCTAAGAAACCTCACATGAGGTCGGATACCTCTCAGCAAAAAGTTCATGTTTTGTTTGATCCTGAGAAGCTTGTTTCAAAGAAGGGCTAGAAACCAAAAATATTTGATACACCAGATGTTACACTGCTTGCACCAGGCAGCAGTTCACGCACTTTCTCATCCAAGGATATTTCAAAGAAACTCATTTTCTCGGAAAAAGAATCCTCACCATCACCCATTCATTTTCAAGAACCTACATTAGAAGAGCAATATTTTGAGTTTGTGTCTTTCCCTCTTACAGAAACTCAACCTCATATAGTTTCCAGCTCTTCTGCAATCGTTCATACACCAATCCCTATATCAGTTGTTCCACCTCATTCACCCCCACCTACAACTGGTATTCATTTTACCCCCGCTCAAGGAGCAATTAACCAGGGCATAAACATGGCGGCCCCTGCTTTCTTGATGAATAGATATGTACCATTAAATCTACCCCAACCAATGAATGAAATGCCTCAATAGTATCTCAAGTTACTCCCTAGATTTACTGGTGAAGATGAAATAACTGCAGAACAACACTTGCCCTTGTTTTGCACATTTGCTGAGAATTTCAATGTTGAGCATTTAGATGTTGTAATGAGACTTTTTGTTCAGTCTCTAAGTGGAGAGGCAAGGAAATGGTTTAAAGGATTTCCTAATGGTTCAATAAATGATTGGGATGGACTAGAAAGACGTTTCACCGAGAGATGGGGTGAAAAAAGGGACCATGGTTATTCTTTGACAGAATTCAATGCAATAAAGAAGAAATATAATGAAAATATGAATGATTTTGTGAAAAGATTTAACAAATTGTATAATATTTTGCCTTTGGAAATGAAACCTCCTCCTATTGGAGCAAGGGTTGTTTTTGTTGGTGCATTTGAACCAGATTTCAGTTTCACATTGAGAGAAATAAGGTCCCCCACTTTGGATCAAATTCAAACTGATGCTCTAGAGATTGAGGCCAATCTTTCTGCTACTGGTAAAGTTCAAGATAAAAGGAAAAGCTAAAGAAGAAGCCTCATCTCAAGATCAGAGAATTGACGATATGACTAAAGTCATAAAAAATTTGTCTAATAAACTGGTGAAGTTGGAAATAGATAATAATAAGCCTGCAAGACAATGTAGAGGGGTTTTAATCCCCAATTTAAAAAACAGCCCCTGCAGATTCTACAAAGAGAAAGGAAAGATCAAGATCAGGTGCAAGCACCTTTGTATATAGAGGCAGCTCCATCTCGCTCAGCAGATGATGATGATGAAAAAGAAGATGATGCTCAAATTTCTGTTGTCTACATGGAAGATGATGAAACAGAAGAAGAAACTGAGGAAGAAAGGGTGGAAGAAAATGAAGAAACTGATCTTTCATTCGGTCAAGAAGAGATGGATGATTATTGCAAACAGTTTATGGACTTCATGCAATCAGAATTACATAAAAAATATGATTTGAGGTCAAAGAAGAGGTTAAGAACTCAAGATGATGAGGAAAAAGAATCAGAATCAGTACCTGCTCCAATGGCGACTCCATTACAGAAAAACCAGATTAAGAAATCAGATAAGGGGAAGCAGCCCATGAATGAAGAAAAAGAGAAGGAAAAACAGCAAGTTGAGGCTTCTCAAACAAGGATTAAAGATCCTAATATTTTGGAGAAAGTTTTTACTATTTCTAATCAAAGTCTAAATTCCAATAAAAATCAAGAAGAATTTGAAAAGTTGACAAAACAAAATCAAACTTTCAGTTTGTCGAAAGAGTTGGAAAAAGTGAAAATTCAAATACCTCTTCTTGAGTTAATCAAAACACCTGGTTATAAGAAGGAGAATGTAGAATTTATCAATTTATCTCAGTCTGATGAAGTAGGCGATATAGTAAATCTGCAAGAAGAAAAACCAGTGGTTACTTTTGGGCCTCATGTTGAAGAGGTAGATTCGTCTATCCCTCCTTTTTATATATCACTTATGTTACATGATTTTGTTTTACATAATTGTATGCTAGATTCTGGCGCATCCCACAACCTGATGCCATTGTGTGTGATGAAAGAGTTAAATTTACAAATCACTAAGCCATACAGAGACCTTTATTCTTTTGATTCAAAAAGGGTGAAGTGTGTGGGTCTTATTAAGGATATGGTTGTTTCATTGGCTCAAATCCCAACCAAGAGCATTATGATGGATGTGGTAGTGGCAGATATTCCAGCCAGATTTGGTATGTTATTATCTAGATCTTGGGGGGCAAAGCTTGGAGGAGTTTTGAAGTTAGATTTTACATATGCCATCATTCTTGTTTTTAATGGGGAAGAAAGGAGGTTGTATAGAGAAACAAGATTTCAAAAAACTGCTACCAAGAAAGATGCAAGTAATTCACCTATTTATGGCCAAGAGAAGGAGGACCTCTCTTGCTTCATGCTGCATGAAGATGCAGAATTTGCTGAAAAGTCACAAGGGCAGCTCCCTTCAGCCATTGTACATAAGGAGCTGCATTCAAACAATCTTTGGAAGTGCTATTTTGATGATGCGTTTTCTAAAGAAGGCACTGGAGTTGGTTTCATTTTTGTATCTCCGGAAGGTAACCTTGTACCTTTATCTTTCAAATTGGAGTTTGGATCCACCAATAATGTAGCTGAATATGAAGCATTAATCATTAGTCTGCAGATAGATAAGAAAATGGGAATTCAGTCTATGACCGTGTTTGGTGATTCTGAATTAACCATAATACAAGTTAAGAATTTGTGTCAAACTAAACATCCCAGGTTAAGAACATATAGGAATGAGGTATGGGATTTAATTGAAAACTACTTTGAAGCTTTCAACCTACAGTTTATCCCAAGAGAAGAGAATAGAATGGCTGATTCTTTAGAAGTTGCAGCCAGTACATTCAAACCTTCGATCAATCCAAGACTAAGATATGAAATTGAGATGAGACACGGACCTTCAATCCCTGACAATAGCAAACATTGGTAGGTTTTTGAGGATGATGAACAAATTAAGAAATTTTTGTTGATGATTGAAGATTTTGAAGATCATCAGATTGATTTGGAAACTGATGAAAATGACTTGGCTGATATGTCTAAGATTCTGAAAAAGAAGATTGGTGATCAACAAATTATTCAGTTGAAAGACAATATTTTACCAAGAGGTTTGGTACCTCTCGAAAGACTGTTTGATGCTAATGATGTGGCAGTGAATCAAAAGAAAGCACATCAAGATGAGAATGTGGAAGATTGTAATTTAGGAACTCAATATGAGACTAAAATGGTCAAATTGTTCGAAGGTGTTCCGAAGGACTATAAACAAAGGTACATAGATCTGTTCAAGCAATTTGAGGATGTATTTGCTTGGTCATATGATGATTTGAAGACTTATGATAAGAATATTATTCAGCATAAAATCCCATTGAAAGATGGAGTCAAACCACATAGACAGAAACTCAGACAAATCAATTCATTGTTGTTGGCCCCGATTGAAAAGGAGGTAAAGAAATTGCTGCAGGCTAAAATAATTGTTCCTCTCAGATATTCAGATTGGGTTTCCAATCTTGTACCAGTTAGAAAGAAAAATGGAGAGACAAGGCTGTGTGTAGATTCCAGGAACTTGAATAGGGCTTCATTGAAAGATAATTATCCTTTGCCGAAAATGGATTTTTTCTTGCAAAAAGTGATTGGAGCTTACAGATTATCCATGGTAGATGGTTTTTCAGGGTATAACCAAGTTGTTGTGGAGAAGGAAGATCAAAAGAAAACTGCTTTCACTACACCCTGGGGAACATTCATGTATGCCAAGATGTCGTTTGGCCTAATGAATGCAGGGGCCACATTCCAAAGAGTAATGGATATTGCATTTGTAGGAGATAAGTTTGTGGTTATTTATCTGGATGATGTCACAATTTTTTCAAACTCTGATGAGGAACATCTACAGCATTTGCAAAAAGCCTTCTTGAAGTGTAGGAAATATGGATTATCACTGAATCCTAAAAAATCTTTGTTTGCTCTGGAGGAGGGTAAACTGCTGGGCCATATTGTTTCCAAACAAGGAGTGAAGATTGATCTAGCAAGGGTCGAAGCAATACAGTTAATTCCGTTTCCCTGAAGTAAGAAAGATATTCAGAGGTTTCTTGGAAAAAATAATTTTCTAAGAAGATTTGTTCCTAATTACGCAGAGATTGTCAAGAAAATAACAGACATGTTGAAAAAGGATGCTGAGGTGAAGTGGGACAAAGAAGCAAGGGAATCTTTTCAAAGGATTAAAGAAGCTCTACAGGAAGCACCTATTCTAATTAGTCCATATTATTCGAAGCCATTTCAAATTTTTTCATTTGCGTCTTCCTCAACAATTGTTGTTGTGTTATTACAGAGAAATGAAGAAAAGTGTGAACAACCTGTAGCATATTTCAGTAAGGTGCTCCGAGATACAGAATTAAAATATAATATATTGGAGAAACAAGTATATGCTCTGGTGAAAGCATTGAAAGAATTCAGAACCTATATTCTTCATTCCCAAATTTTAGCATATGTTCCTAATTCTGTTGTAAATGATGTTTTAGTATAGAGCAATGTAGATGGGAAAAGAGGAAAATGGATTTCTAAAATCCAAGAATAAGACCTGGATGTTAAACCAAAAAAATTGATCAAAGGGTTGGGACTGGCCAAATTATTAACAGAGTCAAATTTCCAAGCACTGGGAAATAATTTATTGGCACCTGTAGAGGAAGTCAATGGAGAAACAGGTAATATTCATTCAAAGTTAGCAATTAAATATAAATTCCTCTGCTCAGATTGGTACAAGGATATTATTCACTATTTATGCTTTCTTTCTTGTCCTCCTTCAATAAATAGAGCTAAATACAGAGCTTTACAACTCAAGGCTCAACCTTATGTCATAATTGAAGCAAAGCTATATTGGAAAGATCCTGCTAGTGTGTTATTGTTATGTTTGACAGAGGAGGAAGTTTCAAAAGTAATTAAAGAATATCATGAATGTTTGTGCGAGGGTCACTACAGTTGGAAGGTAACTGCTCATAAAGTTCTCAAATCAGGTTTTTATTGGCCCTCTGTATTTGTTGATGTATATAAAATAGTCAGAAGTTGTCAAAAATGCCAGGTGTTCGCAGAAAAGAAAAGGTTAGCCCCTTTACCTCTTCTCCCTGTTTTTGTTGAAGAACCTTTCAGACAATGGGGATTGGATTTCATTGGAGAAATCAATCCACCATCTAGTGGGAAATTTAAGTGGATCCTTACGGCTACAGATTATTTTACAAAATGGGTAGAGGCAATCCCACCAGGAAGGCAAATGATTTGGTTGTTATGATGTTTTTAGAAGAAAATATTTTTAGCAGATTTGGATGTCCAGTAAAGATTGTGACAGATAATGCCCAAGTTTTCAACTCAATCAGGTTTATTAATTTCTATCAGACTTATAATGTGATATTGTCTCATTCTACAGCTTATCATCCACAAGGAAATGGACTGGCAGAATATAGCAAGAGGGGTCAAAAACATAAATAATGCCCTATTTGCGGATGATACCCTACTATTGGGAGCTGCCACTCTTTCCTCAACCATCAAATTTAAAGCAGTTCTGGATGATTTCTGTGAGGCCTCAGGCAATGCCTTAAATAAGAAAAAATGTCACATCTACAGCTAGAACACATCGCCCATATTACTCTATGCTATTTCTAGATGTTTGGGCTTTGTAGCCTCCTCCTCTTGGACCTCTTTCAAATACTTGGGCCTCCTTGTTTATCATAAAATATATATAAGTAAAGACTGGCTTCCACAACTTGGAAAATTCAAGACCAGGATCCAAGCCTGGGGATACTCCTGGCTCAACATTGCTGGTAAATCTGTCCTAATAAAATCTGTGCTCACCAGTCTCCCTCTATTTCAATTTGATGTTCTTCTCGCTCCGGCAAGCATCTTAAAAAAAATGGAGGAGTACATTCGAAGGTTCTTTTGGAAGGGAGGCAAACATAATGAAAACAAACTTCCCCTAGTCTATTGGGAAACCATCTCCAAGCCTTTTTGGGAGGACGGATTGAATTTCAAAAATCTCTGTCAGCAGAATATAGCTATGGGAGCGAAGTTAATTTGGAATATCATTACGCCCAAGCCAAGCTAGGCTCAATTGGCTCTCTGGAAAAAATATTTCAGAGGTCCACGTACTAGTTGTTTAGACAACTTGATCCATCTGCCCAACTCGTCTTTCCTCAAACTGTATGCTAAAGCTACTCCTCTAATAAATGTGCACTCCTTCTGGATTCCAAGAAATAGTAAAAAGATAAATATATGGACTGAAAAAATTATGAATACGGATCCTATATAAGATAGAGGCCCCATTAGAGCGATGCACTGTTGGATGGAAGGAGAAGGGTTGCGCTCGTTGTGGGATATTTCGCTGTGGAACGAATCTGATTGGGTAGGCTGGAAATGCATTGTTGTGCCGACTCACCTGCATAACGAATGGACCACACTGCTCGATCTTCTTCATGCTTTGGCGCCTTCTCACTTAAGGAAAAGAGATTCGAGAGGCTGGGGGCCGAATGCTAGAGGGTATGCTATCTCCATGGGATACACTAAGCTGAGAGAGAGACCTTTCGTTCCCCCTGACCCAACACCTTGGCATGGTGTCTGGCATTTTCCTTCATGGCCCAAGGTAGACTTCTTTGCTTGGCTTCTATACCATGGAAAAATCCTCACGTATGACAATCTGCAGAGGGAAGGGTTCCACGGCCCCTCCAAATGTCTGCTGTGTAATTAAAATGCAGAGAGTGTTGTCCACTTAATGCTTGAATGCAGATTCTATATGCAGATTTGGTTCACCTTCATCCACAAACTGGATCCCAACGTTTCGCTCCCTTGCTCCACTGCTGAACTATTTTCTAAATGGGCGAACATGTATCCTGGTCCTCCACCTAAAAACCAGATAATCAAAGCTGCATGGTCTGTCCTCCCAAAGGTAATTTTCTGGCAGATCTGGCTTGAGAGAAATAGAATAATCTTCATAAATACTGAACATAATCACAAGGCATTAGAAATCAAGATCAAATTCCACCTAAAAGAGTTCTTGATTGATTTAAAAGAGGATTCTAATCTCAGCCATCAGGACGTTGCTTGGGGTTCATTTCTTGATTTGCAATTTCAAGCAGTAGTTAGGAACGTCCCTCCTCCCAAAGACTGGCAAATAAGAAAATCTGAAACAGACTTTCAAGACTAGCTTACAACACATTCAAGACACTCCTTGTTTTTTTATGGGGCAGCAAAGGGCAATCTGGGCAAAGCTGGTGCAGGAGGCGTTGTTGTAAATCCAGTTGGGGAAAAAATTCATTCTTTTGCTTAGGGGCTAGGCCATTCATCCAGCATTCAAGCTGAGGCTTTGGCTCTCTTTCAAGGTCTCAAGTTTCTCAAAGATTTAAACATAAGTGAAGCAAACATTATTGGTGATTCCTAGATCATCATCAATGCAATGGTTTCCAACACTCCAGATTTGGACCTTAAACTCGCAAGGCTGATAGCCAGAATTAAGGGCTTGGAAAACGCTTTTCAGAAGTTGAATTAATATCATGTGCTAAGAACTCATAATAAAGAGGCAGACATTGAAGCCAACAAAGCTGCCCTCCTCTCTGCTGGGATCAAGATGAAAGACGAAGAAGAATCATGGGAACCCATCCCATAAGCTAAATTTTTGTCATGTTCTACTGCTTACTCTTAAATCAATTTGTATGTATCTTCAAGTTGGGAAAAATCTCTGAAATTGAGTCTATAGTTGCTTCACCATGGAGGAAAACTCCAAGCTTTAGCTACATACTCAACCTTAGTGGTGAGGTGCAATAGGATATAGTCATCCTCAATGTAACCAGATTTTCGGCATTCAGGCCAAGATGAATATAATACTCCATAACCGTTACTGTAAAAAAAAAAAACAAAACATCAGTAAATTTTTTGAAGACAATAAATGAAAACCAGAAGAATTGGGATTCAAAGCTATTTTTTGCTCTATGGGAAACAAGGATGACCACTAGGAGATCCACTAGTAAGTCACCTTATGAACTAGTATATGGTACTCAGGCATTGTTTCCCACCCAGTTGGTGAAACTTGTGATTTCTTTCCTTCAAGATGCTCAAGAAGAACCTAATGCCATGATTAGAAGAATGAATAATGTAATGGATTTAAGTGAAAGAAGAAATAAAGTTCGAGAGAATTTGCTTACTTACCAGCAAAAAATGAAGACAATATTTGACAGGAAAGAAAAAGAAATCATGTTTCAGAATGGAGATCTGGTATTAAGATGGGATACCCGGAGGGAAGACAAAGGGAACCATGGAAAATTTGATCCTTTGTGGTACGGTCCGTTCAAAATTAGTGAGGCCAGGATGAATAATACCTTCATGCTGGAAAGTCTTGAAGGAGAAGTAATAGATATTCCTGTGAATGGGCAATATCTAAAACATTATTTCCAACACTAAGAGCTGTTTGGCCATCATTGTATATATCCGGTTTTATCATTGTACATTTTTCATTTAGCAATTTTTTACTCCATGCCCGAAGTGAACGCACTGATCTACAGGTTCTTAGTGTTTCATGGCAAAAACACTATCCCCAGGTGGAGCCAGATGCTTTGGATCATCTGCATATCCTTTTCTATTTTATTTTGAAAATAAAAAAAAAGGGCAAAAAAATTCTGAAATTCAGAAAAAGTATATGCTATAGTATAATGTTTTTTATATTGTAACATAAAAAAGAAATGTTTCTAAAAGCTCGATGCAAATTAAGTCTATTGTTAAACTTTATTTGGATGTATATTATAGTTTCATGTTTAAACGTTGAGCAAGTCTCCGAGCAGAAGTAGCAAGTATTGAAGATTATAACCGAATGATAAAGTGTGGAGGTGCAAAGAGCTCGTGAGTTATTGAATCAAGTGCCCCCGCAGTTGACCTGTTTGACCGCGGGGTAAACAACGATCAACGGTGTAGATTCATTGCGGGGGGACTAGCCAAAGTTTGTCGTCATACTCCAGGAGCCTCCACAATGACGTCATGAGGCAAAGTGGAAGACAGCTGTAATCCATGATAAACCTTGTCAACAGCTTTTTACACGTCATTTCAGGCATTTATTACGGGTTTGCGCGGATTTTAAATTGATCTTTATCACATTTTCAAATCATTTGTAATTTTTTTCCCCTTTGAGCCGTGTCGTCGCCACCTTTTCATTCTCCACTACTTTACGGATTGCTTCTGTTGTCTGTACAGCCATGGCCAAGAGATTTTCACTACCTGGTTCGACTAGTCACATTTCCCTCATGGAAAAGGAGAGAGACATCCAAGATACTGTGTCTTCCGTAAATCATCCCCTCTTTTATCATCAAGTAACGCTAAATGTCGAGAATTCCCCAGTTTTTTCTGCCATGAAGAAATCCGGTGTCCTGCCTGCATGTATCCCAAAAGCTCATTTCTTTCCCAAATTTAGCTGTTGGCTGGTTTCTTCAATGTATCTCGATAAGTGCTTTATAATGAATTCGTAGGGGGAGAATTTTCTACAGGTGTCGACGCAGTTGATTCGCCAAGCGTTTTGTTTCTCTGAAGATGAGTCATCACTTCAATTCTCAGAAGACTCATTGGCAAGTTATTTTGAAAACCTTTCAAGAGAAGAATTTAATCAGTGTATGTTTCATTTGAGACCAAATTCAAAATAATTTCAACTAGAAGGTGAAGAATTCAATTTGGAGATTATTGATGCTGAGAATAGACCAGTTCTGAGTTTTATTGCAGAAATTCTGGGCAAAGATAATGACCTTAAAGTTGACAAATCAGTATTAGGAATGATCTCTGGAAAGTTACAGAAAAGAGACTACTGGGAATCAAAGAGACAATGAACAAGTTTGATATATCATTTGATAAATTGACAAGAATAGGTTTACCTTCATGTTGGACAGAGAAAGGAAACATTCTGTCATGGAAATTTTATGAAGATTCATTAATACTGGCAAAAGCAAGATGGATAATAGGCATGAAAAGACGCAGATTTTAAAAGGAGAAACAATGTTTAATTTCTTGCAAAGGCATTTTAATTTGTTATTGATTGTGAAGACTCTCTTCACAGAAATACCTACACACAGTCAAATTGTTAAATTCAGGTTGGAATATCATAGTTTCAAGAATTCATCAACAACCCAAAGTGAGATATGGAAAAAGTGCAAAACATTCGCAATGGACTCAGCAAAAGGAATCCCATCATCTCAACAAAAAGTAGTCGTTGACTCAGCAACCGTATCAGAAGCGGTTGTTCTTATAGATTAGGAATTTTCAATTTCACGTTATGTTATTTTCTCAAAATCATGTAAATTGTAATAGGACCTTTTTTATGCATGTACCTCCGTAACTGTAAGTAGTTAAAGCAGTTAGAATTAGTTTCATCGCTGGAAACTATTTTGTTATTTTGTATTTAAAGAAGATTCCAAGAAAGGAAAAGGTTCTGAGTTTTGAACCTTGAAGCCAAATTTTTGTACTCAAGAATGGAAAATTAATGAATGAGTATGCAAGTTTCTATAATTTTGTTTATGCTGAAAAGTTATCCAGTTTACACAATATTTTCTTATCTGTGAATAAAATAGAGTAATGAGCAGCAGGTCTCTTTATACATATGTATTTAAGAGTTAAACAAACCTTAATGTGTGCTCCTCTGTTTTAACTTTATCTTTACTTAATTCTTCAGGGTTTTAAAATGATAGATTCTGTTTGAAACAACATATCAGATTGAAATCCTCTTCTCTTTTTCTTCCGTTCATTCATTTCAGAATAAGTGGAATATAGCATTGCAGAACATGCATGGATTTGATATTTAATGGTTACATAATCAATTTTTAAGGTTTTATAAGACAGAGACAGATATATATTCATTTGTGACATAATCAGATAATGTCTTAAGCATTTATTCCTTATCACAGCTAAGGGATTGTTTCTTAAGGTACAACACCAGCAGTGTAGTTTCAGAGGAGGAAGGAAGTTCCAAGTATCTCAATCTGGAATCCTATAAGGAATAATTCCCTCACTTATGTGAGAACATGTCCATCAGTTGTGAGTAGTATTCCCTCATCTAGCAATAGGCTACAACTTCAGCCCTCTTGACAACATAGTCAATTCTAGTAGTTGTGTAGTTCAGCCGCTGCAATTTGAGAGGAGGAGCTAGATCGCAAGTTTCCAGCTTGGGAATCAAGAGAAGGGACTAGGAATTCATGAATTGAGATGATTGAGTGTTATTTTAGCTATTTTATCTTTCAGTTCATTCCAGAGTTATGCATACCGAGTAGTTATGTATTACAAGCCCTAGGAGGGTGATTTTTCGAGGTGAGCCAATTCGGAAATCCTTTTTTGTGTTATTCTGGGTTTTCATCATAGAATCCAAATTCCAAATCCTAGCATTTTTTGAGCTCCAGAAGAACCTTATCTATGCATCCCTTTTCATCCAGTAGTTACATTTCCAGGATTTCCAGTAGGGATAATGCAGTAGGGTCTCTAACAGAGCAACAATTACGCAGTGTTCTCAGTGAGAGGACTTGAGGGTCACTTTAGCCATCTATGTCGGCTTGAGTGTTACTATTTTTTAGCACTACTGTACTTGTATTCCACATCCTGATTAATAAAATGACTCAGCTTTTTTGTCTATTTTTATGGTGTTTACATTTTATTTCCACATTGTTGTAGTTTCCAGTTATTGTGTTTTGTATTACTGTCTTTCCCTATTTTGGGATATTACAGTAGTATCAGAGCATGATATTTGGCTCAGATTGTGGGCACTACATTTCATGACATCAGAAAAAGAAGCAGAAAAAGATGAGGTCTACTCCACACTTCTTTTTAGATCTATTCAGGATCTCACCATAGATATTAAAGAAATGAGAAGAGAAAGGAAAATGGAAACCTCAAGTGGGTTTCATAATGGGGAAGTTATGAGCACTTCATTTCAGTAGCATAAGCAATCGATGGTGCATAAAGTTCCACAACACTCTACTATGTCCACTTTCCTTGTAGAAGGAAATGAATGGCATGGAGATGGAGGATATTTGGAGCATGAGACTCTAAGTGATTATCTTGCAGAGTACAAATCTCAATGTAGAGAATTCAAAGAGAATCTGACTCTCCAAACAAATTTCCAGATTAAAGAGAACCGAAGACTCCACAGCAACAGTAGAAGAAGAGGTCACGTACAAAATAGATTCTTCTTGTATACATTTTATGGGTCATACACAATCACGCCAAAATATTGGATGAATAGGTTAGATGATTTCTTCCAGCTACGCCAAGTAGTAGAAAGGGAGGCCATTAAGATTGCAGTGCTTCACCTTCAGGGTGAAGTAAATGATTGGTGGTTCAGCAATATGGAGCATGCAAGGGTGACTTTGTATGCAGACTTCACTCAAAGGTTGGTAGAGAGGTATGACAGAAGAAACCTGGAGGCACTTCCCAATGAGACATTTTTCGAAATTGAGGAGGAAGTATATGAGGAGCAAAAGGAAGATGTCAAAATTGTTATTCCAAGAGAAGAGAAACTACCACCACCACCAGCTGCAATAGTAGTACTTACATCAGTAGGAGGAGAATTTTCATATTTTCAAGATGGTCCTGAGCATTTGACATTCAGATTCCCAGGCATGATTTAGGAGGTGCAATAGGAAGAGGAAGCAGATGCTAGCGCTAGTGCAACAGTAGAGAAGCAGCCATCACCATCACTAGTAGTTGGAAAAGAAATTGTACTGGTTAGAGGAACTCTTGTAGCTTTACAAGATGCGCCCAAGTATCAACTGATCCAAGGTTTGAAAAAATTTCCTCCCCATATTATTTCAGCACATTGGGTTGAGAATTGTGGGGTCTTTCCATCAGGGAAAGTGCATGACAAAGGGTTACAAGACCTTGATTTTGAGAATTAGACTATCAGTGCGCAAAGGACCCTTAACTTGTTTAAGGATGAGATGTATGGCTATCCCAGTTTTACATTGTTGAGCTGCACACAACACTTTGTGTTGGAGTATGGAGTTTCAGAGGATGGGATTAGCATATTCCTAATGCAGGGAAGCTATATGATAGCTTTCGAGAACAGGAGGTTACTATCACATGAGCTGTTGTATTCTATTTATGACAAAAAAATATTGGCCACTATGCATGCATTGGTCAAATTTCGGCAGTTTTTGATGGGCAGTAGATTTTGGGTGAAAACCAACCACCATAATCTCTGAAATATTTTTGAGAAGGAGTAGTTGCTGTAGAAGAGGTACCAATGGTGGATTAGTACAATGCAGGACTATGAGTTCAACATTGTGTGTGGAGAGGGCCATGTGGCAGCAGATGCACTATCATGGAGATCAGCAGTGCTATCATTGAGGAGCAGTGATGAATTGGGGGCCCAATTATTCTTTGAGCATTCTGATGGTTACTGCACTTATGAAGCACTGGATAGGAATATGGTATATGGTATACATCATGTGATGGATAACATATTCCATTAACAAGATATAGCCTTCTTGATGAGCATCTCACATCTCAAAGAGAAGTTTCTGCATACAGCACATTCCGAACCTCATAGGTTTTACCGGGCCATCAGTGAGAGGTTCTCACGGAGAGACCTCAAGGAGGATGCACTTAGACATATCATGGAGTGCAAATATTGTGATCAGATTATAGAGGAAGGTATTATCAACATTGATCCACTGTCGATTTTTATCCATTGGATGGATACAAAGTTGGTGCATCATATGAGTCATCACCCACAGTTGGATGGATGGATAGGGATGATGAGAAAGTGGTTGAAAAGCTACTTGTAGATCTATGACACGGGGCAGCAGGAAGCAAGGTTGCGCTGGCTGCTCTTGGGTGAGTATGGTTACCACCTGAAATTTCACATTTGTATGATCCATGGCTTTCATAATACTGATATGATGCAGCTGCAGGAGGCATGGTCGCACTGGTTATTTATGAGAGAGTTTGGACATCACATGAAATATCACATGTCAATGGGTGTAATATTGTTTGGGAATTTTCATGACACTCATATGATGTGGAAACAGTAAGTCTGGTTATGTTGGTATGGTGTGACATTCTACATGTCAATCAGTATATCATTGCTTCATGCTTTGCATTATGATGATGTGGGGTGGTAGCAAGAGTCATTTTTTCTCTGGTTACTCTTGGGAGAATATGGATTGACATTCTCCCATACCTTGCATGATGATGATGTGGGATGGAAACATGAGGTCTTGTTGTGCTGACTTCTGTTAGGAGATTATGGCCACCATACTTGGTATGATGATGAGGTGGAATGGCAACAAGAGGCATTGTTTTAGTGGTTGTTATTGGGAGAGTATGGTACGAAATTTCACATGTCAACCCATATGTCTCTATTTCCTATTTTGAACAATGTTGAGATGATGCTTAGAGCAAGCAGGGCCAACAGGGCCAAGGACTGGAACATGGAGAGACACAACCTACTCCATGTAGCATGGGTTGGAGATATAGTTAATGAGTTGGGACTTTCCACTTGGGGAAGGAACCACTACACTTCATATATCTCATGTAGAGAAGAGGCTCTTGGAAAATATATGGTTTCCACTTGGGGACTCATGGGTGAGGAGAGGCATCTAGCTATACAACTCGAGGCCATTCTAGACATTCTAGAGAGGCAATTATGGAGTTGGCCATTCATAACACATTGGAGCAGATGACCCAAAACTTCCATATAAGGATGCCACTTGGGAGGGAGATGGATTGCTGTAGCATTCACTTTTTCAGTTGCTTGAGGACAAGCAACATTTTAGTGGGGAGGACTATAATATTCTAAATTTTCCATAAGCTAATTGGAATATTAAAGTTCTTACTTTTCTTATTTAGTTAAGTAAATAAAATGGTGGAGGGACCCATAAACCCAATAGATGAACACAATCCAATTATGTTGTGTGAATGTGAATTAGTTAGATAGTGGATGAACATTATGGAGTAGTGGAGCAGCTTATTGATGAAGGAAGAGTGGATATCATAGAGAAATAATGAGGAATATGATGGAGATAGAGGGGAATAAATGTAAGATAATGGACGAATAATGATGAAGTGATGGAGTTGTTAGGTTCCCGTGATTTGGCAGATTGATGGACCAAATGACGAAGTAACATCAAACCAATCTTTGGAGCCCTAGGACCCAGCCTTCCTGGACTCAGAGAGGGCTCTCTAATAAAGAGAAAGATGTGAGATTGTTCGCTTAGTTTGTTTAGATTTTAGGCTAGTTGTTAAGTGTGTTTTTTTGTTTTTTTTTTAGTTGTTTGGAGGAAAAACTGATCAAGTGGATCAAAATAGAACAAGAAAATGAGATCAACTGGGCTATGGGGTCAAAATCAAGCCAATGATGTCAAGACAATGAGTAGGGTGTACTGCAAGGCCGATTTAGTATAGCGAATGGATATTTCAAGTGGTTTATGAAGTGAAATGAACATCAAGTTGGTGCAAGACAAGGGGATCTTAAGCATAAATAGTTTAAATAGCGAGTATTCATGTGGTAGGGCTAACCATTAATCACTATGAATGCAACTCAAACTGATAGATGCATAAAATAAACATTCAGGTGATGCATAGAGGTATAAGACCCTCTAGTTATGGTAAAATCACCTTCAGTGGTTGAGAACACATGTAAGAAAAATCAACTACTCAAAATGTGGAAATGAAACTCCTAAGCAACACATTCAATCTGATGAGAACTTTGAAATAAATCTGCAAGTATAGGCAGAGGGCAAGATGAAAACAAGACCTCTCTGATTTAACCTAGACAGTGAATACTTCAAAGGATATTTCTTTAATGAGGTTTAAATAGCTATAGTAAGCAGGGCATACCATGAATCAAACAAGATAGCATGTCATATTAATAATTAAGGAAATAAATAACAAGTTCTTAGTGGACCAAAGGGTAGTTAAGAATCCTTTGACATGACTAAGAAAGATGAAAACATAGAAGCTATAATGAATCAGGAAATTTGATGAGCCTCCATGGGCATACCTCAAACTATTCTTTACTGACCTACAACAAGAAAGAAGCATGGATACATATGTGAAAAACTAAGAAAACATAACTAAAAAGAAGTGCAATACCATTTACCAAGCCATGGAATCTTGCACATAGATCTTCTCCATCATCTAGGCAAGCAAGTCAAGCTATTCACTCCATAAAACAAGTTTGATCAACTCATAACATATATTGATCTAAGCTCAGTCAAGTTCTTAAGCTCTTCAAAGTCTAGCTTGTTTATCGACTCTTCAACCAACCATATTACAATGATTCTCCGTGAGTTATATAGGATAATGAGAAGATAAGCTTCACAAAACTGACTAGAAGCTCATAGGCTAAAAACTAATATCTGATTTTCTCCTTGAGGCTTTGCAAAGCCCAAGGCACAAAATATCTTCTAAATATCTATAAAATGCTAAGAAAGGAAAAAAATATTGACTTCTCATTATTGAAAATGGCTAAATATGGTCTAGCGCACATTTGGATAAGCCACTTCAGAAAACTGCTTTTTTGACAAAATGTTACAGGTCCAACGTAACAGCAGAAAATTCCCTATTTTGCAGACAACTTTTTAGGCACCTATTGATGTCGAAACGAGGCCTGTGATGGTTTGTTGGAAATCCTTGGATGTCTAGTTTTTTAAAATACTTTATTTTTCACAAACTGATCAATGGAAGTATGTCAAAAGCTGAACTGAGTGGAAAAAACCAAAAAATATCCCTTGCTGATATGTGAGGCAGAAAGTCAAAAAATCATTGTTTTTCGCCTCTTTGGGGGATCAAAACACATCCTTTGGATCTGAAATTTTCCGAGTAGATGCCCTTAAATTTAATAAATCCAATGATACCACTCTTGATAGTTGAGGATGCTCCAAAAAAAAATGGCGTCGCCCATGATTTTATGCAATTAGGCCCAAAAATGTCAAAAAACAAAATCTTGTCAAAATTTGCTCAATTTTGGCGAGCAAGCCCCTCATGGTTTTTTAGAAACATGTAGGGAAGTTGAGGCCAATATTTTTGAGCGCTGATGTGCCTTTCTCCACTTTTTCTACCGGGCGCCCTCTTTTGGCAGTTTTGAGTTTTTCTTGCGCAACCTTCAATTTCTTTCGGGAAAATTGATTTAGCTTTTTGTAGTGCCCCAGCCATCTTCTTTTGTAGTCTCAAGTCTCTGTTAGCTTTATCTAACTTATCCTTCAAATGGTTGTTGGCCCTTTCAAGCCATGATTCTTTATCATTCTCAATTTCTTGGGCTAGCAAATGAGTGAGAGGATAAGATCGGACAAGGGTTGCCTCTTCTCCTTTCTTTTTCTCCAAAGCCCTCTTGAGACCCATAGTCCTAGGCCTATTTCTCATTGGCTGCTCTTCTTCTTCAGTATCATTGAATTCGCCCATAAGCTCTTCAAGTTTGAATTGTGCTTTGGAGGCTTCCCTTTGGTACTTGAAAGCCCGGGCCTCAAAAACTGCCATTTGACCACTCATTTGTCTGTTTTTCATCTGTAGAACATGTATGAAGTCCTTTGAGCTTTCTAGATTAGCTTGTAGTTCATGAATTTGGTCTTCTCTGTTTCTAAAAAGAGCCTCAAGGATTATAGCTTCATTATCACTATCACCACTGTCTATCTGTATGATATCAAACTATTCGGTGTGGAGCATGATTATCATGTTTACTTTGTATCACAACATTGGACCCTTGTACCTTAAATGGGGCGGCGACACCACCCGTAATTAATCGTTGCCATGGGGGGTCCAAGGGGGGCGGCAACAACTTTATGCCCCCCCCCTGGTGGGGGGGTTTTGGGGGTAGCGCCCCCGAAGTTAAAAACAGATGTAAAATTTCCTTGTAAAAGTATAGTAATTTCTAGTCAATCTGGGCCATTCATTAGGCGGATGATCTGACGGTAGAAGTTATGTTTAGTTTAGGGTTTTTTTCCCTAGAAGGCAACCCCTCTCTTTGTATGAGGGTATTGTATTGCGGATATGTATTACATGTGTATTCTCTAAGCGAGAAATAGATAGGGAGACTATGAGAGAGAATAGAGGATATTACAGTGGATCTGCTGTAGGTTTTGTCTGTTCATTTTGCTGGATAATAGAAAGGAAGGAATGGTTGTTTGGGGTGGACGTAGCCCAAATTGGGTGAACCATGTATATCTATGTCTCTCTAGTTTTATGTGTTTTGTGTGCTTGTATTTTCCGCATATTTTATGTGTTGCATTGCTCCATAATATATGATTTTCTAACACAAACTCATTTTCCTTTTCATGACTATTTTCCTCTTTTTCTTTCCCCTTGCCTTGGATAGGCTTCTTGGTCCTCTTCCTCTTTGGAAATTCAACAATGCTCTTTTTAGGTAGGTTGCCTCTACTCCTTAGTGCTCTTGTGACATTGCTAGTCACTGCTGGAGTGGTCTTCTTCTTTGCTAATCTAGTGTTTCTAGGCTTTGCCACTTTTGGAGGAAGAGTCATGGCCCCTTGCCTAGGAGAGGCAGCTAGCACATGCTCTACTTGGCCTTTTACCTTGCTGCCTCCATCATCATCTTTGTCACTATTTTCTTATGTTTGAATATTGCCTTGTTTTTCTTTATCATTGCTATGCTCATGGTCACTGATTTGTTCCTTTTGCTCCATTTTTCCCTCTTTGAAATGCTCATTGTTTGGTGTTTGATTGTCATCATCATTAATTTCTTGAGTGTTGTCTTGTTTCTCATCATAAGTGTCCTTTTGAGGACAGTCATGACCCTCATCATAAGTGTCTTTTTGAGGACTTTCATGACTCTCATCATCACTATTTTGGCTACCACTTTGTATGTTTTCTTGAGGACTGCCTTGTTCATCTATGTCCCTGCTTTCCTCATGGCTGTTATGTTCTTTACCTTCACTGTTTTGTGCCTCATTACCATCATGATTACTATTTTGTAGGCTGCCAACATGTTCCTCTTCATGATTTCTGTGCTCGCCATCAATTTGTTCATGCTCACTATCATGCTTAGATTCTTCACTTTGTCCTTCTTCATCACTAGTTTGCCTCTTCTCACTTTGCCTTTCTTCACTACTAGTTTTCCTCTTCTCTTCTTCACCCTCAATCATAGGATATTTTTGGTTTTTAGGAGTCGATTTACTAGAAGAAGGAGAAACAAGATGAGTGTATGGTGAGGAAGGCACATGAAATGAAGAGGCAATGGAAAAATTAGGATGGGAGATGAAAGAGTCCCAAGAAACTCCCTTTTTCTCAATTTGATGGAGGATAATGATCTTGATAAGGGAATGATTAAATAGACAAGCTTGTTGTTGATATGAGGGCTTCTTTTGGACAGTAGAGGTCATCTTGTCAATGCTTCTATAGAGGAATAAAGGTAGGTTTAGCAATTGAGTTCTTGTGAAATGCATAAGAAGCCTGATATGATAGGCATAAATCTGGGAAAAACCTTCCTTCACCCGTGAAATACTTCATGATGACTTTCATGAGAGGGGAATAGATGGTCAACAAGTGAGAAAAAGGAAAAATAGCTTGGCAAGCATCTTGATGGTCTGGTTTTAGGAAGGTTTTGTAGTGATTCAGATCTAGGTATGTTTGTTTGAACCACTTTTCTCCGATATAGGGAATTTTGGTAGCTTTGGATATAGCCCTAGGAGAGAATTTGAAATCTAGACCTGATAGATGGACATTCTTCCCTTGCAGCCTTAAAGCAAACAAATGTGTCAAAGGAAGGTGACTTTTTACCTCTTGGACTTTTTGGCAAAATTATAAGCACCCTACTTCATGAAAATTAAAGAGTACTGAAGGAGATTCATTCAATTCCTGAGTTGTAATAGGCTCATACCTATTGTGATACCCGGTCTTGTTGTCTTTCTTTGGAGGCATTTTGTTTCTGATACCCTTCACTGACCCACCAAGGAAAACTGTTTAAATGATCACTGAAAAAGGGCCCTCAATCAAAACAAAACACCTTTTCCTATTTGCAAGACTAAGTTTGTCCTTAGTTGGCCAACAAATTTTGTTAAGTGAAACAAGCTCCCTTTGTTTTTGACAATAAGAAATTTTCCCCCTATTCACTACCTTCTTTTGTAATCACTACTTCTTTGTGGTTATTTGAAACAAAAAGGGTTTCTTTTAAATCACTGTTTTCTTTTGATATCACTGTTTTTAAGGGACTGAGAAAACAAGTACTTGTTAAATGAAAACAATTTTACTTCTTCAGCACTGTGTTTGGGCAAAGAGGCCTTTAACAAGATATGTTTGTGATTTTTTGAAGAGAAGTCTCCTTTTGTTTTTGTCACAAAGACTATTCCCCTTCAAACACTGCCCTTCTGAAATCACTGTTTAAAAAGGTGAACAAACCCCTTTCAAACTGATAAAAACTCTCTTCCCCTAATCACTATCTTCCTTTGTAATCACTGCTTCTTTGACATCAATGTTCTTCTATGGTTATTTGAAGCAAAAGGCACTCTTTGAAATCACTATTTTTAAAGACTCCTTTAAGCTGATTAGAAGACCTTTTAATCAAACTCTGCCTTTCTTTTGGAGACTATGTGTATTCTTAGCTATTTCATAGCACAAAAAATCTTTCAAATTGGCACATTAACCCTGCTCCTTTTCACTATTTCTATCCTTTGTAATCATAGTAAGAAGACCTTCTTTAAACTGACAAAAGCCCTCATATCCTTTATCACTGTCTCCCTTTAATGTTTTTAGCATGCAAGTTTCCTTTTTTTGATGAATTTTTGTTAGTTTTCTTCAAGCACTAACTCCTCTGTTTGATAAACAAGTTTTTGGCAAATAAAAAGATTTCTAATAAAATTGTGATAGTATTTTTACCTTTCAATCACTGATTTCCTTTGAAATTTGTTATCAAACTCTCTCTCAAAATAAAAACTTGGCTAAGAGACAGTAAATATCTTTGAAAAAAAAATTCTTTAATGCCTTTTGAGTATTGGCTCAGTGGGCAGGAACACGTTCAAACTTGGTTGTCGGGTGAGCTCTGAATGGATAAACGCGTCGTGCCTAGGTTTGTCGGGTTGGCCTTGGGCACTCGCTAAACTTCGGCACATGCGTGCCGCACAGTGCTACAGGTGTGCCATTCCTATGTGTTAATTCTTCTATCGGATGCCTACAGGTGTGCCGCATGGTTACACAGGCGCGCCGCGCAGAAAAACAAGCTCGAAAATGATTTTTAAAATGCTCAATATCTGTTTCTTCCTCAGTGGCTCAGTTTGAAAAGTGAAAAATAACGTTGCTCCATGCCCTTCACACTTTGTGAGGCATTTTTAAAACATATTCTTCCCTCTTTAGAATTCGAAAACCTTTTTATCATTAGCACTTTGTGTTTTGAAAGGTACTTGAGTTTTATGTCAAGGTCTTTTAACTCTTTGAAACAAAAAACCTCCTTTTTCCTTTGTAGCCTTTTAGATTGGCTTTGTGCCTTTGTGTTTTCACAAAGGAGGTGATCCTAACAAACATTAATGCAGCTTCAAAACCATAACGCAAACCTATCTGTTTATGAAGTGAAGGGTGGTTTTATTCTCTGATTAAAAACATTTCAAAATGTAAATTTCCTGTGTCTTTTAAAAATCTCTTCTTATCATTCGATGGGGACATTTTTAATTGAAAATGAAACATTTTTTATCACACCTTTTGACCCTTTGAATGAGCTGATTTACTGTGTAAATATTTTCAGGAGCTGGTCCTTTGTTTCTTTGTGAAGGAGGCCTATAAACAGTGAAAAATTCACTCATTTTTACAATGTACCCTCGGTCTTTTGTGAGGAAAGCCATTTTCGAAGTTTGCCAGACCAACTGCCCTCTTCAAAAGAGGTTTTTATCATTGTATTTTTCTAACCATCTGCTCTTGAAGGAAGTTAAATCAAAGTGTCTTTGACCCTCTGTTATTTGAATAGGTCATTTTAAGGAGTAGCTGTGTTTTTTCCTTGATTATTCAATGAGGGAAAATCATCACAAAAACTACTGTTGCAGCCCTTTTTAACGACCCTCCAGACCTATCATGAGGCCTTTTATTTATCTTCTAATGGGGGTCCTGCAAACCATAAAACCTCATTTATTTCAAAATTGTGACCTTGTATCATTTTGAAGAGGCTCATAAAGATGCTAACATGCAGCCTTCCGAAACCCTTATGCAAATCTATTTGTTTGTGAAGTGAAAGAAGGTTTTATCACATGATTGATCTTCTGCTTGTCATTTTGAATATCCTCAAACAATGGTGGGATTTCTACTTATTTTTGAAGGAGGCCTATGTTTGACAAACTGTCTGGGTCTCCCAAAACTCTATCTCTTGTCATTTAATGGGGGAGCCTTTTGACTGTGAGTGAAATATGGCTTCATCACACCTTTTAACCCTTTAAATGAGCTGTGTCATGGTGCAAACATTTGGAGAGCTGATCTTTTGTTCTTTTATGAAAGAATGCCTACAAACAGTGAAAGATTCACCCATTTTTACAATGTGCCCTCCATCCCTTGACTGTGCTGGAAGTATCCTTTGGTGCTCTCCGTTAATTCATCACTTGGATGAAGTATTTTTATCAACCATAAGGGATTTGAAAAAATAAAAATTCCCCTTTCACATACACTTGTGTGAATGCTTCCTTATACCAGTTTGCAGACAAGACTAGAACCCGAGCTTTGGTCTATCAATTTCACCATTCATAAGAGGCCTGTATCAATCAAAAATATAACCTATGATTTATCCTTGGAGGGAGGTTTTCATAATCACAAGATCAGAGGTTTTTAACACCAGTATGTTAACCTTCTACCTGTAATATGAAAAAGGCCTTTAACTTATCATTTTCAATCGTGACACCATTATTCCTCAACCTTGTCTTTCCAATAAAAAACTTACTCAAACACAATTTGAAACCCTGCTGATGCATCCACTTTTCATTTTTGGAGGAGGTGGCTCAAAATAGTATCTGAAGTCACTTAAGAACATGTTGGCCCTCTGCTTTTCTGTGAAGGATGCCACAGCATGTCTTTCTAACCATCTGCTTTTCATGAAGGAGGTTATCATCACTATTTCAAACCATCTGCTTTTTGAAGAAGGTTCCACCATACACATGACATTTCATCCATTTCAAACCTGTGTTATTTATCTACAATATGTGTCTCTGCTTGAAGAATACCAAGAGGAAACAAAGTGAAATTTGACATTTGTCATTATGAGGCATGGTCTGAGATGCATATCCTTTTGTAAAATATCATTGTGAACACTTAGACCAGAAACCATGTGATTTGTATTACGGATAATTCTTACTGCAAAACATTATTGACTAAACTTCCTTTGACTGTGTTTTTGGGGGTATCTTGAAATTTCCCTTTGAATAATGTTCACATCCCAGGCTTGAGGTATCATAAGAAGCAGTTGTCTTCTTATGCCCTACATGATGATGCTCTTCGGAAGATTATGCAGCATTGCTGATCAACATTACTTAGTCCTTGTTATTCATTTTTACTTGATGAGTAATCTCTATTCTTCAGGTAGCTTTTGGATTTATAACATGTACACTTTTTTCTCTTACTTACTGCTCTTCATCTGATCATTTATGGTAAATCTTTTCAACAAGGGGAACCTGCTTGAACTTGCATTTTTTGCCTTTCCTTTGTATACTGATCATCATTTAATTACACCCCTGAAGAGATGTAAAAACAAATGATTTTGAACCTTGGAGAGCTCCTTTGGTGTTTCATGGTGATTATGCTTGATTCAAGCAGATTTCTTCAGATGGCGACAAACTTTCTCTTTTCCTAATTTAGATCTTTGTTGAACTTCTTCTGAAATAAGACAAAGTGAAATCTTAGTGGTGTGTGACCTATGGATGGATCAAGACTTGTTCTGCAGAATAGGAACTAATTTAAGGCTGACTGGTACTAGACAAAGGCTTTTGGCTTAGGATGTCTTAGCCAAGGAAAAACTCTCTAAACACCACTATCTAACTTAGGGAAAACTTTCACAGATTCTGAGTGTTTTCTTAGGCATGATCAGATTTTCAAATGAAAAGATGACCAGGGATAGAGTTTCAGACACTTTGTCAACCTTTGGATCGTGAATGGCATGAGAAACAAGGGTAAGTGATAGTAGATAACTTTCAGCTATGACAGCTATGGATAGGGATATTTTGCTGAAATCAAATAGGACTTGTCAATTGGGGTTTTTTGTCATCATAGATTGACAGGAAGGGGTAGGAGGACAAAATTTTTTTGGGGGTGTTTTCAAGATGATAGATTGACAATTTAGAGATCAACTTCTAGAAAACTCAGCTAAAGAAACTAGTCATCAATAACAGGTGAAAAATACTGATGACTAATAGGAGGAAGTGGTGTGTTGGGTGTGAAGCCTGATTATCTTGTTTACTTTGTATCACAACATTGGACCCCTGTACCTTAAAAGGGGCCGGAAACGCCGCCCAAAATTAATCGCTGCATGGGGGGTCCAGGGGGGGCGGCAACGCTTTTCGGAGCCCCCCCCTGGCGGGGGTTCGGGGGCAGCGCCCCCAAAGCTAAAAATAGATGTAAAATTGCCTTGTAAAAGTATAGTAATTTCTAGTCAATCTGGGCCGTTCATTAGTCAAATGATCTGACGGTAGAAGTTATGTTTAGATTAGGGTTTTTTGCCCTAGAAGGCAACCCCCTTGTATATATGAGGGCATTGTATTGTGGCTGTGTATTATGTGTGTATTCTCAGAGCAAGAAATAGAGACGGAGACTGTGAGAGAGAACAAAGGATATTACAGCGGATCTGCTGTAGGTTTTGTCTCTTCATTTTTGCTGGATAATAGAAAGGAAGGACTAGCTGTTTGAGGTGGACGTAGCCCAAACTGGGTGAACCACGTATATCTGTGTCTCTCTGGTTTTATGTGTTTTGTGTGCTTGTATTTTCCGCATATTTTACGTGTTTCATTGCTTTGTAATATTTAATTTTCTAACATGGTGCATTAAATGCACACATGATGGATGGAGTGGAGAGTAATTACAGAGATGATGGAGATCACGGAGGACAGCATAGTCTTTATGGAGTCTAGTGGCCACATGTGCAACGTAGTAATGAGGTGGGCCAAGTCTAGGGAAGGCTCAAAATCATAAAAGTAAGGTGAGGATATCCATAGAGTGCATTCTATATTTTGATATTTTATTCTCATTTACGACATTTATTTGCACTCTTCAACTATTTAGCTAAGTATTTTGTGCTCTTTAGCACACAGGTTTATTTGAGTGGAGATACCACCTTATCCACAAAGGACTTCGAGTACCTACTATGGAAATTTTTATTTGAGTAGCCATTCATCATCCAGCAACTGTGCCACATTCAACCCCTCTCTTCAACACTTACAACTTTAGGAATTACACATTCTTTCCTTAGAGTTTGAAAGGAGGAAGGTAGTTCTCAGTATTTCAGTTGAGAAACCTGTGGAGGGATCAAACCTTCACTTTGTGCACCCATTGCAATATTTCGAGAGCATCATTTCTATATATGACATCAGGCCATCATTCTACTCCTCCATGCAGCAACAGTTGTAGTTTCAAAAAAGGAAGGAAGTTCCAAGTATCTGAACTTGGAATCCTGTGAGGGATAATATCCTCACTTTTGTGAGAAAATTTCCATCAGTTGTGAGAAGTATTGCCTCATCTAGCAACACGATACAGTTTCAGCCCTCTTGACAGTGTAGTCACTTCCAGCAGTTGTGTAGTTCAACAACTGCAACTTAAGAGGAGGAGCTAAATCGTTTCTAGCTTGGGAATCAGGAGAAGGGGAAAACCCTTCATGCATTGAGATGATTGAATATTATTACAACTATTTTATCTTTTATTTCATGCCATAGATCTTCATACCCAATAGTTATGTATTGCAAGCCCTAGGAGTGTGATTTTCCTAGGTGAGCCAATCTGGAAATCTTTTCTGGGTTATTCTGGGTTTTCATCATAGAGTCTAGATTCCAAATCCAAAAATTTTATGAGCTCTAGGATAGCATTATCTATGCATCCATTTCATCCAATATTTACATTTCCAGCATTTCGAACAAGGACAATGCAGTAAGGTCTCCAATAGAGCAGTAGTTACACAATTTTATTAGTGAGAGGACATGAGGGTCACTTTAGCCATCTTTGTCGGCTTGAGTGTTACTATTTTCGTGCACTGTTGTACTTGTATTCCACCTCCTAATTAATAAAATGACTCAGCTCTTCTTTCTATTTTTGTGGTGTTTAGAGTTTATTTCCATATTTTTGTAGTTTCTAGTTATTATGTTTTGTATTACTATCTTTCCCTATTTTGGGATATTACATAATGGACGTATTGCCTTTGTTTAACATTTGCGTCTCATATGGAAAGTGTTCACGTGGAATATGACAAAATGATGTAGAAGGTTTGATTATGAAGGTTACTATAAGGTAAATGCAGTAAAACTAAAGTAGAAAATTGAAAAAAAGGATATTAATTCTTGATCCATCAATGTACATTAAAACTACTTGCTGGGAATCAAAGTATTACTAAGAGGGGGTGAATCATTATTATAAAAAAAATCACAATTATTTAATCAATCAAACACAATCAACAATACAATAATGCACCATTCCCATAATATGTTGAATGCGTGAGTTTACATGGAAACACATACAAGAGAAAACCTCAAATTTTCTTAAATTATAGTATAAATGCAAGGCACCAACTTAAAGGAGACTCCAATCCCATGAGTTGCAATTTCCAACCTACAAGAACTACTCAAATCCCTTTTTCATTCATTTTCAAATTTAGATCAATGATCATTAAAATATATCTGAAACAACTAATTAATTATCATGCCTTCTCTCACTTTTTTGTATCAACCTTTCATCTATTTATTCACTCATTTACTTAATTTTCTTCAATTTTTCAATCTTTAACTTCTGAACATTTGGTCATCTCCCATTTTCTCTTAGCCCAAATCAGGCTACTTATTCATCTATGTCAACATTATCTATTTCACACATTTTTTCATGGGAAAACTACACTTCTAATGTTTCATTGATTCCTATTATATACATTGCCACATGATCCTTCAAATATCATGGATATTCCACTGGAAAAATTGTTGCAATAGATATTAATAAAATTATACTTAAATAGCTAAAATGCACAATATTACAATTGTATTTCTCTTTATAGATATTTATATTGCTTATATTAATAACGTATGCATGTGAATTAAAACTATGTAGAAAATAAATAACGATGAAATAAAATATCACAAACGCATTTTACACATGATATGACCTAGGAAGACCTTTTGGGAGAAAAACCCTGCTAGAAGGTGAGGTTTCTCCACTCACTTTCTCTTAATAGAAATATTCCTTCAAGTATAAGGAAGTATGGCCTATGGCCCATAGGCTACTACAGAGCACAAATCCTCAGTGTGTGTTCTATCACCTATCCATCTTGACTATTTTTTCCCCAACTATGGAACAAATTCACTTGGAAGAATGGAACCCATTTTCCTCCTAGTCATTGGGTTACAACATAACCCAATAGCCTACTAGTGGTTTGGTTTGACTACCTAAACTCATAACGAAAGTTACAATATAGAGTCTTCTACATTGTAATCACGTGGCTAGCCCCTTTCTCATGAATAATGGGGGATGTCATGGCATCCTCTCAAATTAGTGTGATAAAAGAGGAAGTTAAACTTCCAAGAGGCATAAATTTTGCATACAAACTCTGATCAACATGATTATTGTGTTGTTGGAAAGGTCTCGATGTGTAGAATATTAAAACAGGAGTTGCACTAAATTAGCAATGGTTTACCACCAAAAAAATTCATTTTATGCCTCAAAATTCTCCCAGAAGGTTTTAGACCCCATTTTACCAAACTGGCTCCCACTAGTAGAAAGGGTAATGTGAGATGATCTCTCCACCTTTCCACTCTAAAATCATTAATATGGATGAAAAAATATAAATGATCCAATATTCATCACACCTCCCCATTTTAGGAAGCTTTAGGGCCCTAAAATATTCTATTGAATTTCGTGAGAAAATTTTTACTCTACCTTCTCTCGGGTGTACCATTTAGCTTTGTATGGAAATTGTCCTTTCAACCCAATCTACCAAAGTTCATGATGCCACTATCTTATAGTTATGGCCTCTTTCTCAAAAATGTATCTTTTGTCAACTTTTCCTAAGCATTGATTTCCAAATCCTCCACTCAATGTAGGACTTGTTCCTCTTCCCGATCTAGCACAGAAGGATGATATAGTTTCATATTATCTACATTCAAAACTCAATAAATGCACCTATATGGTGGTAAACTAAGTGGATTTGAATTTATCACCCAATTTTTCCAATATATCGAAGGTACCATACTACAGAGACTTGATTTTCTTACTAGGCCCATTTACCCTCTCCTTCTTCAATTGTATCCATACTCTATCTCCCGCCTTAAATGATTTCTATTTTCTGTGTTGATCATGTCTGGCCTTATATTTCTCTTGTGACTTCTACAATGTCTCTTTTACCTATATATGAATATGCATGATCTTCTCTATAAATTGTTTAGCCATCAAGGCATCTCTTGTAACATCATCCTTCACTCCTCCTTTCTTCCATATGTAATGCCAAAAGGTGAAGATAGAAAATATCCAAAACAAGTTTCAAATGGGGAATTTCTAGTAGAAGTGTGTGATGGGACCCTAGAGTCACACTATGTTTTGTTATAGTGTAGAGCCTAGGAACATCTAAGTGTGATATTAGTTTTTTGTTATGATTATGGATTTCTTTTGAAACTTCGCATGTGAAATCATATATTGTTAGTATGAATCTCACCGAATCTATCTTTGAGTTATTGGGGTCTAATATTCTAGCATGTTCATTCTTGGTTCTGAGCTTCAACAAAAAAAAATGACAAGAATTGCAACAAATTAGATCGTATATTAATGTTGATTTCTGTGATTTTCTTTATGGAATGACTATATAGTTCTACCTTAAGCCCTAATGATGTTTATGTGTATAATTTAGGTTTAAGTATCATGAAATGTAGATTCTCCATAAATATGTCAAAGGAAAGTAAAGGAATATGAAGAAATATATTCAGCCATTGGGACCAACCTCTAAATATGTGTTTATGTATGTTTATTCTTGTGTTAAATGCAGTGAAATACTCATAATATAACTGATAGTTATCATGCATTTGGGAATCTAAAAATCACATGAATTCAACATTCATTAAAGGTTTCATCCAAGAAAGTAAAAAATGTATATGATAAATTCTATTCAAAATAAATTTTGATTATTTTCTTAAAATTTAAAACTCCTCGAGAATATAGGTAGAGTAAAAAATAGAAAACATTAAAATGATTTTGTTGGGAAGGATTTCCACCATTTTATATTGGAGCATTCATGAGCTTTGGGTTTGACATAAAGAATGTTAGGTCCCTATATTACTAGTATAGTCCCTTATTATTGTTAGTGTAACCCTTATTTTTATTATTGTACCCCTGTAACCCCCTTATTTTTATTATTGTACCCATGTAACCCCCATATTGTTATTATTGTGCCCTTAAATTATTATTGTTAGGTCGACTAGGATTACATTGTGGCCCCATGGGATCCTATATATAGAAATGAGGTTTTGTAATTTGAATCATCCAAGAATTTTTCATTAATGTAATGTATTGGAGGTTTCCCCCTCGAAGTGGCTTATTTCTAAGGCATTGATATCTCTTTTCTTCTATATTTGGAGCTGGTTTCACAACATTTGGTATCAGACCTTTGAGATTCTAGGGTTTCGCTGCTCCAAACAGGTCAGCGTGGAATTTTCGCTATAAATTTTTTATACGAAGGTTCAGAATATGAATTTTTTAGAGTGCGAAGCCAAAATCCCGAGGAACATCTTCGCAAAATTTCAGATCTTGGTTCGCAATATTTTAGGAGATATCATCTGTGCAAGTTAGGTCATTTTGCAGGCTCCTGAATTTATCCTAAACAGGTCATCGTGGTATTTTCGTAATAACGTTTTTTCTACAAAGGTTCAGAAGCTGAAATTTTTAGAGTGTGAAGCCACAATCCTGAGGAACATTTTCAAAAAAATTTAGATATTGTTTTGCAATATTTTCGGAGATATGATCTGTGAAAGTTAGGGCTTTTTGAGGCTTCGAAATTTCATCTCAAACAGGTGATCGTGGGAAAATTTTCATAGCTCTCTCTCTGAGCATCGGATTGGAATGTCGTCAAAAGTGACTGCAAGTACACGGACTCTAGTTTTCGGTATATCAATTTTAGAGCCAAAAGAGGAAACAGTGACATGTGGAAAGTCATACAAGTCCGCTCTACTGAACCAGTCCAAAATTGGGTCATTGTGGGAGATTGGACATAACTTTTCCTTGAGGAATCCAAATCAGATCAGACATTTGGCATTTGAAAGAAGCTTCAGAGGGATACTACA